>JAYDZK010000274.1:18550786-18586593 GCA_034509185.1 Euphonia xanthogaster
TCCCCCTGACTAGCATGAGTAATATGAATTACAAAATACCTGGCTGAATGCAGCAATATTTCCTTCTTGCCATGACTGTCCAGTGTTTAAGCTGAATATAAAACATTTCATTACTTTAACACTTACTTTAGGCTTCAAAAACTAGTGCATTTCAAATAAACTTTTGGTGAAAGCTTTATTTCATGTCTCAGCAGTAACAAAGTCTATTATAATAACATGCATGAGATCTAGAGATTCAGCAGAAAGATGATTGTATCCTTTATATCCACAGCAGGGAGATTGCTACTTCCTCTCCTGTCAGGATGATTTATTCAATAAATGAAGAAAATATGAATCTTAAAATGCATTTCTTTTTTTCCCCCTCCATCTCAAGAAACAGCAGAAATCTTAGGAAATTAAGGACATTAACTCCACCATAGATATTAAAATACCAGGCATTTTGGAAAAATGAACTGAATCTCTTGAATAATGAATATTGCAAATATTCCATACTTGGGATGGTTAAATCAAGAAAGTCTGTCCTCTGTCTGTCAGGATCTTTCAGAGACCTGATAGATTAAATAGTTAGAAAAGAATATATGAAAATCCTACACCAAAACCAAGACAAATCAACAGTCAAAGGACTAAGAACAGTAGAACCACCTCTGTACTCAACAGAAGATTTATAATCAATGCAAAAAATGCATTCAATACTCTGTTCAGTTTCTAAGGGTTACAGTAATCGATTCTTTTGTCAATTCTTATTTTCTGAATTATTTTCAGAATTTCTTCACTTTTAATACTAATTAGGAGATAAACATAATATTGGAGGCTAACATTTACTTAGTTATTACCCCACTTTTTTCCCCCCTGTAATTGCTTTTAAAAAGTACCAGTTCTTTATTTCAGAGCCTAAATCACCTTTTTGATTGTCTCCAATCTACTTAGCATTTTCTTTTTAGAATATTCAGGTACTTGTTGGCACAAACAGAAGAAAAGTTTCAAAAGTAAATGCATGAGAATACATAGAAATAAGTACATTCAGACACACAAACAACATAAATTTATCCAGTGGTTAAAAATAAAGAACTACTCTTTTGCTTATGCAAACAGGCACAAATAAGTAGCACTGCACATTTTTTTTAATTGTAATTCTTCTTTGAGGGGAAAAACTCAAAAGATATTTTGCCAAATAAACATGAACACTTAAGAAATCATGACCTAAATATTGATATTGCACAAACAGAAAAAAGACTACATTAATCAGATAAATTATTCATTCCACAAGTTATAGGAACAACTAGGATGATACACATCCAGGAATTTCACTTAGGCAAACTAAAATGCCAGTTTTTAGCATTTATATGTAATTCCATGTACTGCTATGATTCACACAACTTAAAACTTTAAAAGTAGTCACCACTCCAAAAAAGGGAGAATTTGCTAACAGTTAGTGCCTCAAAATTAACAAGACAACAGGAGCAAACCCATTAATAATGTAGCAAATAATACACTGCTAAATATCAACTTTTACCTGGCATCCATCTCTCTTTAAAAAGTGTGATATGGAAGCAAAAGTGCCTGTCCTTACTTATCAAGTCCCTGCAGCAAGTCAGTACCTGAACTGGTTTATTTTTGATCTTAAAAGTTCCAGCTTCATCTCCTTCATGGAGTTGCTTCATCTCTACCAGTCGCAAGGCTCACAGAACAAATAAAAAGCCACAGAGTTCCATTTCCAGAAGCTGGCCACAGCAACACCGCCCTTCCAACCAGCTGCAAGGCTCTTGAGGCAGTAGGCAAGTGTCCATCACACACCCCCCCACCCCAAGGCCAAGGTGGGATTGTCTGCCACACCCTGCCAAGCGGAACCCCCCGGGCAGGGGGCACAGCCCAGGGCTCTTGCTCCATCCCATGTCCAGCCACAGACTCCTTGTGCCAGGGCTGACAAGCTGAGAAGGTGGGGGGAAAACAGAAGGATGCTTTCCTGCAGGAAATTCACGGGCTGAGGATGGTGCATCATTACTTCAGATTAATTTGACTTTTCCCTGCCCTAAAATAGCACTGAGGTCTATCTCCCCACCTGCTCTTCAGCACTCTGCCCAGCCCCTGTCCTCAGCCCTGGGCAGCTCTGCAAGAAGACAGCAGTGCCATATAACCTGTATTTAGGAAAATCTCTGATCACAGACTTCCATTCAGAAATTATTTTTTTATACAGAAATACAACTTGAAAATATAAACCTTCAGATCTCCTCCATAAATTCACAAGAATTACTTCAATGGGGCAACAGAAACTTTATCAGCTGAAGTCCTGTCTTGTAACTCCTACAGGATTTATAGGATTAAATTTGGTGCCTTTTTAAAGTCTCACTATTGTATAATTCTTTACTTTAAAGCCTCTTTTTTACCATCTTTCAGTCCCAGAAGTTCCCTCAAACCATGCAAATACATTTCTGAAGCATGGATTAGGTCTCTCATGTTTAATAAAAAGTCTACTTAAATTATTTTTCAGCTTTGTTATAAATTAATATTGTGAAATCTTTCAATGAACTGAACATCTCTTTTCTGTTCAAATAAATCCACTCCAATATTAACATTTTAAGGACTTATGTAAAATATTACCAATATACATACTGCACATCCAGTGTTTGTCCTGCAGTAGCAAAGCAAAAAAGAATCTCTTGGTTCCCCTTTAGTCAGAATCATACTTCAGTTCTTTCATTCTGTTTTGTATAACATGATCCATAAAACTTTCACCATTTTTCCCAGGATTACTACAGTCAGGCCTTACTCAAATCTACAGCCAATCAACCTGTCTCACACCACAGCTTCTCACCCTACAGAAAGGGCTGAATAACTCAAAGGACCCTGAACCTCATCTGCATTCCCAAATTTGCATCACAAATTTGGAAACCATTTCAAAGTGGCTTACTTTATAAACCTCTGTAATTTGATTTAACCCTGTGAGATGGGGCTCACACAGTGCTGGTGACCAAGCAAGGCCACTTGAGCAGCAGCACTTGGCTGAGCCCCCGAGAAGGGGCCAGCACCTTCCTCCCTGCTGGAGGAGCCTGGCAGAGCTGCAGAGGGGTGACAGGCACAGGCAGAGCTGCCAGCAGAGGGGCAGGCAGGGCCTCACCTCTCAGACACCCGAGAGGATGCAGAGGGTGCTCTGTCCCAGGACCAGCTGAGCTTCTACTGCAAGCAGCTCCGCGCTGGGGACACACCTGAACCCAAGGCAACACCATCCAACTGAAAGATCTCCTTCGCCCCCACGTCTGCACGTGTGCTGGGCCACCAGCCTTTCACATTACCCCAGGATCTGCTTCCAAGGTCACTTCTTGACAGTCAGGCCACTCATATTTCATATGTAGTCAGAATGGAACCACAGCATGAAATGATTTCTAATTAATGCCACATTCTAGTTCTGGTTTCATGTCCAGTTCTGTAGGAGAGATCTTGCACTCTAATGAATGTGCTTTAACGGGATTTTATTTTGAATTCATTAATATATCTTATTTGCTTTTATAAACGATGGCCACTTTTTTCTGCCTACAGGGTCTATATTCTGAGACTTAAATATTTGATTCTAATCCTATTAAAACAAACAAATCTATAAGCATTTAAAGACTGGTTAAAAAAAACACCTCACATTTCTGGACTGCTACAACCACTGTACAGCTATATGTTTTCTCTCTGTCTCTTAAAAAATTGGTTTTTAGAGCTTTGCCATGAGCCTTTGCAGTGCTTAAGACAAATGGATTGTATTATTGAATCCAGCCCTCAGGAATCTTACTTCAAAATAAATCAAAACCAGAACCATTCTTTCCTGCAGGCCCACTTAAAATTTGTGTGGAAAAAATAATTAACAGCTTCACAAAAACAAAATAAGTTTCATGTGACTAGAGCAGTGTATAGAACACTAATAGCATGTTTATAATGGCTAAATGGAAAATGAAGGTACCAGAAAAATACTAAAAACACTCGTGTACAAGGACAATCATCTCCAAGTAAGAAAATATTAATTAATACATTATTGTGCAAAGCTGTCATTTTTATGTAGCTGTCAACTGCTTGAAATTCATTTTTTCCAAGGTCTAGAAAATGAGGTCAAGATCAGTTTCTGCCAATTAATTCACAGAAAACTGTTGTAAAAATCACAGGCTGTCTGAAAAGCAAGCATTTCCTATGGGCTCATTAATATTCTAGTCAGAAAAAAAAATCCATTTCCAAGTTCAAAATAAAGGGTCACATCATTCAGCCATAGCAAGCCATCAGTATTTACATACTTACAGAGAGCTCTCTACAGGCACACAGACACAGAAATGTGTTATATAGGTAATTACCCAAAGGTTTAGTGACTTATCTTGTCCCACACAAACATATGTGGATAATTAATACAAATGAGTTAATCTTTTGCTCTTCCATAGTGGGGCAACCCACAGGCTGGTGTCAGTGCAGCCGGTTCTCCCCTCCCCTGCACTCCTGCTCGCTGCTGCGCACAGCACTCACCTCTCAGACAGGAGGGGAGGCTGCCCAGGCTCCCTGCAGCCACCCCCCAGCCTGGGCCAGGCTCCCTGCCCCACCTCCTGAACGCGGGAAAGCTGCTTGCACTCGTTTGTTCCAGGTGCTTGTGCTCCTCCCACGAGGTCATCAGTGGAGACTAACTCATCATAAGTAACCAACCTGTTCACCTGCCACAGCCCCATGACCAATACAAGATGTTGATGAGCATCTGCAGGAGGCAGCTGCATCCATTTCTACCTGCCAGGAGAATCCTACTGGGGGCTTGAACCTGAACACTTGCAGAAAAAGATATAAACATTAGTATGGGAAGGGGAGACATAAGAGGCTTTAATACTTGGTATTATGGGCATAGTAACTGATTTTAGATTTTTGCTTACATTATCAACAGTACTCCAGGTTGCTCTTAGTGCATCAAGAATATATTGTTCAGTTTCCTCTGCAAAATGCAGCTGAAAGAATGCAAGAGCATTCCCTGAAAACTGTAACTTTAAACCATGATTTCCTCAATTTTCATTGTACGGGAAGCTGTGGCTGGTTTTATTCTGGCTGCTTCACCTGTCCACACCCATTCATATTAATTTCAACTTAAAATTGCCAACAAATCAGTTCAGGACCCCGACTTTACCCATCTGCCTGCCAGATCTGGCATCAAGGTGGAGGGATCAGCTAAAAAAGCCAGTGAGAGATTCTGGTGTTATTGAGCAGTTTCCTAAGAAAGCTGCTCTTCATGGAAAGTATAACTATAGTGGTTGGGCCTATCTATCAGCTTGGGAATGAATATGGCCTCAGAGGGTACAAAGTTTGGCCCACCACAGCTTCAGCTATTCACATTTACCTCTAACTTTAGTTTTAACTTGAACCTCTGAAGCTCCTGATTTGTTTAAGCTATGTTAGATCAGATTTCCTGTCTCTGCTGTAAATCACATTCCATTTTCATCCAAGCAGGGGTTCCTGAGATCCTCTTCACCCAATCAATTAGAGATTTTCTAATTTTCTTGTGGCCAAGCTACATTTTCCTTTCATCCATTTAACCAGCCTACATCCAGTCTCTATGAGGTGAAAAGTAGAGCCACAGCTTGGGGTATTTATTTGTTCTACGACTTCTCAAAAGGAACTAAGTTACCTGTATAAAACTATAGCTCCCTAGCATGCACTCAGAAAGCTCCACGCAGCTTCTGAGGAGAAAGCAACTGGACCCAAAGGGTGCTGAGTTCCACTTTTGCACATGCAAAACCAGGTCAATGCCACACACCCATCCACCACTGACTGCGAGGTCCTGCACTGTGGTATTAAGAGTAGTTACTTATGTAGAGGTGAGTCAGTGCAGTTTATCCGTCCAGCTTTTCCTATGTACAATAGAAAAATTCTGCAATTCACTACTGCAGAAATATTACACTGATATTTAGAACTAGATTGTTTTCTACATAAAGCTAAAAACAAAGCAAAGGAGATAATCATGCCTTTCTATTGAGAATCAACATTGATCCCTGTAACTTTTGACACATCACCAATTCATACCTCAGTTCTGTTTACCATGTTATACCTCAAACCAAATTCCCCCGATTTCTGAGATCTACATAAAATCCTTGCTGCACCACTTCCTTCACTTGCTATCCCTCACAAATGCCCCAGAGCATTACCTGTCCCATCATACCAAACACTGCTGTTCAGAGGCTGTCTAAGCCTTCCTCACTTCATCATCAGGACACTGACTTCACTGTCCCCATAGAGGATAGACAAGTGCTGTAATGTGTTTAAGAAATCAGCCTCTTTGCAGTGCTTGATAAATCACAAATGCTGCTAGTGCTTTGTACTTTTAGATGAAAAAAGCTGGTAGATATCCTACAATCTGGCCTTTAAAACTTACATGTAGGTGATTTTTCACACTTAGATTGGGTGATAGAATTTGAAGATATAATCTTCCATTTTATTTAATGTGTCACAGCAGAAGATATCATAGTATGAACAGAGAAAGCTGAGATAGGAAAACGCCAAGTCTTGGTTGCACATCTGATGCAGATGAACATATACTGACTTGCGCAAATCACAGCCCCTCTTCATTCAGAGTTAAAATAATGATGATTGATGATGATGATGAAGATAAACTAAGTCACTCTCCTGGTGTTTTACTACGAAATGTTGTTAACTTCAGTCCTTATCTGCATTCAAAAAGAAAAAATCTTACCAAAATAATTTCATTCCCTTCAATTATTTTTTAAAAAATTATTTCTGGTAAACAGTGAATCCAACATTTATTTTTGCCACTAGACAAAAACTGCTTTCTTCTTTTGTAAGAAGCAATACCAGCTCTCAATTTCTGTAGTGAGCTGTACAGAAGTAGTGAAAATGCAATGAAGAAACGGGACCAAAATTCAACACTAGTCACTCCAATTTTCTGTAGCATTCCTGAGCATTCAAAGTTTCCTATTTCAGATCAATGCATAAATTATATTTAAATTTTATTGTGACTTTCACAATGTTCCCAGAAGCACTCACAGCTGTAATTTGCCATTTTAGTTTAAATGAAAGGAGTACATTTTGCTCTCATTGAACCACATAACCTCATTGACTTCAGTGAAGCAAAGAGCACGAGAACAAGTCAAGCCTAAGTGCAATTACAGTATGTACACAGAACGCTGCATGTGCTATTTACAATGTGATCACATTTTGGAGTGAAAGGTAAAGCTGATCCTGCTGCATTAGAACAAGATAATTTCATCAAAGGAGCAGCAGTAACATACCATGAGTTACTGAGTTCTGCTTTAGTCTTTTTTATTTGTTAGCATTTTAATTTGGTACTGAACAAAACTAACAAGTTCACAAAAAATATTAACGCTACCATAGTGCTGCGCTGCAAGGTAAAAAGATGGCTACAGCACATTAAGGTTCTCCTGTTTTATTTAAATCAGAGAATGGAAAAGGAAATCTTATGACTTTTCTTGGAAATATTATCTATCTAGAGAGAACACATACAGGCATGCTATGAAATTAACCAATAAAACAGTGCTTCAAGGCAAACACTAGCATACTAAATAATGAGTACAATTTAGGCTTGTTGCAACTCCAGTGACAGATAAAACTGCTCCAGTCTCTTCAGGCAACCTTTAGAGGTTGAATTTTCACATCCCCATACCCATGTCCTGAAGAACATGCTCAGCAGCCACTTGACCTCCTCCTCACCCAGCCCTCAGTCCTGTTCTGCCTTAACAGCTTATCATGGGCCACATGCACATCAAAGCAGTCATGGTACAATGGCTTCATAAAATCACCCAGAATTCACAAGTTGCATCCTTAACAAGTCCCCAACTGCCAGACAACGGCGTAAATGTATAAAAATATCCACACAGGCATTTTGCACTATAGCTCAGCAACAGAAAATTACAGTCATTATAAATAATGAAGTCTCTGTCAGGCTTCAGTGATGGGAAAACTGAAAGACACTTAAAGAGAACATCCCTCTGCCTTCCCCACACAGACATCTCTTTACTGGTGCTTTCCAACACGGGCACAGCCTGGCAGTGAGGAGAAGCAAGGAAGTAGCTGCTCCACCCACCACGTCTCAGACACTGCAGGGTGAAGGTCCCTTTGGGAATCAAACTTTAGGAGAGGCTCAAAGCAAACACAACTTCTGCTCTGTGAGCCAACAGCAGTGGTGTAGAGAGCAGCTGCAGACTTGAAAGCTTCTGCTGCTCCAGCATGCACAAGGCAAGTCCTGTAATTGGGGATCTACAGCTTTGGGGGATGTGTCCTTTGCCTATCCTGCATCACTGATGCAAAGCCTCATGGAGATGAGATTGCTTTGTTCTCTTCTCTATGCTTTCTATTAAACCATGTTTGCAAAGGATTAAAAACAGCTCCAGTAAGGCTCCAATGATAATATGAAACAAACATTCAAAGTCCTTTAGAGAACACATGCAGGATTTCAACCCATTTTCCTTAGACAGAATTGAGAAGAATAAAGCAGGTCACAGTAAGGACAAGTCAGCTTGCAGACACAACCTCAACTGGCTAAAGCATGTCCATCATCTGTGCTGGAGCCACATGGTTGTGGCTGGCCACCAAGTAGAACCAGAAGACCAGATCTGTCAGAGTAAAACTAAACAGATGCCACAGCATCCACAAGTCTCCAGTTTTGCAGCACAGTTTTATATCCTGAAAAGCAATGATACTTGTTTTACTGGCAAGTTAGCCATATCCTCCTTTCATTCCATTCTGCAAAATTACCTGGCCATGAATAGGAAGATAAATATTTTTAAAATATGAAAACTTGAAAAACGTGAGAAGTTATATCTCAAGCCTGGATTTAAATGATGTTGTAAGATGAAATGTCATTATTTCTTTATCAGAAGGTTTTAAAAAGCCAAGTACCCAGTGGCTTAGTAGTCTGGGATATTTAGTGAGGACTGCTCTCTGAATTTTGTTACAGCATAGATCTGATTGGTTTGAGGTGCAAAAACTGGTTGTAATTTGTTTAAGTGGCTCTCCAGTTTTGGGAAGATAAATATTGTTCTATTCCCCTTCAATAAAGATAGCAAACATAACCAGCACAATTGTGGGAAGAGTGTAGAATGGCTTGGCATTGCTCTTCCCAAATTCATGACCAAATTTAAAAAGTGATCCAAAAAATTGTAGAAGGTAGAGATGTGTGTCAATCCAATCACTACAGCTGACTGCAAATGCAAGATAAATTACATTTTCTGATGTTTTCCCAGACTAACTTTAAAATCCTAAAGTGGTTGGATGAAATCTATGATTGGAATAACAACATGAACATCATCCGAGAAATGTACTTCACAGAACAGAAAGGTTTAAATAGCACAGCTACTCACAGAATTTGTACTACTTCATTTGGCAATCTGTGTGCAGATTTGTCACTTGTTCAGCTGTTCCTAATAGGGTCATTTCTGTAGCAGGCCTATGGTGGCTTATGCTTCAGGATGATATGAAGTTTGCAATAGCACTCTAAAAACATTCCACATTATCAAAATCACTGCACAGAGTGATTCACTTGCAATGTGAGATGATTGGATAGTCTGCTCTGAAAACCAATTTCACTTCTGTTGATATGCCTTGGCTTTCAAAGTGCTTAACCTCATTTCTAGGATGGAAGATGTTATCTGGTCTGTCATTAATGTTCTGGAGAGGACAGAACTTCTTTTCTCTTTAATCATCATCATAAAGTTCACAAAGTTGTTTGCTTCAAACTGGCTTAAGTTTGAGATTCTAACCCAAAACTTGATGACAAAAATGTCAGCGCTCTGCTTAGACATGACAAGGATACCTGAAAGCTAGGGAACATGGAGTAAGCATCCTATTACATCTGTCCTATGTGGCAGGTCACCAAATTAGTAGCACATAGCAATTAAAACCACTCAGATTTTTAGCTGGTGACATCTCCCCTTGACCCCCTGGCAGCAGCAGAACTTTCACTGCTTAACTTCACAAGGCTGGATGAGCAAGAGTCTAACACAAAGGGAACTTGCAGATCAAAATAGAAAATCTGAAATAAAATGCTCTACAGTAAGTACTGGAGATATATTTGCATTAAAAGCATTTATGAACAATTATTTCAACTATTTATATCCTGTACTTCCTGCCGGCATCTTATTAAATCAGATCCTATTAAGTTATATCCCCAAACTTAAAAGCTCACAGCATAATGAAAAAAACCAAAGCCCAGCAAAGCAAATGACATAAAACTCTAAGTAGAGAGGAAAATATGCAAAGTAGAAGGATAATGGAAACTAATTAGTGTATTTTCTAAGTATGCCTGAGTTTGCAGAGATAGGTAGCACTATTTGTGAGATGATTTTATATAGCAGACAAAAGAACAGATGTGATTTTAGGTACACAACACCAGCAAAGCCTGAAACAAGCTACAGACTTCAGCCTAAGGGCAGCTTGCAAACAAATCTCCACGTTTAAATTAATTATGGTAATAATTTATTAAATTTGAAAGAAAAAGTACCTTTGGAGAAGACAATAGTATTAGCAAAAATGGAGATTATTAGGTCCTGTGGGACAAGCTTGACAGATAACTAATTAGTTATTATCCTTGAAACATGGAGGTTGTCCTACAGAGAAAACTGCAATGTATCATTTTAAAAGTATCTATTGAATACATGATTTATAGCCAAGAGTACAAGGAATTTCTTTTCCAAACTCTTCTTACATGAAATGATGATGTTAGATGAAGCTGTATTCTCACATTCTCTTCTCTAAGAACTTTTTAACTGAACAGTAGCAAGAACCAGAATGTTGTTAGAAGGCAGGGAGAGGCATCTCTGGAAAAATTATGTCACCATATTACTTACTGGAAGGAGAAATTAGAGTTTAAATACACTCAGCACCTAGCTGATTTGATTGCTGTTTTATACCAATGTAAAAATCAAATACATTATGTTCTTGTTAATTGACTCACTTGAAACAGATTGGGTCAAAACACAGATATTTATACACCACAGTCCACCAAGACTATATCTCAGGTTTTGTACAACTGAAGTTTTTCAAGGAACTTGCAAAATTAAGTATTTCCTGAGACACAAATATTCATTTCCTTTGATACAGAGATTTTTTTTCTCCCTATTTTTTTTCCTCTTAAAAAAAATCAATAGATTTTTGGAAAGTGGACAAGAGGTCTGCCACAATAAAGGAGTGGAAGGGAAGATACAGCAAAGCTGAAGTGGTGTAACAGTGAACATCCTGAAAATGTCAGTGTCTCATTTGAACCCATACTAGCCACAGAAGCAAAGTTCAGGATAATTCCAATGTGTCTTATACGGATGAGACCATAACTGTCTCTGAATAAGAAATACTCCTACTCTTAAATAAGTGCCTGATATCAGAGCATTTAAGAGCAAAATTAAGTATTTCCTTTTGATGTTTTGAAAGAATTCTAAATCTAAAACTGTATCTATCAACTTCAGCAATGTGCTGTTCATTTTATCTCCAAGCTTGGTTACCAAGAAACCAAACAAAAGACAATTTTGGTCAGGATTGCCCAATTAACTTGATTTTACATTTTTAAATATAAATCTTTGAAATCTACATTCAAATCTCCGAATTTTATTGATATTCCTTTTTGGAAAATGGAGGAAAAATAATCCCCAGAAGATAATTTTTCCAAGAGAAATGTAAAATAAGTGACAACAAGACCTCCATTCTCATTCCAGTGACTCTGACCCTCTTTGAATGATTCCTGACCTTACCAGTGCCAGGGAGACCATATTCGGAGTCTTTCATTTTAAGTGTCTAGATAGAGCAACAAAAAAGAATTCTGCGTTCATAACTGCCCATAATGAACAGGCACTTCTGCTAGCATCAGAGGTTGCAGGACACAAATGTTTCCTGGTGATGTGGCTTTGGGGGAGCTGGAGAGCACTACAAAACTCATGCAAACACAATGACTAGTTCACAGTAGCAGTCAACTTCAGCACATACCACATCTATGGTTTTTCAAACCATATTCTAAACCCCTTGGTGGGAAACATGCAGCTAAGTCCAAATAACTGCCTAGAATTTACTCTCCTATATCACCCTTCAACATAGAAACATAAGAGTTTTTTGGGTTATAAGACACGCTAAAGATCATCTAGGTCCAACCTAGTGTAGTTTGAATTCTGTCCAGGATTATGTCTTCCAAAATCTACATAGTATTCAGCATGGTTATTATTGAAAACAAGTAAGCAAAATAAAATAGCTTTCTTAGGCTGGGTTTTTTTTAATCTACTTTTCAAGTAAATGGAAATAATTTGTTAATTCAGAACTCAGACAAACTGGTCCCTCCAACTACGCTAGATAAATCTGAAAGGGGAACTTTTGGTATAGAAAAGAAAGCCAAGACCATTGGATGTTTACTGTCAAAATGATCAAAGCTTCTACTTTTCATAATATAGAAATTGGCAGCATCATCAGTGTTAGATCACCAGCATAGGTGATCTTCTGACAGACAAACAGTATTATCATGAGCAAGTGCACTACGCAACTTTTGATAACTTCAGCAGCATCTGTAATCTTAATGTTAGAATCCAGAACTGTCATTTGTCAAGGGGTGTTTAGGCTTGCTTTAAAGCCATTACACTTCCAATGCTAGCCTGATGGTGCCAAGAACCATTTCCACCAAATGTTTTATTCAACAAGACTTAAGTGAGAGTTTTGTCAGATGCACTTCCTGTCATCTTAATTATGCCAGATCTTTTGATATTTAACAGAAAAGTTAAAAGTAAGGATGAGGGTCAGCAAAATTTAAGGAATAGAAAACTTTTCTTTCACTTCTCCTGTTTAGATGTTGTTCATCAAAACCACAATTTAAAAATTTCAGATAACAAGTATCATTTTTAATTGCTTAACTATATAATGCTATAATAACTTAATGGCTATGCAGCAGATTTACCATGAGGAACGGGCATTATAGTCTGAAAATTCTAGATTACTGTTCTTTATACAGGGAATTCAGCACTACTTATGAACTTTTTGTGATCTCATATTTTCAAAGAAATTCCTGGACATCAGAAGGCAAAACCAAAAATTTAAAAGTTTGAATGTCACATGAGGGTCTTATTTCTGAGCATACAATAGTGAGCTGTAAATCTTAAGTCAACAGACACGTTCTCCAATTACGCAGTGCTTACATTTCTAATTACAATTAAAAAAAAGATTTATTTATTTCAAAGCCTTTAAAATTATTATATTTAAAAATTAAACCAAAATTTTCTACATCTACACATTCAAATCTAAATTAATATAATACTGAGGGATCTGTTTATATTAAAATTTCAATCATTAATTTTCTCTCTAAGCTACATCTTCCTCAACGAGGATATT
Source organism: Euphonia xanthogaster (assembly GCA_034509185.1). NCBI lineage: Eukaryota > Metazoa > Chordata > Aves > Passeriformes > Fringillidae > Euphonia > Euphonia xanthogaster. Next base: position 18,564,113 of record JAYDZK010000274.1, read on the forward strand.
GATCTTTAGCTAGAAAATTAAAGAAACTATTACAATTGCACTGATCAAAACTATTGCAACTATCTAATGAGCTCTCATATTGGACTGCACATGTTTATTTTTACAAACATCTCAGCATCTCCACTACTGATGCCACCCATCATAAAGAGCCATTTCATCAGAAACAGATCATTTTTCTTTCCACTGCAGAGTACATCTGGCAGTTGACACACAGGAGCTGCAGATGCAATGCCTGCTGCAGCTTAGATTCTTACAGGAAAATCTGAGACTCACTTTATCCTGACTACGTAAAGTTGATTTCTCTACTGCTTGTAAAGCATAAGAACACAATTGTATGTGAGAACATCAGAAATCCACTGGCATTTAAGAATTTTTGCCTTGCAGTCTGCTTGGTTTTTATTATATTTTCCTAAGGCAAAGTAAAGACTCTAAAAGCTTTATTTAATTTGTAAATAATTGTGTTTATATTAAAATGCTTGAGAGCATTAGAAACTTGATCTGGGCACAGCCCAGTTCCTATCTGCCATCTTCTCTTAAGTTTAGCTCCTGTGACAACAAAAGAAGGCAGAATTCCTGCCCCTAAAAAAGGTGTTAGAAACAATAAGCAGACATGCTGGACATGGACAAGGCTTAGGGTGGTGAAGGGACAGAGGTGATAATGAGCATTCTAAAAGTAGCAACAAAAACAAATGCCCAGTCATGTGGGAGTTGAAAAGCACAGGTCCACTTTTTGAGACAGCCACCACTTCTTTCAGTGTTTACTAGACATAATAAAGTAAAGAGGGAATATAAAATTCTCATCTGGTATTTAAAATTCCAGAAGCCTGACCAGCTCTTTAAATGTTATCACATGCTAAAACAGGAAAAGCCAGATGCTACATTTATCAAATCAGTGTGCTGCATCTTCTCAAAATCCAAGAGCTGCCACTGCTAAATCTAGTCTGTTTGGATAATTGATCAGTTAAACAGTTAACCTTTACCAAAGAAATAAAGCAGGGCATGGTGTGAGACACAAACAGTTGTGCATTCCCCAGGCCAATTACAGACACCAGAGACAGAAAACCAGGCATCAGCAGGACTTTGAAATGATCCTTGGTAAATTAGCCTTTCCTCAGAACACATTCTGGATTTCTCATGTTTGGAGTCTACAGCTGTAGCTGCTGTCCTGTAGTTAACTATGCTGCCATGGGGCAAGCATAGTAAACAACTATTTCTTCCCACTGTATCTATCAAAAAAATCTAGGCTCTATTCAAAATACCTTAAAAAAAAAAAAAAGCAAACACCAAACCAGAGGACAAAAACACATACTAGAAACACATTGTGGAGCCATTCCCCATTTCAGAAGTATTTGTTATTATCTTGGGTTTCCTTCAAGAAGAAGCCTAAACCACAACACACTGTGCTCCAAGCTGTATGCAAGCTGTTACTAGGTGACTTCAGCAATAGATGTGAACCTGGGCTGGTTTGCTCCCTGAAGGTCCTTTCTTATGCATTGGGTGGGATACAAAATATAACACTGTTCAGGTGAACCCTCAAGCAAAGTCTTTGCTGTAACAGAAAACTCCAGATGGCATTGTCAGGTATATGCTGCAAACCAAGCATCTCTTCCCAAACACAATCCCTATGATTAAATGCACCATTTAAACAGAAGGCAGAGCAGCAGAGATGCACTCTCACTTTTAGCTGGCTGAGACTACTTCTGCAATCACCTTGTTCTTACTCATCAAGTCATTAAATTGCTTAATATCCATTGGACAACAAGGAAAAGCTTCCATCAAGCAGGAGAGCAGAAAACGTGTGATTAGGCTGTATACTATCACAATTACACAAACACCTTATGAGAACTCTTCTACCACACATTGACCTTGAAAGTTTCAGAACACTTCAGAGCATGAAAAAACACTGAAAAATGTGTTCAACTTACACATGGGTGTCCCACACCTGCAGAAGTCCATTTCCATGGACTCTCCTGGGTATTTTGTAGAAAGATACAGAACTAAATTCCCAGGCCTTAAGACAGATATGCTGGGATGCTGCCCCAGAACCACCATAAGAGATAAAACCATGGGGCATTGGCTCCGGCTCCTTTGGAACCCACTCCCACTGCCAGCTGTGGGGAGGGCAGTCCAGGTGGGCACTCTGGGACCAGCCTCCAAAGCACCCCAGCGTTTTCATCTTACTGCAAAAGTTCCATACCTTCTCAGCGATTTCTCAAGGGCAGCTCCTCACAGCACTGACTTCTTCAGCACAGCCAACAAACTCCAACTCTCTCCTTGAGCAACTAACCCACTCTTATAGCACTCATCCTTACTGGACACAGCTGTGGCCTATTAAGGGCAGGCCTGTTCCTAATCTTGGGTAATTAGTACAGGTGCAACTCGTTAGAGATGAGATTGCCTTCTGCACGATCTCTATTCTCTTACATTCCATCCCCCCACACCCCAGGACTCCAGCCTCCATCTCTTTCAGACTGAAGGACAACTGAGTGGCTGAGGAGAATGCCATTGTTTTGGGACTGAAAAATCTTTTACAGTAGCACTGTAGCACCAAGATTCACAACTGCTCTGGCAAAGGAGTTATCCTGGTTTGTAGCTTATCCGACAAGAGGAGATAAACGAGTACTGCCAACAGGAAAAAGCCAGGGCCAAGCATTCACAGCTCCTATTAAGTTCAGTTGAAGTAACACTGCTGAATTTTGTATAAACCTTATAACAAAGGGACAGTAACTACATTAACCAGAAATATTTTCCCTAGGCAAGAAGAAATGATTGAAATAACACACCACAGCAGGTTACAGTCCTGTGGTCCGGACAATGCTGTATTGAAAGAAAAAATGATAGTCCTTAAAAAAATTTCCTTCATACCCTGGCATTTAATCTCAAATGTCAACAGTAAAGCTATAGCAAAATGAGTTTAATGGGCTCTGTGAGCACTCAAGATCAACTGCCAAACAAAGAAGAAAGGCAGAATTGAAATGGCCCACTACATTTCTTTTCTGCATCTTTCACTTAAAGTTATAGCTAAACTAATTTCTAAAACATACTGCAAAAGGAACTTCACACAGCAGGGTTTTAAAAACATAGAGATCCACCAGCAGAGGTGATTTAATTGGTTTGGTACCTATTTTTCAGATTGGTTTCTTATGAGCACTGTAAAATGCTTAATCCATCCTGCAGAAGATTGCTTAGTCTCTCTGAAGGGCAGTTTCTAAGCAGCAGGTGCCTTGAGGCACTGTTATTCAACAGGAGTCTAATTTATGAATGGCATTCAAGGATACAGATGCCAGCTGTATAAAGACAACTCCCTGCAATCTCTCTCCCTCCAGAATTTGAGATGCTGGAGCATGCTGAAATTTGAGACCTTCTTCAGTGACTCTAGAGTTATACAGAAAAAGAGGTAGATGCCTTAGAATACGTAATCTTATATACTGACATGGAATGACTGTGCTGCAGTCTCTGGCTTTGTGATATTGAGCAAATGTCTTTGTCATTTTTATCTACAGGGGTGGCTGATAAATGACCTACCTCTCAATCTAATAGATCTACCTTTAGAAACTAGCAATGTTATTCTTGTTACTGCTGGTTCCATCATTTCTCAAATTAAAAAAATGCTATGCCTAAACTTTTAGTTACTAGAGCAAGGCAACCATTTTTCATGTATGATACTATCTGATGGCTTTTCTTCTGTATGTGCTAGATATAGATATAATTTACAGGTTATTTCCTGCCAGCCAGGATGATAATCTGTTATTGCTTGAAGAAGAAAATACTTTTGGTGGTCCAAATACAGTGTACTGGGCACCTAAAGAGTGATTGTAGATTTTTGTCTGTTGTCATATTACTAAGACACTAAAAATCTTATCCATGCTTCTTCCAAACAGCCTGAATTAGAGAGCAAGCTTACTCGTACTTAGCTTGTCACTTTTAAAAACTGATCTTGGCTTCTGGAGAACTTTTTCCTATGTTTTATAACTCATAGCAAAGCAATCTTCTGATGAGTTTTTTTCATACATGAAGTCTTTAAAAAAGTGTTATCCAACACCAACCCTGCCCTCTCCCACTACAAGGGAGAGACTACTTGTAGTAGTTTATTAAAATGGCAACATACTGCCATATTAAAATTGCTTTTATGATCATAAATGCCAGTGCACTTATTTTAAGCCACCATTACTTTGGGCACCTTGGATTGCTGCAAGGTCAAGTGAACACCAAGAACAAGAACAGTTTATGTAAAATAAAGTTACACCTGAAAGATGACGAGGCGGATTAACTTCCTCAACTGTTTTGGTCACTAACCCTGCTGAGATTGGAACTTTTCCCAAATACAGTGACTAAATTGTGTGTATGCACTACTCTCAGGGGGTAACTTTGCTCCTAGAAGTGTTTAATCCCACTCAAAGCCCTGACAGCCAGAAGGTGGATCATTCTGCCACTGTGCTACCCAGTGAAGGTGCAATTAACATCAGGTTTATTTTGAAAATGCATGCCAACAGGAGGAAGATGTACATATCAATCTGGTGAAAAACTGCACACCTTTTAGTAAAAAATCCTCATCTTTAGCTCTATTTATTATTATAACTTCATTTAAGTACAAGAAATTTTCTAAAACTTCAAAAACTCAATCTGTTTCAAACCATAACCATATAAAGGTAAATAATTTGTGACACAAAGCAACTTCTGGCTTTTACTTTGAATGTATATAGAGAAAAATCACAGGCAAACCCAAAGCTTTATTATTTTTAGCTGACCTGAGGGACTTAGTAATTTAGGTTTGAGATAGAGATTTTTAAAAAGGATTAGCTGCATATTGGCTGTCACCTTCCTAGCAGTGGACACTTAAATCAACATTTGGAGAGAAAACCATACCAAATTTTGTCACTCTCAAAACATTTGGACTAAACTTGTCAATAGCCTTGGCCCAATGACAAAGGTTTGACCCCACATGCAAGAACTATAGGAACCTGATGAGTAAGTGATTGATATGCTACCTTCAAAACTGCAGCCTGGGATTGCATTTTGCCACAATATTGTACAACCCTTGGCAAGCAACCAGCAGTCTATCCCTCCTTACACCATCTGGAGGAAAAAAACAACAGCAAAAAAGCTTCGGCACACACTCTGTTTTGGCAAAGACACGTGTGGGAGAATAGCCTACCTCAGCCAAGCTGTCTTTGGCTTCTAAGAAGAATCTGGCTGATTCAGAAGCTTGTGACAGCCTCTCACTATGTTTTCATTTTCTGTCAAAATCAGAAAATCACATCCATCTTCAAAATAGCAGCACATTCTCAAATGCTATTCTATTCATGCCACTTAAATCTGCTAGATGCACAATCAGATTTCGTGTTAAAATCCAATTAGGTTTCCAGTTTAACTTCAGAGTGATCTCAGGAGAGTTACAGGATCCAACAGTTTATTTGGTATTGTGAAAACAAAAAAAAAAAATTTAAAGGGAGAGTATTTTTCTTAATTTGTCACAAGTCCTTGAATTGTTTTCCAAAATTTCCCAGTAATTACTGAAATTTAAACATAAATATTTAATAGGTGGGCAAAAGATCTTTGGTTTTTTACTTGTTTGCAATTGATGCAAGAGGAGGAAATAGCTGAGTGTTTGGTCTTACTCTTGTGTAAGGAAATCTTGGGGCTATTGCTACAGTTCCCAAGGGAATAAGGGGAGCCCTCAGCTCTCTAATACTCATTTAAGGCAGGAGTGTGGTCATGAAATCAGGTCTGCCCCATTTTGCCTTGTTGTCTTGTTTCAAAGTGATGATGCCCCTCGGTTGTGCTGATCCAGGCTTTTGTGTGACCATGAGGCACATCTGACCAGGGAACTGATCAGACTAAAAATCACCATGAAGCATTAATGAATGCATGGATATTTTTGTGGCAGTAGCAGCTTACAGACACACTGGCTCTAGTTTCCCATATGCAAAGAAATGTTTTCCATCTTGATCTCGTGTAGTTTTTTTTGTCAGCTCCTGAAGCACTCACCTCCAAAAACAAGGCACAAGCAGCTGAGGAGAAGCAAGATGAGCCCCTTTCTCATGCTCTCACTCTCCCTGTTAAGGAGGGAACCATTTTAGGGGTTCCTGGTTCTGAGAGGGCCATGTCCTGGCTGGAGGTGAGACACTGCCTCGTGGCAGCCCGGAGTGACCCAAGGACAGGCAGCCTTGGCCCTGCCATGTGCCCAGTAGCACTCACCACTGCTCCCCTGTCTGCTGCAAGAGGCACCTGTAGCAAGAGGCTGAGAGGAAAATGATCTGGAATAAGGGTTAGAAAATGTACAAAAATATTTGACTTTATCTCAAAAATTTGCTGTATGGAGTTTAATTGATCCAGCCAGTGCACAGGAGGAGGAATTGAAATGGAGATTTTTACCCAGCATATTTTTCACAGAATGAACTAATGCCTTGCTGAAAAGGAGACTTGCACTTGGCATTTCAGGCAGCCTTACTGCCTGGCTCTGGAATTATTTGCATTGTTGTTCACACAAAAGGAAAATAAACTTAACCACTTGACTTCCTTTTCCCTGAAATATATGTCTAGGATCAGAGTCCAGAAAGGAAAGTAAGTGGCAGATGGCAGCATCTTTGCAAAGTACACACACTCTGAGCTATACAGACAGGGAAATTGGTTTTTTTCAAAGAAAAACACAAAGGAATAGTGAGAAAGAACAACAAAGCAGTGAAGTTCTCATTAAAACTACTGGGGTAGCTTTTGGTTACATTTTTACCACATACACAAGAGGCAAACAAGAAAATACTTACATCCCTTTGTTTTGTGGCATTACTCTTCATTACATCCAGCAAGAAAGGTTTTTAAAGAATAAATTAAAATTTTGTGCTTAGATCATTTGTCTTCCTCTCACCTTGAACCATTCCCTATGGGGAAGCTTCACTTTGCAATCCAAGCAGGATTCCCTGTCTTCCTCTCTGTACCCAAGAGGGTTTAGCCACTTGCCCCTCCAGCAGCTCTTGCCCCACTTTCCTGAGAATGTCAGGAAGTCATTCCTTTTCTCCCAAGCAGCAGGACAAAGTATTACTGATGTTTGCATCAATTTTCATGTTTCCTGCCCTTTTTCCACATGGGGAGAATGAATCTGAGCACACCTTCTTCCTTGATGGACAGACAGAGTGCCAGTGGAGACAGACCCTGGCTGTGTTATGGAACAGAGTCCCACGCTGAGCACTTGGTCACACAGCAAAGCAGAGTTCCTGTGTGATCCCACAGTAGTTGGTCCTACAGCTGCTTTACAACATTTCTTTTCACTTTTACTTCCTGCTGCCCTTGATATCAGAGTAGCCAGGATATAAATGGAACCAAAAATTGCAGACTGCTTTAAAATCTCTTTTGTTCAAGAGATCTTTCAGATTAAAATAATGCCGAAAGGAGACTGCTAAAAGTGAGAAAAGGTTTCAGGATGCTGAGGGAGCCCTACACAAGAGTTAAAACAAGCTCAGGAGAATCCCTGTTGTTTCCAGCCACCTTATGAACCAAACACCTTCCTCCAGAGGTCTTGGTTCACAGTATTTATATAGCAATCTCTTCTGATTCTGCTCAAAGACTAAGCACCTCCAAAGTCTGGAAAATGATCAAAAGGGGTGTTTGATCTTATGCTGCTTCTATAAGAAGTCTCCCAGAAGAATGTGTCTCTGTTAAAACTACTCTATTTAATTCTTACAACCCTGTGGTATGTATCAAGATTTGGAGCCTTAAATTGCTTGGCATATTTTATTACTGTGTTATCTGCCTCCTTGGGGTATACAGCTGCTCAGTGAGCTTGTGTTTATAGAGCTCTTGAAGGTCCACAGATGGAGACTGAAGAGAAGCAATCTATATTTTTACACTGTATATTCATGTACCCTCTTTTTCCTTCAGGCTTGGCCTCGAACACATGGATAACTAAGGTTTGATATGATTCCCTTGGGCATAGTGACAGAACATATTTTCTGTTTATTGCTTCACAAAGTTGATTTCTATCAGTACTGCACTACACTCCTATCCTAGCAGGAGCCAACACATCCAAAAGAAAAGTGGGTGATAAAAAGAGAATTTTTTCTGTTGAGCTGCATCAAGGCAGAATCAAGGCAGAGTCAAGGCACAATCAAGGCAGAATCAAGGCACAAGACACTAAAGCAGAGAAACCTCAGCGTGGTCTTCAGCACCCTCACAAGGGGAACTGGAGGGGCAAACATCAGTCTCCTCACTCTTGGGACCAGTGACAGGACCCAAGGGAACAGCATGAAGCTGAGTCAGGGGAGGTTTAGATATCAAGGAAAGGTGTTTTTACCCAGAGGGTGGTTGAGCACTGGAACAGACTCCCCAGGGAAGTGTTCACAGCACCAAGCCTGACTGAGTTGAAGAAACATTTGGACAATGCTGTCAGGCACATGGTGTGACTCTTGGGGTGTGCTGTGCAGGGCCAGGAGTGGGAACAGAAAACACTGAGCAACACTGTGCACAAGCTGCTGCATAATCCTCTCTGGAGCACTCCTGTAATCACACGCTTTACCTGTGCCACAGCAGAGTTTCAGTAAGAGTCAGTACAGAGGAACAAGACTGTTTTCCCTGCTTTTCACTCTTGAATATACTTGAGGTCATCTTTTCTATAACAGTTCTTTGCCTTTGTTTTGAGAAATCCTTCAGTAATGGACAAATGAGTCTGCATTTACACCTACATCAGCCCACTACAGACCATGGAATTACAGGTGGAGAAGCCAGCTGAAGAGTTTCCAATTATTCTGGGCAGTTCTGGTAATGCTTCCTTAATCACAATAGGATAAAGAGAAAGCAAAATGTGCTATCAGCATAATGAGCCCACAGAAATGGCCCATTACATTTAGTGACAGACAGACAAACATTAGGAAGAAGTTTGTTTAGCTATTTTCCTAGTTACCAGTCACTGCAAACACCCCTAATTAACAATGCCCACAGACAAAAGACGTAAGAAATCAGTTAGTATTCCTGACTGCTCACAGAGGTATCTGGGATTTGAAATTTATGTTCCCCAGTGAAAGCTTTTAAAGTACACATGGAGGACATCTCTAAGGACAGAAGTGATAAAAGTAAGTTGAACAGGAATTCAGATTTACTCTTTACCAAAATGCACTTCTGATTCCTGCTGCTTTATCAGATACCTAAGATCATCAGCCATATTCTGCCCAGCTGAGAGATAAGAGTTATTAACAAAGAAATTCTTAGAAAATATTAATCAATAACACTTTTCAAGAAAACTTCCTAAATTTTTGCTTTTAACAATTCTCATAGGAGGTTAAATTCTGATCTGAGCACAGACAAGCTGTTTACTCCTTGCCTTCTACAGAGACACCCAAGTTTCTTTCACTGATATTAATACAGAGTTTTCACAATTTTCATAAATGAGAAAGAGTGGAAAAATAAAGAAACAGTTTTTTGAGCAAGAGGATGGACTAGGTAGGCATAGCTGGTAACCCACAATGAGTTTTCACTTCAGCTAAGGAAGCAGCCACCCATTTATGATCCCAAACAGTATTTTTCAGACGTCCTCTCAGCTGAGGACACAAGTTGCTGCACTTTTGAAATATCATAGAAGAATGAGGACAGCTTTACTCCCATGCATTCACCAGGATATATATTTCCCAAGTAACTACAGCATGCACTCCTTTATTTGATTCATCCAAGAAACTCCAGTTATTATGAGCCCATTTCAAAATCATGCCACAAGAGACAGGGCCTCTTGTGCTGAGCGAATGTTTGAGTGTAACATTGCCCAGCCATCTATTCAACTGCAAGCTTCACAAAACTAAATGCTGACAAATAGTCTGGGGTCATGTCTGTGAAATGCTCCATATGTGCTAGCTGAGTCTGATGCTAGCTTGCTCTCAAATGTTAACAGCTTTGCAAAAACAATGCCCTCTCTTCTGCAGCAGAAATTTTTCTTGTTCAATCCCCAATAAAAGTAGGTTTTGATTTAGGTTTGAGAAAAACCTCATCTATCATTTAGTTATGACAAAGTGAAAAGAAACCTGTTTCTTTGTTCTAAGGCAATTATGTACAACTAAGAGCCAGAAGTGCTGGCCCTGAGCTGTGCTGAGGTCAGTGGGCCTGTGAGCACCCATGCTGGCTGGTAGCCACATCAACACTTCTGCAGAAAAGTGCCACTCCAGGTATTTAAGGCAAACATCCAAGGCAGTAACTCCCCTTTTCAGTCAAAGAGCAAGCGAGTCCCTTTCCCGACACCCCTGTCCCTTCTCTGCAAGGTTCTGCTCTTGGGAAGCCTGGGCAGAGCTGCAGGTGCTGGGTGTGGCAGCTGGAGCAGTGTGGGATGGAGCCCCCAGAACAGGGAGCAGTAGAGGGCAGGGGGCACAGGAGGGGGCACAGCCAGCCCTGCCCGCCTGGCACAGCCCAAACTGCTCCAACTGCACGGCTTAAGGCAATGCTTCCAGAAAGCCCTGACCAGGAGAGCCCCAATAAATGGGGGATCTCAGTCATGACTAACCAGCTGCCAAAAAGAGTTGCCTGATTTGTTCTTAAACATGAGAAAGAAAGCAATTAAATTGCCATTTAGTTGTTTTATGTGGGCTGTTTAAGCACTTCTTCAAATGAAGAGAAAAACCTGGTTTTATAGAGATAGATTCATTGAAAAAATCTAAAGTGGAAAATACAGGAAAGCCACTTGGGCAGATTGACTTTCATGTAAACGTTTAACTCTTAAAAGACCACAGCAGCTCTTTAAAGATTAGGGAAGTTTCAGTAGGACAGGAACTTTTGCTGAAAATTCTATAACTTGCATTTTCCCTATAGAAGCTTTTGGTAAGATTCCCCAATGGAAAGTACATTCTTCCTCCTAGTTCACATTACAAGCAGGTAGTAAATATTGAAAAACAATTTCTAAATACTACATTTATTTCCAGAGATCAATTCTTCAATGTAATGATGAATTACAGTAAAAAACATCTGCAAGTCAGCATTCATGAAAAGAGAACTGTTAGTATGAAATATGTACTTGTGCAAACACTTGCTTTCACATTCAGGTGCTGCCTAGGGTAAAGCCTATCACCAATATATTTGTGAACAAGGAATGATCCAGAAAATATTTGTCCTCATTGTCTTTGAGGAAGAGAAGGGGAGCCAGCCTCTTTTAACATATGACAGCTATGAACCTTCTTAATAGAAGAATTTATTTTCTAAAAAACACCGACCTGAAATGAATCCTCCCTTCAGCCGAAGACTGTGGCTTCTGCATCTGTTACAGCCCCTTTCCATAATATTATAGAGAAGAAAGTCTTTATTTGCAGCACTGATTTGGTTTCAGATGCATTACACCCAGGCAGAAGAAGCATTTAGAATATTTAAGAAACTTTAAATGAAGTTCCCAGAAAGGAGGTTGCAATCTTCTGCTAAATCACCTGTGCCATCTGTCCAAAATTTCCCCCAGAAACTATGAAAACATAAAGCCTAGAACATAACAGATCCCCGGATTTCCATGTAGATGTGTTCTTAATGTTCAGTATAATTATCTTCTCAACAAGATTTAGTAATAATCACAGACTTTTCCACAGGTAATTTACAGATTTCATAAATGGTGAAGACATTTCAGCATCTTGGTCTATATACAGATGAAAGCCATGATCATAGAAAACTTACAAAAATGTCTCTTCAGGGAAATTGAGAAGAGTTTGCCACATTTACTAAATAATTTAGCAGCTGCATTCCCTCTTTTTCCCAGGGAAAGGAAAAGGTACATTTTAGCAGAGATGCACAGTGTTAATTTGACTCAGTTGTGTTCTGCCTAACAGACTCCTGGGTGTCAGAATGAACAGCTGTGATCTCCCTTGGCTTCTCACCCAGGGTCATCCCCAGGACTCAGTGAGCATCCTGCCTGCTGCACTCAGCACCTCCCTCAGCAGTAGTGGCACGGCATGGATTACAGCTATGGCAACCAGCCAGGCTTCAAGAGCTGTGGCTTCTATCACGGGCATCCACTGTGATCTAGACACATTATTGCAACTGCACTTACATAGGACAGGCTTTCCTGAAAGAAAAATCAGCAGCCTCTCACAGAGACAGCAGCTCTTTCCAAAGTATTGGCAAAATATTGCCCTTGATGAGTGACGTTAGCTGAACTCATCTGGCGTCTGCCTGAAAATTGCCCATGAACAGTTAACAAGATTCTCAAATGTGCTCATTATCTGGAGGATTATTCTTGATGTGCAGTCAGCTCATAAAAGGTTTGCTGAAAATACAGTCCTCATCAAGACAATTACTTACAGAAGTTACACAGTACAGCTTTCTGTGCTCCGAGTGGCTGGCTTCTCTGGCTTGCACAGCACGAGCTGTGAATGGTGCAATCAAATGCACAACTTCGTGTCACTGTACAGAAACACAATGCTAAACATTTGCTTTTTGCCATCATCTATCCTCAATGCTTGAGTCTTTTATTGCTTATAGTAAGACTACCAGGTTCTAAAAATGGATAGATTGAATTAAAACCATTTTAAAAACAAGGATTCAAGAGCTTAAAGATTGCTACTGTCCTGCTAGAAAGCTTTCTTTCACTTAAAAGAAGAAAGGAAAGGACATGACACCTTCCTTTGCCTGTGTAATTATCCCCAAATGTGATATAGCCTGATCCAACAGACAAAATCCAAAGCTGATAAAAGCTTTCCACTCTCCCTCTGACATCCCATATCCTCCTGATTAGAAAGTCTTCGAATTTCAACACCAAATTAAAGAAGATCATGGCGCAAGTGAAAAAAAAGTCATCATTATAGTGATGATATACTGAATCCATAATCTAAATGGATTAAAATACAATATATAAATGAATTTGCTACACACTTAAATATTAAAAGCACCTTTTGAAATATTTACGATTGATGAGGTTAAAAATATTCTGAATAACTTCTGGGCAAACTGCTAAAGAAAATACAGTAACGTGGGCATTGAAGTGCTTTCAGTCATTATTCTGATCATAGTGATCTCAGCTCACATACTTTACTCCTCCTCTTTTCCAAAAGAGTAATTAACACAAATTTTTTATTCACTATAATTTGAGTACATGAGTTTTACAGTGATTTCACTCCATATAATTCACAGCCTTGATATACAAGTCCCACAAGGCTGTAAATTTGTTACAGGTCACAACACATGACAACAAAAAGGTCTGCTGTCACAGACTCTGATACTGTGAATAATTTTGCAAAATTCCAAGAATTATTCCTGTGTTGCAGCTAAGCCTGAATTAGGTGCTAGTTTAGGATCTTGATTAATTTGCATCATCTTTAATAATAGAATTTGGCAACCTCTGAAATTCTTGATTGCTAAATCATCACAAAGTAAGTATTTTACTGCTTAGTTCATATTTCATGGCCTAATCAAGATAGGTGTTTTCTTATACAAATACAAAACACACAATACTGAAATTACTGGGCAGGACCAATGTTACCAGAAATAATCTGTAGGAGCATTTGCCCTGTGGCCAGAAAAATACACAACATAGCTCCTTATCCAACCCCTTTGTGATCCTACAAAGAGGAAGCAAGATCAGTCCTGAAGGCAAAAATAAGCACACCTAAATTACAGACCAAGACTTCTCAGCTAGTTCCATTACCTATTTGTACAGGTGTTGTATTCACACGATTTGCCAATTTTGCTTATGCTCTTTTCTTTCAAATCTCTTCCCCATGAATGGCACAAAGCTCAAGTAGAGAAGGAATATGAACTTTAATTTTTACATTTTCACCTCACAAGAGATGGAATAGGAAGGGAGCTCTCATTTTGGTTTCCCCCTCAATCTTCCTAAAAAATGATTAAATATAAAATTTCACTCATCAGGAAAACTACAGCCTGTGCACTCTTAGCCATTTCACCTGCACTTTGCTCAAAAATTCTGCAGGGTTGGTGTAGAACACTCCAAACCAGAGCAAACTATCTCAACTCTTATTGTTCTTTTTAAAAGACAAAGTAAACCAAAAATCCCCCCACCAAATATGCAGGAGAAAAAGATAAATTTGTTTCAAGCCCCAGCAATCCAAGGGTCAATATAAGAAGCATTCATCCCACACAGCTACCTACAGATTTCATAACTGAGAAAAAAATTCCCTACAACAGCTCAGAATCTTTTTTCAAAATGGAGTAAGGTTTTTGTTTCTTCTAATCCTTTCAGAGCAGACAAGATTGGATATCACAGCCATGACATTACTGGACTGAAAAGCAATTTTATGTAATTTTGCAGTTTGTAAGAGGCATTGGTTACAATTTTCCTTTCCCTCAGATCTGCACAGTGCTCATGGTAACTAATGCACCTATCCTTATGAAAGAAAAGATGTCGAACATCATACACTTTTAGATAATGCAATATATAGTTTCCTAAAATAATACATCATATGCAGAATATTACACTTACTTGTGAGACCCTAATGCTGGAGTCCATTAAACACACTGACTTACGCATCTCTCGCTCCACAGCTCCAATCCACAATTGCTGCATTTCTTTCTTTATTAGCGCAGTTTTCTAGACTTTACACTCTTGTGTCTTCATTATATTATGGCCTTCTGCCATACTTGATGGTTTTCCTCACTGGCATTTCCAGTGGGAGCATTAGCAGAGCTTCACAGTGAAGCCAGAAACACAACCAACATACCAGACCAGGGATGGATTTTGCCTTTCTTAGAACTGTATCACAGCAGGTTGTTAAAGCAGGATACATCCTCTCTCCAGACATTACAGTACCATCTGTGTATAAATTTATCACAACCATATTTATTTAAGATGTACATGTGTCTGTCCTGCCAAGATTGTTGTGTTCTGCAGCCCTGTGGAGCAATTAAAGGTCTCACTTAAATGCACTGCTCCCAAACATTTGCTGGTACTGCTTGATGGGAAAAGACTGCAAACGCCGAGTCCGGTGACAAGCAATGAAGGAGATCACAGCCCACCTCTAGCTAATTAAATTACCCCAGTTATAGGGCAAAATGAAATGAAAGTGATGAAGCTCTGAAACAGGCAAAAAATTCACATTATCCTAGTTTGTGAAAGGGAAGAGCAGGATGTGAGTTCCAGTCATTAAACAATTAAAAGTGCATGTAATGAAGACTAGCAGGACAGTACTATAAGAAATTATAAGGAGAGTACAGTCTGTACAGATTTAGCAAATGTTCAGGTTGTTTCTCTGTTTTTCTTAAAACCTCAGTGTAAAACAATGCACAGGGTACCTAACAGTCCTTTCATTCTGATGGCCTGCCTAGAGGGTGGTCTGACGGCAACACGCCAGTGGTGTGAAATCAGAGAGGACATTTCTAAGACAAGGCTTCTATCTTTTTATCTGAATACATATTTTTTTCTATCCAAAATAAATGTTAAATATTTCTGAGACTCTTGCAAAAAGCTCCTCTGTTGCATGCTTCTACTATCCTCTAGCTCTGAAGTAATGCAACAGTAAAACTCAGGAAGGTGGAGCCTGCAGGCATTCTCCAGCTACTGATGTGCCTTGGAGGAGTCAGCACTGAGCTGGCAGGCTTGAGGCAGCTTGTCTCATTTCCACAAAATGATGATAAACCGAACTGGTTCCCAGCAAAATTGCCAAGAGCAATGGAAAGTTCAGGGCTGGCACATTCCCTCAATCCAAGAAAGTCTCAAAACTACCTGATGCTGGAGGCAAGACTGTAACAGCCCAAATAGGGCTGCCAGTGCCAGAACCCTGTCCAGGCAGGCAATGCTCTGCACACCAGCCAGTCAAGTACCACCATTGCTAGGCTGCCATCGTGATTCATCCTACATGGTCCACAAATTACGTTTGCTCATGGAAAGACTGGCTTGGGGGGAGAGGAGAAGGAAACCAATAAGAATAACTGAACTGTGTTAATTTATTTTTAGACTTTTATGGAGTCTACTCGAGCGCTGATCTTTGCATGGGTAAGACAGCATACATCTCTCTCTCTCTCTTCTGTACCTTTCCCAATCAGCTCCTTTCTGTCTGATTTCCACCAAAGTGTTCTTGTTAGCAGGACACACATTTATGTTTAGACTAAATTAGATTTGTATTTGTGTGCATAGCTGCCACAGATGCTACCGATCCTAGAACAAAGTAATTTTAAAATGTTCCACAGGACATTTTGAAAGATTGGCCAGAAGAAATGCTAAGAAGCAAGAAAATGCTAGAAACCATAAAATTATTTTCATATGCCTTTAAAATTATCTAAATGGTCAACAAGCTAGTCATGCTTATCTTCTTTTATATAAAACCATCTTTGAGAATTTACCAATCATAAAGGCATTACTTCAGTTACACTGCTCTATTCCAGTACACTACCTTGCATTTTATATTTTGGTACCTTATGAGAAAAAAAGGAAATATCTGAGAAATGCATTAAGACACTTATCTTATTAATGGCCAACCATATATAAGCTCATTTTTTGTGCCCTAGGCTTTTATGGTCTCGCAATGGAAAATTTTTCTTCATATTTTTCAGAAATAACAGAAAATTCCAAGAAATGGAAGCCGCTGCTAGTAAAAGAAGAAAAGCTGAGTATCATCAGGGTTAATAGCTCCTATTTGAGATCCATGAATGATTACAGAGTTACTTTTCTGTATCGAACTTTCAAGTTTCATTAATAATATGCTGCTTCTCCAGGACACAGGTGCACACACGGTACAAAGGCTATCGGTTCGTCACATGGAATAGAAGAGCTAGAGGAACAATGGCTTCAAAGGTCTCATGTTTATACATTTTGACAGTAGTTTGTTGGGCAAGTGCTCTTTGGTACTTGAGTATAACTCGTCCTACTTCTTCCTACACGGGCCACAGACAGGTCAGTAGCATATCCATAGCCAGAAAAAACGTTTCCTTTGGCAACATAAGAACTCGACCTATAAATCCACATTCTTTTGACTTCCTTATCAATGAACCCAACAAATGTGAGAAGAGCGCCCCGTTCTTGGTCATTCTTATCAGTACGACTCACAAAGAGTTCGATGCAAGGCAAGCCATTCGAGAAACGTGGGGTGATGAAAACAACTTCAAAGGAATTAAAATCTCCACACTATTTCTTCTTGGAAAAAATGCAGATCCTGTGTTAAATCAAATGGTAGAGCAAGAAAGCCAAATTTTTCATGACATTATTGTGGAAGATTTTATCGACTCTTACCATAACCTCACTCTGAAAACGTTGATGGGGATGAGGTGGGTAGCAACATTTTGTTCAAAAGCGAAGTATGTTATGAAGACAGACAGTGATATTTTTGTAAATATGGACAATCTTATTTATAAGCTGCTCAAACCTAACACCAAGCCAAGGAGAAGGTACTTCACAGGTTATGTTATAAATGGAGGACCAATAAGAGATGTTCGCAGTAAGTGGTACATGCCCAGAGATTTGTATCCCGACAGCAATTACCCACCCTTCTGTTCAGGCACTGGCTACATTTTTTCAGCTGATGTAGCAGAACTGATTTACAAAACCTCCCTTCATACCAGACTTCTACATCTTGAAGATGTGTACGTTGGACTCTGCCTTCGGAAGCTGGGCATTCACCCCTTCCAAAACAGTGGCTTCAATCACTGGAAAATGGCCTACAGCTTGTGCAGGTACCGCAGGGTGATCACAGTGCACCAGATAACACCAGAAGAAATGCACAGAATTTGGAATGACATGTCCAGCAAGAAACACCTTAGATGTTAAGATTTTTACAGATGTAAATACCTTTTTTAAATTTTTGGTTGAGTTTGGTTATTTTTTGACAAAGTGATCTGCTGATTTACAGGTTAAACTGTGGGATATTAACTGTGAGAGGATTTTTAATGACTGATTTTTCATTCTCACTTTGACTACTGGTTTACAAACTTCAGGCTCTTTTTCATAAGGACATTATGCCAACTGAAAGAATCTGGAGTAAAATGTCAGATTTTGTATATTATCATCTAATGCACATATCCATTCTTGCATCTGTGTGTAAAAGGACAGTAATAAACTATTATGAGCTGCTTAACAATTCACGCCCCAGCCTCTGAGATAAGACTCAGGCTTTAAGAAATGAAGAATTACAAACATACTTTTATTCTTCTTTTGACACTCAACAACCATCTCTATTTAGAGTCTTGTTAATAAATTAAGCAGCATACATTTGCACTGAAATTATGTACCTACTTTGATATGTGTATTTTATAGTATGTGTGCAATTCCCAAATAGCTTACTAATGGTGTAATAGCAGAATTTAGACAGGTAAGAACATTAAAGTTTCATTGGCCTTAGAAAGAAACCCACACACTGAAATATATTTTCATCCACCAAATGGCATTTCTTTAAATTATTTCAGATTAACTCATTTCTTTACACTTCTTAAAATAGCCCATAAAAAATGTAACACAATTTAAAAATTAAGTAAATCCGTAGGTGCAATAAGACAGCAGAGATGTATGAAAAACTATCTTTAAAATATATGAGAAAAGCATGACTATCTTAACTTTTAATTTCAAAGCAAGGCAATGTCTCTCATTAGTATTAATGGATTCTCCATTAAACACATTGAATAGCAATATATAATTATACTGAATGCTAAAAGTGTCGATAAGCAGCATATTTTAACATCAGTCAATACACTATTTACCTGAAAACAAGTAACAAAAGCAGCTTTTTAAGGGGAAGCTTTACTTTTTGCTGCAGTACATATAGAAGGAAGATTCTAACAGATTTTGAATGGTGTAGGAAAGAGGAATTTAGCCCAATAAAAGAATGCAATCAATTTTCTGTTGACTGGACATAGCATACATAACATGTATGTACAAATTTCACAGCAAAATAGAGGGGGTTTGAGGAAAAAACTATTAAAACTACATAAATTCCATCCTTTTTAAAAACCTCTTAAAGGTCTCAGTTTACTCATCACAGTCAATACTCACTGAGGTCCCACTCAGGAGATCAAGTACACAAGACTTACTCAAGTTTTATAACATGCTTATATATATTTTGAATATGAATGTTTATGAAATGTCAGGAAAACTCTTTGGTAAATTCAGGCCATCTCTATTCAGTACCACCTTATAACAAGGAAGTGAAATATGGTATTGCTCAGCAAATAACTTGGAACAACGAACTCACAAATTACAAAAAACCAAAACTCACCACATATATTATCAGCTGAAGATTACTCACACCATGCTCAGCACACACAAAGTCTCATTCATTGCAGCTGGCATTATGTGTAACATATGCAAAACTGTTAAGTCTGTATGTTATTCAGAATGTCTATAAAGTTGTAAGAAGTTAACTGAAGAAGAATTTAAAGGGAAACTTTGACCTGATTTTGCCATAGATGTACACATCACTTTACAACAGTAACAGAGGAATGAAGATGCTATCCTAAAAGGTTTGCAGTTTCATGGCAAATTGTTAGTCTTGTTCACAGATGCAGCACTATCATTTCAAAAGAAACTACTTGTAAATAAGGTAAAGTGTACCTGGTTTTTAAGGCAGTAGCAGGAGCCATCTTAAGCAAATCTATATGTCAGATCTGAAGATGAAGCTACACAACAGGCAGCCCAGGTGTTACTGTTAACAGGAGCCTGTGTACCCTTCATAAATAAAAATAACCCAAACCAAAACCCCAGTAATTTTTATAAGAACACTGAATCTCTTGCAGCATAATTAAAAGTTATCCTTCCCTAGTTGATCTAGTCCATGTTAAAGCTGCTATGCCCTATTAAATCCAGAACTTCTGAGGTACAACTAGTTGCATAAGTGAATATATAACACTGATTGGGTGTAGTTCAGATTTCCTTACACAGGTCCCATAATATTCTTGTTTATGAATGGAAATGCAGGAGGAATCCATCCCCAGCCCTTGGGTAAATCAGCACAGATGCCACCCTGCCCAGAACATATTATGTAATAATTTGAACCCACAGGCTGCAATCACTACTGCTATCCCTCTGCACTGTGCAGCAATTTGGGGGTTCTGAATCACAAACAAATGGATTCGGTTGCCTTATTTCTGCTGATGCTTCTGTGGCCTTTGCTTAGTAACCAGGAGGACAGCAGGGCTCCCAATCCAGATACCTCAGGGCTCAAGCAGCATGGTAGCCTTGAATTTCTCCTAATACAAGTAGACTGCATTAATAATTGCAAGGTACACCTTGAAAATAGTATCTGAAAAAGTGTATTTCCTGCCATTTATAAATAGACACACCTTCTACAGAAATGTAAATGTTCATCTTGAAACTGATGTACATATTTCTAAGGCATTTTCTTCTGTATTCAGCTGTATATATGTGTCAGTCTGCTTGCTATGTAGAATTCTGTTATGCATGGAGCTGAGTGAGGCATTATATTTGTCCAGTGTTTCAAGAGCCTTAAGCATGTGTGCCCTAACTTTTGAATGTACAAGATCCTTTTTCTTTTGCTGTCAAGTGAATTTAAAACAACACAACAAAATCCTAATTTTCTACTTCTATTAATTTTCTGTATTAGATTTCATTAGCTCGTTACACTTGGATTTATTGTTTTCACTTTGCTCAGAAATTTCACTATTGGAACCTGGATATGGAAAGGTAGCAATACATCTACTGATAGGGACAGTTTTCCCTTCCACTCAGCAGTATTTGTGCCATGTGGGATACTGTTAAGAAACAAATGTTTTCAATAGAGTTCCTTTAATCAAAAAAATATTTCCATTACTTAAAGGTCATTTTGTTTCATTGGGCATGGGACAAATGACAACTTGGTTAAACATGCTGACTTCTAGTCACTTCAAAAGTTTGACTGTAATCACATTTTGATTCCAAAATGCATATGAAAAAAGCACATTGAGCGAAGCAGCTGGGGGGGAAGTGCCTCTCTTTAGGAGGAATTTTTTCACAAAAGCATTTTTCCTTTTTTATTTTGCTACAACTGTGAGAGTATTTAAACAGAAGCCTCAAGGTTCATTTTCCACATTTCCTAATAATAATGTCAAGTATCAATTTTGATTCTTTGAGGGTTTTTTGTCTTTATAATGTAGATGGCAATGGCAATTTGTAAATGAAGAGTGTAATTAACTAGAAAAGCTTGTCAACAGTAACCGAAATTTAGGTGTATCATTATATATGACTGGCTGTACTTATGTATTTATTTGTCTAAATTGTATATATTGTTTTATCTGTAGTGTCTGTAGGAGTGCATTCTTTTAGATTAATGTATTATTTACAGTTTTGTGGGGTTGCCAGCAAAGCTGCTAATCAAGATACTATTTTTTTGTATCAATGTCAAATAATAATAATAAAAAAAAATCAAATGAAAAATGGAAGGTGTCCTGTAAATTTTCTTCTTCACCTCTTTCTAGAAATGTAAATTGTATTACCTGAAAACAAGTGTCAGTGAATTGGCTCATTTGTCATGAGGAAGAATATTGTGCTGTAAAAGCAGATTTTTTTTAAAAAATTGAAAAAATAAATCAAATAAAATACTACTTTTATTCATTATTTGTGCAACAACTTCATCGAACTGATGTCCACACGGATCAGGTGTACTACTTCACCTGAAGCTTCTGAACTTCAAAGCAGTAATATTAATGCAGCCATGGCAACATCAGGCAAAGCAGCACACGGGCTCATCCTCTGCTCTGCCCTTTGGCACCCCCAGCCAGTGAGACCCAGGTTTGGCCTGTGTGAGGTGGCACAGCTTTTTAACACCCTCAGCAGGGCTCTTCTGCCACTGGCATGGTGTCTTAACGTGTGGGCTTGCAGCCATCCAAAGCTGCACTCAGGAGAAAAGGAGAAATGCCCCAAAACCCACATCTCATAAAACTACAATAAAGTTGTTTGAAGTTGCTGTGTCACCAGCTGGGTCACCCACACAGAGGGAAGGGGTCCTCCCCGGTCTCTCACAGACATAGTGACCATGACAGAGCCTTTTGCTTCCCTCACACCCCACAAAGCACTGGAAAATAAATGAAGAATCACAGTCTGAGTACACTCAGATTACCCAGTAAGTCTCATTTGGCCTTTGTCTCCCAACACAGTATCTTAAGATACTATTTTGTCTCTCAGGGAAGTCCGGGCAACTTTATGGTCTTCATATCAAAATAAAAGCAAAAAACCAAAATAACACAAAAGCAGGAAGAAGTCCCTTTTCTTGTAAGAATGTCAGAAAAATTCATCTCTCCCCATTCTCCCCTTCATTCTCCCCCTTCTCCCCTGCAGTTTCCTACACAGAACAAGCATCTAACCTCCTTTCCACTGGCTTTAGAGTTCAATATCCAAAACTCATTCATGAAAAGGAGGGAAAAATAACCCCACCCCTGAGAAGAAAGGTAGCTTCTGCAAACCAGAGTGGTCACCAGAAGTAGTTGAAGCCTGCAACAGAGTCCTCAGGCATCCAGGAATGTCTGCAGCAATGCAGCAACCTTACAAACCACACTGAGATGCTTTAAAGCAACCAAGAGTTTCACAGACAGCAAAACCCCTCCACTGAGCAGAGAAAATTTAGGCTTTGTGGACAGAAAAGCACCAAAGGAAACAACCCAAGTCA
>JAYDZK010000274.1:18597341-18655745 GCA_034509185.1 Euphonia xanthogaster
GCAGCCGGGCCGGGCCAGCCCTGCCTGGCACCGCGGCCACGGCCAGCGCCGGGCCCGCAGAGGCTGACTGAGGGCTTGCTCGCCAGCCCAGCCAGCCCCGGGCCCGCAGACAGTGCCCAGGGGAGAGGCTGACTGAGGGCTTGCTCGCCAGCCCAGCCAGCCCCGGGCCCGCACAGTGCCCAGGCCCGGGGGAGAGGCTGACTCGCCGCGCTGCTCGCCAGCCGCACGGCTGCCAGGAGCCAGCCCAGCCCCGAGCGGCCTGACCCGCCCCAAGGCGCCTCACCTGGGCCGCCGACCCCGCCCCGGGCCCTCCCGCTCTCCGGCCAGACACACCAGCAGCACAGGGCCTGCCCCGGGAAAAACGCTGATTCCCTGAAGTAACCCCTTGGGAGCCTTAAAAACGGCTTCGGCAAAGCACTGGAGAGCAAGGAGCCAAAGCAACCCTCTCCTCCACCTCCTCCTCCCCAGCTGCTGCTCCCAAACTAAGTAAAGGCAGCAGCCTTTTGTAATAACAACTCTGTAATCCACTCAGAGAATGGAAACTCAAAATACAAATCAGTTTGTGCAATACATCTTTATTTTATTTTTTTTAATCTTTGCAGTCATCTTGGAGTAATCATCATGTAAACAGTAGGATGGGATGGGATTACATTGAGTCGTATGCAAATAGTTCTACACCTCAACGATTATGACAAGGCATTATAAATAACTTCTCTTAACAATATATATTTGCCATTTTCAGTACATTAAAGAGCTGCCACTTATCTAGGATTAACTAGGAAGTAGTTTAAAGTGTAACCTCTGAGAAACATGTCTCCAAATGTGGAAGTCTTTCTAAGGTTCCCTAGCTCCATAACATCTATGTCACAGGTTAAGCAGAGGACTACTTAGGTCAAAGTGTTTTCTTTGTAACAGAACTTTACTTGATCATTGCACAAAGCCCTATTATTTTCACTCCACCTTGGTATTTAGCAGAACTTCAAATAAAGCTTCAGCTCCACTCTTCAAGTTTTTATTCACTTGTATGAAACTGGTTTCTATCATTAAGGGTAAGTCAGATCAGAGATGGACACAGTGTGCATTCTGCCTTAACAGTTCACAGTAGCTCCAGCTCACAGACTCCCCAATAAAGCATAGTCAAATACTCTAACACCTTTGCTACTGTATATCCCCTCCTCGCTCAGATAACTATATATATTTATATTTATTGTACCATATGTATGGTACTTCTAGAAAATGGAGATTATTTATATAAGCAGCCTCAGGCACATTCTTAAAACATTAATATCTGCAAGGCACCTCCCACTCCCTTGAGGATCAGTTTGTGGACTGTTTTTTGACACACAACCAACAAAAGCTTGCTAATGCCGGATCAAATGATTTCAAGAAACCCCTAGAAGTTACCAAATACTTCCAAGACATACCTGAAACTTTTTTAAATAGTGGGAGATTAACTGCAAATAGCACATAATCAAGTCAAATAATTTTCTTATTACTAGTATGTGTAATGCATAAATATATGAAAAATAAAATTCACAGTCATTTTTTAAACTAGAATTCAAGTTTGGCTAATATTTCTAAACTTTTATATGTATGTTAATTTCTAAATGTAACAGAACAGAGGCAGTATTATCAACCACAAGTACAGGTAAAATAGTATCACTCAAAGTCTATGAAAGAAGTAAACTTGATAGAAAGTTCCTTTTGTAACCAATAAATACAGCCACCTGAGAGCATTTCCACAGGCCTTTCACTTTGGGGGAATCCAAATCAACTGCTAAGAGACATTTAGGAGCATTTTGAACGTTAACAGCAGCGGTGTAGCTGTGGGCTTTGCTTGTTCTGACTTTGTGAATTGCTAGATAATGAAGCAGAACTCAGTGTGTGGTGCATTAATTTTCCTTTGCATCTAAGCTGGCTTTTTCGCAATCTCACAATTCGGCTTGGGGTCAAGGGACAGACATCAGCTGACACTTAACTGAGCAAAACCAATCAGTTTCACTTCATCAGGAATCTCAGTGCCATCACAGCCAGAGGCCTGCAAGTACAAACAGAAATGTTTAGTATATCATGCTACAAAGGAGCATTTGACAGCCAGGATATAAAGTTTCCCCATATCACCCAGTCAGCAAACAGCTTGATTGAAGGAAAGCTTTCAGACTGCTTCATGTGGCCTCAGTCAGCACGCAACCAATTGCATCCTTAATTTTAGCAAACTCTTGTAGTCAATACTAAAAATGATGGAAAAAAAAATACTGGAAAATGGACACTGAAATACCCAAAATCTTTAAACCTAACTTTCCAGACTGGAGCCAGATTCGCTTTTTCATGGGAGTAAACAGTTTTCACTCATGAAGAACATCTAATATACATGTATAGAATCCATTTTTTATCACTGTGAATGTCTCATGAGTCCAGCCAGCAAGTTAGTTCACCAACCAGCTGAATTTTTAAACAAGAAACTGAAGCAGTCTTCAGTAAAAGAGTAAATACTAATATTTGCAAAAGGACAGCTCCATCCTGACAGTACAATCTAGTACTTAAAACTGTACAGTTTAGATTCTTCAGTAAAGGCTGTCACAAAACAAATTGGCACAACTGATCAGTTCATTTTTCATATATAACAGTAAGAATATAAAACCACTTTGCTCAGAACTAAACAATTACTTTAGGTCTGTTTTAGAAAAAATATACTGGAGGCAGAGTATTTCTATGTTTTGATTTTTAAACACAAAAGTTGCTTCTGTAGGACAAAAGTGACATTTTAAATAAAGGGTTTCGTACATTTTTATCTGTATGGTAGATAAGTCAAAATATTAATAGAATTGGATTAAAAGTGTGCAATGCTAACTTACTTATGACAGATGCCTTCAGATTCTTTTGCATATGACAAAATATCTCCAACAGAACAATTGGGCCACCCTATAAAAAAGCTTTTGATCCTTTTTTGCATTAGTAGCAGGTAAACCCTTTAATAGAACTCATGGTTTGTGAACATGTGCTGTAAGGTTAAGAGCTCTCAGATTGTGCCTAGAAGGTGCACCGACACAATCCATTGAATTTTCATGACCAGAAATAAAACTGTGTTGACACTTGTGGAAGTATTACATCAGGCTACTCCTCCAAATTTACTTTGAGCAGGCACAGAAAACAGAAGTTTTCTCTTCAGACAGTATTTCACATCTCTTATTCCACAGAAGCAGCAAGTTAAAGGTCTGAGACCATCACTCCTGGTTACTACTCAGATATCTAAATGGTGCTTGGATTGGGAATTTACCAAATAAAAGGAGTTTGAATTTTGTACTAAAAATTTAATGCTAAAAAGTGCTGCTACTACTAACATTGGCCTGCTCTCTAGCTAGCTATCAATCTCAAAGTCATGCTAAGTAACATATCTAGATGCATATAGATATTTAAATGCCTTCCTTATCAATAAATATGTCTATTTAATGCACCTGGAATCTATTAACTTATATTTTGTGCTTAGCATAAATACAAATACTATACACAAACTGCAAAATAAAAGTACTTGGTAGAGACTGAACACACTCTTTCATTATTGGGTTTCTCTCCACCCTTTTTCATAAGCAAAGTCCTTACACAAAATGCAAATTATGCTGTGCAATGACTTTGTGTTTCCTTGAGTGTTTCCAAGATTATTTGTGTATTTAAGCAGTCTCCTTCCCAAAGTGTGGACAGCTGGATCCTACAGGGAAGTTTTCATTCTGTGCTAGCCAAGACAACTAGGGGATATTTAATACTATATATGTTCTGCAGAATTACATCATTGCAAGAGGAAAGATACATTGTTTATAAAATATGCAAGAGAGGGAATCCAACCCCTGCCATCCAGACACCTCACCATAAAAAATTTCTTTACTATTTTGGTAATAATTAAATACAAAAATAGTTAAGACATAAACTGTTCCTTTTTCACCCCAAAGATGGACAGCTTGCTGTTTGAATAGAAATATCATTTACCAGCAAAATACCAGCAACAGCAACCTGTAAGCAGAGAGATACTAACCAGACTGCTTGTCCAGAAATCCTAGCAACTAATCCTAGACTAACAAGTATTTTTCAGTTGAATTTTCTGAATGGATATAGGATTAGCTGCATTTAGACCTTTAATCCCCATTAAATATTTACCAACAAAACTTGTTTTAATCAAGTTGTATACAGGTGCTCAAATTCAGTGAGGTCTTGCTATGAGGTAACAAAGACCCAGTAAAGCATACAAAGATATGAGAGAGTTCTCATTGGCAACAATTCACTTAGCAACTTCACTATACAGTACAGAAATAGGCAGAAGCAGAACATACATTAAATTAATCCGAGGAGAAAAATAAATTAGGATAGTTCTTGTTATGGTCCTTCCCCGTGAAAATAAGAACTACTACAGGAAACCTAGGTCAAAAATATGAGGAAGAAACTAAGGTTAAAAATTAACCTCCAGAATTCCTACCTATCCAGTGGAACTTACCTACAGCAGGGACAAAGACATTGATTTTGGATTGTTTACTAATACTGAGTATAGTAAGGAGCAGGATGATATCAGCATTCACTCACTGGAATCTGGAATTCTATGTGACATTGACTAAACCTCAGCAATAAATCCAACTGAACCACCAAAAAATAGAAAAAAATATCCCAACCTAAATTTTCAAGTGGATTTGTTTTCAACATACATAACCTGGATACTATGAGGTATTACATTCTGGAATCACAAGCCTCTATTTTAAGTGTGGGAATGAGAAACCTTGAGAGGCTTCTCAGAGCCTCTGGAGTAACTGTTACCTAAATGCTCTTGGTGAGATGCCATTTACTACACAACAAAGCCAAGTCAGATGTTTAGACAGCAAGAGCACAGATCAGCTGCAAAAAGAAAAGCAGTAGCTTTTCAGCTATGTTTATAGCAAAGGCCAGAGAAAGAAATGAATTTGAGTTACATGTCTTTATTCCCCTACCCCAACCCCTTCTCACAAAGAATGTGGAAGTTCAGGGGATTTCACTGGACTGAAGAGGAAAAATGAGTTAAATGAGTCAGCTAAAACTCCTCAGATCTGTATAAAGAATGACATGGGAAGAAGAGTCTTGAATTAATACATCATCATCAATTAGGTCTAAAAATGGCTCTCTATAGCAGCTGCTTTTATAAACAAAGCTGTGATTCTGGAGACCTGCTTATCTAACAGACATTCAGTCTAGTCTCTTGTGTGACTGAGTCACTCTCAGCAAAAGGTGCTGAAAGCTAATTGGTATTTACATAACTAATAATTCAGTAGCTTTAGGTCTATACATTTTTCAACCTAATTTTAGCAATAAATAAAAACAAACACAGCACATCAATTCTGGCTCAAGGTTTTGCAATTTAAATTTATTAATATTAACTTAAATCTATCATGCTACAGCCAATATTGACCAAAATTAAGATCCATCCAATACAGCACAGTAAGGAGTCCCAGGCCCCAACCCAGGGTCTGATGACATGCATACAGAAGATAGAAAGAGGCAGAGAAGTGGAAACAACAATAAAATACAGTGGGAGAAAGACCAACATGCAGGTGTGGATGGTCAACTGAAAGAAGGTGGAAAAGAAGAACTAAGGAGAAGTAAGCAGTGGAGAAGGAGACCTGCATGCAAGAAACATGGGGGCAGGTGTTTGAAAAAATGGGATTGGAACAATATGTCCATCAGCAGAGGACACTTCAGCCAGGATAGAGATAAGGGGGTGGGGTGAAGGAGTGTAAACCTAGCTATTACAGTTTTCTCTGTTTTAGTTGTTTCTGCAATTCTTCCCAGGGGTTTTCTTACTGCAGCTTCTCACCTAAACCTCAGGCCACCTCAGAACTCATGTGACTGAACCTCCTTCCCCATGCTGTAATGGCACTGTCGTGTCAAAACAGGGTTTGAGCTTTTTCTCTAATACATGGAAATTTCAGTCACTCTATCTGTCAACACATTTATTCAACAGAGTATCTGTAACTGAGATAGAACCCAGGTTCTTATATGAATATTGTGATAATTTGTTTGTTTCTTCCATTCATGCTTTTACTTACCAACTTAAAAGTCAATGTTTTCAAGGCCTTTGGATCGTCTACTATCTTCTGTAAGTTAGCAGCAACTGTAAAAACAGGACAAAAAATATGATTTGTAGAAAATTGCATTCAACTTGACATCAAGGCTTTTGTTGAATCTTCTTCTTAATTCTACACATATACATGTCTGTAAATTACCACTTGAATCATTTAATCCCTCTCTAGCTGTTGTTTCAGAGGGCAGTTGGGCTGCCATAAATCCTATTTCCTTTCTTTCAGGGTCACTGACACTTTGTGGCTATGTGAACTGATTCAGTTACATGTTTCTGGATGATCCATATTGCATGTCTTTAGGAAGGGCAGCCTTCCATTTGATGTTGCCCTGGAACAGCTAAGGCAAATCATCCTGCTGCTGGGCTATTCCCCCAGGGGCAAACCTTCCAGCTGCCCTTAGGCAGTTCCTGGCAAAGGTATTATTAGTGCTTTTGCAAACAGCAGCCCACGATTAGCAAGTGTTTTAATGACCTAGCATACAGTTGGCTAAGGGGCATCAGGGATGTATCAGTCTTTAAAAACCCTAACCCCACTCCTGATTGATTCTTTACCAGGGAAGAGATTAAAAATTTCCAAGTAAAAATAGAAAAATTGGATTTTTAATATATGTAAATAGTTAATTACTTTGCTGTTGCTGTTGTTACTTAAACACTGTATCAGAAATGAGAGGTATTTTAGATGATTATCATTCCTCAAGAAAGCCGAGAACAGTGCTTGGTAAAAGGCTATGGGACACAGTTTTATTTATTCACTTGTTTTTACTTTTAATATGAACTCAAGTCAGAAACTTTTACATATTACATATGCTTTTATTTTGTTTTTCTGATGGACCATAGCTAGAGTGGGACATGTGTAATCAAAGAGAAGGGCAAAATGTCACATTTTCATGTTATGCTTGAAAATGAGAAAGCACACCTA
The DNA here is from genome assembly GCA_034509185.1 of Euphonia xanthogaster. Classification (NCBI taxonomy): domain Eukaryota; kingdom Metazoa; phylum Chordata; class Aves; order Passeriformes; family Fringillidae; genus Euphonia; species Euphonia xanthogaster. The sequence continues at coordinate 18,604,352 of JAYDZK010000274.1, forward strand.
TAAAGAGTCCGTAATATTAGAATACAAGTTGACATTAAGAATAGTCACACCTGCAGTTTCAGGTGTGAGAGAAGAGAGAGATCTTTTCAATTTTAATCGTACATATTCAGCGTTTTCAAGTACAACTAGCATTTCATCTCTGACTTTGGTACTGTGTTTTACATTTTCTGGCCTTTACAGAAAGGCAATAGAAATCACTTAGCCAAAATAATGTCATTAATCACAGTCAATCAAGCCACCATGAATGCAAATCCTCCCCAAAGCCTACTCTTTCTGCAATATCTGAAAGTATATGTAATTATCATCAACTAAAAGCCAAGTATTTGCACATACTTATCTAGCAAAACCATACCATCCTGCTGGTATCTTTTTTATTTTTCTAACTCCTTGCTTTTGTTTTGCTAGGTCTTGTGGTCTAAATAAAGGTTTAGACCACAAGGGCAAAAATTAGAGGCAACTGTCTGAATTTGGATACCTAAAGTCAGTATTTCAGGAAGCTTTAAAATATGGCTTACTACCTTTACGAATGAGACAATCATTACTCTTTTCACCTTAATGCAAGCCAAACCCTCTAGGACCTCAGTAAGTACATAGCTTTGGATGTGTCCCTCTGCACCTAAAATGTTTAAGATCTGGGTTCAACTGGTAACTGAAATCCTTTGGAGCCTGATGAAGTCATTTAAGAAAAACATAATCCATAAACTGCAGGTGTCCATGCCATCCCTAGTTTAGGTAAATTCCACTGGAAACAGAGCCTGCAGCACAGGCAGAAGAAGCCATCCAAGCAGGTGAAAGTCCTTCCTGAATGCCTGCAGTCCCTTCCCGTTGTTTCTCCAGAAGGTCTGGGGATCCCATACAGTGAAGACATCCTCAGAATTATAAATACAGCAACATACTCTACAGTTGAATACTCATCCTACTTTAAATGCAATTAAAGATATCATTTGCAGTAAATATAACTGACTTACCACTCCTGTAAATATATTTCTAAAAATTTACGACTATTACTAAACCTACACAGTTTGGACCACTAAGTATGCAAATTTCCCCCAAAGACACCATAAAAATTCATGCTAGGCATACACTCGTGACAGTAAAGAATGCTTTCACTTACAAGCAGTTGCTGTTACTGTTCAGCCCTATACAGAATTCTCACTTCAGGCAAGTGAAAAAAAACCAATTATTTTTAAGTGGAACTATTAAGCTTTATAGATGAAAATCTCCTCCAGCTACTGGATTTAGGCTCTTCTCATTCAGGAAAATTATTTACTAGGCCAAGACTCAGACTCACTAACCCTCCTAGTACAGTTCACATGCAAAGTTCTAATTTGGCTTAAATATGACAAATGAGACTCAAAGTTTCTAAATGCTCAGTTTCTAAATGAACCCCATCACATCTGCAAACCATAGTGAGGAAAAGAACCATCCCATTCTCACCACCTTTCCTCACTCCGCAGTCCCAACAATTCTTGTGTTGCAAGTTGGTGAATAAAATCAATTTAATACAGTAACGCTCTCCCTAAAGTGAAAAGGAGTTTCATACTAGGACTTTCTAGAGAGGCAGGAATTGTTTTCTCCACTGGTACTTAGATTATTTGGAAAAGTGAAGAGTGTTGTAAAATACATGTCTCTTTACACCTTATCTCTAAGTATACTGCAGTTCCTATTGACAAAGCCATTTTTCTTGGAAATAATCTGAAGTCATGGCTTGGATGCTGTACTTGTGAAATTCATAGATTAGCACCTGCAAGCAGAACTAATTGATAATTAAACTCCTGTTGGGAATTCACTCTTTCTACAAGACCTGGATATTCTATACTCTTTTATTTTGCAAAGTGTTTTCTCAATATGTTATGGCCATGCACCTATAAAAGTCAGAAGAAGAAACATGAACAAGAAAAAATTGAGTGGTGATGGAAAAATCTTTGCCAGCAGTAACCTCAGGTAAATAGAGTATACTTCAAATCATGCCTTGGAGCAAAAGCTCTCTTTAGACATTAGCAGCAGTTAGGACAAGAGGCCTTTTGTTGTTTACAACAATAAATGAGGTCCTATTCACTTTCTTCAGAAGGCTTCTGAAGGACATGTAATCAGCCTACACACCACAAATCATTCCAAGTTCTTTTGCAGGTTTTGCTCGGTGACAAATGGTTGTGCCACTCTGACAAAATAAGTGTCTGCACTTGCAGAACATGCAATAGGAGAAAAGGTCAAACCCAGCATATAAATATACAGAACACAGGGTGTTAATTGCAGATGGAATAAATTTAAAAAACCCATATAACTAGAGGCTTTTGCATGTATATAATACAAATTACTTACTCTTCGCTACATTACAATTTTGGCCAACAACATAAATTACAGTTTTTAAATGAGTGATTGATATGAGGTAACAGAACAAAAAAAGGCCACCGTCAGGATCTTACAAATACAAGACAATAACCAAACTTTGGGCACTCTCAAACAGCTGTTTTTCTCCTGTGATGTGACAAAGCGCTCTCTCTCTGGTTACTTAAAATTCTTAACACGGCATGAAACTTAACCCTAATGGCTTCTGAAGAGGGAAAACTTCTGGAAAAGTTAAAATTAATGAGACAGTAAATAAAGCTATATGAAGTACAGTTAAACTATTTCCAGTACAATGCCCACCCAGCCAACTAAGCCAGAGCCATCTGGCATAAACACAGACACAAGCAAAATCTAAAGCTTGAGATGATATTTCTGGGGTGCTCTCAAAAGAATAATGATTCATCTGCTTTTCTATTTTGCAAAGAATGGATGGGTAACCTCAGAAATAACTCATGAACTCATGCTTAGGTTCAACAGTTTGCAAAGCTAGTGCATATTGTAATCCAGAAATTCAGATATGAGGAAAGGGAAGTATTATTCAGGCACAAAATTACTGTCACCAAAAAGAAAAATTATAACCTTGGAGAAAATGAAAAATATTTTTAATAAGTTAGAAGTGAAATATTTTTATGTAGTCTAAAACTCAGTCTATAAAAAATAGCTACCTTCAGCTGCTCCCTACCTCATCAACAGTATGGCTGTTAGAGAAGACAAGCTCAAACCTCCACAGATTTATTGGCTTTCCTGCTGATTGTTTCAAATATTGCCTCTTCCCCAACAGTAGGCAGTTATTTTACCATTTTCATCTGATACATGGAGCTCACCATAATTAACTGCCTTGGGAGTCTGCTGGTTTGAGGATTAATGTTGTGTGCTCCTGTATAGGTCTTAGGACACAGGGTAACTGAGAAGCAGGGAATACTTTTAAGTGGAATTATCGCCCCTCAAAATTCAGCTACTGGTAGGATTTTCTTCCAAAGGGCTGAATTTATTATGCACGCTCATGAGGCCATTTCACATATTGCAGGATGTTCATTGCAATCTATGCACTCATTTATATTTCATACTACACAGTGGTTTTCATGCATTTGCAAGTTCAGAATGAAGTCAAAACTAAGTTTTAAAATGTAGATAGTGCTGTATTAGAGTATATTATGCAAACAGTGAAAACAATCAGTGTTTAGAAATTTTGGTAACAATTCCTCCAGATCTCTATCTTGTTAGTATCTAACAGCTCACCAGCTGTCTGCCTTGAAAGATTAAAGGGCCCTTCAAAGAGAGATCAAAAAGGTCACTTAAGTGTAATGTGATTCCATTAGTTCAACCATTCAGGATGCTGTGAAAACATCCCTTCAGTTTGTTTCTCAGTAGCAAGGGAAATGTTAAAGCATTTGAAGATCTGTGGCAGCTAACCAGCAAGTGTTTATTGCTGAAGGACTGCAAGGACCTAGACATGATTATTGAAAGTAAGAAATAAAAGAAAACAGAAAGATCAACAGCAAACCTGGCTTCTCTTCTGAGAAAGCTATTGGACACCGATATGGCAGAAGCATTAAAAACATTTAGAAATGTATTATTTAGGAAGAGTGTGTCATTAGTAATTTATCAAAGGAAGATTAAGGCTCACAAATTTGTCTGAATTCTCGAAGTGTGTTGCTGAATCAGTAGATATAGATAAAAGACAGTGGAAATGATCTCCATTTCAACTTTTGATACTATGATAATTTCTTACAGCTCAATTTGCAGCCTCACCATCAGAAAACACAGATTAAAGAGGGCAGGTACAGGACAACAGAAGGCCAAAGCAGTTCTGCTTTGAAAGGAAAACCAAGACTGGAAATAGTCTCCTACAGCATCCCAGTAAACAGGGATTCTAGTGAACAATTTCTACCTGCACTTTTCACAGTTTAAAACAATTATTCAAACCACTTCAGCTCTGTGGTTCATATGAGCTCTGAGCCACAGTACTGTATTAATTTCTTATTCCATACAGACATCCTAGGTTTAGGCTCGTTCATGTTATTTTAGACATTAAGGATGTAAACAGCATTTGGCACCAGGCTGTCTTGTTCCAAAAGGAAAAAAAGAGACTTGGTTGGGACCAAAGCTTTAACAACTAACCAGTTACCCTAGGTTATTCAAATGAATGGCAGAGACATCAGGGGGGCATATTCCTAATTGACTTCTACCCACAAATAAAGATTTTAAATATTTACCCTAGCTCAAACTAAAAAAAAAAAAAATCTCAACACATTTACAAAATAATAGCAGACCTCAAATGTCTTCACATGAAGTGAATTAAGACAGATTAACATAGAGTATTGATATCCAGGGGTCATAGGCAAAAACTGGAAAACTGAGGATTGGTAAAGTAATATACAAGTTGAAATTTTTGTTTATATAACTGATGGAAAAATTCACACCCAACAGAAGCAGTATATTTTATGAAACAGGAGTACTGTATCCAAATAGAAAGTGGCATAAGTTAGTGCTAGAAATCTACCTATATCAATTCCAATAACATGTTCTTAAGCTCCTGAATTCTCAATTACTTAGTATGGCTATCTGATTCCAAGGAAACATTTTATATTCTAAAGTCTGTGAGAAAAGGGGAAAAAAAAGAAAAAGACCATAACTGTGACAATTGGTTTTACTGATAAATTAAAATATTAATTGTACAACTGGAAAATTGTACCTTTTCCCAGAAACATATTAAAAATGGGGGTTGATATTTCAAATTGATTTTCCTTCCCCCAGAGGATGTGAAAAATGCTTAGGGTAACCACTGTTAGTTTAAAACAAACTAAAAGGATAAGTAAACAAAGTAAAAGGATATTCTACTTTCCTTTCTAAAAGGATAAATGGAATATATTTGGGTAATTAAATACTTATGTATTTCAGACCTTGATTCTTCATGTGCCTAATGGAGTAGATTAATTAGAAAGGTGAGGGATGAGTATATACATATTTCATCACTTCCCCTTCATTTTGAGGATCCTGGGCATTCCAGACCTCAGTCTATTCTCAAATGAACATTTATAATAAAAATTTAGACCTGCTGCCCAGCACTGCTAGTAGGGCTATTTAACAAGCCTGAGATATTACAGTAAATTGTTCTCTTAAATTCTCTGTACAAAAGAATGAGAGTACTAGGCTTAAAAAAAATCATTTCCCTGTGACTGAATGTAGAAAGCAAGTGCTAGTTTTCAGACACAGGTTTTGGCAACAGTTTGATAATCATCAAGATAGCGAAGACAGCTCTAACAAGTATCTTCATCACACTGGATTAGATCTGAAATAAAGGTCTATGTAGAAATAAGGCAGGTCATATTCTGTAATGCATATTATTACTTTGCAATCTCCTTTTCCTATCAGGTCTTCACAAGTTCTCCTGTCCCAAGTTCAGCTATGAATTATAGATAATGTTCTGACAAAACTATTAAGAAGATGAAACAGCAGCCAGGCTACTTCAATATCTTGTATCTGAAACTTGAAACAAGAAGAATATATTTAGAAAAGACTCCCTGATGTGCTGGAGTTAGGTTCTGAAATAGAATACATCTAGTTTGAAGAACCTCAATAAATCCTTATTTTGAAATACTAGCCCCTGGCAGAGAAGTGAATGCCAAGTAAATAAAGAACAGCAAGTAAATTACTATTGAAAACAAAAACATTACATACATTGCTGCTTTTGCAATTTCTGATTTAAATTCACAATTGTTTTTGTTTTGTTTTCTTCTTAACTAGAAAGGATAGTCATTGAAACTTTGATTCAGATCTATGAGGGGCAGAGAGTTTACCACTGTATCAGGCAAAACTCAAACTAATCCCGCTAATAACCACATGGATTTATTCCTCATTTGCATGCTTAAGTAGGAACCGGTGGACTGCAGGTTGAAAAAAGGAACTTTCTTTGAAGGCAGTTGCCAATTCTACCTTTTTTTAATCTTTAAAATAACTAAAAATTATTAGCTACTTTATCAGGGCTGCAAGACAGGCACATTCACTATGACACATGAACACACGTGTGTATGCGTGAAGAATAATTTGCATGCTTGGAGAATTTCTTATATCACATATTTATAGTTCTGCCATAAACCACAGCAACAGTGATTATTCACCTAACACAAGGGTTTTTGCACCTTGAACCTTTGTTTTCACCACACTGAAAATTCATCACAGTGGGAACTTCCATGAAACCTGCCAGCTTCACACAATACACTTCCTCCAGTGCACCTTTTACATCCAACATAGAAAGTCTGAAATAACTTAGGTGCAATTAGACACAAAAATTCATTAGCTGCAGGTGCACCTCAAGCTTCCAGAACTCCCAGCAGAATCATCATTATGAGTCACCCTTCAGTGCATTAGCTCTAAATGAGCCAGATGTGTTGAAATATTTAAGTCCTTGTTAAAGCCCCCAGGGATTTTAGAGATATTCTTCCACTTGTAATGTTTTTGCATATCTTGCTAAAGAGATACTGAGTTATGTACACATATTGAAGGCACATTGGTTTCTACAAAATGCCTGAAAATACAGTCAGGTTTTCATTAAATCTATATGTTTTCTTTCTGGAGAATATATTAAAAGTAAACACAAAGTATTTAGTCTATCAAATTTGGTTGAAATTAATTGGTAAGAATCTATAAAGGCATTTTCTCATTAGAAAGTTTATGGGTACAGTGAGCTTTGGAATAAATAAAACTGTGATACATTTAAGTAAAAATTCAGTTATTTCACTCAGTTTGAATCACAAGTAAAACAAAGCTTCTAAAATATTTCCTAAATATTACAAAATCAGTGCACCTCAAAATATCACTGATATTAAATGACAAACCTAAGGTGCCTTCAAATGGTAGTGCTATTCCAGTTGGCCACCCATACTGCTCTTTGAGCACAAAAATATATGCAGTCTGTCTTCCACTCATGCAGCTCTATCCCATTTCTTAACTGCAGTGAGATGAGTTGGAATTAGTTAAACAAAAGTCATCACTTCATTCAGTTTTGAAGATGACAACTCTATAAAGACAAAGTAGAACGAGGTATAAGCAAATGCAGAGCAAAACCTAGGAAAGCAAAAGGATATTTACTGGGTAAGTCTATGGCTTTTCTAGGAATGTGGATTATCAGTGCCACCATAAGCTAACTGTACTAACAAACTGGGCTGGTGCTCTTTCATCATTCTGTTTTAGTATGAAAGTACCTTCAGCATCAGCAGACATCATACTGTAAGACAGTCGGCTGTTCCAACTTCAAATGCTTTACTACTGTGAGTAATTGGTAGCTATATATTATTGCTACATTATGTTATATATATTACTTGTTGTTTAGCAGCCCTTGAAATAATGTTATTCTGGATTTGTTCTCTGAACTCATGGTCACTACCCTATCCACAGCCATGCTGGGCTTTCTTTATAAATCTAGGTGCTAATTTAAGTTCTGTTTACTTACAAAGTAATTGTATCAAACTATTATGGCATCTATTGTATTCACACTTCTAAGAAAATATTCAAGATATTGATGAAAAAGCTTGCTACATTCAAAATATGACCTCATTACAAGATACAATCTGTTGGGTTTTCATCTGGTTCCTCTAAACACATTAGGCCTTTCAGCAGGAAGCTTTAACTGCCTAAAAGCTTTTCCTCTGGTTACTAAGTGGATCTCCCCAACATCTCCAACAAAGACTTTCAGCAGTAGTTTATGTCACATGTATTTAAAAGTGAAGGTGTATCTTCTATGATGCTCAAAGAATTCAGAGATACTTTTTTGACAAAAACATCTTTTAAAAGGTACATTAATATAGCAGAGGGCAACTTCACATTTCTGCATGGATATCAAGGCTTTTATTTAAGCAGTATTCAGGAAGGGAAGGGGGTGGTGGTTATGTATATACTGCAATTTAGTAATTGTAAATACACCTTCAGGTTCTGAAATTTAAGCAAGGACTCCAGGAAATTAATTGTAGTCTAAGGCTTCACTGTAATTATATGCACATTGTATATACCAGTGGAGTGGGACTGCAACTACATGATTTTCAACAGAATCGACTGTTGATATGATTTGAGTTTTCCTTATGGTATTAAAAATATAATGAAGCATTACCTGATGAACATTTACCAGCTAATATACATGTATTGCATACAGAGATACATTATCTCAAAAGGAATTTTGAAAATATTCCAGATCTGATTTAACATAGATATTTCTGCATAAAAATACCTCATCAGCAAGATACCACTGGCTCCAAGGCTCATTCCCCTCTGCAAACACAAACTCTAGTCTGCTTTTAAACAAATCTCTGTGCTAAATCCCATGATCTAGGAACCTTCTGTAAAACCATGCTAAAGGAAAAGAAACCAGACAATCAGAGCCAAAACTGAACATCAAGCTGGGATTTCTCCTTTGCTGCAGAACAGGTAGCTGAACTTCATATACATCAGAAAGGAAATCTTCCTGGGAAGCCTGTGTTAAGTGGAGCAAATCCAGCAAGATTCAGAAGGTGAAGCTTGTTGATGTTTAGAAGCAAATTCTAGAGAACTTAAGGTGTCAGCTTTTAAATTCTATACACTAACAACTTCAGCTCTCACGTGCCATGGCCATACTTCCTCAACGGCATTTGCTGACTCCTATTTAAATGCCCTTTCAGAAGATCAGCCATTATGCCAACAAATTATTCAGTTCAACATAAAAACAGGTATTTTCACCTTCCTCTTTTGTCAATTTCTCTACGTGTTTTAACATCCATGGAAAGAATCCGCAGGAACAGTTTTCATGGGACTATCTCAGAACCTTGTTTTCATTTAGGTTACAGTGGCTGAATTTCTGCCTGCTTCAGCTAAAAAATGAAAGGCAACTTATCACCCGCTTTCAGTCTGGAAACTAATGGAATCAGTTCTGGTGAAGAAGGTTAACCAAGCTCTTCTATACTATTCCCTTCTTCCTATATAGAAAGATTTTAAACCTTTTGAGTGAACAAGGTGCTAACATAATTTTACACAGAAAATTAATTTTGTAAACAGATTTACATTTTAAACACCATCTGCTCTCTTATATGACCTCTGGCTTTAAACTGAAACACTTCTTAAGATTGCACTGTTACAGTGAGATATTCTAACGAAGGGCAAATTTAATTTTTTACTTAATTAAAAGCAAAATTAAATTTTGCAGAAATCTCCCTCCAGTAAAATTTGAAATCTGAAGTAATTTTCTAGGAAGGTAACAATGTCCAAACATTTTTGAAAACTTCACAGGTGAAGCAGACACAAGATTATAACACAAATCCACTCAAGAATTTGTGCCTGTGGAGCTTGAGGTAAGTTACATCATAAAAACCCCACTATAATAAATTTATATTCATTATAATAATAAATATTTATTATATTTATAATAAATATAACTATACAATTAATATTTATTATCATAAATATAAATTATTTATAATAAATAGGAATAATCTATATTTATTAATATAAATTACAGATTAATATAAACTAAAAATAAATTACTGAAATTAAATACAAGTTGATTCATTTCATTAAATACAAGAAATTTTATTTCCTTAGATTTTTTTAGTACCACAATAAAATATAAATCATGAAAGTACAGAAGGAGCCATCATAATGCTCAAAATCAAAGTCTGATGCAATTCAAAACAGGGATTAAGCAAGGATGTAAACTTTTATCACAAACTAGAGAGTGTTTCTAACCAAGCCTGATAGGGAAAATCTTGGTTAAATATTTATGCTTCTTCAAGGACCAAAATGCTATCACTGTGGGATGGGAATTTTTCACATGAGGGACATGTATTTTCATTTGCCTTTCCCCCCTCATGCCCCTTGCAAGATGATAACAAATCCCATTCATGCTGCCATTTTCACAGAAGTACTGGCACTTTGCATTGAAAGAGAATTTTGCAGCAAAGGGAAAATGAAGAAGGGAAAAGATTTCTCACTAGGTCCCAGCAGGACTCGCACTGCAGCATTGCCAGCTGTGACTCAGAGTGCCACCTGACTGCCCAGGTAGTCAAATAACAAATCTTTTGTTATCCAGAAAAAAAAGGTCTTTTTCCCTAAATGAAAATTCTGCCAGAAATATTATCAGCAGTGACATTTTTTATACTGGGTGTTTAAATGACAACAAACCAAGGCCAAGCAACTCCTCTTCCAGAACCCTTAAAATAACCATGCAGTAGAAGTAGCTTTAAGAGTGCCTACAGCTCGTATCATCTGCAAGCCTCCCTAAAATACTTTTTCTTTAGAAATAAAGGTAAAAGATCAGAAAAGAATTTTAGTTCTTAGGTCAGCTAGAATTAATCTGTAGTTCTTAGATTAGCTAGAATTAATCTGTATTCTGATCATCAAAAAGCAACAAGTACTGGCTTCTCTCAAAAGGAGTTTAACTACAAATGCAGTGAGAATGTATTTTAGAGAATCTTCCAGGCAAGTAATGAACTTCTGAAGCTGTGAAACACTCTCCATACCACTGAGGAGTTTGCTAAGGAAATCTTAACCTACTGATAAGAATTTTTTTGACCACAACACAAAAATTTACTTGATTGTATTCCTCGAGTCTGTTCTTCCTCATCTAGCATATACTATCCCCCTCTGATTTTGGTGACTACACATCTGCTGGTCTTGAGCATCCAGAAGAAAGGAAGAGTAAGTAGAGAAATAAGCACTTCCAAATTAATCATCTTTATGAAGCACTGAATCTCAAGAAAAAGAAAAAAAATTAAAACATTACTAAGCCTGAAAAATTAAAACATTACTAAGCCTGAAACAGAGAAGCATCTTTCAGCCAGCAGAAAACATTTCTGATTATCTTTTTTTTTTTTTTTACCACAGAAATAACACCACTAGATGCAATTTCCATAGGTCCTGAACATGTCTTGCTCCTCCTTCTATGAACCCAAACAGAAGACTAACTTCAGAGTCGCCAAAGCACACTCTGCAATATCCTACTGACAAATCGTTTTATTGTTACACAAAAAAATGAAGTTATCACAAAAATGCTCAATCATAGAATTGTCAATAATCCTTCAGGAGAAGTATATTATATCATCCCTCTCAAACCACTGAAGAGATCTGACTTTCAAAAGCAATTCTTGGACTGATATCAAAATTGCCTTGTTGATAAAACTATGCATATATGAAAGCAAAATTAGGACAAAAAAGATTTTCTGAAAACCAAGCATCAGAGAACACATTTTTTCACATCCATTTAACACAAACTTGTCACAAGAGCATAATTGCAAACAAAAATGTAATTTACCTATAACTACATCATGGCCATCAACCAGGCCTGCAGAGAACAGCTCCTGAGAAACGCCATCTGCTGTGTCTGTCCAAAAGGTGAAAGGAATAAGTGTGAGAGTCCACAAAAACAACAAAAATATCAGTCATCCAATGCACTTCAACAAAAAATATATTTCAGTTCCAAAACACCCATGGAGACAAGCTTGAATTCAAAATTATCTTTAATTAGGAAGAGAAAAAGATAATTATCTTATCAGCCTCTGCACAGCAAATCACATAAGGTAATGACTTGATTCATTGCACACCCCCTACAGACCTCTCCTGGCCACCAGCACTTCTCTCTTATCTAACTACCTCCTCTTACACATTTGGCAAGTTCAGTATCCTCCCAACCAAGAAAATAAACCATGCTTTAGTGTGGTTTTCACTGTTTCCTTTATGCCCTCCATTGTTCTGCATATCTAGACAGAGACATGGCTTTCTTGTTTGTTGCAAGTGGTGTAAAGGACTTACATGAACAGTCTTATTTTGAGATCTAGGTTTCAAATGGCTTTTAAGTATTGCGAATGAGGAAATTCAAAGCTTTAGATGGATTTCCTATTAACTGCTGTACCTGAGTGGGTGAATTCCTAAGTCCCTGTGACTAGTACTTGCCCTGGATAAAGACCTTAGAAGGCTTAGATGAAAAAAGGCAGGAACAGTAGGAACAAGACTAAATTCCAGATAAATCTCAACTGTAATCTGGCCCCAGGACCAAACGCCCTAACAGAGCTCATGCTTTGAGGCAGTTAAACAAAGGTTTATCATTTCCTCAAGAAACACACACAGGCAAAAAGCAAGGCAGCTGAGCCAGCTGCAGTTTCTGGAGATGAGAAGCACAGCTGCCTTCTGGCTGTCTCAGTGACTGACTATAGGAACAGTCCTGGTCTACCCTCTTATTTTTGACCAAGTAGGAATTCTCAAATGGCTTAAGTAGCTGCTTCCCAAGTAATTCTTCGGGCAAATCGAGATGTTCTGTGCCCAATTAAGTAACAGGCCTTTTTTGTTTTTACTCAGTGCCAAAATTAATGAGAAAAGCAGGTAGACAACACAGAATAAATCTATGCACAGAACTACTGCACATGAAAGATATTATGATTTACTGTGAAAGAGACACCTCTTCCAACCTGGATTTAATTTTAGGTAAAACCTCTTTGAAGGCTTCTCTAAATAAAGTGAATACTGACTTCTAAGGAATATGAAATAGGTTCATAGTTCAAAGGGTTGCAGCTTAACAAGGATGATACCTTCTTACTCAAAATATTAGCCTTCTGTGCATTTCATCCCAGTAATACTTGATTTTTTTTCAAACAAAGGCAACTGTGCGAGTTCTTACAGCTCTTAGCAGTGGAACGCCTACAGTTCTATAAGGATGCTGTAGAGCTTAAAGTTTCAATACCAGAACGTCTTTCTGGTGATAATACCAAAACTAGAGACACAGCTAAACTTTCAGCTGAAGCATTTAAAAAATGGTGTGCACTTTATACTTGTTAATAGACAAGTCTTTTATTATAAAAGGTAAAGAAACTTAAATATTACTACCATCACCACATACACTTTTATGGCTACCATATTCTATTTCCTACAATGTTTTCCAAATGTGAAAATGGAACTATTGCTAGGCAAGATCTTATATACCATATAGATCATTTCAATAAGACGTTAAATTGATAAAAGTATACTGTGAATAAAGTTTTCTAATATATATATTATGCAACCTTGCCACTAGAATTTACATACATTTGCAATTCTTACTCCACTGAGCTTCAATGTAAAGCTCTGCACAGCAGGAAACATTCCAGAGAGGCAGTCTGCATTAAGCATAAGCAGTAATCCATTTCTGAAATGCCTTTTTAAGCAGTAAGAGAATAATTCAGTTGCAGGAGCCTTACCTCTGCCTGGAGTAAACTCAAACCGTATGTCATTAAGCTCTTTCCTGGAGTTCCTGAAAAATAGTCAGTGCATACATTAAAATGTAATGAAGAACAGAACTATTCAGTTCCTACACCCAAGAATACCTCTGGCATTGACAACCACATTTTTGTAGCATGTGTTTCCTTGAAAATACTGCTCTCCCAAAGAATCCAGACTGGAAAGACTCCACTGCATTTTCATAGCAGTATTTTGGAAAAAGTAGCAGAAAAATATGCTTCAGTTGAAAATGCATTCAGTACCATAAAGGATAAAATAAATATTTTCCTTTTCATCTGATAAATATTTTCCCTTTCATCTTCAAAAGACATTCTGCCATATTGACTCTAATAGTTCAACACAGTTTGAGTCAGATACCTTATACTCCAAGGACAACAGAATATTCACTTGGACTTAAAGCTCCCCATTTGTGGTCACATTTATACAAAATTTTTTAAGAGACAAAGTACCAGCAAATGTCACATGCTGAAAAGTAGTGGTGATGCACACTGTTTATAAAAGGATAAATTCTTTGCTCCAAATGAGTAAATTCTTTCACTGACCATCCTTGTCTCAGCAGTAAGGTTCCACCTACATATAAAATGAGCAGTAAAATGTTAAATCCCAAGGTTTCTTGTCTTCCTGCTTGCCACAAAGAGTGTTTTAACCAGTTCAGTGTGTGATACAAGTCTTGAGGGAGTTAATAGCAATGTTAAAGAATTTCTTTACAGCCTTATACTGAGCCCCATTCCATGCATGCTTACAGCTTCAGGTTTAGTTAATAATTTCTTCCATCAACAAACATTAGCCTCTGCAAAACAGACATCCATCTCATTTTTGGAAATGACAAGTCAGCTGAGCACAGGGAGGAACCTAATTGCTGGAGCCCGCTCTTTTTCTAATGAATAGCTCAATCCACTTGAAATGCTAATAGCAACAGAATGTGTTTTGCCATTCATTATTCTTCTCCTCAGCAAGGAAACTGTATGCAAGCTCCTATTTCAGCATACCAGGCCATATTCAGCTGTGACTTACATCTATTACTGCTCACTAAATACTTCTAGGAATATTACAGAGCCAAAACCAGCAACATGCACACAACAGCAAGATAGCAAACCCTGAAAAATGAGTATGCCACATGCAGTACTTAAAAAGAAAAGTACTCATTTACTGAATCTACTAAATGCTTCAAAGCTGAAGGAGTTTCGGGTTCCCAAAATTCTACTCTAAATAGAGAACTATAGGAGTTTAAGATCACTAACACCAGCTTCTTTCTCTCTCTCCTAGAAAAATGTGGATGGCTTTCTGTTAAAACAAGCAACGACAAAAAACAATAAAAACCATCAGCTTAAGACCTATCTCCAAGTTCCCTTTTGACAAAAACTGCTTTCCAAAAAAAAAAAAAAGGAAAATGCACAGAAATTTGGCATTATTCTTAAATAAGAAATGTTCTGACTGAATGTGTGATGTAACTCAAATACTCATTTCCTGCACACACTTTGGAAGAAACAAATCAGGTGAATAAAGACTTTCACACCTTTGCAGAGGTAAACCAGGAGGCAGGAACTGGATGACCTTTAAGGCCCCTTCTAAGCCAAACCATTTTGATCCTATGACCAAGAAACCTAATCCATTAGGTTCTCTAGTGATATCTTTCCACAGACCTCTCATAAGGAGAACATCTACCATTTAGAAAGGCATCAATTACGAACTCGTATGAAAATCACCAGCTTTTCACAGCTGTGTGAAAGATGAGCTGCTCCTGTTACACTCTTTCCTCATGCAGGATGCACATGGGGTGTACATTACTTTGTCTCCAAATTCCAAAATATCCCAAATAAAAAGTTAAGGAGTCAAAACAGTTTCTTTTAGTCAAGGTGAATATTCATTAAAAGGTGGTATGTATTCAGCAATCCAACTTTGCTATTGAGAATTGTTACACTCTGAACTATTTTGAACTTAGGACACTGCTGCTTTCTCTATAATGGTATACAACTATTCAGGAAAGAAAAACAATGAAAGTTTGGCAAGATTAATTTGCTAGAAGCCTGTAAGTGCCTTTGCTTATTGTTCCATTACCTGCCAGACATTTATTGATTTCCATAAATTATTTATCCCAATGTATAATCCACCAAATAGCAGATGCACTTGAGTTCTCCCCTAAAAGCTCCTCATGTTCTTTTCCAGCCTTTAGACACTTCTCTGGTTCTAGTTAATGTCACTGTAACTGTAAATTAGTTTGCTAGTTCCCTTGGTGAAAAATGTTTGGATTTGTTGATTTATTTGTAGGCAGAGTTTCCAAGCAGCGTTTCATTTGTTCCTTTTTTTTCTTACATCCATTACACTCTTATCACGCAGCAGCATACACACTTGATTTCTTCTATATAGAAATAAGATTGGAAAAAAGGCACTTAGTATCTTTGTGATTAATAATTTTATCTTCTTCATCATTTCTTAATGGTTCCTATTTTCTCAAATGCATTTGTGAAAAAGTTATTTCGGTTTTAAAATGCCGACTCAGACCTTTATACCATCTCTGATAGTACCTCTTATGTGCTTCTAGCTCTGTGCCATTACAGACTAATATACCTTGATTATCACGGATAAAACCAGCCCATCCCTCACCTCTTTTTAAAAAGTAGTAAATTTTAAGTACTCTGTGCATTTTTATTCACTTCAAGTTGACTTTCATTATGCACTAACCTCCAACAGGAAGAATTCCAAATATTTTGGAAAGGGTGACCCCAAAGCATTCCATGCTAAGACATTTGGCAGCCATCTTACCAGCAAAGTAATTTCAGAATGTACAACTTCCCACTTCGTGAAAGCATGTTCTGCAACTCTTCATTTTTTTTTGTTTTCATCAGAACCACCTGATGTGCACACCAAGATGGGTAAAACTGATTTTCAAGGGAATAATGCTTCCTCAAGGAAGTAGAAAAAGCGCAAAGGCCACCCACTTAGCCCCTTGCCTACAAACTTGGGCAATCCTGTCGTTAGGATATAAAAGAAAGATATTCTGTTTTGAAGGAAGTTACTTGCAAAAAATTGCTAATATTGACCAAAATCAGGATTAGAGAATAAACAAATTATGCAACTATTCAGATTGACCTGGTTCTACTGACAAAATCAAAAGACATGACAGAGATTTCAGGCATTTGCACTTAGAGACAAAAGCCTTCAAAAAATTACCTAATGATAGCATGATTCCTGCTACAGTCAATTATCTCTGTTCCACATGATTGACAAAAAGATGTGTGCTGTTGAATTAAAATAGAAAATTGTTTGTGTAATGATAAAACTGTAAATTAGAGACATTAAATGTCATTATTTCTTTTGTCCTTAAAAGCATAATGTCTGTCATGTAAGCACAATTCAAGAAAATGAGATGTCTTGGAATTAAACTTTGGGACTAAAATATGCTGGAATACTTTGATTATGTATCAAGCAGTCGATTTTCTTTCAATTTTGCCACCTTTTTTACCCTCACAAATTTATCCATCATTTCTTATGCAGAGATATCAAAAACATCAGCTTCTATTTCACACAAGCTTCAGCAACTTCCATACAGCCCTGAGGGAGATTCTGTATTCCTGGATGGGATGCATCCTACCATAGCTAAATAAGTGCATATTCTTCCTTCCCAATGTAAGAAAAAAATTCTCAGATAAGGTAAACCAAAAGAAGTGTGTGTGTGCAGGTGTGTAAGAACATCCACATTCTGTCTCTGCATTGCTTGCCTAATTTTTAGACTTCCACTACTCAATCATCACATGTGGTTTCCAAAGGCTGATGTAGGGAGCTAAGCGTCCAAGAATGCAGATACTGACAGAATGGTAACCACCACAGCTGACTCATGGAAGTGGAAGAGACAACAGCAGAATGCAGAATGTGTATTCTTTTCTAGAACCAGAAATAAGCTCATCTTTAACCAAAACTATAGAAACTTTCTTATGAACAGCACCATAACAATGGTGCCACATGGCACCCTTCACCAATCATTTTTTCTCCTCCTCATATTCCTAATAAGTCTTATTACCACCAGGACAGAAGCTTCTCCACGATCAGGGACTAATGACACTGGCCAAGTCAGTGTGCTTTAACATAAAACACATACTAAAAAAAAATTAGAAAAAAAAACAACAATTATCTCACTTGTACAAAATTTCACAGCTGTTCCTACCATCTAAAATTTGAACTGCATTGAAACTGCCATGGAAGCAAAGTTAGAATGGAAAAAACAGGACAGCATATCCTAAGAAGCAAGGGCAAGCAGTTTGGCATTTGTACTACCTCACTGCAGTTGTTGCTGTAATGAAAACCACAGAAGAATTCAAATGACTTGCTCATTTAGACAGCAGAGAAAGCAGAAGTTCACATCAACATGAAGTGGACTAATCAGAGTGGCAGGTGGGTTGTACATCTTAGAGCTGTACTCATCCAATTTTCCTTCTACATCTCTGGGGCAAGATCTTAGTGCATACAATGCAAGAAATATAATTGAGGGGGGGAAAGCACAGCAGAGTGGGGTTTGCAGGTTTGTTTAAAAGAAATTTTACTTGCATTTTCTTTCTTGCTGGAAAAAATGCTGGAGAGACAAATGTTTGGCCTCACCAAATGTCACTCAAATTTCAAAAGGTCATCTGCCTTCTCTCGATAAAGTGTCACCCATTTTTCTCTTTCACCTGCTTAAGGCAGAAAGGCCAGGATGAACACAGTTTCCCCATGTAGCCTATGTAGCCTTGTTTTCACACTCTTAGCTTATTTCACAGGTGTTGTATTTTTTTAAAAGCAGAATTTTAAGTATTAAATACCTATACTGATGATTCATAGTACCTGTTTATTATCTCAGTTTTGATTAATTGAAACTTTATTTCAACCTTATTTACAGTACATAGTTAATAAACACACAACAATGAAATACAAACTGGCACTTTACTTTCAATATTATAAAGAGGATGAGGGAATAAAATCTTGGAATAAACAAGTAAACAAATTCATTCATCCCATATTTGAGGTTAGGCAATCTCAATCTCCTATACATTTATGCTCTCTGCCTTACAATTTTCTTATGCTTCAGCTGTGGAATTTAGCTATTAATCCAGGGCAGAGCAAGTGAGAATCCTCTCCTACCTCAACAGAAATCACAGTTCACTTTTTTCCTGCTCCTGCCCCCACTTTCTTGATTTCTGAAGTCATGATACTATGCACACAGATGAACCAAAGCAGGAATAAGAGGAATTTAGGTTTATTAATGTAATTTTGTGACCCAGAACTCGAAGGCTCCTGTGGGATCATAGAAACACAACAGAACAGAGCATTTGTAAAGAAGCATTTGCCTCCTGAGGATTCACCACATGCTTGTGTAAACCCCTTTGTTTCTAACACTCATGCTCAGCTGTCATTTACTAATCAATACCCAGGCTCCTCCATTACAAATTACCATACTATCAAGAGCAGATCATGCCTGTTCAGCACTGTGGAGATGGCTCTGCTCTACTTACTTGTAATTACTTCAGGTCAATTCTAAATTAAATGAAAAGGCATTGCTGCTAACTTTTGGTAAGAACAAAGAGACGTTTGAATTCTCTTCTGCTTCCAGATTCCCATCAAGAAGAATGGGACTAAAATCTCTCTGTATTAATAAAATGTGGTCCCAAATAATTATTTTAAGTTCATCAAAACCTTACCATTTACCTCAGTGGTTCTGGAAAAATTCTGAGCTTACAACTTAGCTCCCTCTATAGATATTACTGGAAGAAGGAAATACATTTAATATATCATGTTTCACGATCAAGTTATAGGACTCAACAGTTTAATACACAAAAAAATGCCACTACTATTTAATCATCACATGATCTTGGGTAAAGAGCAGATCCCTCAGATGATGCAAACACTTGTTAATCAGTACACATCAAGAGGGGACAGCAACACTAACAGCAAAGCACAGGCAAATGATGCTTTCAAGAGTGGAAAACATAATGCCAAAATGAAACATTGTCATTTGGCTGCTAAGCTGCTGGAATGAGACAGCAGCAGTTACCTGTTAAAGATTTACTGTCTCTATGCCACTTATAATATAGAAAAGGCAAGTGCCCATTAAAAAATCAGCCACCAAGAGAATTGTTATGGTCACAATCAGATCAGAAAGGAACATTGTCCAAGGCTCCAGGGCAGCTGATAGCTCCTCCTTCAGGAGGGGTCTTTACAACACTTCTATCCATAGCTGATAGGTCCAAATTGCTTAAAACTCAAAAGAAACTAGAGTGCTTTCCATCTAGTAGAAATGGATGGGATATGATAGTGAAACTTAGAAAATGTGTGACAGAAGAAACACAAGAAAACTGATACATTTTAGAAGTGACATATATATATTAAGTCCTTTCTCTCAATCCATGGGTTTACAGCCCCAAGTCTACATATTATGACAAAGAAGTGTTAGAACTAGAGACATTTTAAATAAATCTATATCCAAATATGCTTCTTCTCTCTTTCTGCAGTTGCTGATGCCAGAAGCTAAATCAGAAGAACATGAAAAACCCTTCAATTTTTTGACTTGCTATGTTCATTTCCAGCTAAGTCAAGCAGCAAATTCTGAAACAATATTTTTTGCCTCAGTTATCAGTGACTCATTTCACTGCACAAGCAGTGAAAAGCACTATTCACTTGCATCATCTTTTTTGAAATTCACACTTCCTACCTGCTTTCATACATCAGCAGTGGGAATAACTTTGGCAAAAAGCTATCAAATTTTTTTGCAGCAGACATGGCAATATTGATCATGAGTTTTTTTTCCTCTGAAATTACTGTGAAGTAGCACAGAAGTTTTTTTTAAGAGCAGTGGTAAAGATTTAATTTCTGAAAAGCATCAGTTTCTAACAAGTACTTGAAATACAAGGAAGGGCATACACAATTATACTTAGAATTTATTAATGTGGTAAAATCTTAATGCTTGGTAGAAAGCAGAAGTGATCTAAAATGGACTTTTTCCTAGAAGGAACTGGAATTAAGTACAGAGAACATCAGTAATGTTAAAAAAAATCACCTGGAAGCATTCAGAGAGCATTTAAATAACAGAGAGGACAACATGCACATAATTTGATCACTTTGTTAAACATTACAGCACATTGTGGTTATAGCTGCCTTTCTGGATTTGCCTGTAATTTAACTTCTCCACTCTGAGTGCATCTCTCTGTGTTTTGATACCAAATATTATTGATCAGTGCACACTTTAAGGAAGTCAAACCTGTATTAGCTGCATGACTGAAGTGATACACCATCTGCCTGACTGATAAGAAATACCAGAGCAACTCAGAGATTAAGCAAACAAAGCCTTGCTTTGTATGCTTCTGCATGCCTGGTGCACAAGGAGAGGGATTATAACCTGTTATTCCAGTGGCAAATTCTTCAAGTACAGCATTGAAAAATAGCCACAATGCTTGGAGCAAAATGTCAGTTCCTTAAATCAGAAAGCGTGAAAGGCCTATCATTGCCAGGAGGCTGGGGGTGTTTCAGAATCACTCTAGAAACATGATTTTATTTATGAAATCAAGACAAAAGACTTACAACAAGTTCTACAGGTATATGGAGTTTTTTAATAGAATCTTGTAATTCCCCAGTGCAAAAAACAGGCTTTGAAAGGAAGGCACAGAGAGCTACTCCTGTGTTGGTTAATACCTAAGTTTGAAGCTTACATTTATAGGAATAAACCCCTAAGAGCTATGAACAAGCAAATCCCAAAATCTGTTCTGGCTAGGGGCAGAATGAATTTGGTAAGTGGCTTAGTACTATAAATCAAAGTTGTCAATTCTCATTCTGTTAAAAATATTTTTAGTACATTTTTCTTATGACTTTACATGTAATTAATTTTTTAAGAAAGAGGTCAAAAAAACAGGCCAGCATAGAAGCAGGAAGATCAGCACTTGAGCTTGTGCTCAGACTAGAGAGCGATACCTCATCGCCTGTGTCCTGGTACACACAGGAAATCATGTTTGACTCAAGTCCTAACAACTCTGCTGCAGCAGTGCTTGCTGCCAGCTACTCCTTGGACTTGTGTCTGTCCAGATCCCCAGGAGGTATAGTTCTCAGAACCCATCAAATGCCACAGTTTCCAGCTAGATTAGGAGAAGAAATGTTTTTCTATTATATATACACACAAACATTTACATGCAAGTAATATAGTAACATTACAGGCAATTCTGTCTTAGCATTTTCTCTACACTTTATTTAAAATAAGATATGCAATAACAGAATACCCCACTTGCCAGTAAAATGTTTCCATTTGCCCCTTTTATTCTTCCATAGGCTTAATTAATCTAGTGTGCAGGAACGGTATTAAATTAGGTCCTGGGACATTCCAAATTACTGTCAATAAATGATCTTCCTGTCATAGGAGCTAATTTAACCCTTTTAGATTGCTTCAGATAATTTTCAATTCTTAACTACAAACCATTAACAAGTCTCTAATTTAACACAAAATATCTCTGTTATTAATCCAAGTAGCAAACCCTCTAATAGTGACCTTCCTAAATCTGTAACTGCAACAGTTTGGTGGTTAGATTGGAAATTTCAAATCCAGGGTGGTAATTCCTCCCCACTTCCTTTCCCTGGTGCTGTGAACAGTCCTTTTGGAGGACTCAATCACAGACAATTGCCTTGGCCTCTCTTGGCGGGGTTCCTGCCAGGGTCTGCTGCTGAGACACGCAGTGCTCACAGCCTTACTGGAAACAAATTTGGATTACAGATTTCATTCCTCCCTACTCTCAAATACCACTTCTTCTTGAGGGTGAGGATACAGAAGCATCAGCACTTCAAAGTGGCAATTGCTCAGGCTGGGTCAGAGTTACACACTGTGGTAACAGATCCAGCCAGTGAGAACCAGTATTTTCAGCTCACTTCAAAATTCAACCACGGTCTCTTAACTACATTAGAGCTTTAAAACACTAATGGCCCGTATTAGGCATTTAATACTAGAGCCTTTCAAGAGCTTTGCATGGAATTACCTAAAACAGCCTGCTGATAATTTCCCTTTTGGGGCAATGTACTCCAAGACATGATACTGCAAAAGATATTTAAAAAATTTGGAAATTGCTGTCTCCAGCCAATTAAGTAACCCTGACAGTAGAGAATTTTTCGACAAGTTAGCTCACACTGAGGAAACTAGGAAAACAGAAAGGTATTAAATACAAGGCAAGAACAGATAAATCAGTTAGTATGGATGGTTTTCCCTTTTCTTGAGTAAGGGAGTTAAATACCACCATTTGTATAAAGAGTACCATGGGATTCTTCAAAGATTATTTTAGACTGTGAGTTGTGTTTCTGATCCACAACAAGGCATTTGCAGTAAACAGAGGATGGTGTTAATTTAGCGCACCCTACTGAATTACTGAATGCGTCCAACCCTGCTGTGACTGGGGAAAAAATAATAGAACCTGACCACCCAGGTAAAGAATTACTTAAATGCATTGATTCTTCTGCCAGAATTCCTCCTTCATGAAAGCAATTTCTAATTTTCATGGGTACTATTAACCTTGTTCTGGAACATACTGCTAGGAAAAAAAAGCAAGCTAACATCTAAAATGCGATGGGCTGTCATAGTGTAGCCTCACTATAGAAGAGGAAAAAAGAATAAAGCAGAGAAGCACTTTCTTCCTGCCCACCTCTTGTTCCTTTTAAAGGTTGCCCATCTATTTACCCTTTACCCTGTCCCAAATCCCCAGGCACTACTCCTTAAACGTTATGGTCCACACTCCTGAGCCTCAAACTAAGTTGTTTCTGCTCAAAAAGCTCTAAATGTTTGCATCACCTTCCATGACAAAGTCTCAACAGTGAAGAGGGTCAACAGTGAACAGGAAGCACAACTCAAGTGCTACCAAAGGTACCTTGCTAAAGACAATATCTATAGTCAGCCAGTGGCTGCCTGAGCTTTGGTGAATGTTCCATAAGCAAAATAACTCTTGCCTCTAAATTAGCAAATATACAGAAATTCTAAATACTGTCTCTGAATCTATGCTGCTGGGCAGAGATATAGGCAGCTTGTAGCCCTCCCAGTCAAATCAGCCCTTGACAAAGTGCTGAACAAAAGAAAAGTGTGTTACTTAGTGCAGCCTACACCCCTACACTCCCCCCCAAACAAACACACACACACACACACTCTGCTCATGTGCTAGCTCTGACCCTACTCACATGCTCAGGCTGCCAGCAGAAGCAAAGTCTGTGCCAAGATTTATAACTCTTCCCCCCTCCTACCACTGAGATCAGACACAGCCAGAGCTCAGCCAGAGCTCAAATGGGACAGAGGTTTGCACTACAGAGCATTCTTCCCTCAAAGCAGGAAAGTTAAATTAACAAAACTCTGCAAAATTACACATCAGATTTTTGGTTTTTTCAACGCTGCCAACAGCGTTCCCAGGCTCAAGAGCGTATCTGCTTTTCAAGACTATTTTTCTGTTTAATGGAAACTTTCTGATTCCTAAACCAGAAACTCTTGTTTCTTCCCTCTCTACCAATAACCACCTATATGTTCATAAATATAAGAAATTAACCTCATTACTACAGACTTGCTTTTAGAGAAGGTAGGGAGAGGGAATTTTTTCCAGCCATGAATTAAAGAGGATCCTTAAAAAGAACAGAAGTTCATTGTGCAAGAGCTTGGAAACTCAAGTCTCCCAGGATCAGTCCTCCTTCACTTATGGCTTAAAAGCTGCAGAAAACTGAAAGCATAATTCCTGATGTTTCACTATATTTGCGGGTCTAAAATGTTTGCCCTCTGAATATGCCAACACTGCACATAACTGGGTAAGAAGCTAATCACTCTCTGGGTTACATGACCATTTATAGATAACCAAAGCACCTCACTGCTACATCCACACAGCAGTACAAATTGGTCTGTTTGTAAATGGTTTCATCTACCTGCCAGCAGAGAGATGAAAAAGAATATTGATAGCATAACTGGGCAGTTATGTAAATTGGACAACTAAAATGATTCCAAATAATCTTTAAGTCTTTCCTATCCCCACAATAAAATTCATTAATCCTCTCTTTTGTACACAACCTTTGGCAGGCATGCAATTTTTTTTGCAGCTGCCACTAGAAAAGTAGTCAAAGAAAATGGAAGAAAACAGATTTTGAAAGTTGGCATCATTCTGTGTAATTGGTTTTTTTCTGATTACAAACAGTGGAACCAGGACACTAACAATTTTTGATGCTACTGTTTTAAAGGTATTTGTTATGCATAAAACTGCTATTTCTAACATACTGGTTGTAATTTTCAAATTATTTCTGAGTTCTCATGTTTTTGTTAGCATAAAAAACAGTACCACTTAACTTCTCTTCATAGCAATAATTAGGAATTTACAACCTCACATAGATGTCCTGTCAACACAAACTGGATGTAAACAAGTTTTAAACTGAGTAGTAATAAGCTTTTTAAGAAAAAACATTAAAAAAGGTATCATACACATAAAAAGGTATCAAAGTTTTGTATGAAGAAATAGTTTTATCCAAGAACTGCATAATTAAGCAATTCAAACCTTAGTTATAAACTAATTTTAATTAAAGGCAATCTGACTAATTTCAACTAAGTAAAAATTTAAGTCAGACAACATATTTGTATCCGTTTTCTAAAATACCCATCTCTTCTCCACAGTGGCTGATCAAACTTGCCAGTGAAAAACATTTTGAGTAGGCAACTTGTAATACAGCTATGGTTTATTTCTGTCAGAGGCTGACTGCTGAAGTGTGAAAGAAACTCATTAAAAACTTCTCACTGTGATTCTGCATTATAAGGAAAAAAAGAAAGAAAATACTTAATGAAGGGTACACTTAGCCTGAAGACACATTCATATTCTGCTTTTCATTTTACACTATTTCAGCAAGCAATTAAAAGACAGCAATTAGTCACAGAAACACTATTCATACTGGTCATATTGGGAGATTACACACTTCAGCGCTGATTTTATGTTAATATTATGAAAGTAATGAGGGAGATCAAGATAATACAGCTAAATAAATAGAAGAACCTTTTACCTTAATCTTAAGACAAGATTCACTGCACACGGAACTTCACTGTATTCCTCACTGACAGCAGGCTGACACTATTAGAAAAAAAAGCAAAAAGTCTTGTAAAAGATGCCAAAGGAAAAAAAAATCACAAAAAACTTTCCATGCTAACAGTTTATAGTTAGCACAGAATATTTAACACATTCTCTAACTCTCAGAAACCCTTTAAACACTTTCAATACACAGGCTATAACATAGCTGATACCAGTAAAATTCCTGTATTTCAATTACAGAGAAACAAGTAATAAATAAGACCTGCATTAAAGCACTGAGTGTAGAAGCTTATAATCCACCTTGCCCCAAAGCAACAATTACCTATTGAATAATATGCACACAGTAAGAATTCCAAACTGCTACACACATTATTTTTGTGTAACAGTTTTGGTTGTTAAGGAAGTCTTACATCTACCCATATGCAAGGACCTAGCAGCACATCAAAGCAGGTATCAAGCTCAGAGGATGTCTTCCACAGAGAAAAATCAGGAACACTGCTATCTTTCACCTTATCACTCCTCCCTCACACTGTGATATCCTCCCAGCTCTCAGCTAAAATCTGTATGAAGTCTCAAGCAAAAGTGTGTGTGTATCCTACAACCAGAATGCACCAGGCTCCTCTACCCTACTGTGATTTCATACCCAACTTGGCATATTGTCACCAGTCACAGAACAGCCTGTTCAGAAGTTACAAAGGGCTCAGAAGCCCTCCCAAAAATAAAGACTTGCATTATAAATTTCATTTGACTTTTTTTTTAACAGTTTTCCATATCAAAGCCCCTTTAAAAAAAGTTACACAAGATCTGTATTTTATTATCTGTGTATTTTCAGTAAACATGATTGAATTTTTGGAAAATTCTTTTTCACAATCACTGAGAGAGCATGTTTTTTTCTGCTTCAATTAAATTCCTTCCATTCATACAAGCTACTATTATTTCTGCATCTTCAACAGACATGTTATGCCAGTATATAGAAATGTGGATCCCAAAGACCCAAAAGGCACACACCAACAGTAAAAAGATGCACTAGTCTTAGTTCCAAGTCATCTTCTAAAGCATTTCAGGAAACAAAATTCAAGAAGACTTCGAGCAGAGGTGTTTTTCTCTTTCATAAATAAGCAGCTTTTTTTATTACAAGTTACCTGAATAAACCGAGTCACAAGTAGTAGAACTCTCAACATTTTAGACAGTAAATGTGGTGAAAGTCCTTTTTTTGTACCCTGCTTACATTAAGTATCTGAGATGCTGAAGAGCTGTGTAAATTAGGTCTGCAATGGAAACACTGGGAATATCACAGGAGCTAACAGGACTAAATCTGGCAGGAAGCTGCTAGGCTTTTAGAAGATTTCTCTGACACCAGTGAAAATCAGAGAATCCAAAATTGCAGGTGAAGTGGCAAGGGTTACCCACCCAATGAACAGACATTTTTAAAGACCATTTAGTCTGTAAGCCATAATCCTGTTAAACAATTGATTATAGCAGCAATGCTTCCCACACTTAGTACAGGGCCATGAATCTCTATATAGTATTTTATTCTTCTGAGTTAATCTAATATGCTTCAGTACTGAACTA
This sequence comes from Euphonia xanthogaster, assembly GCA_034509185.1. Lineage (NCBI taxonomy): Eukaryota > Metazoa > Chordata > Aves > Passeriformes > Fringillidae > Euphonia > Euphonia xanthogaster. Next base: position 18,631,534 of record JAYDZK010000274.1, read on the forward strand.
TTTGACTGTGTATGGAAGGAAATATTTTAATTAAAACCTACATGTCATTATATTGATACTAAGAAGAAAAAATTATTTGGAGATGTTCTAGCTACTCCAATGCAGCCTTCATAACCCTTACAGACAGCAATTAGTGCGATCTAGTTACAAAGATTCATTAAAAACAGCCAAATTACCTATCCTCATGAATTCTCCTGGGCACAAACATAATGTGACTTTTAAATTCCTTTCCATCTTATCCACTGTGTGCTGAAGTTCATTGTTACAGGCACAATGGCATAACAGCTCTATCCTCGCAAGCACTTGCCATACAAGGCTGCAGAACAATGCTCCTACCTCAATTCACATTTTTAACAGCAGACATGAAAAAGAAATCCCTCTACTCAAATGCTTGGAAGACAAAAAAAATTGATAAAGACATTTTTACCTCTGCGTTCTCCTCCTCTTTCAGTCTTCGTGACTGGAAAACAAATGCAGTGAGATATGAGCTATGCAGCTTTATGCAACAAAGATCCAGAAATACTAACAATTAACATAAAGACAGAATGTCTTTTAGGGTATAAATGTCTTGGCACAACACAAGATACCTTTTCCTGAGAAATAGCAGCTTTGCCTTCCTCACTCTTCTCATCCATTTCATCATCACTCCATTCCCAGTCCCCATCTTCTGTTTTATGGAGGTGACCACTGGAACCTGGCACTCGTCTGACCTATCAAAAGATTGTTTACTATTACACAGACATCTTTATTGGTGTTCTGGTTAATCAGCAATTATTTGCAATTTTTATTCTGTGTGCTGTCATTAATTTGCTGCAGGAGCCACTAACATATTCTAATAATATCTGACCTCCTTAAGCCAGTGATGTTTCAATGCCTTGACAAGAGCATGAGTGATTGGAGTCTTCTTCCAAAACATTGTCCATGCACAAACATGTATCTTGATGCCTGTCTGGACTCTTTCCCACTCTTCCCAAACACCCACCTGCTCCTCTCCCTTCCCTTTTGCATATATAAGACTAAACCAGAGAAGAGGGTGAAGACCTCATCACACTTGTGCATTTCCTTCAGTCCTCATGATATTCCTCCCTTTTATTTCTTCCCTGTACAACTGAATTAGAGTGCCCTACTCAGTTTCTCCAAATTTTGTTCTCATGTGTAACTGAGAAGAGGGGAAACCTATGCAGGACACTGAGGGAATACCCTACTTCATCTCTTGATGGACAAATTCTGCACAATTTTCCCTGCTTCCCATACCAAGCTCCATACAAAATTGGACAAATTTTAGCCTAGTTACCTCCAAGCTTGGTAGAAGCAGCTCATTTTTATTTGGGAAGGAGAACCAGGCAGACATCAAAGCAAGCAGTAACACAGCAGTTCTTTCCTCAGCTGCAATCAGCCTGGCCACAATCAGTGGGCTCTTACTGTCTACAGCATCAGGGATCAGCACAGACACAAGGTAATCTAGCAGGCAATTTGCCTGCTGCTTGTGGATGCAATTTATTATCCTTCAAGAAGACTGAGGTAGGTTTTGGTTTTGTGTAGGTTTCCAAATGGCTCTACACAAACCTAACAGAGGACATCATCCACAACTAAAAGCATGCTTTTCCAGCACAATAGGATACATTGGTTTACAGACACATTCAAACCCTGCATCGTGCACTAATCAGTAACTTCTTCTTCTGCTTCCATTTTCAGTTGTTTTGAAGACTTATTCTAAACAGAATTATTTTAATGGGGCTTAATGATGCTTGCATCATTTGCAGAGAGGAGCGCATATCGAGTTTTTAAATAGACTGCCTTTTAATAAAAAATAAACAAATGGCTCAAGTGCAAAGCAAAATACCATGTTAAATTAAATTATTTTCCTGAGAGGTTTCTGAAAGCAGGAAAACAAGTTTACTGGTACTCTGTTTCAATCAGACTGATTCCCACCAACACACATGCTCACAGGAAAGAAATTATAATGTCAGCTAGAGCAAAGTACCCAACATATTCAACTTTCAAAAATGTGAAACTGTTGTCTAGAACTTTTTGTAATTGGTGTGTGTACTTAACACTTGCAATGCTTGGTGAAATAATTCGCACAATTTTTAGGTTAACAAGCCTGGCTTTGATCACTCAGTTCTGCTTAAAGCCACGAAGAATCAGTCACATGTGGTGGGGGCATGTACCCTACCTAGGTGAAGGAAAGAGCACGAGTGGCACGCCACATCTGCAAATAAATTGTCTCTTTGTTCATTGTAAACATCTCACTCTAGTATCAGATAATGGATGGAAATATACATAATTTATATAACAGATTAAATTTCTGGTCTGGCTATCATTTGAGATACTAGTAGCAGACTGATACCACAGGCAGCATGCTTGCATTTCGCTCCAATAATAACAGCATTAAGGCAATTGAGAATATTCTATATATTTCTCCTGATACCCTGCTACAGGTCTTCCATTTTGCAGAGAGAAATAAAGCAACAAACAAAGGAAGCTATTTATATACAAGGGCACAAAGCAAATCCAGGACAGAACATGGAACCTAAACAAACTTCTTGTGTATCTACAAAAAGTAAGAAGTAAGTTGGTTACACTGCATGCAGTAGCCATACAAATGTAATTTCCCCATCAGCTTCAGTCAAAATACACATCAATAATTCCTTATGCTAGAATTGTGTATCTCTGAGGAAGTATTTCAGAGGGAAAGGAAAACAAATTAAAACATGCTCAATCCTAATTTGAATTTTACTGATTAAAAATCTAAATGATCCTTCCAAATAGGAACTAAACTGAACCATAACTTTCGCTAATAAAGAAAACAATTAAAGTTCAATTTCACAAGACAAATTAACGCATATTAGAAAACATATTTCACATGAGTCGGAAGACACAGAGAATAAAAAATTCCTTTGAATGACTGGCAGTTAAACTACAGCCAATACAAAAGCAGTTCAGAACATTGTAATGTACAACCAAAAGCTGTTTCTAGGAGGAAAAGCTTAATAAGTGACTGCCAACATTACCACAGCTGTAGAAGAAAGACATTATGACCATCAGTTAAAGCAGAGAATGTTGCACAAATCAGTGAGTGAAAAAAAACATGACCACCACAGAATATTAAGCATCATATTAGTAGTATTGTTGTATATGTTGTTCCTGGTTAAAACTTATTGCAGAATTCAAGACAGTCACAAAGATTTAAGTATAAATTAAGGTGCTGACAGAACTCTTTGTCCCCATCTTTTTAAAGCAGAATACAGATAATTTAACATTTCCTGCCAATTACACCATGCACTAGCTTTCCAGGAGAATGTGTGTTAATAGATGAACAGGGCAACTGTAAATCCCACCCAGTGAAGGTCAGGCCTAATCATCCTGACAGAGAGAGAACTTCATCAGCAGAATGCAGAAGCTGCCACATTTCCCAAGGCTTGATGAAAAGAAGGCCACAAGGTAGAGAAGCAAAACATAAATTGTTGTCTTCAAGGCACGATGTGCTCACTATATGTAGATGTTAGAGACTGGGGAAAGACGAATCTATTATTCATTACTGATTCTTTAGCTGCTGCAATCTCTTTGCAAGTTTATGCTTGTAAAGTGACAGAGAAGGGAATGAACACTTTCTGAACACTAAGAATTTTCTACATCCTTATTCACAACTACTCAAAACAGAAAAGAACTGGGCCCACTTAGAGATTATTTTATTTCAGTGTCTAAAAGTTAATAAATAAATAAAAAGCATGCACTGTGGGATACCAGTGCATACATATAAAGCATTACTGCATTTCATACATGGTACAACACAAGATCTTAGACTACATTACAAATCCAGTCAGTCAGTAGGAGCAATATTATGCATCTACTGTATTTTTCCTCCTTCTGCAGGAAGATGACTGAACTAGTAACACTGACTTTCCCTCTATCTGAAATATTTAAGATATTCCTGTTGAAGCTCTGGCAACTGAATATTTCCAGTGGGGTCCTGGAGAGATTTAAACCAGCATTTTCAAACTTTGTTCCACAGAAAGAGTATGGTGACCTGAAAGCATGGGAAGTAAGATGCATTTGTATAAGTAAAACTGATGGCACTAATAAGCATTAGTATTGAGCATCATGGAAGGTGCCAAGCCACCCTCCGTATACAGGTAACAGAGAGCCCAAATTTAATTTGTTCCTGAATTCCTGGAGAGCAGCAAATGTGTGGATTCCACACATTTAAAGCACATCTGCAAAAGTCTTTGTGGAACCCTGCCAGTGCTTCCTATTAATTTCTAACTAGAGAACAGTCAGTGCTGTTGTCCAGTTTTTGCATTTGTGTATCTCTACAGAGGGCAAGCTATACTTGCTTATTTTTAGTTTTTAAACACATATCCTCCCAGAAATACTGCAGCTGGAGATAAATTTGTCTTTTATTTTACCACTGATTGTCTTTTATTTTACCACAGCTACATATGCTAGTACAGTAGTGAAGATACATCAAATCCCACACACCCCAGAGAGCAGTGATTATTTTAAAACCTCACCTTTTTCATTTTCTGCAGTCTGCCCTCATAAAAGCCTAAATTTGATTTTCAGGCAGAAAAAAAGAAAGACCAGTCAACTGATGGTGTATACCTTCACCTCACACTGGTTCTTACAGGAGACTGGACTCCCACTGCTACACAGATCTTGGAAGATCTTATAGAAAAAATATACTCTTCAAAGCATGAATATTTACTTGGTAATTGATAAGGAGAGGGGTTTTGCATAGCCAGTGCTCCCCTCCTTTTAATTTTTTTCTAATCTCAAGTTTCAAGAGCTTCACTTCTCAGACAACTTCATGAGAAGTATTTATAAAACCAGTTCCATGGTAGTTATTTTATGGAAAGAACAGTGATGAGGAATAGGACATTACTGAATAGTTTTGGGTTTAGCACCACACTTTGCTCCATGTATTTTTCTCTCAAAAGAAAACCTTAGACCAGTTCCTTCCATACACAGCTTAAGCTTATAGAGCAAACAGATTTTATAATTTTTACCTTTCACCATCTTGCAAACCTTTCCTGAAGGTTTCCTAAGACAAAAAAAAAAAAGTTTTCATCTCCACCCCTTTGCATTTATTTTTTATTTCAATGCAACAAAGAAAATCAGCCTATCATTGTGTACTCAATTATGGCCCAAGTGTTTTGCTTAAAACAGTTACAGCTTTAATCACAGCTTAGCTCCTGAGGTTAATGGAAAGAAGTCACTTTCTACAATATATAGTAAAGTCAAAGAAGACTGGTTTTTTTTGCATAAGGACACCTACACTGTAAGCACATTTTTGCAAAAAAAAAAAAAAAAAACAAAACAAAAACTAAACCAACACAAAAACCCTGAGGTCCAAGACAGCACATGAATTCCCACATGTTCACATCATCCTTTGCTGAAGAGTTGAAGCACTGCCTCAGGAGAAAGCTAGTCCCCATCCAACTCAGTCTCACAGATCATGTGAACATCCTAACCCCTTCACTGCTGGCTATTCTTAAACTCCTCTGAATTCACTCTATTGTGAAGTCTTATTTTTATTCTGATGGAAGCCACAAAACTTCTGCAAGCCTGAATGTTTTATGCAATTCAAACCCCTGGTTTTTCCCACCACAATTTATGCAGGCTATCGTTATTAATGGGATGTACCACTATCTTTGTAAAAAAAAACCACTCTGGCAATCTGCTTTGTAGAGCTCAAAAAGTGATAAGATATTATTGTGATTTGGTGTTAATGTCCCCTCCTCTTAAACCAGTATTAATGTGCAAATATCATCATGGAAAAAAACCTTAGTCTTTTGTTTTTCTCCTACTTGGAAAACAAAGTTAGAATTTGCAGTGTTTCATAGTCATACACAGAAACTATTGGAATACTCCCTCCCAGAGAAATCAATTACATTGGCAGCTTAAAGTCAAGAAATACAAGATCATTGTATCTTTCTTCATGAAAGAATATCGAATACAGGAGACTGATAATCCTGCATTGAATGGGATTTCTTCAGCTTTCTACTGGATCTGGAAGAGCACCCTTTTTAAAGGATAACACAGCAGAAGTCAACAAAAAACAGATCTCTGTTAAAAAAAAAAACACTATTTGCTTTAAATATTTATGGAACTGGTTTGTTTTTATAAGCCAAACAGTATCATGGTTACATGATGACAGGCGTGACACCCAAGGGCATGGCCATCAGTTGAGAAGACTGCCATGAAATCTTACCTATGCTCCCAATTTAGAAATGGAATACAGTGCAGCTGTAGCTGTCAGTGAGAGGAAAACAAAGCCACTATTAGCTGAAGAGAGACAGGATGAGGGAGCACATTCCTGCACCTCTAGAGGAAATGATGAGAAAAGTACCAGTGAATCTGTGTGCCAAGTCCTCAACCGATCTGGGGGATTCCTTGTCCAACACCCTCCCCTCTTTCCACTCTTCGCAATTCTTCTATTGCTGAGATAATGCTGCTTAGAGACAGCAAAATGTAGTGGCTCAAAGTAAGACACTATTTTGTTACCAAAATATCTTGTTTACAAGTGCAGGTATTCCCTGAACTCCTAATTCTGCTTTCCTTAAACATGAGGTTTTACCTAAATATTGCAACATACTTATTATCTTTGCTTTCAGCCTGAGTCCAAAATTGGAATCTGATTTTGCTTTGAGAAACTGCAGTTTTGATGAAATTCCCGTCACACGGGAAATGTGAAATTTAGTAACTCAGTATGATTTTTGCTTTCCAGACATTATTTCTTCATTATTGAATGTTATTAGCTGCAAATAATTCTTTCACTCACATTTGAACAATAGTCCTTTCAGGCATGAACGTGTACCTGTGCTCAGGAGGATGTTTTCAATTAATTGTGCAGAGGAGATACATTGCTCCACAAAAGTGTCACTCCGCCTGGAACACAAGGAATCCCAAATGGCTGACAGGCATGACCTGACAGCTAATTCACACATGCAGAGTGGAGCTCTTTTCTATCCTCTTTCTTTTCCCTGCCTGCTTCCCTCCACCCTCCCAATCAAATTAAGGTGCCAAGGCCAAGGGTACCTGGCAAGAATCAAAGAAAGCAAATCAAAGATACAGCAAATTGGTGAAGTAGCTTAGTACTCTGAAAGATGATGAAGACAGATCCAGACCTTTAGAGCTTTCTTTCCTGGCTGCTCAGATGAATGCACATCATAATGGTGAATCACTACTAGAAGACTTTCCACTAGAGGGATCACTAGAGCCACCTTGATAATGATCATTTTCCAATTCCACCATGTTTTTCTATAATCCAGGCTGTTTACTTCCTTAAAATAACCAGAGGTGAAAAGAAAGAAGACAAATATAGCCTTATGAAGAGCTTTCATTATTCAGTAGTAAAAACCTGATGATAAGGTGGGTTTTACTGTCAGCATTAGAGACACAGTGAGGAATATTTAGGAAAACAGTATATTACTGTAGAATTCAAATAAGAAATTACTCTGACTTGCAATCTCAGAGTCTTGAAAGTACCATGTCAAAGTGAAATTCTAATTTTTGCCTTTTTCTATTTTCTCCAAGGTATCCAATTGCTTAGGTACATATGAGAAATCAGTGTAATACACATTCCACATCCTACACAGATTTCAAAGAGACCTGAATTTATTCAAGGTCTTTCTCAAATATTAAGGTGATCAAATTTAAACTTGAGTGTAGTTCTCCAAAAAGGGTCATAAACAAACTAACAGGAAAATAACTAACGCAGTTCTGCAATTTTTATAAAATCCAATTTTCTAAAACTCCCAGTGTTTCTATTTTAGTCAGATATCGAGAAGCAGCATGTATTCTACCAGCCTACAGCATTTAAAATCCCAGAGCTGGAGTGAGACTGGCAGCCTGTGAGTGCAGACTCAGCTCAGGCAGGCCGGGTCCTGCCGGCCGCACGGCACTGGATGTGGCTGCCCTCTGCTGCCAGTAAACCCCACGCTGCTGGCATGTGCATCCCTGGCACTCCCTTTCTCTTCACACACTGCCTGACTACCTTTAGCTGCAGCTGCACTGTTTGAACAACCTTCTCGAGGAGCTGTTTTTCAGAGCTAAGCAGAGCTATTACTGTTCCAGACCTTCTTTCTGCTCTGCTGGCCTTAATCTAATTGTTCTGGTAAAAACCTTGAAGTTTTCAGCTCCAGACATAATTTTAACTCCTTGAGACAAGAGCACTTTTCAGCTAAATTAAGTCCCGTATACTGTTACTGGGTAACACCATCTCAAGGATGTCCTTGTCACCAGTACTTCTCTTGCAACTCACCCCAGGAACTTCCAAGAATATCACCAGTATCAAGCACAAGCACAGGGGGGAAAGGAGTGTCAAAACAAATGACACACACAATTTTTTTTGCTCCTGTACTTGTAAAAGCTTTACAGGGTCTAACCAGGAAAACATATTTACTTTACACTTTCTTCAGATTCTTGAGCCTGGGCTCTTTTTCTTTGTAATTTCTTCTTCTTTTTTAAATTTTTTTTTTAATTTTAAACTATGAGCGCTAAATACTTAATTTCTCCATATAAAAGCAAAAATTCTCACATACCTATTCCATCAGTCTTTAAGCAGATGGTAACAGGTGGGAATACTGCCTCTGAGCCACCTGACTTTTAGATAATCTGCCTGCATGACTTTCCTGACAAACTTCCCAAAAATATACAAAATCACAAGTGTTACACACTTCCACATCCTGCCAAAACTTCTTGTTACCTTTATGAACAAAGACAAGCAGAAAGGCTGTCTCTTCCAGAAAGGAAACCCCATGACAGTAAGGTGACCCAAGCTAGCCAGCTGATGCCGCCTGCATTGACACAATATTGATTTGGCCTATAAACTGGGAAAATTATTAAATAAAAACTAATTGAGACACTTTCACTTAGGGAGCCATTCCAAATCCAAGAGAAGCAATGTGGTATTGGATGTCATGCGAGTGAAATGTTTGAGGTTTAATTTCTCAGAGGGTAAACAGGTAAAACCAGCACTTTGCTGCACATTTTCAGCGACAGAAAACCAAATTCTTACAAAATAGTGCAATAAAATAGGATTATCTTCTGCTTATTTACAAGGCTTAATCCCTGATCAAAGACTACCACCAGCATCATACACACCCAGACTTCCTTTATGCTGTCTTGATTCTTTAATCACAACTCCTTCAACAGCACTTTTAGGAAAATCCTCCTCCAGTTCTGCAAGTTTCAACAGCTTTGATAAATGCCAAATACTTAGAGCTACTGCTCTAAGCAGAAAAGCTCTCAATACACACCAAGCCCCTGTCAGTCCATTTTCAAGATGTTTTTGAACAAGTCAACAGGTAATCAACACAACATTAGCTAAGGAGCAGATCAACGCAGTCACACAAGAGACAGGGACCCATTGCAAAAATGAATTCTGAAGTGGAACCAGGATGGGCCGTGGCCTGGAATACACGTTCTAACAGGGAACAGGGCTACTTTTCAACAACTAAGATGAATCATGTACAAGATTTTAAACTCTGCCATTATAAGTAATCCAAGTTATTTTAGATATGCATATGGCTGTTTGAAGTACAAAGGAACTTAACTAAGCCATGGTTTGTTTTAAAGCTCACTTCTTTATGTAACAATTAGATCCATTTGAAAAGGCACAAAATCCAACCTCACAAACAACCACATAGATGGTAAAAACACCCTATGAAAGGAAAGATGGCCAAACTCATATACTGCATGAAGTTCCTTACATCTAATGGCACAACTACATGGTGGCAAAAACACTAAGCTGTCTTCTTCCTTTATATGAAACGTTAAAACAAAGCTGGTGCAACTACACTTGTCTGCCTCTTAAAACACTTTCCAATTCTACTACCCACTAATGCAGGCATTGCTTTCTCATTACTTGAACTGCTGTCAAATTTACATTTGGATGCTTGGAAGAAGTGCTTTTACTAAATTTCCCTTCCAAAAACTTTTTGAAAATAAAAAAAAAATTAAAAATTACCTAACATGGTGCAAGTGACAACTTCTCCTTTTTTTTTTTTTTTTTTTAGTAATATTTGACCATATAAATACAGTTCCACTATTTTTTTTTTTTAATTTTTAGCAGTGTTCTGGATAACCTGAACAACTAATCCTCTGCTATGGAAGGTCCTCCCTCACACAAAGCCTTGCCAAACACATATTTATAGTTCAGCTACTATTTTCCAGAAAAAGTGTTCCAGTATAACCCATGTCCCTTCCCTTTATAGGTCAATATTATTTAAAAAAGCTTTTCTTAAACTGTAAAGAAAAGCTAATATACAATTATATTAACAAGCTAAGCTCAGGTTCATGTTGCTCTCTGCTTTGCAATTCAGCTGGAGTCCAGCTGTACTAACATACAGCACTGGTGAGATGTATCTATCAGATTAAATCCATTACTGAAGCAAGGAAGGGCTGCACATGTATGTCTTGCTGAGGTGCAATCATGCTGTTATAGCTGTCCAAGAAATCTGGGATATAATGATATTTTTCTCATTAAATGCAGGGGATTTATGATACCTTATGTAATGAAATATGACCATTACCTTAAAATAGCTGTACTGAGGAGCTAAAATTACAACCCATCCATAAGAGCATTTTTAGTGAAGTATAATAAAAACTGGTATCACTCACACTAATCATCTCTTCATGCTGTCATAGGTTTTTCCCACTAACACAAAACGCTCAGCTCTAAAAAAAGTTTCTATTACAAGCAACTATTACAAGTTTTCTGTTACAAGTTTCTATTACAAGCAGAAAAAAATTTCTATTACAAGCACAATGCAATACTACCATTCCAAAAATAGAATTCAAGCCCAATTATTGCTCAGATTTTTTTTTTACTAGCAGCACTTCAGACAGCAATAAAATGAAATGCAGATACATGTTTTTCCCTATTCACTTTAGAGAAGTGGCAGTCATGCAGGAGATTTTAAAAATTTAAAAAAAAAAAAAAGGATTATAAAACCATAAAATTGACCCAGGGCCTTTAGGCATACAGAGTACTTAGAGTTATAATTAATTTTTTTAGTGTGACAAGGTTTGAAAACTGACCGTGGAACTCTAAAAGCTGTTTCAAATTTCAAATTGCTCTCTTCCAATACAGCAGTCCTAATCACAAATGAAACAACTTAGGGTTCAGTTCAAAATTAAAACTACTTCAGGACACACTAATAAATAGTATGTGCAAATGCTTGGTGGGCTGTCTTTATGCCAGCAGTGCACACAGCCCTCACCCAAGCAGGACAGGGCAGGCTGCTCTACCATCACACCATCTAACCAGGCAGAGGCACAAGGTGTCAGGGTTCCTACATTTATGTCAACGACAAAAGCGTGGCTTCAGAGCATGTCCCTCCTTACCCAACTATACTGAGGCTGGACCACTCCTCACAGCCTTTTCTCCAGCTCTTCTTGCTAGCAGCAATGCTCTCAGAGGTGAGCAGGCCCACTAGTGCAACCCAGAATTGGCAGTAAGAAGTTGCATGGTATAACACTCATTCCTGTGGATCAGTACCGATATGTATCTAACCAGGTCCTGCACAGGAAGAGGCAGGACGTGCTCCTCCTGGGTAAGGGGTTCAGCATTATCCTTAATTACTAGGCTAGGGCAAGGAAGAAGGACATCATTTAAAAATCAGCAGAATTAAAAGCAAATGGAACAGGGGAGACATGCATAAACACATAGCTTACAATTCTAATGTTATGCAGTATTTTAAACACACAGTGAAGATGTTGCTCAATTATCAAATTGGGGTTTAAAGCAGGACACATCTTTACAGCACCAAATGTTTTCCTCACACATACGAGACCTGTGTATTTACTTTCAGGATTTCACAGACAGACCCAAATTCATATTTAGAAAAAAAAACAGATGCCAAGTATAAGCTATAAAGGCAGAAGCAAAATGTGGGAACACTATGTCAAGAGAGAAGAATTTAAAGTTAAAACTAAACTGAGGCTGGCGTTCTGGGCAACAAGGCAAAGCAATTATACACATGGTAAATGGAAGAAAAATTAGATTACCGCAGGGCAGATCTGACATCTGTACTAGCAGTGGTGCTACAGATCATTAGTCATAGGCATTTTACAGCAAGTGCCACAGCAGATAATTTAAGCAGTGATGACACCAGCTCCTTCCTATCTATTGCCCTAGAAATATTAGTTTTTCAATTACAGGGGTGACTTCTTCCAAGCACAACCTCTTAAGACATTTTACATGTTAACGTTTAAGCAACCAAACTCAGCTTACACAAGCTTTTTAATCAAAACCCCGGAGTTTTATTATTAAAGTACATTTATATTTTATGGTGTCTTAAAACAGCAGCTACATGCACAGTTCTAACAAGTGAATTAAACTTTAAATCCCCAATGAATTTTAATATTGTGTCCTTTTAAAATATAAATAATTTAGCATTTTCAGTAGCCAAAATCCAAATATTTTTCCCATTTATGTTGTAATTAAAGACATATTAATTTGTCTCCACCACTGTATAGATGTGATTTCATAAGATTCACACCTCTTTCAAATTAGAAATAATTGTCAAAGAAGCAATTCAGGAAATTATATCTGGTGGTGTAGGGCAGGCTATCCTGGACTCCCTTCGCAATTCCGAGTGCTATGTTACCTAAAGCAATATAAAGTATGACGTGCGCGCATGCCCGCGCTGACGGGCAGCCTGTACAGCCGAGCCGGGATGCAGCGGGGAGGAGGCGCGGCTCTGTCAGGATCCGGCTGCTACAGCACGCGCCTGGATCCCTCCTGCGCTCCCGAGGCGCACACCCAGAAACCGAGGACGGGTTTTCTCCGGTTTGTGTGGGCATTGCTGCCACCGCACGGCCAAACCCCGAACATTCCTCCTCCCCCTTGCAGGCGCGAACCTGCACAGCACGACACCCCTACCACAAAGCCTCTCAGCAGCTCTTCCTACTCCATCCTCTCAGAGCCCACCACCAACGAATTCCCAAAATTACTTCTATATGGAAGATTCGAAGGAACTTGAAGCACTCAGATCTTGCTGACAGTCTCTTTCAAACGTGAGCCACCAGCTGTGAGAACATTTCAGTGTTGTAGAACTACACTAAACCAATACTCCCAAAGACAACAAAAAATCGTACAAGTGCCGGTCAGGGTAGCTGCAACTGACATGCCAACAAAGGCTGAAACAGCTCCTTTTCTAAAATAACCTCCTCCCAATATGCCCCCAGCAAAGCCTGCTTTTAGAAGGCTGGACTCAGCGCACTACTGTGTCTGTCACCTGCAGAGGCTCAGCAGCCTCTGAGCAGGCAACTCATACTGAAGAGACACGGTGAGTTAAGTCACAAAAGAAAGGGAAAAGGGAGTTCAATAATTTTTCACACACAACAAACAGGAGTCTACATTCATTCCTGGTTTTTTAGCTCTTATGAACAGCAGTTTGCTTCATATTTAAAATTTTACAATACTTACCTGTTCGGAGTCACTAATTTTTTTATTCTGCTGCACATGACTCGGTAAGCTCATTTATACAAGTGCCAAAGGCACCACAGAAATACAAGCATATGCCATAGCTGTGGGTTGAAGTCTGTCACCTGTGGAATAAGGCTCCACTGGTCTGAAAAACTCAGCAGCACTCTCGCAGAGTTGCAACCTGACTTTTTGGGAATAACATTTGAAGTAATCCAAAGAACTAGGCCCTTTTCAAAAAATACCATTTCAAGTATATTCACCCTTTCCCTAGGTGATAAAGGAAGATATGAACTGTGCAGTTTATGAACGTATATGTTTGCAGGTCACCTTTCTTCCTCACAGCTACTTCACCTGTAGCTTCCTAAGAGGAAGTGAGAAAAAAATCATATCAAGTATGACAAGCATAATGTATCATCTTGACAAGGTCAGAAAGGAAGTCAAAATGCCTCAGGGCTTCCTAGAGAAAACAAAGCTGCAGAAAACATTCATTCAACACTCACTATCTTCAAAGGACTAAATTAAAAGTATGGCTCAGTTAGTCAACTAAAAATGTAAGGCAACTGAGGAATCTCTGCTTTATCTTCCACACTAGTCAAGAAAAATATGTGAATGCACTCACCTTTTTTGCTCTTTGTGCTATATTAGGTGTTCTAGTGAGAAGCTTTTCAATCAGGTATTCTCTATTCTGCAAAATCAACATTTGTTAAGTTAAAAATCAATGCAAGGCAAGAAGACATTTCACATAGATTTAAAGGCAGAGCAAAATTTACTCATAGGGTTAAACGTTTTACCTTGGCTTTCTGGAAAAATTTGCATTTTAAAAGTTCTGCTGCTGTGGGCCTGAAAGATCAATAATAAATTAGAACAGAAAACAAAGACCCCTCCCAGTGAATACAGTACAAGACGTTAGTTAAATGGTACGTCTCTAATACTTTTGAATTAGTACTGTATGGATGGGGAATTAATGACCATAGCTACTGAATTAATTCACACAAACTCACTTACCACACATGAAAAAAAATAAGCCTCTCTATGGCAAAAATATCAAAAAAGAGAGAAAAAAAAATCAGTCTCTTAAGCTGCCATTTCCCCCCCCTTTTTTGTTCAACACAAATGCATTTAACCTTTAAAAAAAAATAAGTAAGACAAACAAAAAAAAAACCCACCAAAAAAAAAAAAAAAAAACAAAAAAAAACCAAAAAAAACCACAAAAAGGCAGGTATTGCTTTCTTCCCCAAATGACTCTATGAATACAACTAAAACTTTGCTCCACAGCAATGAAATCATAATTATATTTTCCATACAGCAGCATCAGTACCTCCTATTGGCATTCTTTTACCTCATTGATGTCAGCAGATATTCTCAAGAAACTATACTGACACTATTAACATGATGCATAAACCAAAGAGTCATTCGGATGATCACCCCATCAAACAGACAAATACAAACCAAAACACCAGGTAAAAACTGACACGCTTCATTTTTGCTTGCAGTTCTGTTTAAGTTTGTTTCAGCATTTCCAAGAGATAACCACAATCTCACAGCTATCAAAGTGATTCCAACAGCAGGTTTTGTCTCCCTAGCTTCAGGGATCCAAAAAGCCACTTATCTAGCCAAAGCCAGACTCTGGTACTCTGAAGAGAAAGTGAAGCATCTCTTGGGATGAGATAAAATCCTCCATCATTTCCATTAGGAGCCCATACCACCATCCAGGACTAATTTTGACACAGATAAATTTAGGGAAGTCAAAATCTTCAAGACTCATAATTTCTAAATAAACAGAAGAAGCATCTGCTCTAGTTTTCTATTTGAATTCCAGCAAGAGATTGAATATAGAACAAACTAGGTAAAACAGTGAGAAAGTTTCCATTTGGAAAATCTCAATCTCAAAAAAAACCCAAAAAATCTGACGTAGTTTATTTCTTTGAGGACAGATCTGTAAAGTAAGTGAGCAAGAGTAGTAATAAATTGTATGTATATATCAGTTCATACTTGCAAGGAATAATGAATTTTGACATTAACAAAAAATTAAATTTAGACAGACAGCAGCTTCCATAGAGCACATAGTTTTCTTCACCTCCAAAGCACCAAGCTCCACAATAAAGGAGTTCCAATCAGTGGTCCTGTGGAGACCACCAGACTTGGCAGTAATTCATACATGTGTCTTGGATGAGCAAAAAGGAAGGGAAAACTATTTAAAAGAAAAACCAGCTTCTGTGCCAAAGTTTTAAAGTTCTCAGAGTACAGTACTATCACATCTCATAACAGGGCTGTGCACACTTAAAAGCTACATTTTAGTAAAGTTTTATCCAAACTAGTGTTTCTCCATTCCTCTACCATTAATTATGCCAGAAGCTTCTGAACTGGTCTGGACACGTTTTCTGGCCCTGTTTTTCCACACAAGCTGCGGCAATGAATTGCAGTTGTGGACTGTGACCAGCATCCTTGGCACTGGGGAGAGAGAAACACCCCACAGAGATCCCCAAAAGAAAAACATCATAGTCTGAAACAGCAGCAGTGCAATGCCAGTCCTAGAATTTGCCATAAAGAGCAAGGACTTCTCCCACAGCTGACATAATGCCTGCTGGAGGGATCTCCATGCAAAATTACATCCTGGATTCTAAGAAATATGAATCCAATATGTTTCTATCTAAACAACTGTTTGCTGGTCTAATTGTTCCATTCAAGGCAATCCTGAATATGAAGGTATTGCATGTGTTTTAATAAATGTATACATTTAAATAAGTACCTTAAACACCCATGCCTTTACTGCACGTCAGGTAACTCAACATTACGTATTCAAGGAGATGAGGAAAACTCACTTTATTTACTCTCATTACTTTATACCACTTTAATCTTGCCCTGAAAATTGCTAGATGTGGGAAACTAAAAGAAGCTTGATTATCAAGAGCTTGATTATCCATTATTGTTATTATTGCTATCTGTAAGCAGCCCAAGTGCAGCACTAAGCTTAAAGCATCAGGACTTGCTACTGAGACCAACAAGGGTAAGGGGTTTGAGAACCTGAAAGCAGTACACAAATGATCATTGAGTGAAAAAAAAATAAAATTCAAGTATTTCAGGAATAAAGACATGGCCATAATCTTTGTTGTTAATTATACTTGCTCTCTAGTATTCCTGCTGTCACCTTTTCAATGTGACTCCCTACAACCATATCCTGCACTTAGGCTAACATTACATCAGAAAGTACACACCATAAATGACACATACAATCAGGATTGCTCTCTCAGAACAATCTTTCCCCAAAAATAGTAGCTCTGAAACTCTAGAAAACAGTGATATACTTAAAACCTTAGGAAATAATGCTAATTAGAATGTGCTTCCTACAAATCTTCAGCAGAAAAAAGCTGGCAAAAATAAGTCTGCAAAAAAATGAATAAATAAACTAATCATTCAGGGAACTTGGGATCTCAACAATGGTTTTGAAATACATGTTTAATACTTTCATCACCATGGCTATTTAAAAAACACAGCAAGAAAGAACAAACAGCAAAGACATGATGACATGCAGTTCCCTACATAAACATGAGGAAAATTCAAGAATCTTGGAGCCCCCAACTTTACCATAAAAAAAAAAAATCTTAGTAAGTAATTTTCTCTGGAAATACCCCAGTTAAAAACAACACTAAGTTTATGCCACAAGATGAGAAAAATAAACATGAAATTATGCATTTTTAATTTCTTTTAAAGGCCAACAGAATGATATATTTGGTTACCAACTGTTCTGCTGCTCAATCTGAACAGTCTTGTTAGACTTGTGCACAGTATCAAGATTTATATCTTACTTCAGATGAAAAATTAAGATGTAGAGCACATTTAATTCAATACTGTGTTAACCTAATGTATTTATACTTAAACAATCAGAAGAAGTAAACTTAAGGAACAGTAAAAAAGCAATTTCTTCTCCCCAGAAGGAAGTGACTGAAGGCTGCTATTTACAAAATTCAAACCATACACTTAAAGACTATATCACTATAACTTATAGTATTTATATATTTTGAAAAATAATTCTATTTTAGATGGCAATAGTGACCTACCTTTTGGAAGGATCTTTTTGAAGGCATAATGAGATTAGTTTTCTAAAGGATTTGCCATACTTTTTCATCATCTCCTTGTCCTCTACACCTGTCTCTAAAGTGGGAGGGTCATTTTGAAGCGTTAGCATTAACACCTAAAATAAACCCAAAAATGAGGTGTCATAAGCAAAACCAATCTGAAACGTAGAAATTAAAAGAAAAAAAATACTCCACAGAATACATCTATTGAGTTGCTATTGAAAATGAAGTAGTACTATCTAACAGCATTAATAGTGCAGCTAACAGCAATTGTTAACAGCATTAACAATTACAAAGTGATTGTTACTTTCATAGGAGGGTATTTGTGATAAGGTGCTGCTCCTGTTGCTAACTCAATGGCTGTTATCCCAAAACTCCACATATCGGCCTTGAAGTCATAACCTCGCACCTGAAACAGAACCAGAATGTTAAACCAAGGTAGTAATTTCTCAAGTTCCAAAAAAAGATATAATGTTTTAAAATTTTGATTAGCTTTAGAAATACCTGCTCCATTACTTCAGGGGCCATCCAACAGGGAGTACCAACAAATGTTTTCCTTACTTTGTTACGAGTAACATCACCTCCAGTTGCTAAAAATGCACTAACACCAAAATCTGGGAAAGAGGAGAAAAGTTGAAATCTGTTAAACTGCCAATAGCAAAGCAAAAGTTTCACATTTTAGAAATGAAGTCAGTTCCTGAAGGAATGCTTATAGAAACTCTCCATTGCAAAGCTGACCTTTGCTCCACAACAAGCTGTTAATTAAAGGCTATGGAACAGAAGGTATAGTTTTATCAGGGAAATCCACACTAAAACATCCCCAAGTTTAACCTCCCAGTATGTGTTTTCCTGGATAAAGCTGCAAAGGACTCCAATACATCCGTCACCTAGGGTTTTCAAATATTCACTTTGTGCCAAGGTTTGCATCTGCTATTGTTCAAAGACAAGGAGCTTCTTCTGCATAGCAACTAAATATAAATGTGATTTGAACAAGAGAGAATACTATATGTAATTTCAATTCTTATGGGAATTTGACAAACCAAAGGCAATCAGAAAAGCCATCACTAATATGTACTTAATAGTAGACCAGGACATGAACAGCTTTTTCCAAATTCTGAAATAGAAGAAGAAAAAAAGCCAAAAGGCTCGGTGTCCTGTTATTCTGTTACTACATCAATGAGAGCTGTATGGGAGAGGTAGGCATGTAAGTGGAAAAAAGAGCAGGTTCCCAATGTATGTAAAGATACTGTCAATTTTGAATGGAGCTATATGAAGATATACTGTACTATTTACAATCCAGTTATACTGAAATGGAGTGTTTCACTATAGACTTCAATGCATTCCCTTTTCCTTTCCTGTTGTTACCTGATTTTAAAGTTGAAAAGAAAACACCTCCAGTAATTACAGAAAAATGTAGTTTTATCATTATTTGACATGGGCATATTAAAGCCCTTAAAATACATGTTTACATGGTACTTTGAAAGCATCATTTATATAAAAATATTATAACTTCTGTCTATAGCCATTTTTATTACCGAGGGCTCTCAGTGCTTGGTCACCCACTATAGACTGGGGAAGGCCTGGCAGTGAGCTGGGGGAAGGGGCAGGCATCACCACCTGCTCCCATTGTTTTCCAGATCATCTGATACCAGCCTGAGAGATGGGATATGACCTTGCTCCTATGAGACCAAATAATTCAGTTCTTACAGACTACAGCTCAAGAAGCACATCAATGCACTCAGAGGACGTTTAAGATGCTAAACTGTATCCAACAGATACCACTGCCAAACAAATGGCAAATATGCCAAAAATAATTCTCAGTGAGATATATCTCTTGTATCTCAGTGACTAGTAAACTTACAGTCAAAGTCCTTATGCAGGACAGTACACACAGATTGTTGGATGCCCAAGAACTACTACAATTACTTGCAGAAAAAAAAATGAAATTAACAGAAATATCAGCTTCTACCATTTGCAAGCTGTTTAAGGTGCATGGGTGAATAAAATGGAAACATTAAAAGGACATTAGAAAACTTCCTTATATATTTGATGGGACACAGAGAAATATTGAATAATTTCTGAATCAAGTATCATTAATCTAGTATCCTGAAATCTGAAACTGGGTAACTTGTGGCTACAACACCCCAAAAGGAATAGTTAAAAGCCAACAGAAAAAACTTTCCCCTTTGATACCAGTTGCCCCTGATCCAGCTGCAATTACCTTTTGCTTTTATTTATTCATTACTCTACCACCACTATTACCTGCTATTTGTACAGAGCCATCCTCACCCAGTAAAATGTTGCCAGCCTTCAAATCTCTAGAACATACAAACAGGGGTTAGCATGAAAAGTGCATACTGCACATTTTATGCAAACAAATAAATATTGCACACTGAATAGTTTCACAAGGTAGCATTTTCAAATTTAAAACAGAAAAAGGAAGCTGATCTGTAAAATGTAACTGAATAACATTAAAACAGAGTTCAGAACTCAAACTCTAACAAATTCTCATATAAAAAGACCAGAATTCAGTTCAAGCATGAAGGAGCAAAATTCAGGGATAGATTTTAAGAAGGTAGACATTTAGGTTCAAAGGCTGGTTTACCACCTTTCATAAATATAGTCTCACAAACTGAAAGCTTTCAACAAGCTACAGTTTATTTTGAAAGTGCTTTTCACTATGTATATTCTCTTACCTGTGAATTTGCCCATTCCTGTGTAGATAGTCTAAGCCCTCCAAAACTTCTTTAAGAATTGTTGCTATTATGGGTTCTTCAAGCACACCATTTTTGTGCTCTCCTCTGTTGACAATATACTTTATTATATCAAGCATTGAACCTGTATTACAGATCCAGGAGAGAAAAAAGCATATACAAAGCATTATCATATTAGATTCCTTAGAAAGCTGTATTTCTTCATTCTTTCTATGCTACTGCAATTTACATCTTTGCATGTATGTGTAAATGCTCCATGTAACTAGCTCTTAGAATAAAGCACACCACTAACCCATTCAAATGAGATACAGAGCACTACTTTTTTTCAAAAGTACTGTAATGCTTAATGATCCATTAGAAAGATCTGCTAACACTTGCAAAGCAACCACTAATTAAGAATTCAGGAGTACCCCATATTTAAACACGTACTGCAAAGGTCTTGGTTTATTATCCAGTTTAGATCATGGTTCATGTACTCACAATGTAAACTCACAGCTCCAAGATTGGAAGGGGACAAATGCAAACAAATGATAACATTCCCAGTGACACATAGTTTGACACTGAACCTCAGTTATTATACACTTCAAGGCTTTTAATGGAAACATTTTGTTTTTATCCAAGCACTATTTGACAGCACACAGTAAATTCCTGTCATGAATCACTTGTTTCTCTCATGGTCTATGCTTGCTTTTGCTTGGACTGACCAATTCAACCAAATGCGACACACCAAGTGCTATGAGCACTTCCCCTCCTTGTTTTCCAACACCATGGTGAAGCAGCCTGCAGCCATCAAGACTAATCTTGAACAACACTGTGTAACAACCAGGACCATCACATCATATTCCAGGGCCTCTCTTTCCTACACAACAAGCACATTAAGTTCACCCTCCTTTTTCCTCTTCCAGAACTAAATAAGACTTTTACATCAGTAACTATTATCATTAAAAAAATGCAATGAGTGTTTGGTTAGCTTAAGCAATAAAAAGGATGCAATATGTGTAATACTTGGCCTAGGATGGATCTTGCTTGAATAAGGAATGAGTAATACTCATTATGAAATCAGATATATATGCATTTTTATAAAAATACACAGTATTCTAGAGAAACTCCATAAAAGATGACACTGACAGAATTGAATTAATTCCAATCACTTTTCCCTACACAACCTTAATAGAGAACTTTGATAAATTGGTTCAGAATGAAAATTCAATGCTGTTTATATAACTACTGTATTTCAGTAATTCTTAGCCTGTCCTGTGAATATAGATACACAAACTTTGTAAGCTTGCATATTCCTTTTTAACATGCCTACATCTTGAGGTTCATCCTATGTAGTGTCTACCCCTTTCTCATTTGTTAGTTTAGCTCAATGAACTCACAGGTGGTACATTAGGGAAAAAAAAATCCTACAATTGCCTTGCAGCTAAACAAGTAAAACCAGTAACTTACCCCCACTTAATAGCTTCATAACCAGCCACAGTTCATCCTTCACCACAAAAGATGTGTAATAGGTCACCACATTAGGGTGATTGCACTGACTCATTGCTTGAATTTCTTTCTGTAAGAAATACAAAGCCCAAAACAATAGAGCCAGCTATCAGTTTTGCTAATATAAAGTTTAATTTCCGAAGTGAAATACTATAATGGAACTAAAGTATGTACAGAGTATGCATCAAGGCATTAAAACATCTCAATTTACCTAAAGATCCGCATGCAAGAAAATCATTATTGCTAAGAACATGAGGGAAGTTAGGCCATGAGATACAGGCATAGCTACATCACTTTTCTCCTGAGAACAGCAAAGAAATTACTGTTAAAGTCTCAAATTCACAGTAAGCAATGAGGAATGAGTAGTCTCCAAGAGCTGAAGGTGTGGGTACAGGCTGGACAACAAAATGCAAGGAAAGGTCAAAATCTACTGCATTTTCTGTTCAAAAGGGATTTGAAGAGTAGAATGGGAACAGGTAGGAAAGGAGAAAGGAAGCCATGGAACAAAGGACACAGCACCACTGGCTCAGCTACTGTGGGACAGACAGGTAGACACCAGAGCCACACAAGTAAACAGAAATAGAGAAAAAGCAATATTTCAGGCCAAAAGTCATAGGAAACAATTGACTAGAGGAACACACAGTCACTAACAGATGCACAACGTGGCACTACCAAGTAACAGCATCTATGACACGCCACAGCTGTACACATTAAGAATGACTGTCTTGTATCTGTTAATTCAAGCAGAGCTCTTTTTCTATTCACTCTTTCACATAATTGTTCTGTAACACCTTTCTGGCCACTGTCATTCTTCTGTCAACCCTTATATAGGAGCATGAGGCCTCTTCTGTACTACAGGTTTGGCCTCACACCAGTTTCAGCTGGCCCAGTCCTACTTGTCCCTCTCTACCTCCAGCCACAGAGCCCCGATCCACCCCTGGTGCTAGAGGACATGCTCCTGGAGGGTAAGCCAGTCTGGAAGCCAATCCAGCTAAACACTCTTCTTCCTCTCTCCCTGAAAAGCAACTGTTTGAGATGAATTGTTTCTCTCTGACTCAACAACACTTTGCAAGTTACGCACTGTGCAGGTCCCATTTAGGTTGATTCAAGCTGCCACAAATGCCATTTTAAACTTTAAACTTCATTTTAGCAATTGTTTGAAAGAGGTTTTTTGTTATTTGCAATGCACTCAAAAAACACAGCTGGTTTCTAATAAAAAATTAATTATATGTATTAAAGACTAGGATTTAATCTCATGGTGCTTGTAGGTGACTATTAAAGGCAGGCTGCAATTTGACACACATTTCAGCTTGTTCTCTTGTCCAAAGTTCTCCCCCTTAGACAATTTCCAAACCCTGAAGCACAGAAGGAAGAACGCCTGGATAATGAATCAATGAGCCTGAATAATAAGAGCAATTTGCAAGACAGCTCCCTATCATCCCCCAGAAGACAGTAGGTGAAAGGCAGAAGACAGACATGTAGAGTATATTTCCCTCTCCCAGAAGACATGTCATCTTAAACACAAGTCAAATTACTGCCTCATGTTCTTAATTCAGATACCCATTCCAAACCTTAACTGTAATTCCCCCAGTCCTGGTTACTATTTCATTTCTTACACTGTTTTATTATTTTCCTATGCTGGTAATATAACAGTGACTCAAAAAGTCCAGCTAAGCCCACTGGGTAAAAATGCATCTCATCTATTTTTCTCAGACATTAATAATGTAGAAATGTAACTAATTGACTGAGATAAGCTTCACTATCTTTAACTGAGAAGTGCTTTGAATATTTTACCTCCCTGCATCAACTCATGGGCAACAACTGAGCTACCACAGTAACCATTGCCAAAGGCACCTTGCACCTCAGCTTTCATGACTTTTTCTTTCAAAGAGTCTTTGCAAAACAAAAATAAACAGGCAGAAAGCACCTCGTGAGAGATAAGGGATGAAATTTTAGTCAGGAAAGAATTAAATAATTTCAGACTTGTGGTTCTAGAAAACTCCTATCACAAACAGAATAGTAAGCCTCCATAGACTCCATCTATTTGGCTGCGGCCCACGACGTGCACAGGTGAGAAAGAAAAGCATTCACTTAAAATACACTGCCAGGGAAACAGCTTGCAGCAGAACATTCAGAAGAAAACGCTGGAGCTTTCTTCCCATTTATGTCACCTCAGACATTCAACAGCAGCAAAGAAGTAACAGCAATTTAAGTCTCTCCCTCATCCCTCTCTTCTCCCTGCCTTGCACTAGCACAGGCATTTGTGTGTTTCACCAGGCAACACGCCCAGGTTAAAAGCCAACCTCTCAGCCAGGTTACTCCTGATCCAGTTTCACGGAGCAGCTGCATAAAAATGTCTTTCCGCCCAAGGGCAGGTGGGTGACACAGTTAATAAGCAACTGCGAGACAGCTCCTTTCCGTGCCGAGCCGCAGCGGCGGGCCGGGCCCCGAGCAGCGCCCCCGTGCGAGCGGGCCGGGCCCCGAGCAGCGCCCCCG
>JAYDZK010000274.1:18655845-18674352 GCA_034509185.1 Euphonia xanthogaster
TCACGGGCCCTGCTCCCGGGGCCGCCTCACGCAGCCGGGCGCTCCCGCACACGGCCGGCCTCCGGGGCAGGCACCGCCGGCACGCCGGCAGCCTGGCAAATCCCTTCAATCAAACAATTCTACAGAACATTCTGGAGGTTGTGGACTTGAGGGTTTCATTGTTTTAAAAAACTGGAGGTAAAAGAATAGGGAGGATGCCCAGTCAGGACAGTACTAAGGACAGGACTTGTTCCTTGGCTTAGGGGATAAAGTTACACTTAGGTTACAATAGTGAGAACATAGGACATTGCAGGAAACAGAGTATCGAATTTCAGGAGTTCGGCAGTTTGTGTAACCTCAGTAATATTTAAACTCCCTCCCACACTGCCTTTCTATTTTAATTGACACTGTCCCAAATCCTCAGTCTGCTTGCATGGGTGATGCATTTCCACTCCTCTGAAGGCCACACAGCTGAGAATTTGTGAAGGGTGCCTGTGCACAGCATTCATAAGCACTCTGCACCATCATTTTAAAAAACAGCGTGTTCAGAGGACAGTTTTAGAACATTCCTGTGCCAACAAAAACTGTTTCATCAGAAAAATAAGTGATTAAAAACTGATTAAACTCAATTTTTGGACTCAAATTCTGCCAAAAACACAAGAACATTTTAAGTACTACCGACTGACATGAAAATGTTAGTACAGTTGTAACAAGAGTTTTGAAGGTCAATTATGCCTTTTTCCAAAAAAAGTCTCTATTTTTCAAACAAAATTTTAAAGTTTCTCTAACAGAACTGAGTCATAAGTATACTGAACCTCACAGAAAAAGGTTAATTTTGTTTGTGCACACATGCACATAGGTGTGCACACTTCTATAGCTCTCCTAACCAGGAACCAGGAAAATCCCAATTCACGTTCAGATCAAAACAGATCAACAAATTAAAGAAACAAAAAATCTGAGCACAGAAAAGCGGAAATTGACTTACATTATAAAATAAAACAGATGGTATGGACAGTTGTCTTTGTACCAAAAGAAAGCAATATAGGACCAAAAATTCAAGACCTACTGCCTCATTTGACAGACAGTGGAGACATGTCAACAGTAAAGACACTCAAGCATTTGGCAAGGTAACTTTTTACAAGCTTGTAACTAACTGCAATCGATTCTCCAGACCACAAGAATTTCTCTTGCAGATTTCTGGCATTTTTGTCTGGTTTTGCTTGTTTGCTAGAAACGTTTTAATTCTTAATTCCCAGTATTAGTTCAAATTCTAACCAAAATTTTCTAATTCTGACCAATTTATCTTACAGTTATTAGTATTTATCTTCTTATAGAAATGTTCTTTGGGGACTGTAGCTGTTAATACATCATGCACAGCATCTCACCTTGGGCTTAAAGACAGTTCAGAATTTATCTTTTGAGTTTTCAGTTGACAGAATTCTCACTACCTCAGAAGTAACTTCCACTACCACAATCCTCGTAAAAAGCACAACAATGTCGCATACAAGTGGTCACATAAACTGAAGGTGAATGCCATCCATCACCAGGGGAAGAGCATTTTGGGTCCTCCACTGTAAAAAAGCCGTTTTATCTGAAGAAACTGGATGGACCATACCCTCTGTATCAAATTCAAGATATCTTTTGCACTGGCAATTCCCTGCTGAGGAGATCATTTCCTTCAGAGGCAGGAATTTCTGCATTAGAAAAAGCCCACAGTCTCTAGGCTGTAGTATAACCTGTGGAACAGAAGAGAGTGTTCTCACTTTTAGAATGGTTTTGTGTCCTTCAAATCTTGTTATGCTGCCTATACATAAACACACATTAGTCTTACAAGCACCTATCTAGGAGCATTAGAAAGCAATAGGTTTTGTGTTTCAATAGTTCTTTGTGAATTTTCTGGATTGCCATAACCAGTGCAGAGGAAAAACTCTTGCAGTTCCTTTACAAATGGCTTCTTACAGGTCCCTTTCTTCTCTGATCTGTGGCCCAAACAAATAATATTCTTCAAACATTCTTGTTACGCCTGTCTGATAAATGTGTGTTACTAGCTTTAACAAGAGTTTCCTTGTATAAATGGCAGTGTAGCCATTCCTCCTTTTCTCCTTAAAAGTTATCATTATGAAATGATCCAACGTGTTTTGGTGCTTTAGACATTTTAAGGAGACCTACTAAATTTTTTCTTCATCTTTTTAATCAGTGTTTAACCAAAGGAAAATGTATCTTTCCTCAGTATTAAAAAAGACAGACAACCAGACAGTAATCGCTTAAAAACTGAGCTTCCAGAAAACAAGAGTTTAGGGTCTTCCCACAGCTATCCCAAGTTGATTATCCCAAGATTAAAGTTTGCATATGTTGTTTTTGTGACATGAAAAAATATGCATTAAAAAATTATATTATTTTCAAATCTTTCTCTCATATCCTGCTTAAAATTCTACCCTCACTCTTGGACCAAGTGAAAAAAAAAGTCAAAACAGAAGGTAAGTCTCCATGTAACATACTGCCCCTTTATTTACTTACAAGTAATTCATCCATGCTGGTTTGGCATTTTTCTAAGTTGATCCTCTTTATTGCTACACGTTCTTGCCTGGGTTTGCAGAGTGCTGCCTGGACAACTGCTGTAGCACCGCTACCTGGAAAAGGGCAGGAAAGGAACAGTCTGAGAGATTAACAGAGTTGAACAGATGAGTTAAACCAGTGACCAGCATAAGAAGCCCATACTGACAAAGAACTTCAAAGTTGCTGTTTATCCTTTTTCAGTGCTTTCTCCACATTCACACGTTTCCATTTCCACATGTTTCCACCTTTCACACATCTCAGATGGAAAAGAAAAACCTGAAAGTTTCTTTTCCATACACCACAAAAAATTACAAAGCCAATGATTTCAAATGATGTGCTCATTTATCAAGACATAACCACCACCTCAATGCATTTCATAGTTCATTACACTTCTGTCTTTGGATACATCTGTTTTAATCAAGAACATGACCTGCACGGTTCATACATGGAGGGGTGGGTACTGTGCTCTATCAATTGGGGTGCTTTTTCTGTTCTTTAAGGCCAGACCCTGTTTAACCAGGTTTTTTGTTCCCCTATCCAATGAACAGAAAAAAATCAGCAAACCGTACATGCCAAATCTTTTACAGTTCCACCAGTGTTCGTGCTCATTCATCACAACTGGAGTAACACCCTACAAGGAGCATGCTGATCCTTGTGAAGAGCACAGGAGGCACAAGTACCACCCCAACAGTGAGAAGACGCAGGTTACTGAATGGCTCAGCAGAGAAAGTCACTCATGTTTACTTGGCATGCAAATCACAGATGGTCACACATCTATGCTGATAACAAAGCCCAGGGGAATTGAACAAATGTGGGGGAAAGAAACAGAATAATTTTCTCTAGAATGCTTTAGTTGTGAACCACAGGAGTAAAAGGCATTGTTGCTTCTTTTATCAGGCACCCACTGGCATTGACCCAGTCAGTATTGCCTCACTAAATTAATGAAATGATTGCCAGTAATATTCAGAAGGAGTTTTGCTCAAGTTGCACATCTTGCTGCCACATCAAATATAACAATGTGTGCTGCCTCAAATAATTACATTGTGCTCATCCATGCAGAAATCTAAAAGCTCCCAACAGGCTTCTACCGATAATGCTAAATATTTCAATATAAATTATGGATTTCTGGTAAGTCATTTGAGCAGCATGTTATATTGGCCTGCTTATAAACTATGTTCTATTTATTTGGCATGTCCTAGATGAATACAAATTGTGAACAAAAAGCCTTTTGTTGTCGAGCTCTACAAACGTGGATTCAGTTACCAGCCAACTTAAGAACAATTGAGAGCTTTTCCCTCTGCACATCTGAAAACAGCAACAATACCTCATGACTGAAAATTATTGTACATGTTTTAATTGCTATTTGCTTAGCTATTTTCATGTATTGTTGGTTCACATGATGTTTTCACTCAAATCACAAAGCTTTTCAACTGCATATGAATTTTGTGTCAAAATTCTGAGCTCATCTTTAAAAAAAAAAGTCTCTTAAAAAACCCTCTCAACAGGACTAACTAGTCATGTTTCTGCAGGATGTGGTCACAGACAAATATTGACATGTCCTGTTCTGTCTGCTTACAGAACAAAGCCTTTAAAAATTCCAATAATGTAGGTAGTAAAAGAATTAAGAGATTTTAAAAATTAAATAAGACATCCCAAGGAAGAAACCACCAAGTCAGCACAATTCAGCTAAGGTAAGACTCAGATACATCACTTTAATGAATTCATCACTCAGTAGACATCAAGACACAAATCCTCTCATTACTTTGACTACACAAACATACATTGAAACAGGAGAAAGTATTTTTAGCTATTAAGTATACAGGAAAAAAAGACCAAGATTTTCCTTATGTATCTTTTTCATCTGTGCCAGTAGTTTTAACTACTTGTAGAAAACAACAAAGATCTTTGCTTTTAAAAAAGATTTGTATACAAAAGCCTCAAAAAAGACAAACAGAATAAGCATACAGAGAATTTATTCACCCAATGCCATGACAGAAATCTTGACTACTTCCTCAAGTTAAATGACAGCAAGTAACACTTTAAAACATTTTGGAAAAATTAAACTACAAAAAAAAGTATACTTTTCTGTATTTTCTTCTCAAAGGTGACTTGTAATGGGATGTTCTTCAGTACATTACTAAGTTGTGCTGACAATGCAAAAAGCTTTTTAGGTTTAGAGTAAATCCAATATACCTAGTTTCTTCTTCCTCCAGCTTTTCTAATTCTCTACACAATACACTAGTTTGAGAGTAAAGTCAGGTTGTGCAGTCTTCTCAGTTCGACCTATGTACATATAAAACCTGCTTGAAATAGCAGTTTCACACCCTCAAGCAGGATCCAGACACTGAGTAGCTATATGCCTCCTTCCTCTTAAAGATGTTCTCTCCCCTGGCTCACAAAGTGATCAACCCGGAATAGAGATAAGGAAAACCTGAAGCTTTCCCATCTGGTCAAAAGGCTCCTTTGGTCTCATCTACTAAACAAGGAGAAGTGTGAAGTGCTCCATAGGAACAGCTATTAGAGACCAGACTACCTAAATAAGCTTTTCAGTTGAGAGGTAACAGAATACAGAAGCAATGAACTATCATACAGTGAAACTAAATTGTCACAAGCAATCATTTAGCATAACAAATTAGGATCACAGAAAATGATTGCATAGAATAGATTATAGTCAACCATTCCTTGTCAGAACGTAGGGCTTCTTCAGATACATTGAGCCTTGCAAGTCTTCCAGAACCCTCCAAGCATAGAATACTAACTACAACATAACCAAAACATAGACTGGTTTAACACCCAGTCTCTGTTTAGGAAACTGATCTAGTATAATGAAAGGTCAGGTTGCATAAACCATGAAGCCTTTACATCCAGTTGTCTCCTGCAGAACAAAACAGGGTTTTCCACTACTGGAAAAGTCATCCTGCAACAGACAAGTTCTCTTCGCCAATTTCAAAAGTTAGCAGTGAAACAATGCAATTTCAGACCACATCAAGATGCCTACTACTCCCATTTCACAACAGGCAATGGGTCAGAGTTTCATCTTGCCCTAGTGTTTTTGCTGCCATCCTCTCTAGTGTAAGCATGCCCTTACGGCCAACCTGTCCCTTCATGCCACAGACCATGCTACTCTCCCTACCAATTCCATCCTCAATGCAACAGAGCCATTACAATTGCTTTTAACCATCTGGGTTCACACAATAGACACCTCAAGAGCTACTGCATATGGGCACACTGCACCTCTTCTGAACGGATGTAACCTAAAAGCAGTTCTCTGCATTCCACTTTGCACATACTTCACAGAGAGCATATAAAAACTCCACAAATACTCACCTGGGATTTAAGCTTACCCAAACAAGTTCCTTCAAATTGTTCTAAATTTGACACAGAAGTATTTTTTCCTCTGTCCTTTTTCTAAAACACAAATTTAATCCTTGCAGAAGCTGACACAACAAAGAGAAGAAGGATATTTGACATTAAACTTTTCGTTTTAACTGCTCTCCACTACTCAAGTCTCAAAAAGACAGTGAGGTGAGACAGTTGGACCATATCACTGGTATATTGCACATGCCCACATCCTTCATACAAGGATGTGACACTTCATTTATTCCATTATTGCTAAAGGTCTGATACTTTCCACTTATCATGGCACAGTAACTATATTCAAGATAGATCACAAACATTTCTTTTCAATTTTCTTCTTCTTGTTAAAAACAAAAGCCCATTAGCCCATAATGACTCATCAAGTCTCTCTTTTAGTGGCTCAGTGTTAGTCTCTAGAGTATTTCAGCCCAAACCTCTTTTAAAGATCTCTGCAGTTTAGGTCACGAACAAAAGAGACCTTCCCCAATACTACACTAGTTCTAATTTCTGAAGAGGAGGATGAAACTTGTTGATAATGGTAAGTTTTCTTGTCGACTAAGTATCTGAAGGGCTAGAGCACAGTTGCAATTGGAGAAGACTAAATATCTCATCTTAGGATCTATAAAGTCTTATATACCAACCTATGCCACCTGCATTTTTGTACACCTCTGCTCCCCTAACCTACAGAAACCTCCTAATAATATTTAATCTCCCATGACATCCTAGTTCTGAAGAAGACCCCCCCTAGGTAATTCTTAAATGTAACTCCTATACAGTGCAACTGCAGGATTCCTTTTACATGGAGCAGAATGCCTTTGTGCACAAAAACTGTGCACAAATTTAGATTAGGTTTCTACTCATAAATACATGTGGAGCTTTTAATGTAATATACAAAGCACCTGTACTTACATGCAAGCTTGGGAAACTATGTTGTATGTGCTGTATTTTGCACACAATATTGTGTAGCATATTTCCAGCATTACTAAATGTGTTATGAATCAATCAGCCCTTCAAAATACTCCATCGCAGCACTGGGCTGAACTAGTCTCTTCAGTTTCAAAATAATTAATTCTGTTGGTGGCAAAGCAATACTTTTGGTTAACAAACAGAGAACAAAGCATATTTAATTCCTTTCGGTTTCTAGATTTTACCCTACAATACTCTAGACAACTTTCATTATTACTCACTTTCTTTCATATTAGTTCCACTGATTAAAATAAGTCATAAATCAGCCAGGTAAAGCTCATTTACACCTCCATACTGAACTCTAAATCTTTCTGAAACTTAGCTTCTTCACAGAAAATGAGCCATTATTTCCCTTTACATCTTCACATGACAAATACTTGAGTTCTTAAGAGCCTCACAATAATCATGTAAATACAATTTACTAACAATTCCTGCCCACTTTGTGTTCTGAATTCATGTTGGGATCAAATCTCTCTCCTTATAGTACACTTAGATACTACTTTGCTTATCCTACCAATTATGATATAATTCAGTTAAATACACTGAGTGTACATGAAATCAATGACCACACAGAGAACTGCTACTTCTCCATTTTCAACATCCAATGACTGATCTCTTTAATTCCTCAATGAATTTGTTTTGCAGTTGGACATTTAAAAACATCACTAGTATGGCTACAGAACCACTGGGTTACTCAATTGTTGCATTTACCTTTTTTTGGGAAATTAGCTTACACAAAATCTGAGATCTAGCTTATCCCATACTACTTTTTAAAAGCCTATTGTATAAACAAAAAAAAACAAAAAAAAACAAAACAAAACAAAACAAACAAAAAAAAAAAAAAAACACCTATCCAAATATACTATATAGATATTTCAGTGATTGCAGAGAAGTCATCAATAGCCTAAATGTTGATGTCAAAATGACTATGCATTATAGAAAAGTTCTATGCAAGTGTTAAGACAACCTGTGCTAAGGCTAAGATAAAGCAAGCTTCATCATTAACCAGATATCATATTCTCTATACAGAAGGAAAAAGTCAGGGGGATTAACAAACAGCAACAAACCCCCACATGCATGAAAAACAGCCACAGGAGGAAATGACCTAGCTTTCTGAACTATTCTCTTTATTTTCTCACTAAAATAGTAAAAGAACTGGTTATAACAGATGTTTTGCCTAGATAAATTACAGAAAATATTTTAAGGTTTGCTATGATATAGTTCCCTGTCAAATCTACAGAACAGAATAAAATTTTCTGCCAAAAGCACGTGAAATAGAACTACTTTCTTGAACACAGAGGGTACTGGCATCAGAGTATAGCAAATATGTGTCAATCACAAACTAATTACTCAGGAAATATGACAAATTGAACTGTACAAGAAAGTAGAGAAGTTCTACCAATGATCTGAAAAATACAAGTCTTACTTCCCTCCATCAGAGAGCTCAGACACACTGTATTGCAGGATCTCTTCTGAAACACCTTTCTTATCTGAAGAATAATCAGCTATCAGCACCAGCTATGGGTAAAAGAATTTTAAGAGCTCTACTGTCACTGACAAAGGTATTTAAGAAACCTGTGGCTAGAAAGTGAAACCAGATATATTTAGATCTGACATAGGTTTTTTTTTAATAGTAACTGTGTTCAGCCTTAAAAAGAAATATCAGCCTAAGTGATGGCTTTTTGCTTTCAGACACTTTCTTGTTAAGGAGACTTCTGCCTAGAGCCATACAGAGCTCAGCACTTGTCAGGTTGATATTTTTAGCTAATTTATTTGTTTGGCTTAGGTTTAGTTGAATTTATTAAGTCGTTTCTGTGTATTGGTTATTCCTCCCATACCCTTCTTTTTTACCATAGGTAAGCAGAATAATTTTGCAGTGCATGAAATGCAGCACATGAAATGCCATCAACACACTAAGATTAGAGTGAAAAGTCCAAGGATGACTATTAACTATGTTTGGGGCATTCAAGTAAACCTGTCATGGAAATGTCAGCATCACAGCTGGTAAGGAAAACCTAAACAAAAGCAGTCCACTTTCAGTAAGTACTATTTTCTCCCTGACTTGTCCTTTAAAATAGGTGAGTCATGTAAATAAAGTTGAAAGAGAACTGTCTAGGGAAACCCCCTATTATAAACATTATTCAAGATTAAATTCCTTTTGCTCTGCTCCACATCTCAATTATCTTCATAAGAAATTTTATTTTTCGTTGAGAAATGTCTATATAAAAAAATCCACAATCACCACTGTTTGAGACTGCAGAGTTATCAGAACTGGAATTTGCCTTGTGGAAATGTCAGGATAAGACTGGTGTGACCTGCAGGCCCTGCTCCTGACCCCTTGTAAAGCGGCTGGCATAACAAACGCCACTTTACAAGGCAAGCAGGAATTCTCTGTGACTGAATGGGTGACGTATTCATTCCTTTCCCCCTTATTCTCAGGCACTGAAGGTCCTGTGAACCAAGTAGACAAACCAAACAGATTTCTCCTTCCTCTCCCTCCCAGCTTCGAGATTGCTGGGAATCACAGTGATTACTCCCTCCTGTACAGCTCTGAACATCCCAGGTCCCAGTGCTGCTGACGAACCCGTCACTGGGAAGTACAACAGCATAGGGAATACTAGAACTGCCTGTAACATCAAGCACTTACAAGTCCTGAGTAAGGAACCTGGACTCAGGCTGCTGGTGGACAGTGATACCCATGACCCTTGTGGCCAGAGACCCTCCCATTATCATCTGCTACCTCTGAGGGCTGACTCATATCTTCCATATCATCTTCCAGTCTAGATTATGATTGTTATATTGACACATCAAACAATGCATTGGGTTTTGACCCGATCTGCAGAGGGTTCCAGTTGTTGGAAACAGTAAGCTAAGTTGTATTAAAAATTCTATGATACTATGCTGGGGCTGCCACGGACAAATTTGGATGTACAGTACTCCACATTAATGTATCCAACAAATCCATATTCATTCTGCATTTTTCCAACAAAAAGCATGAAAAAGAATGAAGGATACAACTTGATTAAGAATTTATGGATTTTATCTGCCATGTTATTATCCATTCATCCTCACTTGAAAAGAAACATGGATTCTGATCATTTCGTTCTCCCTGTTGTTTCATCATCAATATAGAAACCATTATTCAATATGCATACAACTCTAAAAATCTGGAAGGCAAAACCCATGCATAGTGAAAATGATGATGCATCAGTGAAAATGTCTCTATGTAACTGTGGAAGAACTTGGCATCTGGTATTCACTGTGGAACCAAATGTTACCCTACCAGGGTACCATCAGAACTCCACAGAACTCCCTTATAAAAATAGGGCAAATTGAAGATTTGCCATGCTGAGTCAGATCTCCTGCCTAGAAAGAAGCTGTTAAAAAAGAATTACTATTCATTTCTGAAGCAGCACTATAAACAAATTGTGGTGTTGATTTAGTCAGCATATTTTATTGTTTCTCATTTAGCTTGAAAGTAAACACTTGGAACAATTCTAATACGATGAATGCAGTATTTTCCAAGTATTCCGGATGTCACCACAGAGTGCATCATTCTCTTCCGAGAATGAAAAACAGCCATCTACCAAAACAAAGGCATTATTGCTACTGTAGTGTCATAAAGATCTCTAATTAATACAGCAGTGTTGAACTACAAATCTTCAGCTAGTTCACCCCAACAAAATGTGCCTCCCAGAATTTGAGTCTACTGTGACCACACACTACAAGCAGAAAACTTACCTATTTCTCATATACTGCTTCTCATGAAACAATGGAAGAATTGGAGCAATATTAATACTATCATATAATTAAATTTTCATTAGGCGATTCTAGTCCAATTCTAATGAGGTTCCTATTATTAGTCTGAAGTGGCTTAGAGTCTGGAAGCACAAGACACTAAGAGGAATAAATTATAAGTTTAAATTCAGTCCCTGTAATAAAACGTCTTCGAAGCAAGAAAGTGAGAAGGAAAAAGCAACTTTACAATTAAATGGCTATGCTTCTGTGTCCAAACATGTTACTTCTCAGAAGTCTAAAGAAATAGCTTAAGTTTATGCTCTTGTTCATATTACTCTTAAAAGACAGAAACCACAATTAACAAATACACAGTATTTTTCTGGTCAGTTAAATTCACTATTTTTGTACCACTACCCTGCACCAGGAATACTTGGCACATAGGCATTCAATATGGATATTGACTTTCAAGATCTTTAAGTGGCCAATTCTTCTGAAAGGATGATTAGGAACAGAAAAAGCTCCAAATGTTCAGTCTGCTTCCAATTCTAATTTTTCTAAGTACAGAAGCATAGCTCAAAAGCTATGTAATGACTATGTTACATCAGGCTATAGGACATTCTCAAGTTTCATCTATATTTAACTTACAATCAAAATACCTCAGAGGCATTTAGACATCCACAGGAATAATTAGGCCAATAAAATAATTCAGAATTGTTATTTGTAAAGATAAAGGATTAATGGAGACAGCTAATTTATCATACTGAAGTTTCACTTCTTATAGGGAAAAAGTAACATTTTAGAGAGAATTCTTTCCTCACGACTTTTATACCATACCAGTCTCACCTCATTCTGCCTGATGATGCTCTTAAACTCACAAGCTCCAACCATGCAACCCTTGTGCACATCCTAAGACCTTCAAACTTAGCAAGAAACAGTGAAATCTAGTGGAGCTGTAAGGATTTCATCCCACTGGAAAGGCTGTGCTGTAAAAGGCAGAAATATGGAAAAATACACTCATTCAACACAGCTCATTCTTTATTTACACATGGTAAGAAGTATCGACATAAATTAAGTATGATTTTTTGGGGATGGGGGGACATTCACTTTTAATTTTGGGCACCAGAAAATATCCTAGTGACATATTTGTTTTCCAAGTGCTGCAAGCATGATACTCCTCTGCAAGCTCTGCTTAGTAGTATCCCAGTGACTTCAGCAAACTCAAGAAGTTAAGAAGAGTAGCTAACCTAATTTGATTTTTAGGGCCCATTCTTTAAACATCAAGAATTACTATTATTACTGAAAGCAAAAAAAAAAAAAAGCTTCTATCAACTGCTGTCTTACAATTCCAAATTATTTTGGAAGGTCAAACATAGGAAGAGAAAGAGTGAACCAAGGCAGTGCACACAAGAATTAAATTGACCTAGACAAGTAGCTGCTACATGAGCCACCCAGATCTCCTTTGCATGGAGAGCTAACTGTGTTTTCTCCTCAAGCCAATCAGAACAGATGTGGTTTTGTTTCCAGTTAACAAAGAGAAGTTCCATTTGACAAACAGATTCTGGAAAAAAAAACAACTGGTCTAGGACCTAAGAGAAAGTGATTCTTCACTAAAAGAAAAAAAGTAAAGCTAGTTCTTAAGTTGTTTCAGAACAACAACTAAAATAGCTCTGCCAGGTCTGAACTTGGCTCCTGCCATCAAAGCACAGGGCTGGTTACAAGAAGTAGCTCTACTCTGAAGATGCAAAGCCTTGCTGTTGTAACACTTAGCAAGGGGCAAAATCACGCAATCCCTTCAAATTTCTACATGCTCACCAGTAGAGTGGCTCCTCTTCTAACACTCAAGCAAATCCTGCAGAGCCTTAACTGCAGGTATTGGGCCTTAACTGTAAGAAGAACTTGGATGGAAGGGAAAGAAAAAGCATAGGGAGAAGAGAGCAACCAATAGGGAAGTAGGCAAATCAGAAAGCATATTTTTTATAAATAATCATTACACAGCACCAGCCAACTGCCTGATGATGTGTTGATATATGTTCCTTTACCCTTACAGTAAACAAGGTAACTTTAAAACAAGCTTGATATCCTTGTTACTTCCAATCAGGAGAAACCCAAATGAAGCTTTTTTTTTTTTTTTTTTTTTTTTTTTTTACAATTTACATTAATTTTGTTTTAAAATTCACTAGATTATAAAAAATTTTGGACACTGAATTAAAGTTTTACTTCTATGGAACCAGTGAAAACTACAGCTATGTACAACCATGTCTCCAATCAGGCTATTTCTGATGCACTTCCATTAAAAAAAAAAAAAAAAAAAAAAGGCATCAAGACAGGTCCCTTCCTCAACACTACCATGTGGAGACAAAGCAAATAATTAACAACTTCAAGCTCTGCACAGCCTCATTAGC
This sequence comes from Euphonia xanthogaster, assembly GCA_034509185.1. Lineage (NCBI taxonomy): Eukaryota > Metazoa > Chordata > Aves > Passeriformes > Fringillidae > Euphonia > Euphonia xanthogaster. The sequence continues at coordinate 18,668,844 of JAYDZK010000274.1, forward strand.
AGCACAGCACTGTGAATGTTCCACAAGGTGTTTTTAAATTGTACCATGACCACCTTTACCCCAGCAACTGAATTAAAAGCCATTCCTTATTAAACTACTAAATGGGGATTTAATATTTCCACAGTTTCTAGAGATGCTTATTAGCAGACAGAAAATCTCAACCAATTTTTTTCCCAAAATGTAAAATTTAATTTACAAAATTGAACTCTTCCTGCCAAGCTGCAATTGTATTAAGTTACAATTAATATTACAAAGGCTGTATTTAATATGGGCATGTAAAATATGCTTAGGCTGCTGTAGTAACTTTTAAGATTTATTGGTAAGGAATAGAATTTACTTTGGAGGAGAATTAAGGCAGACACCTTTTTTCTTCTTACAAAAAGTTTTGGTAAAAAGACATTCAGTGTCATTAAGTATTACTTATCAAATTATGCAGATTCTCATGCAAGAATTACAGAGATTTTGCAAGAGCAAATACAAAATTTTGCCATAGCTTTAGTTGTTAGTGTGTGATTTACTTTACAGCACATACATAAAAACTACTGCAAAAGAAAGACCTTCAAACGTTAAAAAAAAAATCCTGTTTCAGCACAGGGATAAGAAATTTTGGAAAATGTGAATGAGACATGAGCATCTGATTAACAGAACAACAAAAAAAGAACTGTAATTTCACCTTTAACTATAGAGGCTTTTCAAAACAATGTACAGCACTACCAACTGAACATAGGTTCCTGAGGATCATAAACAGAGATAATCAAAGATCTCTGATAACAACAAATATAGGAGAGCCTATTCTCTGTCAGACAAAGAGCCATTAGCAATACATGCAGCAGGGGAGGGAAAAAAAAGTAAATTACATACCCTGGAAGCACCAGTAAAGACCCCAGAGCCATTAACCAAGAGTGGTTCTCAGGCTGCTTATAATAAGAACCATAAAATCAGCAGAACAGGCTCACATACTAACTTGTTCTACTCAAAATCCCAGCACACTTGACTTAGCAACACTGCACCTTATGAGGCAAGAAACCACAAGATATTTTTAAGCTCAAAGTTAGAAAAAAAAAAATAGACAAACACAGAAGTTCAACTAAGGTAACTTTTTAATGACTTGCAGCCAATATAGATAATCCAATATAGATAATCCATCATAAAAGTAACCTTTTATTTCAATCTAATTCTGGCCATTTCCCAGCCGAAATAATTTTCCAAGTCAGTTGCAGCAGTAGAGAAAAACACAATTTTATAATGGAAAATAGTACCCAACCTAATCACAAGATAATCCACTGCTTCTCCATAACAGAATCCACGTTCCATCAATGCAGGATGACAATAAGTTATATCTGGCAGAGAAGCATCAACTCCAAAGTAGTTTTCCAAAATAAAGTCAAAGCTACTTGATCATACCTAAATAAAAAATAAAATAAAAAAAACACCACCCAAAATAAAACAAAAAAAAACAACCAAGATTTAATGCTGCTTTGTCTCATCCACATGATGTAGGGCTCATTACAATTTGAAAGGTTGAAAGACTATTTTAAAAAACCTGAAAACTGAATAAAGTGTTAATGTTGATTACCATTTAAATGCTCAGTGAAGACTGGTATTGCTTCTGAGGAAAAAAATCTCATCTGTACATGACAAGTTCAAAGAAATCTATTTCAGTTATTTTATTCTGAATACTTGGTTATAAACCCAAACACCTCTCACAGTACTGCTTTTATTAGCTGCTATTTTTTAAATCCAAGTCATATTCATCTTACAAAAAAAAAAAAAAGACAAAAAAACAACAAAATCCCCTCCACACATACTAAAATCCACTGAGCATTTTAATGCATTTAAATCTTAGAAAGAGATCTCCCAAGTCTTCACTAATTTAAATCTGGCTCTACCTTAATAGCAATTACAGTTCTTATCTCTGTAACTACTGCCAGAAGGTTGGTTGGATCCTTCTTTCCTCACAGTTAGGAATCCCATTCTAACGTGCTTTTATATATGGACAGCCTGTATTAATCTGAATTAATGTAAAAGTTTCCTCTTTACGCTACACATTTACAAAGAGCAATCAGTGTTTTTCTCCCATTCCAGAAAATGTAAGCATCTAGGCATCAACTGGAAGAGCCTCTTCCTTGCCTCAAACCTATCAATCACAAAGCCATGCAGCAAGTCAAACAGGGAACCTGATCCAGCAGAAAACTGACCCGGCAGAAGAACTAGTTCGCTGTCAGATCAATGTGATCCTTTCAGCAGCTGCCTGTTAGAGCAGATTAAATGTATCATGAAACTGCACACAAAGAGTTTACAGAGAACTGGCCAGCCACCTAAAAAATAAAGCAGACTTGGAATAACATCTCATAAGAAGCACTCCTTAAAGCTCGTATTTTCTCCTCAGCAGACACTTGAATCTCCCAGCCATCCTGAAGGATACAACAGACAGAAAATGGAAAAAAAAAGCTTTTTCATTGGAAATCCATATCATGTGGCCTTGGTTTTCAACATAGCATGTGGCTAGACACAGATGAGCAAGAAGTGCTCACGCTCTCACAGAGAAGAATAGAACTTCTCCAACTGCTAAATCCAAGAGATGGAGATGGCCCACAAGACTAACAATTACTTTCATTTCATAATCCCCACCAAAACTTTTAAAAATTCCTAAAACAGCTATTCCTGCATCTCTGCTTTAGTTACCAAAGAATCTAAAATATATTCTGTCAGGAAACGTTGTGATAAACCATTATGGTGTATCTTTCCTCCTGCAAAGCCCAAAGTGATGTTTCACTGCATTGTTATTTTTTCTCATTTAACTGGGAAAGGGCTGTTGTGACCAAACTCAACTAACACTACACAGCTCCTGAGGGAGAAGTATGTGGTGCTTTCCAGAGGGGATCAGCTCTGTTTCAGCAAGAGGTAACTGCTCCTGTTCACAATGTAATTAAACCTGGCATAGTGCATGCAAAGGGTTGCTGCTGAACTAAGTTCAGACTGTGTCATTCTCTCCTCCCTCAGATATAAAAAATATTCTTTAAGAGTCCCTTGCCATGTTCATTAAAACCGACAATATTTATCCTAGAGTTCCAAAATTATGTTAGCATGTGGTCAAACGCACGGAATTTACAGGGCCCCTGGTTTGGCTGGGTTTTTTTTAGAAAGTGGGGCGGGGTGTGTTCAGTTGGGGTTTTTTACTATTTTTAATAGTATCCAGACTAAATGTAATCTCATAGAGAGTCTTCTGTAAATTAGGAAGGTGTTAATGAAAAATACATGTTTGTCTAAGCACAAGATTTTCTAGTCAAGTGGTACAAAATAAATCTCAGCAACTTTCAAAGAAAGTCATGGAAGAAACCTAAGTTTAGTGAAATTACAGCAGGAAAGTTCCTTGTGTCCAAGAATCTAATTCAATATACCCTGACCTCAATTTACTCCCTAGACATTCAGTTAAATATCAATATTTACGAGCACCCATAGGTAGCTAGCAATAGTTTCTCTACAGATTAGCATCTGCAAGTCCGATTTAGCATCCACTCATTCAATGGATGTATACAAATATATATTAGCAGTTAGGATTACAGTTTACATATCAAAAGATAGAAGTTTTTAAACAGAAAGAATAAAGTGGAAAGGAGGTTTTAAAGAAAATTCTCACACAGGCATTCTACAGGTACTGTAACAGAAAACAACTACTATTTAAGTAACTCATATGACCCATATTACACCCTAGACAAGGATTAATCCAACACCTTTGAAGCCTTTTTCACCTTAGAAGAGGGATCTTCTCCTCAGCAAAGGAGAAGGTGCTAGTAGAATCACTTCCACTTGGCTTACTTCGATCTATTCCCCAGACTGAGGAAGACACAGTCCTCTGTCCAGTAAACCCATCCTTTTGGGGGGCCTCCATAGGCAACACCTGCTCGATACTGAACCTAGTCAGCCACCTCCAGGGACCTGAACCCTCATCTCTCCTTAGTCCCTATTCACAGCCTGGAAGTACAAACAGAAACAACCACCTGGGTCAACAAAAAGCCATCCCATTTTAAGGAAGAAGTACTTTTCTCAACTATTTTGTTTCTGCCTGTGGAAATTAAAAAATGCTTAATGACAAAGCTGAGCACACACAACTTCCAGGTCGAAAACATGCAGTTCTGGTTGACATCAGCCTGACATCAATTAGCAATTAGTGTAATACTGAAGATAATCAACATCATCAGCAGGCAAGTCACCTGGACTTTTCTCACTTAAGTGGCCTTATTTGTAAGAAACAGCAATCAGAGCTGGTCTTTGCCATCTGTGGTATTTGCTGGAAGTTTAAAAATGTTACATACAAATAAAAGCAAGTTTTCCCAAAGTAGATCATTAGCAACAAGCAGCATCTAGGGCGAGATGAAAAACTTTCCATCACACACACTTTCAACAACAGTTAGCATTTCACAAAGTAAAATTGAAAATAACCTTATCCAAATAAAGGGAACGGAGACTCAACACATCTGATCTGCATTAGCTGGATACGTGAACCAAGTGCTGAGGCACACAACCAAGAAAGTCCCTTTCCTACAGGGACATGGGAGGGGACGAGCAGAAGGGTTAAACTTCACATGGCAAACCGGGTCAAAAGTAGGTTGGCTGGGGTGAAAACGAAGCTGTAATCCCCCGCTGGCCTTACGTGCCACCGACGGGCATAGGGCCGAGGGGCATAAGGAGATGCGAACAAGATGAAACGGTGAGGGAGAAGAGGAAATAGTTTAAATATGTATATACGTATATATACTGATTAAGAGAGAGCCGTCACGTGAGCAGCAGATCTACGGGCGAGATTTACCTCCCCCATGAAAGCACCGGAAAAATGCAGAGTAATCTAAGCGGATGCACGCACATGTGCGCATCCACGGACACACGCAGGGTGGATACACAAAGCACACAGAGCGCATCTGCGGAGTTGCCGGGGTCCCAGCGCAAGCCAGCAGGTCAAGGCTGGAGTGACGATGCACCGCAGGACAGCGGCGCCTCCGCCGAGCCGCACCGGGCGGGGCACGGCGGGTTCTGGCAGGAGCCGCCGCCCCCCGGGGCCGCCCGCTGCCGGGCGGATAAAGTTTGCAGCAGCCGCCGCTGCAGTGCCGGGTGCGTCCGCCGCAGCGAACGAGCCCTGCCTGCGGGAGAGCGAGCGCCGCTAGGCCCGGAGCCGGCCCCGGCATCCCTGCGGTCCTTCCCCACCTCCGCCCCGCCGCGCCCCCGCTCCACTGACCGATCACCTCCTGCAGCTCGTAGGCGTCCCTGCAGATGGGCCAGCCGGCGGCCGGGGCGGCGGGTGCGGGCGCCGGCTGCGGCTGCTGGACGTGCACCGGCGACTCTCCCTGCTCCGCCATGATGCTGCCGGAGCGCCCAGGCACCCGACGACCTTCTCCAAACTTCCCCTCCAGCAACACCTTTCAGCCGCGCTCTGCCTCCCGCCCGCCCTGCCCGAGCAGCCGGCCGCCCGCCCGGCGGAGGGAGGAGGCAGGGCACCGAGGGGGAGGAGGCA
>JAYDZK010000274.1:18674469-18707349 GCA_034509185.1 Euphonia xanthogaster
GTGCCCCCTGACGCCCCCCGCCCCAGGGAGAAGCGCGGAGGGGCCCCGCGGGAGCGGCCCCGCGCACCCCGGTGCTCGCCGCCTTCCCCGGCACCTCGTAACCTACCTGCCTGCCTGCTGGCGGCAGCTCTGGCCAGCGCCCTTCCCCGCTCATCCCGCGGCTCGCTGGGATGCTCTCTGCGGCTGGAAGCACCGCGAGGTGCTGCCCAGGGCGGCGGGCTGAGCGTGTGCAGGCCACGGCCCTGCCGGCCGACTGCCGGAGCCCGCCGGGGCCGAGCGCGGGGCCGGGCGGGAGGGGAGCCAGGTCCCGCGGCGGATGCTGAAGCACCTGTTAGGCCGATAGCATAAGCACACGGGCTGCTCGGGAGCACAGCTCACTAGAAGTGTCACTGCTGAGTGCGCTGCTGCTGCTCAAGATGACTTGTATTCGAATTTGAGGACGTGAGGAAAGCATTTTCTTTCATCGGTGATCGTGCGGCTGTCCTGCAAAGTGTTTAAATCACCATATGAGGAGTAGCCCTCTCCAGGATGAGTAGCACAGCTGCACCGCGTCACTTCAGAGCAGACACTGCCTCAGTTCATGACACTGAGAAGGACTGAGGACACTTGAAAATGCTCCCCTCGGCTAACCGGTACCAAGTGATTTAAACAAATAAGAATCATGCTTAAACGTCTCTCTTGCTTCCCATTATACAGTGCAAGGTTAAAAAAACCAAAAAAAACCAAAAAAACCAACCTGGGGTTAAACGAAACTCTGCTGTTAATAATAGTATGGATTTTTTTCTTCTACATTCTTAGTACTGTCAAGTGTTCAATATCATCAGGATTTTACTTACTATGAAGTAATTTAGAAGATAGTTATTTGTGTAGCCTACAGTCTCACTCCTACTTTGAATACTTTGCATTTTAAGACTTATGGAGCTCTGAGAAGAAGAGTGGTAACATAAAATTTCCAAATAGTTCTAAATCTTAATTTCTGATACAGAGTGAACTTGAGGTAATTATTTCTAGTACGGGATGCGAGCAGGAAAGCTATAGCACTGTCTAAAAGAACAGAACCTCACAAATTGTTAGGAAGTATGATAAAGTGTGATTTTGAGTCAAGAAAAGATACCATGTAACAACTAACACCTGTTAGCTACTTTGTTCTGTTTGGGATAACGTCCTTTTACTAACTAATTTTTTGTGTGTGTGGTTAATTCAGTGAGGACTCAGTTAATTGAAGGTTGTTCCAAAAAGGAAAGCAAGTTACTTCTAGTTTGTTGTGTTGCTGAGAAAGCTGAAGGAACTCCTAACCACTGCTTAATGATTCATCAGGTGTATCAGCAACTTGCAAGTATTTGTGCACTGCACTTCCATTTTCTCATAAGCAAAAGTTTAGCTTAGTATAGAGACTTCTAACAGTAGAAAAATAATATTGCACATTTTTGTGCTAAACTAATGATTCCTCTCAATCTCATTTTTAAAAGCTACATGATTGGAGTATTTTCCTATATACAAATTAGAAATTATTTGCCACAAAACTGAAGGTCAGCAAGACTTGGAAGAGGAAGTATTAAATTGTCATTCGGCATTAAGTTTAATGCCAAGACCTTTCTGCCAGGAATAGCATAAAAAATAGTAAAAGAGCAACAGCACAGGCCAAATCAATCAGCAGAGAAAATGGGTTACTCACTATTGATGGAAAACAGCCAACTTCTCCATCTGTACTCAGTTGTTGTTGGGGGGGAGGAGGCTGGAGGTGGTTAGTTTCTGAGCCATGAATTTCAGTGATGCTGCTGCCATATCGCTCTTTAAATTCCTGGTTAGCAGGTGATACCATTATGGGTATTTTTGTCCTGATTATTGCCCAATTTGCCCGACTAATCCCTACAATTTTGGGGATCTCTAGAGTGCACCTGTGCTCTGTAATTCGTTGAAATTAGTAGCTTCCACAGGAGAACCCTTCCCGGACAGCAATTTTCCAAGCAGTGGGAAGTGTTCCGTGCGCTCAGGGCCCGTCCCGGGAGGAGGTCTGGCCGCAGCGCGGGGCCGGGCCGGGCCGGGCCGCTCGCCCCCTGCCGCAGGCGGCGGAAGGGCCCGGCAGCCCCGGGCTCGGCCGCGCAGGCAGAGCCCTGCCCCGCCAGGCTTCCCGGGCACTGGAAAGAATAGCAACATGCCGGTTTAGAAGGTTCCAGAGCAACTGATAGGACTCTGTACAAATCACTGTTCTCCGAATGGATGACAGTCCAGAATGGTCCCATCTGAGTGTGATTTGGTCTTTCTGAGTGCCTGAAGACATAGGATTCCATGAGATTGTCTGGGTCACTGAGTTCAGCCACTAAATGATTGATTCCAAAGTTAATAAAAGCTTTATGTAGCCAAGTTACAATCAAAACTGGTGAAATATAAGACCACGTAGGCCACTATGGCAGGAGAGTAAAAGCCACGCTCAGACCTTTTGAAAGTTCCCTGCAGTACCCTCTGCAGATGGGACAAGAATGTGTTCAGAGCAAAATAAGTCAGACTCCTTTTCTAGGTTTGCAGAATTTAGGCAAGGTCACGCTGGTGCTTACAATGAGATTGCAGAGCAAGTAATTAATTTCGAATGTAAGCATACCTATATAAAATCACAGACAAGCATAAGGACTGGGGTTCATAAGCAATGGTATGTACGGTATGTAGAATAGACAAGGGACAGCATCTACCCAAACTACTTTTTTTCTGAATAGAAAGGCAGCAAGTACAACCAAAACAGCAATATAACCTACCACAGACTAACCCAGAGGAAGAAGGAACTCTTTTCCCCACTGTCAACCTCAGAGAAATGAGTGAAGTAAAACCACCCTCTCTTCCACAAATGGCCTAAAAATGCAATTATGACTATCACATACAGCAGCACAGCTCTCCCCAAACATGTAGGTAAGGCCTGAAAGCCTCTAATTTGGTAGCACTGAGGGATGGCTGTGCTTTAAACAATGTCATGAGATAGGAAGGCTGACAGGACAGCAGCTGGTGGTGATGGGAGCAGACTAAATGCTTTCAGCCTCTCTTTCTCCTCTAGTGAATGCACAGTTAGATAGGTACCGTGCCCATTACTGTTCCTAGGATGCTTTCTTTCATCAAAGCTTACAGCTTAGGTTGGTTTCTGCTCACAGAGAACACATGAGTGTCTTCTTGGCAATTCACATTACAAAACACATTGTACTTAATACAGAAACATTTGGGTTAGAAGAGACCTCTTGAGATCATCCAGTCCAACCCTGCCCCAACCAAGGCAGGGTCACCTAGAGCAAGTTACACAGGAATGTGTCCAGGTGGGTTTCAAATATCTTCAGAGAAGACTTCACAACCTCCCTGGGCAGTGTGTTCCAGTGCTCTTCAATACTTAATGTAAAGTTGTTCTTTCTCATGTTGAGATGGAAACACTGGAACATTTACACTGAAAAGCCTTCAATTCCAATGACACTGTCATTGGAATTGGACACTAAGTTTCACTGAAGTTAATGTCCATCAAACATGGTGATGCTTTACAAAATAAGCCATTTCTATTTTTTCCCTAGGTTGAAGGCCTTGATGCCTTCATGTCTTTTCTTCTCTCTTCCCCCCCTTGTAAACCTTTGCAAGCTGTTCCACTCAGCAGATTAGTCCTTTTAAGATCCTAGGAAAAGCTGTGTTCTGGATATTAATGATTATTGAGCCAATTATGATTAAGCCAAATTTTGTTGCTGTATAGTGAAATGGGTATTTTAATTATTTACTTATGTATCACAGCCCAAGCTGTTACTCATCCTTGCAAAAAAAAAAAAAAAAAATTAGGTATTTTTTGTTAACCTGGTTTTCAGGCCACAGGTAGAGAAAATGCTCATATCTTTGTCTCAAGCCTTTTGAAAGTGAGAAGCCCTGACAGGCATATTGAAGAGATGAAAGGAATAACGGAGCCTGGGTGAGCTTCTCTGCAGAGCTGCAGAGCAGATGCAGCCTGAGTGTTATCAGAGCTTGTTCCTCAGTGTCACAGCTGGCTTTGCAGGCTGGGAACCCCTGTTACAGCAGCTAAGCCTCCACATCCACCCATCCAGATTTTCAAACCAGGCCATGGGAACACATTGTGCTTTTAACTTGCTCTTGCTGCCAAACCACCCAAAACTTCAAAATCACTGGCTAAATATTACTAGCTCATTCCAGCATCATGAGCCCCAGTGGCTAATTACCTAAATCATTAGTCATTTCAAACATTCAAAATTCAGAATTTTGCATGCATTTAGAATATTTACATGCTAGCCATTCATGTATTGGCAACAATAGCCTTTTTGGAACCTGCGGGAATCACAGTCTCCACCATGATTATTTGAATGAATTTAGGATACAGTCACCATGAAAATGACAGTGAACTAAGTAGTATTGTTGCTTTTGAACTATAGTTTAATATAATTAAGATGATGTGGAGGTGTCTGGCTTACTGAAGATTTTAGCAGGAATAAACTCTCCATAGCTGTGAATGAATAAAATTCAAATATATAAAAGATTTGATCTAGGAACTTCTATGGCTTTCATCACTGTAGGATATGAACATCTCATGCATATTAATAAATTAATCTTCACATACAAAAAGACTGGGGAATATAATTACCTCAGTTCACAAGTGGAAACAGAAAAAGCTTAAGGGTTTTGCTAAAGGTCATGAAAGAACTCTGTAGCAAAACTGGGAGCGTAATACATATTTTCTGAGGATGAGACTTCACACAGCCTCACGAGATCAGGGATCTAATCTGGTTGACAGCTAGTTCCTGGTTTGCTTCATCTGAAAACATTGGCTAGTCACTGGTTAGCCAAACAAGCCATAGACAGGATAAACTAGGGAGACCAAAAAAAAAAAAAGTGGCCAATAGTGGGGAATGGGAAATGCCACCATTTAAGCAGGAGCACAGTTTTAGCTTTCTTAGATGATCATGGAATCACCAAAACAATACCTTAATTAGAAAGGGCTATTCATCATTTCAGTAAATGACCCTAGCCTTTGTTCATTTTCATTTTATAGTATCAGGGAAGAAACAGTCCATATTTTACTGGAAAGCTACGAGCTTCAATGCAGCGATGTTTATAATGTGCTTGAGCTCTTGGGATTTAAAAATTTCTAAAAGTTTTCCTTCTAGTTTTGGGGATGTAAGTTGAAATAATTTTGTAATCTAAATGCTGTGAGTGTGCCTGTATATGAAACTCAACAATTGAACAAAAAACTGTGATCACATTTAGATGGTCTTTTTTTTCATCTGGTGTTTTTTTGTTTTGGGTTTGATTTTTTTTTTTTTTTTTGGTTGGTTGGTTTGGTTTGTTTCAGGTTTTTTTTTTTGTCCTAGAATATTGTCCTGGGGTCTGATGAGCAGTGCTTCCTGGGAAATCAGAACAGCACTCAAAATCAAAATCAGCCTTGCTCATATTTCATAATTTCTCTCTAACATTATGATGTACAAATGAGAAATTAAATTGTCCGATGCTGCTGGATAAATTTCTCTTCAAGTAAGTCAACAAGATTCCCAAGCAAACTTTAGCATTATAAAAACCTCAGGCTCCCATCTCTCAGGGCAACTTGCTTGACTTTTATGGGACTGGCAGAGCTCCTCAGTCTCGGTCACCCTTGAGGAAGAAAGGTGTTTAATGAAGAGGTTCTGCCTAAGCAAGTCACGTCAGCAGCAACAAGGGCTGGGCTGCCCTGGAGGGCAGGTGAGCCAGCAGCCACAAGTACCAGCAAGGCAGCAGGGCCAGTGGCCACACCAAGCAGGAGACATCCTGCCAGGAGCCCAGACACAGCCAGGGGCAGCAGCAGAGTCAGCTAACAGTCCAGTGGCTGCCAGCTGAGTCTAGGGACAGGACAGGTCCAAGCTGCAGCTAGAGAGCTCTGTCAGCAGGCAGGATCGTCCGTGTGCAAGACTGGGCTCTGCTGCTGTGTGAGTAGGCTCAGGCAAGGACCAAGCACAGCCACAGCACTGCTCAGGCAAGAACCACAGGAAAAGGTCTGAGCCTGAACACAGCAGAGCACCCAGACAAGGCTTCTCATACCTCTGTCTTGCAACTTGGTTGTTTTCACAGCACCTTGATCCGAGGTTACAGAGCAGCACCATGTCTGAGCTGGCCTTGAGTACAGACAGTGAAACTCTAGGTGTAGGGAAAGAGGTAGCAAATCCAGTTGGTGTGCTCAGAGCCCTGCAACATGGGCTTAGCATCAAGAACTCGAGTGTTTCTCTTGTTAGGAGGGTTTGCCCTACCCACCATTAATTTCCAGAGTCACGTGACAGATCAAAGGTACTGTCAGTGTAGGTTCAGATTTGAATTCAGAAAATTGCCTATTGCTGTAGTTCCCTCTAGTCTAATAAAGTGCTGAAACACTGCAAGAAACTACCCAAAGGGGAAAGTACAGAAGTTACCATCCTTTCCTGTGTGTCAGCTGAATCTCATAAAGCTTTCTGGATTAAGACAAGCTGTGGAATAACATCTGAAATGAAACCCCAGCAACACAGAGTAAATCCAGCGAACAAGTAGCCTCTACTCTAGGAAGATTAAAATACCAGTTAAGGTATTAAAAATAGAACGAAACTAAAGAAAAATCTTCCTCAAAACAGTGAGGTGCTTTAAAATTCCTAAACACTTCTTTCTCTCCTCTCTGTATCTCCTAGGATGTTCACACTATTAAAAAAATCCGAACATTTGTTGACTCAAAAATTTAGGTGTTAGTTTTCTTTTAAAGACCTTTAACAATTGCTTTGGATCTTGCATAATATGTGTAATTCAGAAAAGGAATTTAAATGTAGAATTAAAAATTACATTTTTTTCTAGCACATCTCTTATTGTTTTTATGGTTTCTTTAAAAATCGAATATATCCAAGAATAATAGAAACCTAAACTAATCAACATTGTGTTTTTAATAGATGAGAAACAGAAATTAGGCAGGTTAGGCACAACATTTTTTTAAGTTGTACTGGCATATCATCAAAATATACAAAGTACACTCAACAGACATCATTATTTGCAGATGATGTGCCCATAAAAGCCTTACTTTTAGTATATACCACTAGGTATAGCATGCCAAGACAGAGCTCTTAATTTTGTTTCTTGCTTTACCAATAGTAGAATCAACTGTGCACAAATATCAGCTACTCTAGTTTAAGCAGGCTTTGCTGTTACCTCCTGTAATGCATCCCCTGAAAATACAGCAAAGTCCTCACTCTGACCTGGCATTCTGGCCAGTACAATTGCATCTATAAACTAGGTATAGCTGCAGAAGCCACACTTTGACTAGTTCTGTTTGTTGTGCTTATGTAAGGGTGCTTATTGTACTGATATAAAAGCCCGACTTTGCCAATATACCGAAAAACATACTAGGAAATGGTGTCAGTAAAATGCAAATTATCTCTGTTGGTAAACATGTCCTAGCATAGGCACAGCTTTTTTATTACCAGTGATTACACCACCAACACGTGGCTTAGTGCTGCTATGAAAGTACTCACTGATCTAGGTCATAGCACTTAGCCAGAGCATCAGCTGGAGAGGTGTAGTTCTGGGATGTGATCTTTGAGTGGCACCAGAGAGAGCTGTATGGGAAGAGGAAGCTACAAGCCAGGGCAGCAGGCACAGCTTGCTCTGGGATGTGTAAGGTCCAGAAAGAATATTGAGGGGTAACAACCAAAAGGCAAGAATGGTATTTAATGGGAAGAATGGGGTATCTGAAAGCTCTGGTACAATTGAATATCTAGATAATGATCTTAAGAGGTCCCTTCCAACCCTAACAATTCTGTGGTTCTCTGATTCTGTGATCCAGCAGTACAAATGACAACAGGGAGACACTTAAAGAGACATTTCATCTGAATCTGTACTATTGGTGTGAAAAAAACACCACAACAAGACAAAAAACTCTTGGGGTATCAGCTCATTTCCTACAGTAGCACCTCAGACATAATTTACTTAGAATAAGTTTACTATGAATTTTTATTACAAAGATTGAGCAGTGTATTACACACATATTTGAAATGTACGTGTGCAATGTATTTTAACCAAAGGAAAGAGAAACTCTAAGGAAATATGCAACCTGTCTAAGCTGTGTGCCTTTGAGAACTTCTCCTGGGTGTTTACAGTTGACAGGGTTGTGGCTGGAAGTGTGAACAGAAACACCATTCCCAGTCTTTCAATAGTCCAGAATCTTGGTTAGCCTGCTGACAAGCTGAGACAACTCAAGTTATCCACTCTAGGAAAAAATCTGCAGAGGGTGGAAGAAATGGCACTGAGAATTAGAACAGTCTTGAGGGAGGAAAGGTGGCAGAGCTCTAAATCCAGGAAGACTGGCAGGTTGTCCTAACAGTAGCACTAAACATCATGAAAGCCCTGAAAGCCTTTGCCTCCATGAGCAAAGGAAAGTAAAAGGCAGGCAGGTAAATAATGATTAGATAAAAAACCAAACAAACAAAACCAAAAATAACCAACAACAACCCAGGAAACTGACTTGAACAAAACGTGGGCTGTGATTGTCAAAAATAATATTCTTAAGGTCACACCTTACAAAGCCAGAGCCATTAGCACAAATGGGGACAGGAGGTGCCCAGCTCCACTTAACAATTCTGGAGCAACTTCCTATTCATATGCTAACTTTAATTTTTGTATAAGACAGCAGAGGCCTGATCTTTAAGATCAAAATGTATTAAAAATTATAGTCTATATGTGGATTTAAAAAGCAAACAAGATATGCCACAACACAAATTCAGTGGAGACAAAAGAGTATTTCCTGAAGACAAAAACAGGGAAAGAGGGCATGGGTAAAATCTTTCATAGACCTGTCTATGTTGATGGCAAAAGCACACAATTTAATATTCTCAATTTTCTGGAATAGATGTGCTAAAGGAGTATCTCAGCTAAGCAGCTGATTGACAAAGTCAGTCTTTTTTAGCTACATAAATATTCTAATTTGAAGTTTGTGCGGCACAAGTTTGGGCAGATCACAGTCAAGTTGATTGTCTTTATCCCATAATTTAGTAGATTACTGCAAGTCCCTTGCCAGTAAAACCATCCCTACTGAAAAGGATTGTAGAGAAACAGTGTCAGATTCAGTTTCATTGATGCCATATCCTGTTACTTAATAGCACAAAGTATAATTTGACATGTCTAGCAATGAATCGGTGGCGGTAACCTGCAGACATTTTTGATAGAAAACTCCCAACTAGAATACTTATAATGGAGGAAGCTGGAGGCAGAAGAAGAGATGGGAAAGGTATCAGAAATGACAAGTCTGATCTCCTACCAGAGACAGGCAAAGGAAAAAGGAACACGTGGCACCTTACCCAGCTCCCAGAAAGGTGTGAGACCAAACACATACAAGATGAGATGTAAGAATAACGGCTTGCTGCAGAATTAAGGCAAGACCACCAAATCTCCTGATATAAAATAAGCAGAACAAATGATTTTTCTGTACCAGTAGTGGCAGTGGTATTTCAGCTGAGAATCACTGTCATTTCAAAGTTGTTAGACATCTAAGTAGACTCCATTTATAACATGAAAATTTTAAAATATTCATATATTTTTTAATCTGCCCACAAAGAAATATGAAGCATTGAAAACAGCTAAGGACTTCCCTATGGTCATTTACACCACCCCAGCTGGAGGCTAGAAACTCCTTTCTCTGCCACAAGCTTTTTAGCAAGCAGATGTTTGAATGTATTCCAAGAATGTATTAATGCTGTGGTTAAGGAAGCTCAGTGGATTTTGTATTTGCTTTACATAGGATAGATTTCTCTATGAGGCAGAAATGTGGTAGCCTTTAATAATGGCAAAAAAATTTAATATTTCCTTTGCTGCCTTGTCAAGCAAAGAATAAAATATGAGTTTGGTTTTGTTAATGCTTCCAAGTCTCCAAGCAAGTGACAATACATAAAGGGCTTTTTGTTGTCTCCCACTTAAAGGGGCAAGTTTATGTTGTCTCTTTGATGCACTTCTGAAGTTATCTATTAATATATTTCACTGCTTGAAACAGTACAATATGTAAACTCAAAATATGCAGGAGTTATAACATTTGCAAGAATTCTCTATTCTGCTGCAGTAAAATGCTACTATTTTAATAAAATAAACAAACAGCACAAAAGCTTTCTTTTCATACAACTTGTGTGCATATTTATTGATATTCCCTGACAGATTATGCAGTACAAATGCTATATTGAACAATTAGAAGAAGAGCATGTTGGGAAAATATGTTTAATTTTAGATTCAGATCTAGTCCCCCAAATGTCTTAAATCAAATAATAAATATTTACACTTTTAATTAGTGCCTTAGATTCTGGGCTGTAAAGTAAAAAATATAATAAAAAATTAACTGCTCTAGGCTTATGCAAGATTTTCCTGTGAGAAGAATAAAATTGTTTTGGTTGTATTTGCTTTAATTAACATTTGGACTGCACAAAATACTAGTCCTCTTCAAAGCTGCCTAGAGACCCTGGTAAAGTCTTTATCCAACTATGTAACTTCTGTGAAGCACTGAAGTATGAACTAGTCAAAACTCAAGAGGAAGGGCTTAAATCGGTTTAAGTATTTTTTATCCCAAACCTACCAATAATACAGATTGAAAAAAAAAAAAAAAGGGAAAAAAAAATCTGTCAGCTATATTTGCAGGGAATGTAAAGGTGTCTCATGAGAGGTGCAGGACTCAGTCCTCCTGTCTAAGGCACACTGGGCACAGTACAAGTGATGCACCAGCATTTGAATGATGAACCCTTCAGGAAACTCTCCCTGCCGACCATGATGACCCCGAGCTGGAAATAGTACTGCTCATTCACCATCACCACTAGGACTTTTCTTAGGGCACACATCCAAAAACATTTAAAAACCTGTGTACTTCAATGACAATATGAAATCTCTCAACAAGCCTCAAAACTCACTATTACTTTTAAATTAAAATCTTATATTCTGCAGAGCTGGGCATTGATTCAAGTACTAGACAAATATATTAGGCAGGCTGCCTCCAGCCATGGGAATTGTAACCTGGCACACATCATGAATCAGGAAAGTAACTTGTATTGATTTGTATTAGTGCTGATCTTATATTCCTCAGCAAGTTTCAGGTGACATTTCCTCTCTCTTGATGAATTATAAGTTGTTATTTTCTTGTAGGGACAAGTCAGAAAAACACAAAGAACTATCACTTTCAAATGAGAGGTTTCAAAACAGAAAGAGCTAATGTTTTCTCAGGTTTTGAAGCATTTTAACCTTGTGGCCTGAAAGTTGCCAAGCTGGCTAGCCTGGATGCTAGAACCACTTACTTAATGGAGAGAAAGTAATAGTGCAAGGCAGGCAGACAGGCTTCCTATGGTTGCAGAATCAACCCAGTTCCAGGCTCCACCACCCCGTCGATCTTCAAGGTCTCTGCAGAGGCTGCCACACAGCATCATTTGGTAGTGCCCCCAAACTGCAAGGAGAGAATGAACGGATTTCTCTCAGCCAGGTGACAGGGCCAGGGACACTCTGTAATCGGAGGCAAATAGAGCTACCTCACTTGCAGACTGTCAGTTCCTAGGTTTGGAGGTGGATCAATGCTGTATAAAAGATGTAATCTCTTATATTTTTCCCACCATAGCTTTACAATACCATTCCTTAATCTTCCATAAACCTTGATTATTTTTACCCATGGGTTTATTCCTGGAACTTATCACAGACCATGGGGTGAGCACACACCATTTAGGTGCATACAAGGGAGAATATATTTTCTGGTTTTGTTTAGCACTGGCTGTGTTCCCAGACTGGAAGCTTTCTGGAAGGTGACTGTGTACATCTGCATCAATCAGGGTGCAGCAAGGAAAGGGTAATCTGGGAGCTCTGGGTGCCAGCAGAGCCAGTGGCAGGGGCAGTCTGGCACGTCCCCAGCCAGGGGAGGAGGGCAGGTCTTACAGCTGACACAGCAGCCTGGTTCAGGTCACCAAGCCATGCTGTGTCAGAGCAGTCCTTGAGCACAGGCAGAGCAATCCCTGAGAGGTGACATTGCATGGTGAGGGACTCAAGGCCTTAACAGTCATGGCTTTGTTTTAGCTCAGGTCTGTTGTTGGGAGTGGAGGTTTGTGAAGGATAGGGCCTGCTGGTGGGACCTGCAGTCAAAGAAGAGGCAGTGCTCCTTGACTTGGGTCCATCAGGTCTAACAGAGCCCGAAAGTTTAGGATCGCACAAGTGCAGTAATGTTGAAGAGAAGCTGATGCAGATTAACATTCTGTACTGGTTATATCGTGCTTAATGGTAATCAAACAGAAAAATTCAGTGGCCATCTGTGTAACTACAGTAAAATTTTCAGAATTCCATTAATGCATGGGGATCCAGAAAGCTCACAGCTGTGCCTGGCTCTTTCTAGCACTCCCTAACAGTGGTCAGAAAATGTGTGTCAACATGTTTCTCCCAATGTATATCAGTCCACTTCTGTTTTATTTATTTAATAATACTCTTTATCCCATTCTCATCATGTCACCTGATTTTTAAGCCATCTTTCCTTGTTCCTTCCTTATCTTTTCCTTGTCTTTAGAAAAAAAAAATTATAAATTGACAGCCGAATTTGAATGCTGAGAACTACCATCTAAAATATTTTCCTTTAATCAGAAAGGACACCTACACTGACATGCCTGAAACAAGTCTTATAAAAGTCAATATTGGGATAACAGAGGGAGAAAGGATTGCTGCAGGTTTACTTGTTCAGTAAAGATTTCAGTGTATTTGTTTGCAGCAGCTTTATTCCCTGGTGGATACGTGCATGCATAAGGAACATGCAACATAATTTTGTTGGTATCCAGTGCAGTTAACAAAGCTCTCTGTAAAAGAGCTACAAAACCGGATGGATTGCTAATGTGAGGGTACTCAGAGAAGGTATAAGCTCCTGGAATTACCCTAACACCTTCTGTTCCTAACATTCTCCTTGGAGGGTTAAATACTTTTTGCAAAGCTCTTTGGAAGTGTGCAAAAATCCATCCCACCATCATGCCAGCATACCAAAAAGATAAATCCTTACGCAGTTTACCTTACTTCAAACACAGTATTTGGCATTAAATTCTTTGTTTAAACTACTTCTAATGCTTTGATTTTTTCCTTCAAAAGATACCCCAGTCTAGAGCTTACCATTGGACTTCAAACACTCTCCAGAGTCCAGAGGGATGGGAGAAGAGAGACACCAGGCTCTCCCAGAAAAGCCCAGTCCTCCTGCCTCTGTGGGGAAGGGGTAAGATTAGACGCAGACAAGTGAGACAAATATAAAACAGATTCACAGAAAGCAAAGCCCTTCCAATACCACCATCCTATGGTATGCCTGCTGAGATGTGCCAGTGGCTGTGGGAGCTGCTGCTCAGGGCACGGGAGCTGCATTTTGCTTCCCAGAGGAGCTCGTTCCATCTCCTCGAGTCAGGGCATCTGCTCTGCACCAGGCACTGCTGAGAGCTGTGGGACTTCCAACCTGGTACTGTGGAACAGAGCAGGGCTGTGTTTTTCTCTGATTGTACCAAATTAAATTGGGATTATGGGGCTGAAATTCATATCTATTTCATTCTTGATTTAATAAAATCTTCTATCAAAAAGCAGAAATCATGGGCCATGCCACACTTAAACTGATAAATTACTTAAATAGGAGCTGAGAAGGAAGAGCAACTTTTAATTAATTACCAACTCTGAAAATTCTGTCCCCAGTTTTTCATTGTGGTGTATGTTTTAAGTCTGTTTATGGCTTCTACTGTAAGAACTGCCTAAACAGAATTCTCATGTTCCACAAAGCTTAGAATCAACCAGACAATCTCAACAGTGTCATTATGGCAACTTAAGTGACCATTACAAAATTTAAAAGTAAAAATACTTTCCTTTATGTTCCAATCATCATTATTATGACTCAAGTGTTGGAGAGAGTGAGGGAAAGAAGAGAAAATGGAAATCACTTCACTTTCCAAAATCATAGTTAAGGAATCATAGTTAATCATAGTTGGACTCCATGATCTTAAAGGTCTTTTCCACCCTTAACAATTCTATGATTCTAAGGCATGTATTTATTTTAATCAGTATCACTGTAATTTGGCCCAAGGTTATTTAAAACCTGTCTCTTGCCATTTGTCTGCATTTTGGTTTTGGAATACAGTCTTTTGGGGTGGCACAGACTGACCAGAGTAAATGCTTCTGGAGGCACATGGGGCTTTATTTGAATAGATTTCTCTTGGTTTTAATGGTGCTTCTAACAAGCATGCTGGGAGGGCTCAGCTCTCCACCATCAAGGAATCTGGTGTGACTGAGGGTTAGAGCTGAGGAACAAGTTACCATGTGCAGTTGCTATTACAGGAGGCAGAGTCTATCAAGCAGTGTGCCAGCCAGTGCAACACTTCTAAGGGCCATACAGGCAGGTCCCAGGGATAGTTTTAGAACACTGAAGAGCTGAGCCAGATCCTGCCTCCACTGAAAATGCAAGAGATCAAGGTAGAAATGGTGCCTGAATTCTGCACAGACCAAAAAGATTTGGATGCACAACAGATCCAAATTTCAGGACGAATTACCAGGAGTCCTAGTGGACTTTAGGACTCTGCCAGTAATATCATACACTACCTCACTACCTATTTACTGTGGAAATTACATTTTTTCCTGTTCTGCGAACTAAAATTATCCCTGTTTGACAGCTGGAGAGGAAGCAGAACTACAGTGATATGAAGCAATTTGTCTAAGGCCATGTTGTGTTCCTTTCACAGACATAAAAACATGAATTCATATTCCTTGGCTCTCAAGCTAGTTCTGTTTCCCATTCTTATTCTTACATCTTAATCAAGTGATCATTTCTTCATGTTTTTTACAGATTTCTCCTCCTGACACAATGATAAATGGTTGTAAGTATTTAAGTATCTTGCTAACCTTCTGTTTTGATGCAGCAGTGGACTGTACTTGAAATAAAGGCCAGAATCAATTTTAAAAGCTGAAATTAAGGTATAGAAGGAGCTCACTCATCTGATAGAAGTACTTTTGTGGCCAGTTGTTAGGCAGCTCTGCTAAACTGGCTTCACAAAAGTATTGCATAGTGTACTCATGATGAGAAGTGCTGCTGAACGGTTCATTTTGTGTTGAGCAAAGCACTTAATTCTCAGCTTCAAGGAAATCTTTGATCAGATTGTTCACACAAGTGTTATTGAAGGCTTGTCATAGCTGATATGGCCAGAAAGTATCAAACAAGGAGGGTAAGCACATATGCTCTGGTATCACTGAAGCTATCAGAATTTTCCCAGTAATATATTATTAAAACAGCATCATTGTGTTAAATTTAGGTAACTTACAAGAAGTTATTTGCCAGGTTTTTTTAAAAGGTTAAAAAAAAAAGCACATTAATTCAATATACTTGACTTAGTGGGGTTCCTAAATAAATTTTTAAGTAAGGTTTTAAAAATCTTACAGCAAGCAGGCTTGTTCCATAATTGCCAAAAAAGACAGTATTAGTATTGAAACAGCTTTAAAGACTTACCTTACAATTCCCCCAAACTCATCATTTTCTTGCATATTTTATATTGTGAAATTGTAATATAAAGGTAAATAAAGAGGTATTTTTAAAAATTATGTTTTCTTTTTATCACCCCAGTTTACTTCCACAACAGAAAAGAAGTTGAAATTATCTAGGAGGTCATCATGTAGGAAATGATCTAGGAGAAAGCATAGCTAATGAAAAGAGAGTGGAATATTTTAAAATGGTCTCTTTGAAGTTTGTCAGATGAGACAGAATAGATTTTTCAGTGCTGAGATATGCGATCTACTGTAGATTGGAAGTGAAAAATTAAACTAATCATACATTTAATTGAGTCCAAACTAATTTACAAATCAAAATGAAGCATCACTGCAGGTTTCTCAATGGGCATTGGTGGCCAGAAGAGGAAAGAAGTCACTAAAGGGGAAGAAAAGAATAGGAAATTCACTGAGATGGAAAAAAATCTGTCATTGTTTGTATTGACACTGCAACATCAGCTGCATAGTCTCCGTAACTACATTTCAAAAATGATATCACAAAGGGAGTTAGTGTGGTTTCAGAAAAAAAGGTAAATCAAAAAAAGATGGGAATAGAATGAAGGGAATGGAAAAAAATTCTCACATGGAGTCAAGTTAAAAATACAAGATATGTTTGCTTTAATGTGAACATAAATAAGAACGTGGTAGATAAAAATAATATTATAAACTTACTTGAAGCTTTCTGTCTGCAATTCTTTTACAGGAAAGAACAAGGCAGCATTCAATTACATTGAAGAACGGGCATACGAAAGTAATGAGGCTCTACACTGGGCAGCTAATAAAATCTTCATATTCCTCCAGCATGAGGAAAATGATGAAGACTGACGAGTGGTAGTCAGAGTTTCTCTAAATAACAAATAGCCAGAGTTTTAACTATGGTCAAAGCTCTCTGAAAGGTATTTTTAGGTATTTAAAAAAATCTCCATTAGATCAGGAAGAAATCTAAAGTGTGTGCACGGTGAGAATAGAAGACACAATGTTTCCCTCATGTGCTGGCTGCAAAGGTCTTATATACTCTTCTGAAACACCTTGTACTGACTGCTGGCAGACAAAAAGAATCCTTGGTCTGATTCAGCTGCCAAGTTCTTGATTTGTTCTGGGACACATCAAAATATTAAGTTTTTAACCTTACCTTTCAGAAATGTATTAATTGCTTTAACTGCACTGACAATCAATCATGATGATACAAAATACTAAAGTCGCATGTGCCTGATGATGAATTTCAGACCCTAATTTAGAAGGCTGGAATGCCCCTTTAAGTCTGTTAGCAATGGCCTGCACTATGTGTCAGAGGAGCTGCAGAGCCTCGTCCCAGGCCATCTGCAAAGGCTGCATCTGCCCTGAACCCTCTGGGCTGCATTCTCACCACGTGGCTCTCTCTGACATGATGTGTTTTTCTTCAGCCTCCTGCAGCCATCAGCTCGAGGGCCCCTGCTCCATCCTCCTGCAGGCCTCCGAGTAGAGCGGGCCAAAGGATTACGAGAGGTTCTCCCAGCAGAGCAGGATTTCTTGTGCAGTAGGTATCTTAAAGCCTCGAACAGGAGAGGCCTTTGTAAAACTATGCCAAAGGGAAGTGTCCTCTGGTGGTAGCTGCTTGAATTTTTGAGGTATCTTTGCTCTTTTTCTGCAGGGATATTGCTTTGTATCTGGGACAAGGGCGGGTGCTGGGACAGTCTTGCTTTAAGTGAGGAGCAGGCTAGGTGTGGGTAGAAGGAAGTAGTTTGAAACTATTTGTGTTTCAGAGGTCTCCAATTAAAACACACCAGAATACAAATTGCTTAGCTTATATTAGTATTTCCAAACAAAGCAGCTATTGAAAAATGAGTACACTTCATCCAGATACCTAACACAGTGTTTAAACGGTGAGCAATCTCCCAGCAACTGCTTTTGTTCTGGTACAATGACAGTCTGTGGCTTATATGCTGTCAGCTTTTCAAGCTAAACCCTAGACCTTACGCTAGGGTTAATTTTAACCAGCTCATGACTGCAAACTTTTCACAGCTTGGTTTACACTAGGATTTGAAAAGGTGTTAATAAACAGTGCATGTTAAACTGAAGCATTCTCTAGCAGAGTGCCAGTAGGGTAAGCATAGCCACAGGGTACATAAGGATAACAGCTGCCAAGTGAACGGAAGGATTTTTCACGATGGGGTATTCCTCTCTCCCCATTCCCACATTCCCAGCCTGGCAAGATGGATATGATCTTGCTGCCAGCAAATGCCACTGCCCGAAACTCTTGCATGCCGGAATGCTGACTATTCGCACCACTCGCTTTCCACACAGCATGTGCACAAGGAGGCCAGATTTCCAAACAGCAGAGTTTGCCTTACAGGTGAGGCCACATCACCCAGACTTCCAGGGAGTTACACAATATCCATACCAGCCACCTACCTTCCTGCCAGAACATGGTCTCCAGACTCCCTAGGGTTGATGGCTTGGCTTTTTCTAATCGTGCCCTCAGTTTTGCATAATGGCCCCCTGGGCATCATTGGGTTAACTTTGAGGTATGGTAGATGGAGCACATTCTTCAGTAAATTGTCTGCTATTGTGAAGTCAGGAGGAATGAGTCTTTGCTATGTGAATGTATATGCAAAGCCATTGGAGTAAAATGACTTCTCTGCTGGGGAAATCTGTCACAGAAAAGAACTTCAATATGTAATGACACCTACAAGGGTCCACCAAAGTGAAAGACTGTGGGACAGTCCCACTGTGCCTTCCAGAGCCCCAGGCATGTGGGCAGCATGTGGGCTGCAGCTGTTGCTCATCCCTGTGGCATGTTTCCCTCCTGGCATGTTCACACAGGTGGCATTGCAGTGTGCAGTTTTCTTTGGAAGTATGTGACTCTACTTGTTTATGTTTAATTAGTGTATTCCTCATTTATCATCAGTTGCCAAAGGGAGTGGACCCCCTGCACCTTGCCCTGCTGGCCCATTAGCATAGGAGGCAGGAAGGCAGCACCTGTGGGAGCCCAGGGTTATGTGGGAGGTCAGGGCAGCATGGGCTGAGCTGCACCAAAGCCAGGCGCTCCACCAAGGCCACCCCTGTGGTGGGGCACCAGACAACCCTGCAGCAGTGCTAGAAGTCAATCAAGGAGTCAATCCTTTCTGTCCCCCCCAGCTGCCTGATGAGCCACAGCCTGCTCTCCCCCAGGTCATGGCATCCAAAGACAAAGAATTCAGAAGGTCCATTAGACAGATTTTTCTCTGAGAAAATCCCAGTCTAGAAGCCTGAAGCATAATGGAGTGGCAAGTCAATTATTTTTCTTCCAAGTGCTAATCTTCCTTAGCTTCTGGCTGTCTTTTTGCTGATTCTCAGAAAGGGTGATTTGTAGGTGTTTATTGCTGGAATTTGAAGTGATTTAAGATGAATGATTAAATGTAGCATGACTTTCAGAACTAAGTTATTGATATATTACTAAATTTTCTAAGCAGTTAATACTTTCCTAAGGACTCTTAAAATTTACTAGCACACTTCATATATTATAGTTTATGCAGAAATGCCAATTAACCCACACAATGTGCAGTCAAGATAGATGAGGATTAAGTCCCTACAGCCACTGTAATAGAAGAGATGCAATGACCTGAAAATTGTGTCCTTAGTTCCTTTGCCTGTAATTAATATAAATTCACCAGTGAAGTGCCTTTCCTCTTTTTATTAATCCCTTTTCTACAGTCCTGGATCTCTGTTGTTCAAGCAGTTAGGACAGATGGCATATGTTTTCTTGATTCTTCAGATCTGACTTCAGACTTTCAAAGGCTGCACAGTCAGGCTTGCTAAGCTGAGGGCTTGGGAACAGGATACAGCCATCCTGGATATGTGCAATAAATTTCCAGTTATGCAGAAAATGCCAAGGCATGTAACCAACCAGCTCTCCAGCTCCTATATTTTGCACCTTTGTCTTCCTTGCACATCTCTGAATATGCATTATGTCTCTTCTTTACTCAGTGTCATCCCTTCCCCATTAAATTTTGTTCGTTGCTCTCTGCTAGCCCACAAGTAAAACAATCAGTGCAGAGCTATGGAGGATGTTCTTTTGGGCCTGGAGCAGAAGCTGAGAATGAAGACTCATGGCCTTGTCTGCAGTCACAGAGGCATGGATCAGGATAGGATGACCAAAATATTTTAATAGGGAGCAGAAGTTACTGCTTCCATGCTGTCCCCCTTGTTTCCAGAGGCACATGGTGAGAGTAAAATCCTGCTGTTCTGACTCCAGATGCTGTGGATTGCACACGTTTTCACACATTGTTTCTGGTTTGCATTTCAGAGCTACACAGCTGTCACTGGAACCAGGGAAATGAGTAGATGCATGTGGTTAGCTGACGTGGAGAATATTTGAAACTGCTCAAATCCTGATGTGACTATCAGCCACACAAGTCAGGATATCAGAAAAAAAGGCATAACTAACAGAGGCTCTGAGAGACCAGCTGTGATGAATGCTGTGAGGTAATTCAGATTTCAGGTTGGCAAAGAAGTTCATTACAGTATTCCTATTTCTACTGTGAAATTAGTTAAGATTTAGCCTCAAAAAAGGAGAAATACAGTCCCTTGTTTGTCCTTGAAGACAAAACATGCTGTATATAGTTTCTACTATTTTACAAATGTAAAAATTAAGGTCGAGGGAGGTAGCAGGACTTCACTGAGACAATAGAATTTCAGAAGTAATAGTAATCCTGCTGCTTAGAGTGGCAGGAAGACTAAGCTGTGTTTTGGTTTAGAAAGCTTGTCCCATCAGCTGAGTTATTTATAACATTACACTCCCTAATGCATGTCCTTATATATAGCTCATTTTTTTAAGAAGGAGGGGGTCTTAAATTGATAAAATATTCCTTTAAGAAGCTCTGAAATCAAGGAGAACTAGAAATCTACAGCAAAATGAAATGATGGAGAAGGCATGAATCAATGTGTTGGGAAACAAGCCAAGAGTCATGGTGACAAAAGGATCTCTTAGTCACCATCTCACAGTCCTGTAGTAGGTCTGTGGAAGGAAATACATCTAGTGGCTTAATAGGCAAAATTGATAGGATTAGATCAGTGCTGAGAAGCAGCTGTAGAGTCATATGTATAAGATGGAATTACATTAAAAGTAGAAGGTCGGAGGATTTGAGGATTTGGAATATTAAGCTTAGAAAAATGGTAAACTCAGAAGTCAAAGCTGCTAGACAGTCTTTGGCACAGTATCAGTTACTGCACCAGAGGAAGAACAGTGGCATTTAATTGGCATACATATGTAGTTTGAGCCATGTAAAGACATGCATTTGTCCTGCTTGTAAAACCACCAAAGTATCTTCAAGTTGTGCATACTTTTTTTTAGGGCCTTTAATGGCTAGCCTGGGAAGGCAAAGATTTGTTAAGAATCTATTCTTCAATATCTGTCCTGATATGTGTCAACAGCAGCAGACAAGATGAGAAGAAACTTGCTGTTAATTGCTGGAAAACACCATGGTACTCATGGTCATTTCTGTGATGATAGTGGGACAGGTCACTGTTAACAAAAGGTAGATCTGCTTTCCATTGACAGTACCTCTATACAGGTAACACAGACACACTGTCAGCTGTCACCCAATATCATGGCATGGCCAACCCAAAGAGTGGCACTCAGTGGTTGCTCTGCTAGCAAATCTCATTCATGGGTCATGGCTCCATAAGGTATTTTTGTAGTGCTTTTAGCTCCTAGGTTGGGAAATAGCATACCAAGTGTCCCTTAAGGTAAGTGCTGTGCTGTGGACAAGCCCCTGACCTCTGCTCCTGCCAGGCAGACAGGAGCCTTCTCACCCTTAAATAATTTATTGTCAGGTGCAGTTCCCTTCGTATCTGCTTCACCTGATCCTTGAGTCAGTCTGAGTTACCATCAGAGCTCAGGCTTCTGCTACTGCTGCTTCCTGCTCCTCTGAAGTCAGTGGCAAAATCCTGCTGCTGGGAGTGTTTCTCATGCACCTTTCCCTCACTCTTTTTCTCTCTTACCTCAGCTTTTTGTAGAATTAACAGCAAATGCTGAGGTAGACAAAGAATGAAGGATGAGGTTTTAAAAAACACAGATCCATTTATCTCCTTGGCAAAATTTATTTCTTATGGCTGGTACCTTTTTCCATACTAAAATTGAAAATCTGGTAATATTGTTTCACGTTCAATTGGTATTAGATGCACCCTTACTCGTTTTTGCCTTGCTGGCTTAGGGGATGACTAAACATGCTGAAAATGTTTTGGTAAACATGAAAACTATCTTCAATATTTCTGGGTGAGTGATTTTAAAAGCATATTTTAGCACCCTCTTAATTCCTATTTAACTCAGCCTCTACCTCTATACTTTTTGCTAGTTTCTTTTGGTTCCTAGGATAATCTAGTAATCAAATCAGCATGAAGTAAAACAGAACATCATAAATCTGTGAGTGCACTAATAAACACAGTAAATGTCTCAAATAATACCTCAGTAAAAAGATATATATTTTCATGGCTTAAATTTACTGAACATTGTGTTTGAATAACAAGCAAGTGGGAAAATGACCACATACAGGAAAGAACAGAAGAGAGGCAGGCAAGTGAGAAAGAACAAATGGCATAGAAGCTAATAAAAAGTCTGCAGAAAGAAAGCATTGAGAAATTCTTGATGCAGAAAGTCAAGGAAATAAATAGCAATTACCGATTTAAATACCTAATTAATGTTATCTTGTTACAAAAGAACACCTGCAAAGCACTGGCAGCTGGTCTTTTTACAGTTACTGATTGGTGGAGTAAAAATAAAAGGAGAAAATTGTCACTGCCAAGTGTGGTTAAAAGGAGTTGACAAATTGACATTAAGTTCTCCCTCTCATGGTGACTATCCACACTGTTGTTATCTCAGCCCATCCTTGCAGATGCTTGCTCTTTGTTTAGTGCTCAGTTATGATCCCTTAATTCCTCCTCAGTTTGTTCTATATCATACAATAGGTCTGGTGAATAAACTAAATTTACCAAAGGAAAAGCAGAAAAGGTTTTCCTATTTTATGATATTTACTTTTATTTTAAAAGTCATTAAAACTTAAGTATATAGATACTGACAAAGTACTTGTATTTATGAAGTGGGATTTTTCTACATTTTATAATATTACAGAGCCTGAGTCAATATGCTGTAGTGTATAACTCTGAGAAGATGTATGTTGAGAGTTCAATCCCAAAATATTGTTTGGACCTTCTGCTTTCAGAGTGACTTATGGAATATTATTGTAGTGAAATAAACACGCTGTTATGGTACCTGGAAAATCCTGCATACATACTGGCACAAGCGGAGGGTTATGGCAGTTGTATTGTGACTGTACCTGCTGACTAACTTCAAACAGGATGTAAACACTCATGTGGCAGGAAGGCACAGCATATGACCCAAAATACCATGCCAGCTTTTCAGTGAAAACTCAAGGGAGAAACGACACAACATTTTCATTAAAATGGTAGAACTGTGCCCATCCTGTCCCCATCATGCAATAGCCTGCCCTCTAATATGTCCTCTAGAGGACTTGAAAAACATAACACAACATTAGTGTGTTTTAAGGAAGTGGCATTTATTTAAAGACAGGGAAACTGGAAGGGGGGGGCAGGTTTCGTTGGTATATTTTGGAATTCAATGCAGCTCTGTGTTTCTGCCTCTGCTTAACCACAGCTCATGTGAAGAGTTTTTGTGTTTGAAATTATATAGCGACAGGATTTTAATGAAATTATATAGCATGTCTTGCTCGATAATTTCCTGAAAAAGTTTGCTATGGTGTAGGCACATCTTATTTCAAAAGTGAGGCAGCAGCTCTATTCCCCATTTGTAAGGGCCACAGCATGTCACGAGCAGCACAAACTGAGCTCTGAAAAAGGAGACTGAAGAACCGGAACTGGTTGTGGCAAGACTGGAGAGAACTGACCTCATTGAAGAGATGTGGGTTCAGCTGTAATAATGTCAGAGTGTTTCTCTTCCCTAGGGCAGAACAAAAGTAAGTTGCACTTGGTGATCAAATCCACGAGAAGGTGCAACAGGATAAAGATAGTTTTTACCTTTCTTAAACTATGTCCCTGTAACTCCTTTCCTACTGCCCCTGCCAACACTATAGTGCCAAGCCAGCTGCATTTTCATCCTCTGCTGATATCCTAAGTGCACAGTTAGAAATGAGTGCATTGTGGTTTGCATTATTTCATTTGTTTCTGTGATGAGTTCTTATTTCTAGAAGCAGCAGTTTCTTCCTGAGGTTTAATTACTTAGGGTTTTAGCAAATGAAAGTATCTTTTATTGATAAACAATAGCAAATAATGACAGTGATGAGAATGCTAGTTAAAAGATTGTGATTAAAATGAAATTATACCATTTTTTCCCTATGGAATATGCTTTCCAAGAAAAAGTCGTATTGACCGAAACTCCAGGGAAATTTTTTTTTTAAAGAAAAGTCTGCCAATGTTGATTTTATTCAGCTGCCTTCATTTGCTTGGTTCAGAGTACTCCTATTTAATTTAGCTGTCTTGATATGGACCTCATCTACCAGGGAAACTCCCGAACTTTTGCAGCTGTATATATATATTTATTCTCTATATATGTATTTATGAAGTGGGTTAGCTAACAAAAAGTAGTTTTCAATGTACAGTTTATGTTTGCACAGTACCCAGATTCCAGCCAGGCCCCCTTCATTGAGCTTCCTCAGGACTACAAAAAAAGCCAAAGTGTAAGGAGGCCACATTAGCACGAGCAGTGTTTTGCAGCACTGCTGATCAGCAAGTAGGGTAATATCTGAATTTGGTTAGTCTGGAATGAACACCACCCACTTCAACAATATCTTTAGCAATGCTCAACAATAACTTTAACTGGGAAATGAATGAAATAGTACAACTGTGCTGCATGTGGCAAAAGGGTGCCCTCCACCAAAATTCTACTTCCAGAAAGTTGTTCATGGGTGTACCTGGTTTGTTCAGGTCAGTTTTATAGAAATTCATTAGATGGTACATCTAATCAGTTAAAATAGCCTTCTCCTATTTTTTTGTTTCCAATTTATATGAAGTTTAAATGTACACTAGTTCCAGCAAAATAACAACAACCTGATGACAGAGAGAAAATAATAAGCTCAGCCCCTGCCTTTTCTATGAGTCTGGTAATATTCCTCAGAAATCAAAGACAAAACTGCCACTGACTTCAGAAATGGATTGCAAGGCCTTTGGCAGCAATGTCAAAAGCCTTCAGCAAGGCTTTCAACACTGTGTCTCACAATATTCTCATAGGCAAACTCAGGAAATGTGGACTGGATGAGTGAACAGTGAGGTGGATTGAAAACTGACAGAATGGCACGTCCCAGAGGGTTATCATCAGTGGCATGGGGTCTGGTTGGAGGCTTGTCACTAGTGGTGGTCCCCAAAGGCTCAATAGTGTTTAACTTGTTTGTCAGTGATTTGGATGAACGGGCAGATGCCTACTCAGCAAGTTCGCTGCTGACACAAAGCTGGGAGGAGCAGCTGATACCTCAGAGGGCTGCACAGTCCTTCAGAACCTTGACTGGTTGGAGAGATGGGCAGAAAAGAACTGAAATGCAAAGAAGGCAAACACAGGATTCCTTAATCCTGCATCTGTGAGATAATAACCCCATACACCTGCACAGACTGGGAACCTGGGAGTCCTGGTGGACATGCTGTCCATAAGCCAGCAGTATGTGCTTGTGGCCAAGAAGGCAAAGGAATCCTGACTACATCGGAAAATGCACAGACACTGATGCACAGGAAGTTCCACCTGAATATAAGGAAGAACTTTTTTACTGTGTGGGTAACCACACACTGGAACAGATTGCCAAGAAAGGTTATGGAGTCTCCTTCACTGGAGATATTCAAGAACCCTCTAGATACAATCTTGTGCTCTAGGACGAACCTGCTTGAGCAGAGAGGTTGGACCACATGACCCGCTGTGGTCCCTTCCAACTTGACCCATTCTGTGATTGCACAAAAATGATATAAAACCACAAAACCACTAATATAATAATAATGTTTTTTTCTTAACACTACATGCTTTTAAGAACTCTGGCTTCTAGGTCAAAAGAGACAAAGCCATTAGAGATTTGGAATATTTTCTAAAAAATCACATCAACTCTACATTCATCTATTGTGCTAAAAATAAGTTTCTAATAGCCACTTTTAGTCCTGTTTGATAAAATGTTGATATAGTTAAATATGGAGATTATAAATTTAGAGCTGCATGTCTTTCCAAATACTTCTTGTTGGGTTCACTAAGCTGAATATGAAATTTCACAGCCTTCCACACTGTTCCATGAGGCTGTCTGTGATGCAGTCACTTTAGAATCAGCCTCATTTTGTAGAGCAGGAGGAGCCTTGATCACACCAGGATTTTCCCCTACACCTGAGAAAAGTAAGCAACTGAGTCCAAATTTTCAGCACCTCTCTCTTTCTCTTAGTGTAAAATGCAATGGGGAAAATCCCACCAAAAAAAAAAAACCCACTCATCAATGAAGTCAATTCTACCTTTTCAAGAAGGTAGTATTGAAGAAGTATTACTTCAGAAAATATAGTCTTTCCTACAAATAAGAAAAGTTTTGGTAACAAGGATCCAGGAAAATATTATTCCTCTTTGTTGATCTTCTCTGGATTTTTTTTATAAATTAATGTTTCAAGCATATAAAAAGCCAGCATTGCACATATGGTTTTGATAAATTTATTCTTAATGAAGTTGCCAGAAAACAATCTTAGTGAGTCCTTTGGAGCCCTGTGAAATGTAAAATCCTTGAAAAAATTTCTCCAGCTTTGCCTTGTCTTTCCAGTAAATATCCCCCAAACATCATTATGGAAAATAGTAGTGCTGAGATGTTGTGCAGCATCAGCAGAGTATACCAGCTTATTTACTGTGAATTTCTGTAGTCTTGTATCACACTGGCAATCCAAGACTTCTGGCAGTGAGGACCTTTTGTACTCATTTGGTTCCTCAGTATTCAGTTTATACATCAAACACTGAGGTGGTAGCAACTGCATGGATTTTTTAGACACATCCACCATGAATTAGACTAATTGCATTAAATTCTGGACAAATTCTCTCCCTTTCAGCAAACAAAACAACAGTAAGGGCAGCTCTGATGCTCTGTATATCACATGTGTCATGGTCAGAGGGTACAGGGGGGTGGTTGAGGCTATTCTCTCTTTTTCTAGCACACCTCAGGATAAATTCATTTGGACTCCTCTAGATCTCTACTTCCAGATGAGGTGGTTACTGGGCTATTGCACAAAGCAATGTACTCATTTTTACTCATGTTACATTATCCATGCAAGCTTCCTATTTCTGTACACAGCAAGACCATGTGAGCGTGAAAACCCCCCTCATCTTGTCTCCTCAACGCTGGAACTGACATTCATAGATCTTAACACTTTTTATCAAAAACACAGCTAGTAAACAGCTAAGCCACTATTTATCCCCAGAAAAAGGTGCTGTGGATGAGAATAAATTGAAGGAGAGATAAATCCCTGAAGACATTTTGCATCTGTGTCCATGCTGCTGTGCCTGGATGCAAAGCAGCTATTAGCCTGGGTTGACCAGTTGATTTGGAGGGTGGATGGCAGCTTTGGGTATCAAGAGGGAGACAAAGGCTCTGATGAATACAAATGGGCTGCAGCCACTAACTGGAGGAGTGTTACCCATAAGAAGAGGTAAAATGATGACACTGGTCAAAGACTAAATACAAAATTTAAATCAAGGTGTAAATATAATGTTTTGTGTAATAATACAGTACCTGTACACATAACTTGGCAGACAAAGTTTTTTGGTGCTTTTTGTTTTCATAGGAGGAATAAAAACAACCCCTTTTTCATAGCTGGGATGAATGTAACTCATTTTTCTGTTGATTAATTATCCCCCCATAACTTGTAAAAGAGAGAACACATGCTGGGAAAACTTGAAATGTTGTTCTCTGGTTTTACCTCTCCACAAGTCCAGAGAAAACAGAAATGGAGTATTAGATTTCCAACTCAGAAAATGCTTAAAGCCATGCCTAACTAATCTACTGTGTCAGTACCCAAAACAGATGTGGCCTGCATCAGAGGGAGCAGATAAGATAGTCAGCTTCCATTTTTGGAGTCAGGACTGTATTTACAGGACACAGTAAGTTGTCACGTTCACTACAGAGCAGAAACAGTGGTAGTAACCCCAGCAGGGAGTGTGGCTCCTTGAGTTACCACTTCAGTTTTCTAGTATCTTTTCCACTTAACTGA
Organism: Euphonia xanthogaster; assembly: GCA_034509185.1. Taxonomy (NCBI): domain Eukaryota; kingdom Metazoa; phylum Chordata; class Aves; order Passeriformes; family Fringillidae; genus Euphonia; species Euphonia xanthogaster. Next base: position 18,702,163 of record JAYDZK010000274.1, read on the forward strand.
TTTCAGTGCAATAATGTGTGACCCATAATCTTGAGAATTTTGACACAGTCAGTAAAGTTAAGGGATTCTTTAATTACTATCTAAAGCTTTAAAGATAAACTTGTATCAAACAATTATTGTGTGTCTGATTTTACCCAGTCCTTTGATTTATATTTTACTTCCAAGTCACATTAAAAAATTAAATAACCTTATTCTTGCAATTTCATTATGAAATAAAAAATTGGATGTTTTGCTTTAAAAATGTCAGAATATATACATGATAATTTGTGGAAATTAAAATGTTAATTTAATAATTTCAGCCTTAATTTAGCAATATTTTCAGTCAACCCAAATGTATATTTTGGGTGAAAAAAAAGTTCTGTACAGCTGTGACATAAGTATAGTGAAATTCATAAGGAAGATATTTTAAACTGTGATAAGAAAATACAAATTTATTGCTAGCCTAAGTGTCCACTAGCTCCTAGGAAAATAGTAATTTACATCTAGATGGAGTCTTAAAACCAAATACTAAATAGCATTGTCTTCATTCAGATATGACCACAAAGTATTACCAAGTAACCACCAGATGACATTGTGACAGTGATGTTAAATGAGCTTTGAAGAAAAATCTGAGATGACCAGGAGAATGTTCTTCTGAGCAGAATGTAATTACCTTGGAAGTTGTCTGAAAATGACTAGAGAATAAGAAAATTTCATTCTGATGGTAATTTCTGGAGTTTTGGGGTTTAATAAGACAGCAAATGACTCCCAGGCTGAAAGGATTGGAACACAGCTTGCAGCCACGAGATGGGAGGTACTGATCCCACGGAAGTTCACACTGACAATGCAAACTCCCTGTAAATGATATGACAGGTCAGCATTGTAGTGCTGACTTTTTATGCTAGATTAGAGCTCCCATTGCATGGAGAGCCAGGTATTGTCTGTCCCCTCACAGCTGACACAAAGCTGGCAGAGACTCTGGATTGCATGTCCATTGGCAAGTCGGGCACACTGGTGTGGTTGGTCAGAGCCCAGATTTCACTGAGCATTGGAGACAAGGCCTGGCTACTGAAAGCCTGCAGTCCCGTGGAGCATGTCTGGATGCTGGGAAAACAAGATAAATACAGTATACTGTAAATTTTGGTGTCATGCAGGTTTGAAAAGTCCCTTTACTAAGTAAATTCTAATGTGGCTCTATAGCCCAAATCTGGCCACATGAATAGGCATGAAGCAGATGTTTCTGAAGGGCCAGTTGAAGCGTGACATGGTGTATCTAGTTTAAGATAAAACCGTGACTTTTTCCAGCTGCCTGTCTTTGCTCAGAGTTGGGCAAACCTCATTACAAGGTTTTTTTCCCACAATAATTTATTTAAAATTGGTATGGAAGACTCTGACTACTCTTACTGTAGTTTGAGTGGGCCTAGTTCAGTGTAGAATACATTTGGGTAGTTAAGCAACATTGCAATCAAGTGAGCCATGATGGTATCATAATTAGGACATACATTTTCACACACTTTCTTTAGAAATCTAGATCAGGAAGCCAAATCAAAGTGAACAATGAAGACAAATGAAGCATGGAGACATAGCATGAAGCATGACTCAGGCAATCCCTGCTTTATACTTTCCTTCTGAAGTGTCCTCACAGGGCAGTTCTACTTCAGCTCTTGACTTTAGCTGGAGCCCAGCACAAAGCAAAAACCATCCCAAGACTTGTAAACCTTTCTTTCAGCTAGAGCAATTTGTCCATGTATCTTTCCGTGGCAGCCAAACTAATTACCATGGCATGTCTTTCCAAGTGAAAAAACTTGCTTGTCTGCCAAGATAAAACATTTGGAAGGCTGTGAAGTGATGTAACCTGGGTACACCTCTGTATTGCTGTGTTTTAAGTGCTATTATACAGAGCTCTGTTCGTGATTTGAATTCAGGGCATGTTGTTTGGTAACTGGGTGAAGCCAGACTGGTCGCTTCAGACTAATACAATCCCACACAGGAGTCAGGACTGATGTGACTGGCCTGGCATAGGTTTTGTAATGAAGACTGCTGTTCTGTCAGTATGATTCTTAGGTGAAATTATTAGAAAAGCTGGCAAAACTAGTAGCACAAGAAGCTAGAAGGGAGCACAAAGCTGCTGGGACCAGCAGGTAAAGGACATGTTAGAAGAAGGGCAGCTCATTGCCATGACTTGCACTGCCACTTCCCCTGAGCCCATGGTCCTTCATCTTCCCCAGGAGGGCACAGAGCAGTCACACAACACCCAGGCGGTCCTTGGCCCTTCTGCTTGGCACATCATTAGCAGTCTAGTGACATTGACCTATGGGAATGGGACAGGCACCAGTGCTTTTATAAGTATCAACCACAGCCATCTCTTCTGCTTAGGAACAATGCAGTTCAGATTTGGGTAACAAGAAGTCTCAGTGGATTGTGTTATTGGCACCTGTACCACCCAGTTCATTAAAGGGACTGGTCCAGAGTCTTATCACAGTTGCCTACGTGCAAGCCTGATGCTGCTTCAGAAATACAGTAGACTAAATGAGATTTTTTGAAAAATTGGCTGCTTGCTTTCAAATCTGCAGCAATCCTTTAAAATCAAGAGGTTTTTCTGAAGCTTCTCCTCTTTTAGTGGACAAACTCCTCCAGGTGGCCAGCAATATGGCTCAAGGTCTTGAACTAGCAATTGGTAGGCTGTCCATTTTCTTTTTCCTTTTTTGGAATGGTAACATAAGTTCAGTAACTTTTGCAGAATCCATGTATCTGTTTTTGTTTCATTATTACTAACTCTTGTTAGTAATTACAAAGTGCCCAGGCTGGGCTTTTGAGGAACCGGTCTTTGTTTCAGCCCTTTACCTTCTTTTAGGACAGCCAAGTTTTAGCACTATCTTGGAGTAAGTTCCTTCAAGATATGGGACCAGTTTTTAAAGTTCTACTGGGCTCCATTTTGTGGGAGGCAGGAAAGAAAAACACCATGGTAATATCTCCCTTCAAAGCACAATATTCAGGCATTCTTATTCTATAGTCATATCTTGGCTACAGCTACAGTTTGAATTCAATTAAAAGCTTTTAATTGGTCATCCTTCCAAACATTTCCAAACTGTCATTCACTTTCAGATATGCCTAGAGATCTATTGTCCTAACATAATTCTAGTCTGACACAGAAGTCAATTACACTAATTGTTCAGCAGGAATTAACCTCTTATGCATCCTCAGAGTATTACTGTTGCTAGGTTCATTTTGCAAAGATCTTTCCTTTATTTGTACATAAGCAAAGCTAAGCACCAGCACTTGTGATTCTCAGTACTGACTGGGAAATAATTACTTTATTGGAATGAGAACAGACATGTATATTGCATGTACTTCTAAATCTGATTGGAATATCACAATACGCTGCGAAAAGAGAGGTCACCTTCAGCTATGGGATAATGACACCGATTTTCTGATTGAAAATAGCTTTGCCATAAACACAATTATTAGCAAAGTAAATGGTTATCTGTGTTGACAGATATTAAAACAATATCTAAACAACTTTCAATCAAAGTTGATGCTTCTGAGGTCGTTCTGAGGATGTGCCCTCATACCTCCATTTACAATTCACTTATGCACATCCTTTCAGAAAATTGAGTGATCTGGATGATTTGAGAGGTGTATGTGTACGTGCAGGAGCCAGCTCAGGTGTATGTGAGAACGTGCTGAAAGATAAGTTCCCAGGGGAAATTCTAGGGAAGTTCTAGGTCAGCTGGAAGAGAGGTGAAATCTGACTGTGAGAACAAGGCAGAGAACTCAGAAGGAAGAAGAATAGGCAATTTTTTGGTACTGGATAAAAGGACTCTTGCTGATTTGAGTGAATAAACATTTTCTTATGCTCAGAAAATCTTATTTTTATGTGAGGAAAACTTCATTATGGTCTGCTTTCCCTCTGAACTGAAATTCCAGCAAAGCCCTGGATTTTGACAGGTCACGTCAGAGAAGAATCCTGAGACAAAGTGAAGGAAGAGCTGGGGCCAGGCAGATCTGGCAGTGGTGTTAGAACTCACACTTTTTTCCAGGCGATTGGAAGGAGAGACTGTACTCTCTCCCCCAGAAGCAACCACAAGAACGGAACTGGAATAATAATACAGCCACTTAGGAAATTGTCTCATCAATAAAACAGAAACATTCACTGGCAGGTTCACCTGCATGGCTTGTCAGCCATCCTGCCAAAGTATTTCCTGAAACTTCTCTGAAATGTGCTAGATGGAAATTATCTCCATATACAGAAGTAGTTTTCTTCCTTTAAATTGATGTGGTGTTTTCCACAGCATTATGCTTGACTTATGATTTTATTCAGCACATAAATGTCAGCACAGACACGAGGAGCTGTGCAATTAATTTTTCAGGAAGGGCAAATAGAGCCAGTGGGTTAAAAAGAGCAAGTTAGCATAAAACATAAAAGGGGGATGATTGAACTATGTGCAGAGGTCTGGGTCTCAGTATTCAATAGCCTGACGGAAAGAGTGATGATACAGTGAAGAAAACAGAAGGCATATAAAATAAACTGAGGCAGGGCAGACAAACAGTGATAGTACAGGAGCTACTACTTCAAGTTATTTTGGGTGTGCCAGGACCACCATAAGTATGGTCCTGTGGCTATAGCTATAGTAGAGCCTGCTGTAAATTTTAGTCAAATCAATTGTAGTTTTCCTCTTGCAGCATATCTCTAGCAAGACATAGCAATGAGATAAGGAATCAGAGGTAAAAATCTACGTAAAACGAAAAAGGTTTTTTTTAGCCAGGAATGCAAAGCTACAGTGCTAACCTCAACCTTGATGCTGATGAGTCGTGTTCTTTTCCATGCCACATTTACACGTGTTTGCTGTACCCGCGTTGAGTAAAGTCACTGCATGTTCGAGAGTCCTTCCACGCGGGACAGTCCGGTTCCCGGTTAAACACCTCAGCCGAGAGGGCGGGGAGCAGCGCTCCGGGCAGGGGTCGCTCTCGGGGACCGGACCGCGGAAGCCGACCCCGGCCCACACGGCTGTACAGAATTCATAGAGGGCTTTTCACTGCTGTCCCTTGCCTACTCCTACCGGGCGACGGCCTTTCCAGGCTCGCCGGGCCCCCGGCTGGGTGGCGAAAGGGCGGGAGGGTGACACGGCGCGGAGCCGCCAGGGCGGCGGGCCCCGGGCCGGCGCTGAGGCGGAGGCTGCCCCGGCGGGTACAGCGCGGCTGCCGGCA
>JAYDZK010000274.1:18707431-18731709 GCA_034509185.1 Euphonia xanthogaster
AGGGGAAAGGGGCGGGGGAAGGCGGCTCCGGACCGCCCGGCGGGGCCCCGAGCAGCGGCGGGAGCCAATGGGTGCGGGCGCGGCCGTGTGACAGGCGGGGCGGCCGCTGCCCCCGCCGGGCGGGGAACCTGCACGGCGGCGCTTGGCAGCATCATCCGCGGCTGCGGGGCTGACACACGCCTCCATCCTCCTCTCTCCCGGCAGCCGCTCACACGCGCCTCGCCGCGGGCGGAGCGGAGCGGAGTGAGGGGCGCCGCGGCAGACAAAGCAAAGATGGCAGGGATCCTCGCCTGGTTCTGGAACGAGCGGTTCTGGCTGCCGCACAACGTCACCTGGGCGGACCTGCAGAGCACCGAGGAAGCCGCCTTCCCGCAGGCGGAGGACCTCTACCTCGCCTTCCCCCTGGCCTTCTGCATCTTCATGATCCGGCTGCTCTTCGAAAGGTAATGCCGAGCCCCTCGCGTCGCCCCGGGCTGGGCGGGCCCAAGGGCAGCCGAGGAGCTTTGTCAGCCCAGCGTCTTCCCCCGCCGCTGCTTCACTGCCGGCCTTACCGGGCCCTTGCGTTTTCCCTGCCCCCTCGGCCGGTCACGTAGCGGGCCCGATGCAGGAAGGTGGAGGGGTTCGAGAGGCAGCCGGCGCGCCGTTCCTGCTGCCTGCAGCGCGGCCCGGCGCGGGCGCTAGGAGGCGAGGTCTGCCCGGGAATGGGCGCAGCCCTCCCGCCACCTGCGCCGGCCGCGGCGGGCGGGGGAGAAGGGCCCTCCGGCACCTGTGCGGATCGGGGCGCCTGTCCGGGACCCACGGGCTGCGGCGGAGTCGTGTCCGTCCCCCTCACGGAAGCTCCGCCTGAAGAGTGGCGACCGGGCGCGGCGGGAAGCGGTCCCGGCAGGAGAGTTTGCCCGCGCCCCGCCGCAGAGCCGCTCTCCGCAGCCGAGCCCGCGCTGGGTCCGCTGCGCGGCCGGGAGCGGCGGCGGGGGCTGGGGGCCGGCGGCTGTTCGGCTGTGCAGCGTGGGGCCTCGGGTGGGAAGGGGCAGTTCCTGGTGAGCTGAGCAGAGCTGTGCGTGGCCAGTGCAGACGGTGTCCGTGAGCGGCCCGTGCCGAGCGTCGGAACGCTCCTGGGGCTGTCAGAATGTGGAAGCTCAGTGATGAAAAGCGCCAGACGCTGTTAATCTCTGAACCAAACTCACCGTTCTTCGAGGCTGCTTAACTCATAATCCACGTTTCACAAATACATAAATGCGTATATATGTATACTTAAACATAAGGCGTCAGGCTAGCGTCGGTCAGCAGGGATTGTATTTTCTGTGAGTGTTTCCGAGCAGGGGCCGCCTGTCACGGGGAGGCAGCTGAAGCCAAGTGGGTGCTCACTTGCGCACGCTGCTGCGCCGCCTGACAAAGGTGGTGCTCCCTCAGCAGCAGGGAACAAAAGCGATTCCTTATGCCAGCACCTACGTGTTTTCAGTGTTGTTTTCTTAGGATGCTGTTAGGGTAGTCAAGGAAGATAAAGGAAGACCGGTAGTTACTACATGCCAGAGAAGGGCTATAAAGATACTTTAAAAATTATAAAAGAGCTTATCTGCCCAGTACTAGTTCAAATTTCCTAAGCATTCCCTCTCCTTGGTTAGAACTTGCCTGTATTCCTAGCTTGATTGAGAGGACCATATTTGTTTTGAAAAATAAGCTGTCATGGGCTGTTGTTATCTTCTGTGTTGCTTTACAGATTTATAGAACAGCAAAAATTGTCATCCGCCAGAAAATCTGAGGTTGTGAAAAGTTAATTGAAGCAATTGAGTTAAATACTGCAATATAGTTAGAAGTGGAGTAATGAGTACAATTACAAGTATTTAGATTATGTCAAATAATCTTTTTTTTTTTCCAACCTGTATGATGTGTACTTTTGAGTGTTGAAAGTGGGTGCATGATATTGCGTCTCATGTCATCTGAACTGCAATAAGCATCACAGCAGGACTGTGTTTTGATGGAGGAACAGCTAGTCAGAGAGATAAACTTGAGGCTGAAACTAACTCACATTTCTGCCAAGCCGGATGTGGCTGTTGTTTGCATTGTAGAAGCTACTCTGATTATGTAGTAGTTTGTATCCACTTACTCTGGTTATTTTTCTTCATTCATTTAAAGTAATGTTTAATTTTGCAATGCATTATATTTTTAAGTGTTAGTTATACATATAGGTGAAAATACCAGTATTTTTAAAATTCTCTTGTATTCATTAGGCAGATTTTGAAATTTATATCTAGAAATGTGTTCTGCTAACCTGATTGTAGGTGAGAGACCTCCAAAGATGTTTTATTAACAATTACTTAGGTATGTGGGTTTTCCTTTTAAAATTAAAATCAATTTCATAACTCCCCTGTGAGAGTAGGATCAGGCTGTTTTGTGTGGGATTAATCCACATGGCATGGTACAACAGTGATTTTTCATATAGAGTGTTTTATTAAAGCAGGCTGAGCGAAAGCAACTGGACCTGTTTTTCCACTGATGAAAGCAGGGGGATTGTGTATGACTTTGAATGGGGGAACGATCAAGCTTTATTATTGCTTATCATTAATTGGTTTTTTCAGATTTCTGTGCTTTGCTTCTGGGAGCTACAGAAATCCTTCATGCACATCATCAACTCAAGGTCTGAAATTATGCACGGTTTAGAAGGGGGAAGAGAGAAATATCTTCAAAACTGATTTTTTTTTTTCTTTCTTCTTTGTGTTAAGACATGGGTTTTTTTTAAACTCAAGTTGTGGATGACTGATGTACATGCTGCATCCTGCAACATACTCTTACAGATGTTTAGCAGTTGCAATGATAGTAGCTAAAGAAGAAATAAAAACAGATTCTGTAACACATTTTAAAAAACTTGCAGGTTTATTTTAGATCTATTACTGTACTATAGTCTTTGTAGCATCAATGTATTGTCTATTTTGCTTTGTAAGATACCCTAACTCTAATACAGGTGCTCTTGTAATTCTGTACACTGGTAGGTAAGCAGACACAAGGTGTTAAGAATCTGATTATGTGTTTTATATCCATTATTTTCAGACTGCTTCATAGCAGCTGACTGCTAGGCTGCTAGTATGGTTCCTTCCTCTGCTTCACAGGAAGGGTTACTAACTTAATGAATCCTCACAATAGTAAGAAATGCGGTTTGGGGGAGTTGGACTTTACATGTCATTGCTTGCAAAGTTCTTGACATGTTTGGGGGATGCAACTTGCAGTGTTGAAAGTTGATATTATGTTTATATTCTATATACATATGTATCTGTGTGTACATATTTGCAGGTGGAATTGAAATGATAGAACTTGGAAATTTTGTTCTCTACATATACACGTATTATTTACAGATTTAATTCTAGGAGGATTGCTGCTGTTGTTGTTTGTTACTGGTTTGGTGAATCAGCTAACCAAGCCAAGAAAATAAGCTAGACACTTCTTCTTTTTTTTTTTCCCTTTTCAAGTGGGTTACTTTTTTATTGTTTTCCTTGTCCTGCTATCCCTGACCAGCCCTCTTGAATGAATGGCAAAGGTAGATTAGAACATTAATGGTATGTTCAGTTGCCTCAGCAAGTGGGTCTGATAATGATGAGTGCTCCTGAAATAAGCTTTGGTCTGAGGTACAATCTCATAGCCATGAGATTTAGTTGATGTATCTGCTGAGGTTATCATAGTTATGGATGAGTGACTGTTAAAATACTTTACCAGTCTTTTTTCCCTTCCTTCTCATTCATCTTTCTTTAAACACAAAGTACATTTAAGAAAATTACAGTAACTAAGCACAAGGATAGCGTTACCTAGTAGTTTGGAAGATGGCAGAAGTTTAGCAATGCAGTGAGTAATGGGGGAACATATTTCCCCAGAGTATGTATGCATTTAAAGCCGAATTGAAACTGGTCTTACTAAGCGCAGGGTGTTGTAGTTTTGATTGGCCTAAAAAAGATAAATAAACACCTGTTGTTCTGGGTAAATACAATTTTTATTCTTTTGTTTATGGGGTAACATGGCTCTTCTCCCTCTGTGCTAGACCTCACTGCTCAGAAGCAGCATCCTTTCCTAAACTAAGCATGTCCTCTGTGAGGAGTGTGTGTTTGTACAAAAACTATTCAGCCAGCAATCAGTGTGCTTGTTGGACACAAAGCAAGAGGGTAACACTTCTGTTTTAGAGACTTTTTTCAAGGCAGAAATTGACTGAATCCCCCAAAAGGATTCCTGGTGAAACAGACTTCTGATGTGGTCCAGCAATCTTCTGAGTCAAGTAGTCTGATATTACTGCTTTCTTTACACTTGGCTCATCTACTGAAGTTACTCATACTTCATCTTTGCGCTGTAGTTGCACTGTATTTTATTTCCCCCATCTTGTAAGCAGCAGTTTGGGCTCAGATCTAATGAAATCACTCAGTGAATCAGCAAACTGCTTATACTGCTTATATTGTAATCTGGCCTTGATGGGGAGCAGTTCTCAAAGGTGATGCTGATATTCTGCAGTTGATGGAATGGCTCATAAGGTCAGAGATAGCTTGATTATATATAGCAACAGCCCTCCAGCAGCACTGACTTGAGCTGAGCCAGCCACATCATTTACTATTATTCCAATCAAGATACTGTAGACACTGAGCATATGGAAATTCATGGCTTTTATTTGAAACTGCTTTTGTAATGATAATTCAGTCTCAAAGGTAACCTCAGCTGATTTTCATTTAGTATGACACAGTAGAATACCTAGTGGATCTGGATGACATGATACAATGACTGTATGGACATGTATATATATATATATTTTGCTAACTATAAAAATTCATTCAGATGACAATACATACATAGTCTTATGAGTGTTTCTGGTGTGTAGTGTAGACGTATAAATTTTATTTTTGTGCTCCCTAGGACATCTAGTATCAGTGGGTTTTTACAGCAAAAAAGAGGCCAGACAGGATACAAATTTTGGAAGTGAGTGTACTATCTTCCAGCAGCCCAAAATCTCATCTGGAGAGGTTGGGTGGAGCACTGATGGTTGTTTCTGTCAAAACCTTTTTCTAGGCTGTAATATTTATAGATTTTTTGCTACTTCCCTCTGTGTTAGGCAAAATCTGATCATTCAGGTGTAATTCATTTGTATGTAAATGGATGCATGTGTTCTGACAATAACTTTCTCAGTACTTTCTTTACCTTTTTTTATTTTTTTTCCATAAGATGACATATAGAGCTTTTTCTTTTTGCTTGATTGCTATTTATTAAATGCTTAATTCTGTTGAAATTGAATAGAATATTGAAATTGCTAACTTGTATGAAAAGACAGACCCTGGAAATAAAATAACTAAAAAACTATTTCTTTTCCACTTTAAATCAATTTCATTTTAAAAAGTGAAATACCAGTAAATAGCTTTAAAATGCGTTTATATCTTGCTGATTGTACTATTAATTTTTCTGTATTTAAGTTAGTAGTTTTCTGTTATTTATCTTTTTTGTTAAAAAAACAGTTTTTGTTTCCTAGGGTTGCAGGCTGAGCTTCAGCCACTAACACTTGCAGACTAACACTTCCCAACAAAAGGATCGTTTTGCCTGGGGAGCTGTTGCCTATCTTGGCCTGTCTCCTGCCAGCTCAGACCAGTGCAGTGTGTGCTGGTCCTGCCAGTGCTGGCTGGTGCACATCTCTGTTGTGTAATGTGTGTTCACACATAGGCTTAGAGTGCTCCTTTAAAAGAAGGTGGAGTGGATAAAATGCACGCTATTTGAATGTCCTTCATATAAGGCCATTTACAGATGTCTGTTAGTGTTGGTCTTAAAATTAGGAGTTAAATGGGAAATGCGCGCTGAGCTCCAGAAGGGAATGCCATTACAAGTGATTCCTAAAATATCCATGTGAGAGAAGTGTGACAGCTAAACCACAGCTCTGCCACTGTAGAGGTTTCAGTGACAGGTCACTAGTGGGTGCTGGGAGCCTTTAGTGAGGCAGAGCCACGGTTAGTGGGGTTTTGTCTGAGAGCAGGTTCCAGGTACTGGTAGCAACTCCAGTTTGGTTCTGGCCTGGATTCCTGCAGCCATGCAATTGGATACAAATTACCTGTGTTGTGTCTCTTTCTGCTGCCCTACTTCTGCCTCTGTCACCGATTAAGGATTTGTTTTTTTGGAAAAAGAAGAGCTTCTGGTATTGTGCCCCTTTCTGTGCATCTGCAGAACAGTGTCTTATTAGTCCATACAAAATATTTAGTACATTAACATTTGGGTTATTCTGTTCCCTTAAATCTATCTCTGTTCCTGTCAACAGGGCTGATGCCCGAGCTGAACAGTGTTTATTTGACTATATTTTGGGGGGGAAGTTTGTTCTTTTTTTCTCAAGTTGTTAAATATCCCATGCCTGCTGTAGGTTGGCAGTTCATTAGCACGTGGTGTTTCCATGCCTGTCTCGAGATGGTCTTGGAGTTTTGAGAAGAGAGTTAAAATTACAGCATAAAACTATATAGCTTTTGTAAGTTATGTAACCTTGTATAATATCCAGTTGTATGCTTAAAACTGTGGTTGACACCTGATGAACAATCAGATGCATATGATGTGCACCAACAGTTCCTTGGAGTTGTTGATCTAACACCTGGATTGCTTTGTGTCTCCCCCCAGCGTGACTTCCTTCACTCACTGGGCGCTTACAGATTTTGGGGGACAGCCAAGGGAAAGGAAGGGTCTCTGATTGTTTGGAACAGGAGGAATCACTGGTGTCTTGCTTTAAGGCGAGCAAAGTTTCTGACAATCAGATGGGCTGAGAACTTCTGTCCTCTGGGAGGAAATGTTTTTAGCACATAGTCCTTACAGAAGACTCACTCTGCACCGTATGGTGTCCATCAGGTTCTGACAATGCCTTTGTGGTTATTCTGAAGTAGTCAAACTGCAGCCAGGGTGAGAGAACTAGAGTATTGAGCACAGACAGTCAGCTGAAATCTTAGAGGTTTTCAGGTGGAACTGTAACACAAAGTTGTGACCTCTGCACATAAAAGAGAGAGTAAGCTGTATTTTTTTTTTCCCTATGTAGTTAAAACCTCTCAATAGCAAATTCTGCTGTTGTTAAGCTTTAATGTTTCTGAGCAATTGTAAAGCCTCATGTAACTATTACTGATGTAGCACAATCAAATTTTAACTCTCAAGGTAATTGTACAATTACTAAGAAAATTTAAGAATTGTAAAGGAGAGTAACATCCCATTAACAATGTCATGTATGTTGGCTATTAATCCAAGTTATGTTTTGCACAGGGAGGAATGAAATGCTAAGGGTCTCCAGACTACCTTGTATTAATGAAGTATCTTTCAGGTTCACTAACCTAAAACTCATTTTAATATTATAAATGATGCACATTAAAGTTTGGTCTGAAGTGATGAAAAGCCTTCTCTGTGCTCACAGGTCACACTAGGAGAGTTAAAGCAAAATACCTAAATCACTTGTATTTTTTCGGAGTGTAACTGCAGTAGAAGCTTCCTTTTAATAATATTTTCACTGTATTGGTTTCTCCTGTATGGATGAGGGCAATAGCCTATAGTACTACATTAAAAGAAATAAATCTAGCTGACATAGTGAACACTGGTGCACAAACAGAGGTTAGAGCTTGGAATGTGTTCATTGGCATAAAATCTTACGTTCTTGAGGCTATCTGAGTATTTGTGCTCGCAGTAGTGTTTATCATTTGCAAAAGCTAGTAGCTCTATTTTTATCAGTAGTGAAATAACATAACATGTGGTGTCATCAAATCTACTCACTGCCCGTTTGCCATCCTCTGAGGTAAAGTAAACTTAGTGTATTTTTTAGTTCCGCAAGCAGAAAAAGGCTTAGTAGAAATGATGCTGAAATCCTCACTTCAGCATTGGGATTTCTTCACTCCCTTTTCGCCTCTGTTCCTGACTGATTTCAGTTCCATATGGCATTGAGAAAGTTCAGATACCTGAACTTTAATAGGGACTGCTGTTTGCCATGTCTGTGGGATTCCTATCTTTTCACTAAGACAGTGGAAGCAAAGACTACTCTGTTTATACTTTCCTAAGACATTTGACAGAACTTTAAACTGTGAAAACTGCTTTTGTACCAATACTGTCTACCTTGAAATGGTACAAACGAGCTAAACTGCCTAGACTAATGAGGGATGCTTTCCTGCAGTGGCAGGGAATTGCTTATTTGGAAATAAGACTATGCTCTATAGCTCAAAGTCAAGAGCTTACTCAAAAGCAGTCCCTGATCACAGAAGTAAAGTGAAAGGAAGATCAGAGTGGTGTGCTTGCTCTTCCTTGTGTCTGTTGTGGCTGTGTGACGTACGTATTGCTGAGACACAGTTGCCTCCATAGTTAGAGATAGACTGCTTGGTGTGCTCTTTTAAAGGGGAATGCTCAAACATGGTGTGCTCCTTAAGGTGCACAGAAATCAGCCTTGATATGGCAGCTGCTGAAACATTGTAAATGGGCAGTGTAAATGTGGAATGCTAGTGTAAACCAGTGGGCATTACAGTGTGACAAAGCAGACAAAATTAAATCTAGATGAAATGAAAGTGAGTTCGGAAATTTTTGGGGTGGTGGGTGAACTCAGGAAGCGCTTCTCAACCAGGAGGAGACCTGTGCAGCTGGGGAGCTGGAGGGCTCCAGTCTCTCATCAGCTATCAGGGCTGCAGCTCTCCTGTGCTCTGCCGTAGCAGAGGAGACCAGTGCTTTGTCAGGACCAGAATCCCCCTTACAATTGGTAAGACCAGTTGTTTCTGTTGAAAACAAAGTTCTAGGAAATGAGTGGCTCATGAATATGTGTTTGTTGACAAGCTTTTCTGCATTTTTCCATTAGCTTTTCTCCAAGCTTTTCTGCACTTGTCCATTAGCTTTTCCCACTTCAATACTTGTGGTTGTCCAAAGCATGCTGCTGGATGAGATGGTCAGGTCCAGTTGGGTATAATTAATTCTTGTTATAGGCATCATGTTGGAAAGAAACTGTTGAGAAAAAGAAAAGCAGGTGGTTAGACCACAAGTAGAAACATGTTGTGTATATATTGAAGCAATAATTGAGTGGTAATTGAGTGGTTGATTCTTATCTGTCAATTTTTCCCACACAGTAGCATGAGAGGAGGGTGAGAACTGATATGATAAGAGAGTAGCCTGAAAATATTTCAGTAGTTCCAGCGCCAAACATTTCCCAGTGTTACAACGCTTGTACTAAATAAACAGTGTTTGCATTGTTATGATGATGACAAATCGAACTGTAGATGGAGTCCTGGGGGTGCTGCTGGACATAGATTCTTCTTAGTGGTGTACAGTGAAAGGACAAGAGACAACAAGCAGTTGAGATGCAGGAAATTCTGTTTAAACAAACTTTTTCTTGGGATGGTAGGGAAACACTGTGGCAGGTTACCCAGAGAGGCTGTGGAGTCTCCAGCTGTGGACATGCTTGGAGAACGTGGGCATAGTCCTGCACTGATTGACCATCCAGCAGACTTGGTGGTCTCCAGAGGTCTCTTCCAACCTTGGTGATTGTGTGAAATCATAAACCTCACAGGTGCAAGCCTCCAGGGTGCTCCTGAGACCTATGTCTGGATGAAGGTTGTAAACTGTGTTGGAAAATGGAATAGGACAGGATTAAGTTGAGGCTTACTGGAAGCTTACAGAAGAAATTAGGGCAGAGCATGTAACATTTGATTGAATGGACATCTGGATTTTCAATTTTCTGTAGGATGGATCTTTCGATTTTTATTGTAGTCTGGTGTGTAAGCAGTTGGGATGTAAATTGAGAAATAGATGGAGACCTCCACTACCTAAGACAGGAATTACCTTACAGGTACCCAGAATGAAGTCAGAGTTGCTTTGAAATAAACACATTCTTTTCCCCTTCTAGGATCATTGCTTTGAGTGTCCTACAGCATAAAATTTGATTATAACAGGCCATTTTGAGGATAATTTTAGTTTTGTTCCACTTAAGTTGTTTCTTCTCAACACTGCAATATCTTTAAGATAATTTTGGGTTCGAAAAAATTCACAGAAAGTGGTGCTTAGGTGACAGAAAACAGAAATCACATGCCTTACTGGAGAAGTTTTTATTCCCTTTGTGTTCAGGATAATAAGAGTAAATCAGACTTAGGGAAAAAAAAGAGAGAAGGCAGTCTTTAGTCTCACATTCACTAATTTTTTATATTGGTAATAAAATGTGTAGTTGAAAATATGCTTGTATCTGTGTGTGACAGAGAGTAATTTATATGCCACAGTGGCATCCTATCACTCTGATGCAATGTGCTTTTTTCTATTTCATTTTTAATATTTTTACATCAAAAAATAGTTGTAAGGTGTAGAAGTAAAATATTGACTGCTCTAGAAAATGAGATATTTTGAAATGTCACTTTTTGGGGTGATAATGAAACAGTTTGATATTTGACACAAGAAACATATCTTTTCTCCTAATTAGAGGAACTGTCATGTGTGCTGATCTGGAATTGTTATTTTCTAGAGCATTTACAGGAAACATGAAAAATACTTGATTTTCTTCCAATTTGGAATGAAATGGAAAGTTAGAAATGTCAAAATTTCATCAGGAGCAGATGTCCTGACTTTCAGCCAACATGATAAATGGGTTTGGTTACAAGACAAGGATGTAGAGATAAAAATGAGATCTCTCTAGCATTACCAGCCTCTAGAATCACACATTCTTCACCAGAGTTAACCAGTTTGTATCACGCATGATACACAGAAAGTTTTATTGTGGTTTTCTGTTTGTTTGTTTTGTGTTTTGTCAGAGGTAAAAATTACCCCTTAACAGGTAACATGTAAAATTGCCTCTTAACAGGTTGATTTTTTTGAAAATAGGCTGATGGTTTGTTAGAGTGGTGGCAAGAGGTTGAATCTCTAGCCTGACATTTACCTTCAGTTGTCAAGATGAAGAGTGTGCTGGCAGAAATAGGACACTTCTTCATTTTGCTTACTCTTCCATCGAGAGCTGCCTCCGAGGTTTGAAGAGAGCCCAGCTGCTTGTATCCATCCCATGAGTATTCCTTGTGTTTTCCTTGTCTCCCAAAGAATTCAGGTGTAACACTAGAGTGGTTTAGAGCTTTAAATACTAATAACAAACCTCTTAAGTAAGTTGCCTCAAAGGAAAGAAAACTTTGAATTTACCTTGAAGGATCTCCTTTAACACTTATTTTTAAGGGTTCTCAAGGGTTTCAAGCTGATCCTAATTTTATCAAGGATCTTTCTCAGTTTGGTGGAAATACAGTGTGTTGGTCATCCTCATCTCAAAACCCTTCATGTGCTTATCAGGAAGAAACCATAGCTTCTTTCACATTTTCTTTCTGTAGAGTCCTGTATCTATACCAGGAAATATTTTTTTTTAATGGTTTGAAAATAACCCAAGTGCATTGACTAAGAAAATGACATCTGCTAAATAATCTGCCATCCTCTTCCAGCTCTCAGACTAGAGCACAGCACATTGAGAAACTATATACAGAGAGGAGGTATCTCTGTATATAGTTTCTCAATGCAGGGACATGGACAGCTATGTGGTCCATGAAGTGATGCTTTGATTTCAGTCCTCCATATCCAGTGTTTTGTGTACAGTATGCACAGGACCTCTGCTTCCCTTGAATACCCGTGGCTGACTTGAGACCTTGACCGCAATAGGAAAGTGATATTATGGATTTTGTTTGACTTTTTTGTTTATTTGTGGTGGGGGGTTTCTGTCTCGGGGAAGGCTTGTTGGAATGAAGAGCCAAGGCACTAGCATCCAACATCTTACCTTCTTGTTCACATGTGGAAATTTCAAATAAAAAGCAACATTAGTTCATCTTCATATATAAAAACAGTTCTTAGACTCCAGATATTACCACTTGCATCTTGTCTTCTTTTTCAGGCTTGTATTAACTTCACCTGGGGCTCCTGTGAATCTCTTGCAAAGCTTTAGGCCTGCCTGGTGCACATGGACTGGTAAATCCTAAGTCATACATGAAAAAATAGGGGTCAGGGGTTTTCATTCTCCCATCCCAGTGACTTCATAGAGTTTACTGTGAAACATCCCGGATTCCATACATCAGGCTACTTGTTGGTCTTCCAACATTAGCATTTGTTTTCCTAGATGAATTTTAATGTTAAAAGAGCATTAATTTTGTGAAACTGTATTACATGCATAAAGAGTTTTGTCAGTCTTATTGGGTTATTTGAAAACAGTAAGGTCCGCGGGAGGTGTAAATGACAGCGTCTTTGAGAGTGGTTGAACTGATTTGAGGATCTGAATTACACCTGAATATAATTTATTTACTCAAATGTCCTGAGTCTACTCTTCTGCCAATATAAATTAGAAATCAGCTTTTGCTGAGTTCTGGTGTTTTATCAGCATACCACTTCTGTGAAAGACCAGAAATTTTATGACATTATGCATGGTCATGTGTATCCATGGAATTTTAGTAATATGGTAATCTAATCTAGTAATTAGGTTGCTGTTTTAGTAATTATGAAGCAGAAACAATTCTATCTCTATACCTATATACATGTATATAAAAATATGTAACTTTTGTTTTTGCATTGCATTTTTCTTGCCTCGACTAACTGCCAAATTTCCCCCCCTCTTCCATTTTTTCAGGACCAGTAGTATGTGTGCAGCCAAAAAGTATTAATTTTGTCTGAAAAATCCTCACACATAGAAGGTTAGTTAACATTTCATGTCAACTAGAATGACTTGTTCTTTTTTCACAGAATAAGAAGTGCTCCTGCACTCTGTAGGGTGATGGAGCAGTGAAAGGGGCCACATGCTAGCCTTGCTACTCCTTCCCTCAGTCCCTCTAACAAGAACAGCTCTAACAGTGACTGAAGGCTGAGCCTGCTGCTCAGTGACAGGCTGCTGGCACCCACCTTCTGGACAGCTTTTCTGTGTCCTGCCTCAGTTCTGCTCTTGCACAAAGCTGCTTTATGGTGGAGAAGAAGGTCTGAAACATCTTTGCAGTGGTTGTAGCTCCTGTCTGCGTGTGGTTAGGGTGGCCTGGAAGCAGCATTCAGGTGTTGCCCTAGCAGGCAGTGTGCTGCAGCTGCATTGCTGTCAGTCCACTGGCCGGCAGTTTAATGTGAACCCAGGCATTCTGTGTAAGCTGTAGTCACTGCCAGAGTAACAATATTAGCAGCTATTAAGAGCTCTGAGTGCAAACAGAGAAAGAAAAGTGTCATCCTGATGATGATGACAATGTTTGTTCCACATGTGATGATTGTGTGATTTAGAGAGTGCAACGGGGTGTGTGTGCATGCTGATATTAAAATGGGTTGTAGTGATGACCTCCATGACTGCCTCAAGAAGTCTGCCACTCTGCTTCACAACAAGGCTTTTTTTGCCTTGCCTGGTACTGCTGCAGGTATTTGTTTATACTGAATGACATAAAGAGGCCTCTGAATGAGTACACTTGCATAATGAGCAGTGCATTCATTGGATCCACCCTACATTTTCTTCCAGCTTCCATTCACTGAGCTTTCTTCAGTTGAAGGCTTGGAAAATGTTCCCTCTCAGCTTTGCCTACAGAAGGGTGGTTACTAACCAGAAAACTTAATCACAGGAGTGAGCCTTGCATCCTTCAGACCCTCCACACTTCTGGCCTGTGGGAGAGTAATGAAAAGTACTTTGGTCTGGTTTTGCTGTTCATGTTGAAAGAGTGAGGCTCCTGATCCAGGAGGTCTAAATTTGAATATTATAGTCAAGTAGAGGACTAAAACTTAGTGTGCTTGTGTTTTCTGATTATTTTGAGTAATCTATCATGGGGCCTGGGATCCTTTTTTATGATATGGGCATAACTGCAGTAACTGCTTATTGCTTCTAAAAAATTTTTAGTGAGAACTATCACAGATAGCAAGAAGTTTCTAGAACTTAATGCAAAGTGAGCCATCCTACTGACTCCTAAGCTCTTTTCCCCTTGGACAGTTTACTCTAGTCTTACAGGTGCAGTTGCTTCTGTCCTAAAATAGTTTCAGAATGTGTCTGGGGTACATGAGGATAGAGCAGAAGCAAGAAGATGGAAAATTTCACCTTCACACTGAAGTTTTATGGGATAATTTTCTCCCCCCTTCTTAAATAAGACTTACATGTATAAAGTCTCAGTGGTTGGCAGTGGCCCCCAAATGTATGAAGCATCCACTTCTAAAGGGGCACCATTAATCAGTCCCATTCATGGTTTGAAAGGGCAGATCTGGAAGATGAAATTAACTACAAAACATGCAGGGTTTGTGGGAGTCCTTACCAGAAATCTGTTTTGGAAATTCAAATCTTGAAAAAAGGCACTTGCAGCTCTAAGCTCTAACAGCCACTGAAGAGTTAATTGTTTAAAATTCTTAACACCTTCTTGAATATTGTCTTGCCTGGAAATATTCTAGCTTATCACTGAAAAGAAACAAAAGAAACTCTTCATGGTTGCAAAATCTGTCAGGCTATCTTAATTTTAATGGTATCACCTTCTGTATCCATTTACAGTGTGCCCAGAAAAGTCATACACATTTTCCTTTCTCATTTCTTACCTCAGAAATTGTATTGAAAACATAGTAATAACAACAGTAGTAATAGTAGAGTTGATTATTTGCCTGTTTTAAAGGGGTGTTTCTGATGCAGGTCTATAAAGAGAACTTTATGCATGTGAGCAGTTGAGAAAGTTATTGTCTGAACAATAATGTGATGGTTGCATCGCTGCTTGTGTCTAATAAGGCTGTGTAAAAGTGAAAAACCAGCAGAAGGAAATGCTGATGCTGTTCTACATTTAGCATGGGATAGTGCTTGGCATGAAGACCTGTGAGTGGGGAGGGCTGCTGTGTGTGGCAGTGCTCTATACCAAAGGGATGTGTCCTCTTTATTTGGCCAGAAAGAAATAAATTTTGTAACTCACTAAAAATATGGATTGTCGTAATGCTTTTGGACACCTGAATGTTATCTAGGACACAAAAGAAAAAATACGTACAAGTTATTCTCTTGTAATTTTAATGAAGGACTTTTTACTCTTGGGGTTTATTTATGACAATAGCACACTAGTGGAGTGTGCTTCAGCTCTGAGTTTGTAGGTCTAGGTTTAGATCTTTCTTCTGCAGCTGGATTATTTATGGTACAAACAAAATAATGATAAAATGTAAGTTCTTTTGGTCCTACTGCAGAAAAAGCTAAGTGAATTTGGCACTCCAAAGCCTCTTAACAGCATTAAAAGAATGAGTTATAAAGGCAGAAGTTGGAATACTTCTGTGCCATCAATAAATATTTGCATCTCAGATGGCAGATCACGACAAGTCAACCCCCTCACGAGTGTGAGTAATGTAGATAATTTTTGTGGAGATGCAGTGCAGCAGCCACATGACTTGTGGTGTGACAATCTGCTGCTCTTCAATATCTTGACACTTCTGTTGCTTACTTGGAATTTCAAGTTTAGAGAACTAATTACTCACCAAACTCTTCCTGTACTTGCTAGGTAAAAATCGTTAATGACAGAGGTTGAGGACCAGAGATAGGAATGGGGCAGAGAAGCAGAACTGGAAGGAGCACACAGGTGTCTTCTGGAGTGTGGGAGAGGGGAGTGGGACTAAAGATACATTGTGTGTGGGGAAAACATGACTGTGATGTAAGTCTGTGCCCCTGGGCGGAATGTGGTGTAACCAGGCATGCCTGTTTGTTTGTGTCACCAGAAACAATGTGTTTGCAACTATTCCCTTCAGATACACTTCTAAATTCAAAGGTATATGAGAACTCTTATATCCTAGGCAAGGAAGAGGCTTGATGTATGTATGTCTTGACTTCCTCAAGTTGTTAATGAAACAGACCTGAAAATTCTTCAGAAGAATTCAAATTTTACCTTTTTTTTTTTTTTTTTTTTTGGCAGTAAGAAAGTGTTTGTATCATTGCAGTCTGGTCCCACGTGGAAAGGTGTAGCGTGCCCAGGCACCACACCCACCTTCTTGCAATATCATTAATGAAGACAGATGACAACTAAGTGATGCAAGCTGGGTCAAAATGATTATGGAGTGGTATATATTTAGCTCTTCTGATGACATTTAGAAATCTGTTATTTGGGAGGGACAGCACACTTTCTTCTCTTTCCAAAATAAGTCAATTAATAACCTTCCAGGTTTGGTTGGAAAATGTAGGTATTGTTCTTTCTAGAAGATCTTAGTGGCAGATTGGATCCTTGTCATTCAGCAGAACCCTGGATGGTCAGTGAGACCAGGAAGTGGTCTGAAAGGTAGCTGGAAGGAAATAAAGGAGATTCATGTTAAGTGTCATTGGGGAAAGTGATTTGCATCTGTAGAGGTTAAAAGTAATATCAAAATGAGACAGTTTCTGATTGGTGAGCTGAGAGTTCCAAGAACAGAGGAGTTACAGCTGAGGTGACAAACCTCAATATAGCCAAGAACAATGGGAGACCTTGAGCATGGAGCAAGTCGGTGAAATTTGAGTCTGGTGGGCCTTTTGTGAGGAAGAGAAATATTGCTGTTGTTACTTGTCTGAAGGGGACTTAGCTTTGCCCATTGCAACTGCCTGACAAACTCTGCTGTTAGCAAACCAGGACTGATAAAAAGATTCTTGATTTTAAGATAAAGACCATTTCTAATCAGCTAGACAAGGCATCCTTAATGT
Source organism: Euphonia xanthogaster (assembly GCA_034509185.1). Taxonomy (NCBI): domain Eukaryota; kingdom Metazoa; phylum Chordata; class Aves; order Passeriformes; family Fringillidae; genus Euphonia; species Euphonia xanthogaster. The sequence goes on from JAYDZK010000274.1 coordinate 18,724,005, forward strand.
TCTTAAGCTATCACAGTGCAAAAGTACTGCTTAAATCATGTGGGCAACCTAATAGCTTGCCACTCCTATGACCTGCTTAGCATGCAAAGTTTCTGTTATGACATTAAGAATAATGCCAAAGAATTGTTCTTGTTTTATGGTGTGCTGTAAGGGGGCATGTGTGCCTGTGTGTGTGAGAAAAATGGTCATGTTCTCTAGTAACCCAGAACAGTTATGATTGCCTGGATCATCTAGAAGCACAAGATGTTTTCAGCAATTAATTTATAGACTGAGCAGATGTTCATTATGGCAAGAACCCAATAAAGGACTAGAGCTGTTCTCTGAAAGACTCACGGATGCTTTCCCAATAGCTGAGGCTTAGGGAAAAAAATCTGCAAACTTTATTTCCTTATTGAGAAACACCTTTTTCAAGGAGAATCTTCTGTTAAGCTGGTCATTAGACTATCAGTCATAAGAAAACAGTAATGATCTAACACAAGGAATTTAAACAGTTGAAATAAATTCACTTTTTATAGTTTGAATGTTCTTGAGAGCTATTGTAAATTGTATAAAACATTAGTTGGAGTGGCTCATGTAATAAATGAAGGAGAAATTAATTTTCAGCCTAATTTTTGTGATTTCAGGCAGTATTTTAGAAGCAAAATTAAGCTTGGCATCATATAGGAAGCAAACCTAGCTGACAGTGTTGATCTGCTAGACATTGTTAAAGAACAGCACCAGTTTCTGATTGATTTGTGGGAAAAAAAACCCCATACTAATGCAAATGAAGTTTCACAAGTTTTTGTACAATTTATCTATTGAATAGGATAGTGAAAAAACACCTTTTTGAATCAGTGTTTCTCATTGTGGGGCAGTATTTAAAATGAATGATAAATGAAGGAAGTATTTAGGTGAATGCAGATATACTATCTCACCACTGTTCAAAGGATTAACACAAAATGAGCTTTGCATTGTTCTAGAAGCAGAAGATCTGTTTTAGACCATCATGCATGAGCACAGCTCAAGGAGAAATACTGAGCATTAAAGTATAGGCTTCAAAACTGGGTAAATATGCCAAATGTTGCTGCCTGACAATGAATGTTTTTAGTTTGCAATTCTCTTGCAAAAGCTTGTTTTTCCTACTTCCCTTTGTCAACTCCTCATTTCTAGCTCAAGAATTCCATTCTTGCCATTTATTTGCTTACCCTCTGATCCAGCATACATTCAACAGAAGGTTCAAATTCTGAATGTCTTTCTGCATTCAGGTCTAAGATTCTTCCCCCTTCTAAATGTGTCACTGTCAAAAAACTTGATTAAACAAACATGAACCAATCAGCCCAAAAGAGAGCCCGAACATTTTCCTCAGGATTTCCATAGCTGTTTATCTAAGGTACTGAGGCAACAATTGTTTATGGCTTGCTGAGTTAAGGGTGAAAAATTATTAAAGACAATGAAAGTTCAGCTTTAACTGCTATAGATAAGATACTACTCAGAAACAAAGGCTAAGTGGGGCTGGTTTAGATGAGTTATGTGTAGCATAGCCTTAGCTTCAAAGGAATTTAGCCAAAGGCAGGAATGGTAAAAGTGAAAAAAATATCAAGGACAAAGACTCCCTGTGCACATTCTAGAATTGAGGATGCAGTCTGTGTAGTCTGCTACTCAGCTGTATACTGTGCTCCAAATGGCTCTTCTGGGTGGTCTGTGATAGTCCTGGGTTTGCTGGTGAGAGAGAATGGCTTTAGCAGCACAGTAGAAACTCTGCATAGCACCTGTGTGGGAAGTGAAATGATGATGATTTCCACTGATTTGAACTAAAAGGGCTCGGGACTGGTTGTGAATTTTGCCAGCCGGATCTGCACGTGTCACATTCCACAGTGGTCACTCTTTTCCACCAAAGCAAATGAACGAGGTGCTCGTTCAGCAGCACCCTCCCCTCTGCCCCCAGCACTTCCTTTCCCACCACTGGAGTCCCTTGGCTGCTGTCCCAGTCCTCCTCACATGGAAGGCAGCAACAGCAGCAGCACACAGGGCTGTGGAACCACACGGCTAGAGGAGGTGCTTGCCAGTGAGAGTTGGGACTGGCCCACCCCAGCCTGCAACTGTCAGTCAGCAGTCCTGTGGCCCTGTGGCATTCAGCCATGGGCAGGTTGTGGTATGAGGCTTGCCAAACCAGTCAGGTTGGCCATCACTGCAGTAAGTCAGGAAGTTGATTTCTTCACCTTCTTGCACAAACTTGTCCGGTAGCATATTGCATCTGGTGGAAATAGGGTTCAAGAGTGATTTGTTTTAGTATTTGCCTTGATACAAAATGGCAATTTTTTTTAATGATAATGAAATAGAGTCCCTTCTGTTCCTGCAACAGAAGGAGAGAAGTGAGTAAAAATGAGTAAGCTGCAATTGGACTGACTTAGTCCCTACATTTTGTGAAGATTTAAAAACCCACTTAATGCCTCTGCGACAGTGAATAGATGAATTCCAGTGTGTGAGTCCTTTTTTCCAGACAAGAAATGTTTTAACATACAGAGGATCATTAGTAGATATAAACCTGGTATTATAGTTTCTCTTTGAAATCTAGTGTCAAAATGGAGATATTTATGAGATTTCTAAAACTGTTCACCAGGAAGCTGTACAAAATACGCTAGCAAGATGTCATTAAAAGCAGCAGATGCTATGATGGTTTTGCTGCAAGCACAGCAAAAGTGAAAGCACAGCAATTCCTCTATTTTTACATCTTTCTAGCCTATATTTGTCTGTCTCTTGCCCTTTTCCTTCTACATCTATTTTCTGACATGCATCATTTATTTGATTGCTAATGGACCCTAGTAGCATTGAGTACATGTGCTCTAGGATTAGGATTTGTGAATAGGAAAGACTATAATGATTAATGATTTTTCCCCCTTCCATCTGTAGTTGCACAGATGACCCCCCTGATATGTACCAGGCAGAAGCAATTCAAGACCTGCATGACAGGTCTGTTAATTGATTCCTTCAATAACTGCTGAAATCTAAAGGGGGAGGAGGGCTGGGGAGGAATGGCAGCGAGGTTGACTAGCAAAAGATTTGACCTAGTTTTTTCAATCTGCATGGCTGTGCAGACAGATTCAATTATAAATCTGCTGCTTTTTTTTTCTTTTCCCTATGTGAACAGCTGCATTGATTTTAAATGTTCAAATTTGGTGTGTAAAAACATAAAATTTTGTCATCAATGTATATAGTGTCATGAAATATGCACGTGTGGGGAGGAAGTAAGGGAAGTCACCTACTTTTGGTGGATTGCTGTGGAGTTGGCTACTTTCTACCCTGCTCCCCGATCTTCTCCTGTGTGACATTCCATGCTTGGCTTTTTGTCCTCCTGCAGTATTACTGTGTATGTGAAATACACTCACTACTTGCTTTGCATAGGAGCTGTGTGGTACTGCTTTGTACACAAAGCTAAAGGTGGCTGAAAGACTTTTGTTTTAAATTTTTTGATAACATCTCTAAACTAATAATTTGGCCTTCTAATTTTGGCCTATCTGTTTATACCACTTGCCCTGGCCTTTGCTTGGTTTGCTTGTTTGTTTTTCGTTCCTTATTTAGCAGTGATGCACCAGGGATTAGTACTAAATTCTGCAGCAGCATGGGGATTCATGACAGGCTTTGACCAGAGCTTTGATCCTCCAGATGCTCTGAATAAGCATGACAACAGACATTTGAGGGGGGGATATTCAGTTGCTGAATAGATTTGTGTGTTTTTCTTCCTTTTGATTACAGATTCCTTCTAGAGCACTTGGTTAACTGAACACATGGCTCTGGGGTTGGCCAGCCCAACAAGGGATTTTTACCTATTCTGCATTTCTTAATAACTAGTTTCATTTTTGAGCTGTTTGCATCTGCTACAGGAAAACCATAACCAACTGAAAACCAGGAAACTGACTTCTGTTCCTGAAGCTGCTGTGAGATACAGCTGAAATGGTATCAGGAGACTGCATAAACCTGGTTACAGCCTGGCTTCTTAGCTCTCTGCCTGGAGGCTTTCTTTCATTGTGCTGTAGGCAACGGCCTTGGAATATGGCTTTATGCTGCTTTGCAGTTCCTCACTCTTTGCTTGTGATCTCTGCTCTCTCATGGCACTGGCTGTGGCTCCAGTGTTGGTTTGTACCAGCTGGAGAGGCTCTTGAAAGGGCAAGAGTTGGCAGCTCTTAGCTGGCAAGGAGGGGACCACAGTGATGGGGAAAGAGCAAAGCAAAGGTGGTGCTTGGATCAGGGGAGGTTCTGTAGGCTTCCTGGGAACTCCTCCCTTAGCCAGCCTGTATGTATCAGTCAAAAATATTGCCCTGTATTAGGCTTGGAATAGATACATGCTGCTGTGCCCTTGGCGGAACGCCATTCATCAGACTTCCTTCTTCCTCCCCTCCTTGGTTTGCCAGTGCCTCTCTCTGAAGCTGGAAGGATAACCCTGTGGGTAGAAGCTGATCTTGCAGTGGAATAATTTTATTACTGTTTCCTATTGTAAAGGAAAATTTGGAATTATGCCACAGTCCAGGGTATTCTGAAGACTTTTGCTTTTCTTTGTGTGCCTGGCTGTAGCTGGTGGAGTCAGCAGTCACGCTTTTTGGGAGCCAGGCCGTGCCAGTAATGTTTCTCTAGGGGATCATGGCTAACATGCATGTCAAGAAAGTGAATGTCAGCCCCGGGAGCTGAAAGGAGGTGCTCACAGGAGCTGCTCTGAGTATCCTTCTTTGGCATCACGTCTGCTGGCCTGACATTCCCAGTCCCGCTCTGAGCAGTGGTCTTGGGCTGAGGTACTTGGTCGTGTATCTTGGATGTAGACATCATGTCTAATTTGTTCTCAAGGGAAGACAGAGTTTGATCTGTGATTCTCTGTAAAGTTGCTAATTACCATGTGCTCAGTGCTTGCAGAGCCTTGCTGCAGTTCAGGCACCGTGCAGATGCTTAACTGATGTGCATGCTGAGTGTTTTGGAGTGTATGCACCAGGGGAGTGTGAGGGTCTTGGCAGCACGCTGGCCAAGTGCGTGTGGTGGGCTATAACATCTGTGTTTGCCTGGGCAAATAGGCTGTTATGGGCAAGGCTTCAAGGGAGTCCTGCAGTAACTCCTGCCTCGGCATTTCTCCCTCCTGTTCCATCTTCTCCTTTCTTTGTCCTCTTGCCAAGTGTACAGCACTCCACAGTTCAAGTGCAGCAATATTCCGCATGGCTCATCTCTAACCCAGCTGGGTGAGAGACTGGCTGTCGCTTCCATTTGAGTTGTCAGATGAACAAAGTAGATAACATTCTGGATAGACTTTGTGCTTTTTTGGCTGAGCTGCCTCATAATTGTCCATATGCACCAGAATGCTCAGTTTACTGCAGTACCCAGAGCAGTGGGAAGAGCTCTGAAGACCTGTGGAAGAGCTGAGCCCCAACAAGGCAGTGTGTTTGTGTCTTATGTTCTGCTGGGAGGGTTTTGGTGGTTGGGTGAGCTTTCAGAAGCATGTATGCACTGCTGCTTTGCTCAAACTGCACCCAGACATTGCCATCAGAGTTGTTGTAAGGGATTTTTTTTTTTTTAGTTATACTTTTAAACAAGAATTATTCAGTGACTCACCGTAGAAATGATGTTTCTTGCCATTAAAAAAAATGTAACTGACAATCTACAATTGTGTAAAAATCTTTTACAATTATATAACTCATATGGGTTCCCAGTTTTGGTTTGCATCCCGAGCAGCATGCCTTGTGGTGTGTTTAAAAACAAATAAATAAGCAAGACAGTTCTAATGATCCAAAGGAGATGAAAAAGGTTATGGCACCCTAAACAGGAATACAAAGAGTAAGGAATACTTGCCACTTGAAGGTTTTGAGTAACAATTTGTCTTACACATAGTCTGAGACCAGCCAGGGCAGATAGGTGCTCTGTCTACTTTTCAGCATGAGGCACCCTTCTTCTCATTTTTTTCAAATACTTAATAATAAAAAGCCACCTTTTCTGTTACTATCTTGGCATCACTTATTTGAGGGACCTAACAGCAACCACTGGGGAACAACGTTACAGTGTCAGCTCAGGCTTCCTCAAGTATTCACCTGCTCAGTTTTCCTTTTTTTTTCCTTCAGCTTCTGCTGGTAGAGGTGGGTGTTTATATTGCAATACTGTTAGGGAACCATGTTTTAGTCAGGTGTCCTGTAGCCAAGTGTCGTTTGAAATTGTAGTGTGCAAAGTTGCTGACAAAAATCTTGTCATGAGCTGAAAGAAAATATGATTGCTACAGTTTCTTGTGTGTTTTGATGTAGAAAATACACTTGCTTATGGATCCAACGTGTAAGTCACTCAGAAATACCCAAGACATGAGATGACTTCTCTTTCATTTGACACATGCTGCAGCATGTTCAAATGCTGTCAAAACCGGTGGGCCAGCATTGTTGCTGCAGGGTGAGCTCCTCTAGATGGCTGGTAGCTGGGCATGCAGCTCACCAGTGCGTCCTGCCCCGTGGCTCCCTTTCCTGGCTGAGGTTTCTGGCTGCAGCAGCCCAGGGAGTTGTTTCCAAAGCGTCGTTTGGGTGATCCACTAACAAATCCTATTATTTGTTAATAGGATTTGTTCTTGCACTGTTTGGTCCGATCACTAATTGTTTATCACGCATTAGCACTACAATGAGATGCCTGTCAGCTGTGTTTTGAGCTTTTTGTGTGCAAGACTCATTGTTTGCCTGTGATGGCAGGTTTTGCTTCGGGACAGCCTTGGTGTGGAAGGCAGAAAACATAACGCTCTGCATTTCAAACACTGCAGTGTAGTATCCCTGCACTCTGGTGGGCTCTAGTTTCACCAACTCCCCAGGATAGGGTCAGAGGGTCAGTAAACTCATTTGGAGGGCTGGGTGTTCTGCACTTCTGCATACAGAGCTGCAGCTGCCTTGCAGATTGCTTCCCTGCCTTTCTGAAACAGTGTCCTGTTGAGCAGGCAATTGAACAAGAAAGCTTGAAGAATATTCAGTAATAGAATAGAAAGGTGAAAATGTACAAGAAGACTTGGAAGCTAGCAAGGCCTTGCTTTTTATCTTTGTTGGAGGTTTTGGTCGGTCCATATGGTATTCAATGATCATACAGTGCAGGTAGAAACTACTTCTTGAAAGGGGTTGATCTGAGCTGGCTTTTGAGATTTTAGGTGTGAGCACTTGTATAGGTATTTTAATAAATCATTTGCTGAAGCACTTATTTTTTAAAAAATATTATAAATCTTTTGAATTATAGGTATCTTAACATATTTTTAAAATCCTTTTTTCTCAGAAGAGAATACATTGTAAGAAATACAAAACAGACAGAGGTTTGGGCTTTACTTTTCTTGCAGCTCCTGCCCTTGCTCAGGGCCTGGTTGCATAATGCATGGAACAGGGCAGGAGTAGGATCCTTGTGTCCCTCAAGCCTTGAAATATTTTAGAGAATTAAATTTCTTTTAATGTTCCATTGAATATAAAGCATTATTTATCTTTTCTGCTTTCAAAAAATGTTTTCTAACCTGATATAACTTAAAAAGTTTCTGTTCTTGGTGAACAGTATAATTTCCCAACATTTCAGATACTTGTTAATATTTTCCAGGAAGTTGTTGCTGTACTCTTCAAGTTTTGTTCTGTGACTTGGTAAGGTCTTTAGCAATAATATCAGATAAACTGTTTGCTGTTAGTGATTGCTAGGGGTTTTTAACAACATCCTTCATTATTTGGCCTTTTGTTAGTAAATAGATCAGTAAATA
>JAYDZK010000274.1:18735841-18773842 GCA_034509185.1 Euphonia xanthogaster
TTCTGTATTGAAGTTGGCCACAAAATAAAGTTACTTAAGTGAGGGAAGAAACTTTGTGTGCTTAAAATACTGCAAGGAAAAAAAAAGGTTTACTAATGTGTGGGATGATGTGTACCTAAAAAAAAAAAAAGAAAGAAAAAAATACATAATAATAATAATAATAATAATAAAAGTCTAAACTTATTTTGCCAGTTATTGGTGAGTTTGGGACCTGGTAAGACTCTTGCAAGTCCTTCCCTCTGATGATGACTTCTTTTAGACATGCCAGTTTTAAGTGCAGAAGTATAAAACACCCTTTTCCCTCTGTATCAACTACCCTTGTTTTGATTTTGGTTCTGTTGAATGGGTAATCTCATCCTTTTGCAAAAATAATTGGTTAACGTGTATCACTTACCTAACACTGTCAATTATTTTTAGACTAGTGTTTCTTAAATTGATGGTTTAGAAGAGGCATTATTTTCTTTCCATACATTAAAAAGAGTGTGAGTTACATGAATCTAATATTCATTAGCCCTGTTAGCTTACTTTTTGTTTGGTTGGTTGGCTTTTCTGGGTTTTTTGTCCCTCTTTGGAAAGCCTCATTAATTCTTGCGGACCTTTAAGGCTGTTTAAAAAAAATCCCAAACCTGTAAACCTTATTTACCTTCTGTGGGCTCTGTGGTGGTTTAAACATCTGCAGAGCTGCTGAGAAACTGGCAGACATGAATTTGCTAAAGGGCAGCTACCCTGGTCAGCTCAGAAATGGCAGATGACCCGCTGGTGTGAGAACAATGCATTCACATCCCATCAGAGGGCCCTACAGGCACATTCCCAGTGCCCCAGATGGCTAAGGAGTTCTGTCTCTGTGTCTGGCCAGATTCAGGACAAAGATGACACGTTACAAGTAGGGCTGTTTGATTTATAGTAAGAAAAATTAAAAAATAATTTTACTTTTCTTCTCATCCTTCATGTGATACTTAAAAAATCTTTTCTATTTAACAAAGACTTTGCAATTGCAAATGCACGTCATCCTCCAAGGATTGTGAGGGCAACATTTTGAATTAATTCTGGCGGGTTCGGGGTTTTGTTTTCCCCAGCATTGGTGGTCGAGTGGGGTCGTTGTCTCCCTCATAAAGTAATTGCACCTGCTTGGGGAAACAAAATGGTACTTGATTAAATTGACACACTGGTGGTGAAGGTGGTGTTTCTGTCTATACCCTGGAGAAGGTGGGGGATCATTTTGTAAAGGGTTTTGGACCCCTTTCTAGAGAAACACTGCTCTCTTGAGATTGGGCTGGGCTAGGAGGCCTTGCTGTTGTAAAGAAGTGAATTGAGAAGGACGGGAGGGAAGATGCTGGCCAGGGCCTGCCTGGGGGGTTTGGGCACACACTGGGCTCAAGAGGGCTGCAGAGGCTCAGAGCTCTCCTCAGGGGCTCTGCTGGAACCCAGCTCCCCCGAGCTGCCTCACTGGGGCTTCCTGCCTTGGGCTGGAGGGGGTTAAATGTGGCTTCTGTCTGTGAGTGAGGAATCTGCCTTTAAAAATGTTACTGAATTCTGATTTTAGTTCCCTTGTTTGTGTTAGTCTTTCCTTTCTAGATCCACAATAGATGGGGCTATATTCAGCAAAATGTGTTTGTCCTTAAATTTACATGTAGTTGATTACCAGCTTTCAATTCAGCTGTGCTGAAATCCATTGAAAAAGAGATATTAGTGTGATGTTGTTCAGATTTCCATGTTTTAAAGAGAAAAGCAGGCAATATACTCAATTCCACTCTCCTTACTCTTTCACAATAGTTGCTCCCTCTTAATTGCAGTACCTTCTGCAATAAATAGTCCCATGGGATTCACCAAGACTGTTTAGGGAATTGAATCCCACAGTGTTAGCAGAAATGGAAAAAATGAACAGTGCTTTTAAGAAGTGCAGCATTTGGCAAAACACTCAGTTTGTACATGTATCAAACATTAATTCTGTTTTTCTATTTATGAATCAATTTAAATTATTACAGAACAGTATCATGGTAATGAAGATTTTATGACACCTGTGAAATTTGGGACCCTATTAAATGAACTGTACTTTAAATGACTTTAAACTCTACTACTGTAGCCTTGAAAAACATTTTTTATACTCTAAATTATATCTTGATTTGGTTGAGTTTTTCTATGAAAAAAAGAAAACAAACCTCACATTTTACAAGCTCTACCAAAAGCAGTCACATGGACAAAGCTTGGCTCATGCATACCTGAATTAGTGGTCAAACCTGCTCAGTATTGCAGGTGTATAAAATGTTTCTGTTAAAACTGCTTTTTCTTGAGTGTCCTGGTGGGACTTTCATGGGTTTTTTGTAGCTTTCCCTGTCTCTTCATCACTGGCATAGCTGGCCAAGATAATCCTGGGTCTTGCAGCTGTGTACTGGGGACAAGCCCTGCTTTAAGTCACGTGCCCATTCCTCCCATGCACGTGACAAACATAAGCAACAAAGGCAGAAAAGCTCATGTTTGTGTTTAGAAAATGTGTTTTGTTTTAGGTAATGGGTATAACATCTATATTACAATTTTAAGGTTAAAAAAAAAAAAACCAAAACCTACTGGGTCTGTGCTTTGTCCTGGATTTCCCTAGGCCGTAACATCACATGTAATTTTAAGAATATAATTTAAGCAAACACAGCTGGTTGGCTTAGATTTAAATTAAAATTAGCTCAGCATGAAACATGTTGGAATTACATCTTGTTGAATTTTTTTCTAACTGGGACTTTTGATCTGCTTTTTTCCTTTTAAATTAGCATGTTTAGGGAACTGCCTTTCTATTGGAGTTATATCATGGCTATCACATTCCTTTACTCAGGAGAAGGAGAAAAGCAAAACAGAAGTTACAAGATGTATTTTATTAAAAGAATAGCAAACAAACAAAACAACAGCAAAACCCCCAAGCAAACAAACAACCTCCCCACCCAACCAAAGAAAATCCCCCCCCATACCCTCCAAATAAACAAAAAACTTCTAAATCATGTCTTATTTCAGAGGAGACTGACTTACCAAGTGCACAGAAAATCCATCTGAAACAATTTTTATTTTGATTTTTGTGTTTATTTAATGGCTGTTTCTTGATCTTGCTGTTGATGGAGGAGGCTGAGCTTGGTTTCCTCTGTAAATGCATAAAGCTACTGCAGTTGTCTTCTGTTTCTTTTATTTGTTTTTGCTCTGCCTACAGCATTCCCCTGCCTGTCTAATTTTAAATGTTTTCTTTTATGGCTTTGTAAAATTAGTGATTGACATCGCCTTTATTGTCTCTTTAAGGATTGACTCTTGTCTAGCTCTATGGCTTACTCTTCAGGAAGATGTTTTTATTGTCTTTAAATTGTCTTTGATAATGAAGACTTGAATTTCTGGCTGTTTTACAGCTTTTTGATACAAAATAAGGACATAGATGCTAATATTCTGAGCCCTCTTGTTACACAATGAAGTGTTTTAGAATTCTTTAGTAAAGCAAACTTCTGAAATCAAATTGCATTGGCTTCTTCAGCTATTTTTTTGGTTATCAGCTAGCAGCAATTACCAGCACTGGTTTGGTTATGTCTGTATTGAATTTAATACAATTCTCACTTCTTTTGTCAGCTTATACTTTAACTAACATACAAGTTTCCACTGTGGCTTGATTAAAATGTATTTACATCTAATATGTGCAAAGCTTATATGCTTCTTTTTTTCATGAGCAGAAGACTGGATTGCCTTCTTGAGCTTAGTAGTGAAACTGGATTCATCGAAGCCCTGAACTCTAAAGCAGGGGATTTACACCTGATGCAATGCCTTTAATTTGCTTGGTGCTCTAGAGGTAGCATGATGGTTGCAATCTGCAATCAATTTAGATTGCCACCGAAGTTTTACAGAGTATAAGGGTTTTTTTCTTCTGTAACACCCTAGGAGCAAATAGTGAGATCACTGATACATTGCATGTGTTTTGAATATTTGTCCTCTCGCTCTCAAATCACCAACATAATTTCAGGCTATAGAATTGCCTTTCTTATGGAATTGTGTCAATGTCTCAATTTTTCTCCAGAAGGATGGGGTGGTCTGGCATCACCCATCTTTCTTTACCAAAAGCTATTGCAGTAACCACTATCACATTGATTAGGACTTAATTCCCTTTAATCAGTGGTGATGTCTTAAACACGGCAGAAGCAGCAGCTGTAGCTCATAACAATGCTTAAAATGGGGCTTGTGTGGGGGTAAGAATTCTGGGATTTTTTTGTAGCTTGTGGTCATCCAGCTGGATAAATGTGAAACTACTTAAGTACCAAGTGTTGTTTTGGTCCTTGTTGGCAGAGTTCTGGGAAACAGAAGCTGTTTAAGTGAAATAACAAGTTATATAGTTCAAAGATGGCAGAAGTTCATAGTGTTCAGATATGAATGTGATTCCTGTACAGTGTCTTTAGCTTTCATGGGAATTCTAGATTTAGGCTCATAGTTACAAATAATTTAATTTTTCGTGAGTGGAGTGGTGGTCTTTGACTATATGTAATGTAAACTATGCAATTCAACCCTAAAATGTCTCAGAGAACTTATGGATTGGTCTTAGGATTTTGGACAGCCTCATACTTCAGCAGAAGAGTATTGCTTGTGTCTGCACCATGTAAATTTTATGCTTTTAGAAAATTGTATTAGCTGTAAATTGTATTAACTAGGCAGCTTAAGTGCTTGCTGCCTTTCAGGATTCAGAAATTCCATTGTGCCAAAGGAGTCCTGAGGTGGTAGCTATTTTAGAAACTGATTTTTAAGAAGGCTGTGTTTGGAGGATAATATTATATGCTTCTCAAGCTGCCCTGCCCTTCTCTTTAGTTGGTGCTTCTCTAGGAGGCATTCCTCTCATGCTTTTGTTCTAATCTCTTTCTTCACAACATGAAAGAAAATCCTCTGATTCATGTGTTCCGGGAGTTCCTTTCATCCTTCAAAGTGATGTTCCTTATTTTGTGATCTAATTGTCTATATGAGCTTGCTTTTGAGCTGTAGAACTAAGTATTGCTTTTGTTGGCAGGGTTATAATGTTTGCCCATTTACCACATGCCATTTGTTGGTAACAGTAAAGAAGTAAATAACTGAATGTTTTCTTCTCTCATTTTTCTGTTTCTCACAGGTTCATTGCTAAACCATGTGCCTTAGGCCTTAAAGTCCAAGCCAATGGACCACAGAAAGCTCAACCTAATGCTATCTTGGAGAAGGTTTTCACAGCTATTACAAAGGTAGTGTGTCTGACTAAAATATTTACCTTGTGAAGTGGGATGTGGCACTGTAAACTATGTCTGAACAAAGCAAAGCTAACAGGTAAATGCAGTGCTGCGTTTTGCACCCCAGATCAGAAATTCAGGTATTTGGGATGTCATTAATATGCCAGCTTGAGCGGCTGTGTATCCCTTTGAGATGTCTCCTGTAAGTTTTTAATTAAAAATTGTCACAGAAACATTTTGTAGATGCCATATGGCCACCTACTTTTTTTTTTTTGCTTCTTATTTGTTTTTGCTTCTTATCTATTTTGTATCAATTTTTGCAAAATTGTTTGGATTTCTAGAAAAAAAAAGGCTCATTGTAGGCCAGTAATATTGATATTGAGTTTTCCATGAAACTTCAAAGCTACTCCTTCTAGGGAAAGGCCTGTCTTGCTGGTGTCCCATCTAAAGGAATACGACACAGAAAAGTGGGAGAAACTGACTGAAAAATGTTTTATTTACAGCATGCATATCTTTCTTGTACAAGATTTCCCCCCACAACCTACATATCTGTCTCTACATCTCTCACCATATGACATCTCAACTTAACAAGTTTGTTGTTCTGTCCATGCTTTTCAAGCATCCCAAATTTTTCTGCAGGAGCTTTCCACTCCCACATTGGCTCCAGACTGCAGCTGGGCACCAGTGTAAACTTCAGAGAGTATTGAGGGGCAAAACTGGGTTCAGTGTCACAGACAGTGAAATCGGCTATGGACCTGTCTTGCTTGTGTGTCCTACACTATCCAGAGATTGCCATGGCACTTGCTGTGACTTGTGTCCTGTTTTCAGGGAGGGAATGCCATGTGCCTTCTTTCTGAAAGCTGCAGGATATACTCTCACACAGACTCAGCTGAAGGAAGAATGGTTAGGTTTTGTTAGTTGTGGGGTTGTTTAATTTTTTATTTTTAATATTTCGTCGTGAAATCTGGTAGTCTGACACAGAGCCTGAAATACCTGTGGGTGTGAAGAGCTCCAAACAAAAGTATCTGCTTTCCTACAAGAATCTGGTAGCTGCTCTCAGAGAAACTGTCCAGTTTAGCTACCTGCCTTTTTTGAATCCTATACAGCAGTCAAACTTCCAAGAGCTGCATCAAACATTTCATTTTTCTAAGGTTACAGAAATTGCTTTTCTTAACCTTCTATTGAAAAACTAGTAGATACTTTGGTTGACTAAAATACTTTATTGAGATGGATGGCAAATACTTGAACCCTCTATTGTCTTATCCTTTAATTTCCCTCTCTTTCCTGTGTTTTCTTGGAAGCTGATGGACAAAACTTCAGCCTAACAGAAATTTTGCTGGTTTTTGTCTTACAACAATTAAAAATTTAATGTTCTTTGTTGTAGCAGATCTTGTACTTCATTCAATGTACATATCTGGTTTGCAGAAATAAAGCTAAAGTTCCAGAAAACAGATTGTGCATTTTTCTGTTTATTTAAAAAACTATGTGATCAGGAGAAATACAGAAGTAATACATATGCTTCACTGTACATGTAGAATTGCTGTATAATTGGAGATTCGTCCTGTATTGCTCTTCAGATTAAAGACAGATTCATTTTCTTTTGCCTTACCTCTACACTGGCCTGCACCCACACTAATGGTGTGAGACTTGTACATTCTGCTTTGGAGAATATTTGTGTGTATTTAGTTTTACAGAAAACAATTCCAGAAAATGTCTCCCTGCTGTCAAGGTGATTTTCCTTTTGAAGTTGTCACTTTGTTTAGCGACCTCATTTTTTTAACATTATCATGCCAGAAGCATGGGATTTATCTTCTTTGTGTGTCAGTCAAACCATCTTCCCTAGTGCAACAGTCGATAGGACAAAGATCCTGATGTAGGAGAGTGGGACAGGTATTAGTGTCTGGCAGGCAGTGGGGTGTTTGCAAGAGCCGCTGCTCCAGAAATGCGTGGCATTTTATGTCTGCTAAACTTCACTTCCAAGTTTCAAGCAAGTTTCATTGTCCCTTTAAAGTTTTTTATCAGTAATGGACCTGCATGTCATGCTACAGCATCTGTCCTTCTAGATTGATTTTCATTGTAAATGTGCTCTGACGGGAATCTGCCAGGAGAGATTTCTGTGAACGTATTTCTGTGCATCCGTGTGTCTGACAGCCTTGGTAAGAAGACAGGAGTCAGTTTCAGTGGTTCTGAATTTAAAGTGTTAATGCAGTTGAGCTAGAAAATAATTTTTGTGCATGTCTGTTTTGTAGCATCCAGATGAGAAGAGGCTGGAAGGGCTCTCCAAGCAGCTGGACTGGGATGTACGCAGCATTCAACGTTGGTTTCGACAAAGGCGCAACCAGGAAAAGCCCAGCACCCTCAGGAAGTTCTGTGAGAGCATGTAAGGATGCATGTTCTCTTCTTGAATCTTGTTGAGCCTGTGTGCTCATCAGTTTTCCCCTTTGTTTTTCATAGGTAATTTTGCAGACAATTAGAAAATTATACAACTTGATAGAATATAACTAATGAGAAAAATCATCTTTATTTTCCTGAAGGAGTCAGATTGTACTTTTCGGGTATTTTCAGTGGTCAAAAGCTTGCAGAAATCATGTTGTTGTGATTCTATACTATCAGGGCACCAGCTAACACCAAATCACCTGCTGTTAGTGTGCTGTCCTTACTACCTTTAGCCATACAAGCTGGTGGACATCTGAGATGGAGGAGTAAAGATTAAAGGCAGTTGGGTTGTTAAATGTAAAAAAAGATAAATTGTCTAAAGATGATTGCCCTTTATTAAACAGAGGAACTTAAGTGTCAGAATACTTAAGTCTGTTCTTTGGTATTTACAGCTAAAATCCTCCTTCCTTAATGTTTAATAAATCAAGGCATGATGAGATTATGTATAGACTTGGTCATTTTGTTGCCAGCAGCTGCTGGCCTTAGAGTTACTAATTTTTGAGGTCAGTGAAGAACTACCTTTTTTTCTACAAGGGTTATAGTTATTAACTTGTCGGCTGTGGAGTCTTGGGAAAAATTATTGCTTTATTAGCCTTAGAGCTAGCATATTTGGGTGGCATATTTTGCTTCCTCTGTAACTCAGCTCAAAGACCTCACTCTCTTGTACTGGTGGCAGGGCATTTGGGTGAGCCTACAGGTAGAAAAATTTAGGCATACCATTAAATATTGGCATGGATAGGGTAGTAATGGGTGCTGAAATTTTGGAATGCATAATCAAAATAGGATGCAAATGACAGCTATGAATGGTAGGTAAGGTCTGGAAGGTAAGGTCAAGCTGTAGTGAAGTGCTGACAGAATATGGTGCCAGCTTTGTTTAGAGGAAGCCATTGGCATTTCTACAATATGTATCTTTAATAGTAACGATAAAACTTGTCCAAAAAGAAGCAAGATAACATAATTTATAGGTCAATACTTCAGGTTCTGTTCATGGCTTGCAAGAGGTGCAGAGGGAGCTGCCTCTCCATTTCTACATGTACCTAGTGCTGTGGGAATGTGGTGTTATCCGACCAATTGTGTGTGCCTTGCCCTGGCAGCGTTTCCAGTGATGGACTGTGTGCCACCAGCTGACCTGACACATCTTGGACAAAGTTGTTGGCATGTAGTCAGACTACTACTGGGAACCCAGGGAACCCATCCCTTCAGTATGGGTGCTAAAGTGTTGTTTAGTTAAATCTGTCCATCAGAGCACTGAGTGAGGTACTTCCGAAAATTTTGACCAAAGAAATCCTTTGGTATGGTGTATGTAGCCTTTTCATAGCCATTGAGTTAGTTTTTCATAGCTGTTGGGGTGGCTTTTCAGAGATCTAGTGACTGTGTGTGACAGGTGCTTTGAAGCTCTGAGCTACCTGAAGTACATGTTCCCACAGCAGTCGTGGGAAGGGGAGCACTCAAGTCTTCAGTAATTCGGGTGCCCGTGGAGAGTTTCGACAGAACAAAGTGCACCCTTATCTCATAAGCAAGAACAGAGCAAGCAGAACAACAGTGATCTCTGGCTGCACCTTCATACTGCTGAGCTGCTGTTGTCCCTCCAGAGGCTTCAGTTTTGCTGGGAACAGCACTGACTGTGGTGTGGGAAGAAAAGTGAAAGAACCCACAGCACATGTGGATCTGCCTAAGAAGAACTCCAACTCTTTTTACGTGAAGATGATTTAATTTACTGCTAGGCAAAGTGTTCCTTGGACCCAGAGTGGCTTTTCCATGATGAAAGGGAAGAGGAGCTGTGCCAGAAGGGCTGTAGGCATTTTTGACTGCCTTATCTTTCTTGCAAATGAATAGCGTGGGCACTATCTAAGGTAGAGTAGCTTCAATATGACAAAAGCTGAGAGTGAAATTTAATGATAAATGCACTTGCCTGAGATGAATGATGCCAAAGATCCAGCCCCAAACACACTGTGCCAGTAACTTCATTACTAGGTTCTTATTGTCACAGATTTCTCACTTTCTCTAACCCTTCCCTTCTTTTCAAGCAGTTACAATTCTGGTCATGAACAGAGTGCAGAGAAACCCCAAAACCTACACTGCTCACTGCTTCTTGAGGGGGAAGGGGTGTTTGGTGGGTTTTTTTGGTTTTGTGTTTGTTTGTTTGTTTTTGTGGGGGTTTTGTTGTTTTGTTCTGTGGGTTTGTCTTTTTGGTTTTGTTGTGTTTTGTGGTTTGCTTGGTTTGTGCATTTGTTTGGTTTGGGGTTTTTTTTTGTTTGTTTTTGTTTTGTGGAGGGTATTTTTTGTTAATTTTGTTGGGTTTTTTCCAAATGGAATAATTTCTTTTGCTGCCAGTCTTTGTCAGATATTCAGGCCATGGGCAGATGATAATTATATGAAAAAAAACAGTAATAAAATCTCCTGTTTATAGATACTGTTTGTGTTACAGCATTATAGTGAAAATAAATTACTTTTTCAGGAGCCTTAACCAGTGTTCACACCATAGAGTTTTGTCTGTCAGTCTGAAAGAGAAGGTGTAAATTGATTATTGGAGCCACAGAGACCCTAATGGTGAGACCCTAGTGGTGTTACATACCTGCTTAAGCTTTCAGATGTTATGGTGGTAAGCATTTATATGAAATATGAAATAGATAATTTCACTAAGTGATGATTAATGTATATTATCACCAGGTGGTGATTAATGATCCAGTCAGAAATTAATAAATGCAGCACTGAGCATTATTTTACTAGCAAGTCAGTCCTCATATCCCAAGGATTTGGTGATTCTGGCATGAAACCTGGAGTTCAAGTGACAGTTTGTAGTCACTAGGAAAGGTACCCAGCTAGTATAACCTCAGATTGCAAGGCTCAGGCTCTTAGCCTACTATAGTAGCTGCGTTGGATAGTCTGTCCATAGCTTTTCTTTCTGTTTTGTGAATTTAGACCATTTGCACTCTTTTCTTCAACTTTAAGGTCCAAGATGCATAAAGGAGGGAAAAAAAGTGGTTAACTGAGTGTGCAAAATGGACTTTCCTATTTCCATGTATTTCTGTTGGGTTTTTATTATTCTTTTCTCTCTGTCCCTATGGCATAGCCTAACATCAAGAATATTACTTTGCTTATTGCCACACAGAATACAGGATCCAATAATGTCTTTGTTAATGTTTGATGTGTCAGAAAGCCAATGCAGTAGTGACTCCCAAACCACTTCCAGTGTCTGCCCAGTTTCAGTGTGTTGATTCTGCTCATACTACCAGTGTGTAGGCATGCCTGGTTTTCTCAAAGACTCAGTAGCATAGAAAGAGAGAGCATTCTGTCCTCTCCCCTTGTTCCATGCAAAGGGAGAGAACCTGTGATGGCATAAGTTACTAGCGTGGGATTTTGGAATGTCATCAGGCCAATGACGTGTCTGTCCTACAGCTATGTGCATTTAAGCAAGCTGTTTATTAGAGACATTTATGTGGTTTCTAAGGAGTGTCTGGAAGAAACATATGGCCAAGAGAGATGTTTTGAGTTTATGCAACATTCTGCGTGTGAAAACATGGAAATGTGCGGATTGAAGAGCCAAAGATCTATTTTTTCCTCCCCTTTATTCTCTAGAAGAAGCTTGGATACTAAATTGTCTGTAAGTAGGGTGTCTTAGTTTTGATGTAGGGGAGAGAAGAGCCTCTGTCTTGTATCCTAGCTAGATGTTCTTTTTCCCAAGGAATTGAAATTTTGTTTATGCAGGTTGCTGTGGAGGAAGATTTTGTCTCTCTATGCCTGTGTATATGTGTGTGTGCACATGTATGTGTATAGATGTAGAGGAATAACGATTGGGGGTTTTTTTGCTTGTTACACACGTTTGTGTGAAAATTCTGTGGGCAGTTTGCAACTTCTTGGGCATACTGCTTTTCTCAACTAGCAGAGTAATGCTCTCCTACCAAGTTGTACTGGAAAAATAACTCTGCTAGGGAAAGAAATGAAGACAGCTGTTTGGTTATTGAAATTCTGAACTGTGCTGATGCACATGATAACAGAATGTGTGAAAGAATTCATCAGTCTGTGCTTTGTGTTGAGCAGTAAAACATTAGAAAGTAAATAGGCTTTTAGCTCTGAGTATTTAATAGCATCAGGCTCTCCTAAGCCAGCTTCTAACACACTTCTGATCTGAGCAAAGATTTGTGGTGGATGGTACTTTGGGTCCATTTAATTCCGATGTGTCAACTGCTCCAGTGCTAGATGGAATGAAGGACTAAGAAGTGTTTCATTACTGGAAAAGCAAAGAGGGGATGAGTGTGTGAAGACACACAACGTGCTCTGCAGCAAGTGTGGTACCTGCTCTTCAGTGGCCACAGAACTGCACTATCTCCCTTGTTTTCCTTTGCTGTTTTCCATGGAATGGGAATTGCTGTTGCTTGGGCAATCAGATATTCAGTATTGTGTTGATAAGTGGATTATGACATGAGGGGCAAGTAGGCTCAGGTGTTGGCAGAGTCAGATTTGTGAGGCAGCTTGTGGATGAAGGATATAGGTGTTCAATGAAATGTGAAGGGAGATGGAGTCTGTGAAATTGTTCCAGAACAGGGAAGATTTGACTTTGCTGAATGCAAGAGGTGTTATTATGACTTCAGGTGACAGGAGAGTTGAGAAAGGAGACTCGTAATTGCTAGTAAGTGGTAACTGAAGTGCAGAGTAACAAAGATGATCTGGTAATTTTTATCTGTACTAAGCATGTGAAATACTGCCATTTGACAATAGTACTGTAAGAGTTACATTTAGACCCTGGAGTTAATACATTCAAAGATCTGTTACTCTCTTAAAAGGATTATGTCTAGTAACATCACTGAAGAGAGATGTGCTTGAATGCAAGGCCTCTGTAGAAAGTAAAAGTGAATGAGGCATTTATACTGAAACTCATGTCAGGGAAGCTAGAGCTATGCAAAAAGTCCTGGAGTCATGTTTAACTATGTAAAAACCAAGACAGAATTCCTGATCTGTTTTACATCAGGGTAAGATGTTGCTCCACAAGAGTAGCACTCAATAGCTCTGCATGTTACTGATTCATTTGTCTGCTACTCTCTGAGACATCATGTCAGTGTGGAAAAGTACCGATGGAGCCTTTTCTTTTGTGTAAATGTGTGTTTTTGTATGATGTCCTTCAGCCCTGGTTCACTGATGGCCTCCCTGCTCCAAGAGAAAGAGAGTAAGACAGCACTGGTTGCCTTGAGTTACACAATACATAGTAATTTGTAGCTTGAGTCCCTGGACACACAAATAAGTGAATGGCTGCAAGTTGTCCTAATTTTAAAGTTGTGAGAACACAGTGCAGCCATGTCAGCAATTTTAATTCTTCTCTAACACTTGTTCTGTGATAAATCTATATTAACCATCTTCCATGTACCTCCTCTCCAGCACACAGCTTGCCCAGCACTCACACTTCCAAAGGCAGACTCTGGGCAATCAAGCCCAGCTGCTCAGCGTGGTTTGCTGTGGCTTCATGCCTGCAGCTTTGCCTCTTGGAACATCTGTATTAGGCATACTTGCACAGGCTGGCTCAAGCTGTAGTTCAGCAGCACAGGCTGCCATTGTGGATCCAACAGGCAGTAAAGGCTGCCTCCCTGGGCTCTGCATCCTTGCGCTCTGATTTGCCCTGCCCTGCCAAGCTGGCTGTCCAGCTGCTTTGTAGGCTGATCCACCATACTCTATGGGGTTAAAGGTTACCCTGCATGCAAACATAGGCTCCTTTTGTGGGTCATGAGCTTGCTGGAGTTCTGTTTCTTGTGGTTGTGGAGAGTGTGTGCAGCCAAGTAGCATAACCAGGGAAGCATGGGCAGTACTTGCATCCATGGTGGAAGCTCAGGTTTTGGTGTGATGGAGGAGAGAAGCCGGGGAAGCAGCTTCAGCCACCTGGCCCCTCCTGATGTGAGAGGGTGGGAGGACATGGTGGTGGAGCAGGGCGTGTTGTGCCATGTGGTCCTCTGAGTGGATCTGCTCCTTCTGCCAGCTCTAATACAAGGGCTTAGATAAACACAGGCTGAGTGAATGAATGCTTTTCTACTGAACAGCTGCACCTGTGACTCTGTGTGCATCCTTTATCTCATTCTTCCTATCATTTTTTAATTTGGAATAGTAAAATACTGGATCTGAGTCTGCTCCTGTTCTGCTGCATTAAAAAGCTGAATCATCTGGAGAAGAGGAAGATGGAAGTAGACTTCTTGCAACTGCATATTATGCTGCTCAGAAGGCTCCACTTAGCTCAGGGCTCATATGAAACAGACCCCAGCCTTGGGCAAGCTTGGCAGTTTCCCTCGTGATTCCTCTCCTACTGTCTGCCATACCCACATATGAATCTGGTCTGTGATCACCATGCTGTCTTTTTAGGCTGGGCCTCAGGACTCCTCACTGCCCAAACATGGTGTTAGGGGGAAGTTCCAACATTAGTTAAGTGTCAGGAGTTGCCAGCCCTCTTTCCCTGCTATTTTGCTAGAGCAGTCAGGCAAAGATGTCCATGCAATGTCCTCATAATATGCTGTGTTTTAGGGCTTTAGTGCTTTAAGCACTAATTATTTTGCATCTTGTGAAATTCCCTCTTCCCTCAAATTGAATTACTTAAAAATCTGAATTCCTTGCCCTTACTGCCTTCTGTGACACAGTTTTTAGCACAATTAATAAATTTAAATTAACTCATGTGCTCATCCTGCAAAGACACCATCACTTAACGTTATCATTGTACATTAAGCAAGGTTATAATTAACTAGGTTTCCATTCTCTTGTGGGTTGTATGGGCTCACCATTATCTTATATTATGGAAATTAAATAATTCCTTCCTAAGTTCTAGTTAATGTGAACACAAATCCAAAATTACAGTCACAATATAACAATTTAAGACAACTAAAGGAAAACTGAAAGACTGCAGTAGCTGCTGCTTTCTTGTGTTCCATGCACCTTGAACTGTCTAGTTCTTCATTGTGGCAGAGACCAGCTGCCACCTTCAGTCAGCCTCAGCTTTAAATGAAGTTGGCAAACACTGGAGACAAGTGCCTTGAAACACTGAAGAGTTAAGTGGCAGTAAGATATTATTTTATACACAGCACTGAATGAATTTTGTTTTATACACTGCAAATCCTTACTTCTCTCTTCTCCCTTGTATTTATGTTGTTACACAGTTTTGTTTCATATCTGATTGCCTTTCATTTTATAGATCCATGGACTATGCCTCTTCACAGAGACACAGAGTTAAGAGAAGAATTAGCTTTCATATTGTTTAGCATTTTTCACTTACGTATAACTAGGCCTATAACTACACTGCTTTCTGTGTTGGTAAGTTTTCTGCCAATGGAAAGAGGCTTGCAGCTCAATTTATGTAGTGGTGGTGGTCTCTGTGAGAACATGTACATGATGCTGATGGAGATGAGAAACTTGCCTGGTTCATCTCATGCTTTTTGATGATGGTAGGTAGTGTAGCTACAGGCATTTGGTAACCTAGTGTTTGATACAGCTTCTGTCTTCTGCTTTGGTGTCTCACCACAGACCTGCTGTGACAGCACACAGAGCCCAGGCTGCACTGGGGACCTTTCTGGTAACTTCATCTCTTTGCTCCTGTTTTGCATTACATGTAAATCCATGAACTCATTACATTTTACTGGTACTATCAGTGTGACAGGCCCTTCTGCTTGTATTGACTGGTGACCAGGATTTGCTCACACAGGCAAGTTTATTTTTCACTTCCCTGAAGTTCAAGAAACTAACAGATTAAAAAAAGGGTATGTGAGATTTAAATTCTTCACTATTTTTTTCAGAGGATTCAAGTAGTGCATCAGTTCATGTAGTCCTGGTTACTGGCAGGGTAAATCTAAGATCAGGCCCTGAAACAGCCTGAAATTGTGATTATCAGACAGGAAATATTCAGTATGAGGTGCTGCAGAAAGTGTGCTTTGAAATTCTTAATGCTATCCCTTATGGTTAGTTATTTAAATACTTTAAGACTAATGAATATAGTTTGGTTAGATGGTGCTTCCTGGTTAATTTGGTTTCTGTCTTCTTTATCTGCTCTGATAAAAGCACTTTTGCAAGAAAAATAGTACAAAAATTTCCTGTCCCTCTGTCTTTGTACAATGCTTGGAATACCGAGGGAAAAGAAATCTTTAAAAATGAAAAATGGATCAAAAAAAGCCTTCACTGTAATGAGCAACTTGTAGAGGTTTTTCTGAAGTTTTCAATGATCCAACAAGCAATGAATGAGAGACACGGAAAGGGAAGGAACATAAATGACAAAGTAAACATACTTCTTTGGCATGTGAAAGGGAAAACAAAATTGACAAGATGAGGTTTGAATATGCTGCTAAAAACATTGCTTATCCTCCAATCGTAGCTATACTAGCCCTGCAACTCCCACTTGGAAGCTGGGGAGGTTTAGCTTCTGAACTGGAAGTACAGAATGTGGAGACAAAGCAGGCCCTCCCTGGCAGACTGATCTCCACCCGTGTAACCAGAGGCTGTGTGGTTGCTGTGCACAACCTTGGGATGTGCTGCATGGATGGTGCACAGCCAGCAGCTTCCTCAGGGACATGGGGAAACAGCACTGACACCCAGCCTGCCTCCACACAGATCACACTCCTAAGGGTCCAGCGTCTGCTTCAGCAGGCTAAAAACCACTCTGGGGCACTTAATGCTACAGGAAAGTAGCATTCAGCATGGGAGCAGAAGAAAACAGGTAATGCAAGTTGGTCTAAGAAGGTGGTTACCTGACACAAAAGTGCCTTGTGCATGCTAATATTGGCCGTCATGGCTAGGACAACATTGCTGGGTGAAATTCAAATGCAGTCTGGAAGATTCAAGTTTTCATTCCTCTAGAGCTGTAAGGGAGTGGTTCAGTGAGCAGCTGTTGTGTCTGCAAACAGGTGACTTGTGAGACCATTGTGAGAATGGAGAGTAGAGGCCCAGGTTAGAAAGGCTTTGGAGGTGGTTTCTCTCTCCAAGACTCATCAGCTGTTTGCATTGAGCATCACTGATGAGAAAACAGGTCTGCTGGTCAGACCACAAGGGATGGTGCATAGCAGAGACCTCTGGGTTTTCTGTGTGTGCTTCCCATGAGCTTTCCAGATAGTATCTCTTTGTAGGGCAGGATTTGGCAAGGATCATAGATCTCTGAGGTCTTATTTTTATTTTATGTAGCCCTCAGAGTACTCAGAAGAGAACAGTTGCATAATCATTGAACAGAAACTATGTAACCTAGAATGTTACTGAAACACCTTTTGTATTATACATGTTTTCTGGCCTAATTATAAAAACACACTTCATTATTTATAAAACTGCATCACTTCAAAATTTAGTGCTGTGATTCCTTTCCTCTTTTCTGCACTACTAAATTTTGCTCCTAAGACTTTCAGAGCTGCATTTTGAGCATACAGATTTAGGACAGGACTGATCTCAAGTGGCACTGTAATACTTAATATTAAATAACTGATTCAAACGGCAACCAAGAGGAAAATCAGGTGACAGTCAAGTCTTAATCCACAAGATTGAAGAGGAGAGCAATACAGTGTTCTCAATTTATCATAGCTGATATTTTGCACATCTTACTGAGTTGTGCATAACTGCCTTCTTCCTCATATAACATCTGCTTAGCCACAGTGCAGGAACTATTTCCCATTTGCGTGGTCCAGGCTGACTCAACAGCAATAGCATGCCAAAAGAGGCAAGAAGATTTGATTCATTCATTTATTTACCCGTGTATTATTTTTAATTAACATTTTTTATATCTGCTAGCATCTGTCAACCTTTGTGGAAATGCAGCAAATATTCATTAGAGAAATCTGGGGAGGCAGGAGATTGGAACAGTGGAGCTACTTCCATCAGCCATACAGTCATACTTGCAGCTTTGTTTTAGAATAGGTATCAAGATTGAAGATAAGTAAAGATCTACTGGAGTCCATTGTTTGACCTCCTATTTATTGGATGGATTAAGCATTATTTTTCAGTGCTCTGTCTTGTATTTTTACATGATTTGTTGCCTAAAAAATAGTATCTTTAGGGAAATTTTTTGTTAGTTTAGGGGCGAAGGGTAACTGTTTGTTGTGTTTAGTTTTGGTTTTGACTTAAAGGTAGAGTATAATAGGTAGATAGACAATGTCACAAATATTAAGAAGTTGATCCAGAGGTTCAGAGTCCATTGTTTTTTTAGGATCATCCTCTAAATATTTGTCTATAGAAGTAGTCATCTAGAAAGAATGTATACCTCTGGCTATGTCAGAAGCAACATTAATTGGATTAAATCTTCTTGAATGAATCAGAAAGTTGAAGGCCATCATACTGTATTTGGGGGAGCAGAAAAATGCAATTTGAGGGTAAACCAGACTGCTTTAAGTCACAGTGAGCATGTGTGGAACTTAGCAATACTTCCCATTTAAAAGAAATAAACATTGAATACTGCTTAAACTCAGCCTCAGAAGTGCTCCTTTGAGTGAATAAATTTTTCACAGCCAAAAGAGACCATTGCAGCAAAAAGTAGTTTTCAGTCCCAACTAATGATTCCGTAGCCCAGCTACATGTGTGTGCAGCCCATTGAGATTGTGGGGATTAAAATGGAGAACAAGCTTTGTAGTGGTACTTCAAGCCTTCTCATCTCCAGAACCGAGACCTGCAACTGTGGAGTTGCCATGAAGCTCAGTTTGACTTTCAGTCCAAAGCCTCTCATATCAGTTTAATAAATTAATTTCTTCCATGCTACGGAGACTACAGTGTAAAATAGAGTTTCTGTTCAACTGAAGTGTCACACTTTAAATCTCATTGATGTTCTTACACTCTCAAATTGTCAGAGGGTTGTTTATGTATGACACTACTGTCTTTCTAAATACTTGTGAAAGTAGCTTTGAAGAGAAAGGTTTGGATTAGTCGTTAACATAGGAACATTTTCAGTTTTGTAACCATTCCAGTAATGTCTGAAAGCACTCCAGTGCCAATTAACTGGAAGCTAATAGTTTTGCCAGTGGAGAGAAAGTTCTAAGTGCTGTAAAATATGTCATTGAAGATGATTCACGTTGCAGCATTGCTTCACACTAAGGTAGCTAAATCTCATCCTGCTATAAACATTATGATTATTACTTCTTTGGTCTTTATATTAAGCATGTGTGTGTAGTCAGTCCAACCCTTGGGGAAAAAAAACAAACGAGGAATTCCTCCAAGAATTTATACTGCACAAGGTTATGATTTTATTTCCTTAGACTTCCAGTAGCTCTTTCATAATTGAGTAATGGGTCCAAAAGATAGGAAGTTACTGTGTCTGTCTTCTTCTCTTGAAGACTGGAGAAAGACAGAGGAGAGGATGATTTTTGTATTAAATCTCCTGGTAGTTTCTCTTATTTTCCATGGAATCCTGTTCTTAACTTCTAGTTTGCCTCTATCTGAAAAGAAAAACCATAAGCTCAGCAATTATTCTGAGTGCATTTGGGAAAATTTGATCATTTTTATCAAGGGATGCATGGGAAGTGGATGTAAATTATGGATATATATCTGTATCCAACATATCTATCTGATGCAAATGCACTCCCTAAAACCAAATATGGAGTGCTGGAATCTGCCAGTGAATTTCCAGCCCATTGTGAATGACACTTTTCATTACTAAAGAGTCTGTTTGACACGCAGCACTCCCAAGTCACCTGTTGAAGTCTTAATAAAATTTCTTATTATCTTTTTCCTGGTGTCTAATAAGAGATGAACTTTGCTGCAACAGATGGGTAAATTGTCCTCTCTCCTCGAATGTCCTGCTAGTTTTCATTAAACTTTTAAAAACCTAATATCCTCGAAAATGTGTGAGGATTTTCTTCCCCTGTTTAGATAAAATTAGCAAGTATTTTCAGAGAGCTAATGAGAGGCCAGGAAAAGCAGGCAAATGAGCACAGTGCTTGGTAACAGAAGTTGGAGAAAACCAGTCCAAAATTTTGCTTCAACTTCTGTTAATGTAACCAGGGTGTGGTGGTTTGGTGGTGAAATAAGAAATCATGTGTTGAACTGTAAAATATGTAAACCTGGTATCCTAGAGTTAATCTCTTGTACCTTTTGCAGGTGGAGATTTACATTTTACCTTTATATATTTACCTATGGAGTACGGTTCCTGAAAAAGGTAGGCACTTATATTATTATGCTTTCATAACATATCACAGACTTGAAGTCTCATACAGGTATAATATAAAACCCAGGCATAAAATCTATGTTCATGAGGAGTGAAAATTAAAATTTAATTTGCATTCATAAAATGCTTTGCTACTAGCATTGGTAAGGAATATAGGTTCTTATCAATATTTAATGGGGTTTTAAAAGAAGAAATGGCATAGCAACATGCCTAGTTCACTTGATTGCTTTTCGTTATAGGTATTAAACTGGCAGGAAGGCTTACCAAAGTATTAATCTCAATTTCACCATCATCCTTACTTAAATGCCTCTGACAGAGGTTACTTTTTATTAACAAACAAAATGAATTAGTGTTTTAGAAAAAACACCTTTTTTGCCTATTCTTTGTCTAATGTACTGTAGAAGGAGGTTTCTGTGGAGTTTCCCATCAGTGGTGTGCTTCATCTGGTTTAAAAAGAGGAGGGTATTGAAAGCTTCTAAGCACCCTGACATAGGTCTGTTAACCCTGCAGTAGAGTGTAATATGGATTTGTGCTGCAAACTGTTTTTACAGGGTGACTAGTTCTCAGAGCTTCTGTGCAAGTTGGGCCATATTTCTGTAACTCTAGGAGGTGAAATTAGGGAAATGGTGCCCTCAGTGTGTTCATGTAATCTTTGTTTTGGTCAAAAATTTGACACAAGAAAATGTATCCTGAATGTCTCTGGTGCTTTGTAAGGAAAAGAAGTTTACTAATATTTTTCATGTCTGTAGGTGCAAGGCAACTTGGTGTGAGCAGGAATAATGATGTGCCTGTGCAGGGAAGGCACATTAGAGCTGTTTAGCAGTAGTCAGCCCCAGGGGAAGTGTGGGCCAGAGCAGCATGCAGTTGCATGCTCCCTCTGTCTCCTTGAACACTTACATTTTATGTGTACTTCACCATTAACATGCTGTATGTTTGCTTGATCCCATAGCACTGCGTGTTTCAGAACATGCCCTGTAGTGTGATGGCTAATGCACTGAGGGGATGAAATAGCTTATCATAATCAGGATTTGAACTCCCCTGTGTCATTTCTGATACTTTATGAGAAGAGGGAATGAGTGTAATTGTAGGTTAAATCTTCAAGTTGTCTGCCTTCTACTTCAAATGCTATTTTCAGGAGCAGATTTGGTAATGAGTGTTCTTCTGTGTGAGGAAATGGACCAATGTACCTACTTTGAAAGAGATTAAGCTTTCTTTGTTACTAGCTGCCAGCTCCAGTCTTCACTGTTTTCTAGATCAGGTTTAAATTATTTGTGACTGCAGAGTGGATGGGTGGCCCACAAAATCATTTAATGGGAAGCATTCACCTTTCCATCTAATCGACATTGCCCCCATTCTTGGTAAAATGGCAAATGCTAGATGTGGCCATCCCCATCTTCATTTTCAGACTTCTGAATGAGCTGTTTTAGCACTGAAGGACTGAAGCCAGCATTCACTACAGCATTCTTTGTGTATTTACGCATCACTACTATTTGAAGCATAAAAGATAAGTAAGCAATTGTATTTCCACTTGGATCATTTATATGCAAATTCTTTCCTTCCTGAATGAAACTGAGATTTTTCCATTTGTTTCATTTGCATGTCTACAAAACACTTCTTTGCAGAGTACCACACCAGTAGTCATGTCAACAAAACATTAAGTTCCAGTGAGTGCCAGTGGCATTAAACTGACTGCTTTACTTATCATTAACACAGGAATGAGACAATGGTTTTGTTTTCCTCAGTAATATTTGTAGTTAAATAAATGGTGGCTTTGCTCATTAAGAGTTAATGGTCTGACTGGGCTCCAATTAAATGGAAAAAATATCATTATCTTTGGTGATAAAGAAACAGAGCAAAGAGTTCAGGATTGGCTTGTTTCTTGCTTGCTCATCCTTGGTGCTAAGCAGTGCCTGTATAATGCTGTAAAATGAAAAATCTTTACAAGCATGCGGAAGCAAAGCTTCCAGGTGACATATATAGACTTTTCACATTTAATTTCCTTCCTTTAATTGCCCATGAGAATTACAAACTCACAGAAAAGGATGAATTTTCTGCGAGCCTTCTGAAGTCTGTACTGAGACTTGGAAACCTGAAGTCGCATGTAGGTATTCTACTGGGAAAAGAATCATCTCCCTGGATAAACAAATCTTGCTATTTTTCAAATTCGGTGTTGAAGTAAGGCAGATGATACGAGTATGCTGTGGCTATATTTAAAAAATGCTGGGTGCAACAAGCTTCTGTGTGTATGCAGCTGATGGAGTGTCCTTCCTAATGAGTCATCCCCTACGGGAGAACTGAGAGCTGGCTACTGAGAACTGTCTGGTGGGTAGTTACAGTTTCTAGTGGTACATCTAGCTTGCAAAAGAACAGGGAAAGCCATGTTGGAGTGTAAATTTGACTCCAAAAGCCTAGTCAAGGGACATAAATGTATGGAAGGCAAATAGAAAATAGCAGGGTAGTATGAAGTAGAAAAACCCAGCAGGTAGAGCTCCACTTGTTCTGTTAGAAAAGTTCCCCTTTCTTGAAACTACAGGATGTTTCAAATAAAGAAATTGGAGTGCTTATCCTCATGTGGGCACTGACCAGTGAGCCAGTGAGCTTCTGTGTGACAGCAGGAGGTGTTCTGATAGTGGCCCACAGTTTCTGTGAGCACATTGAGAGAAACTGGCTCCATTCTTTTTTGTGAGAGAGAATGTTGCATTCTGTTGCTCAGCTGAGTTGGCTGATTCTTTGCCTCTTTTTGGAATGAAATAGCAGCAGCTATACATGCACATGTCACATGAGAGAGTAGTGTAGAATTTGTAAATGCCATTTCAGATTGCTTGTACTCCAGAATTTTAGAGCCTAAAGTCAGACCACCTTCATTTGAAATACATTAAAATAACTTGGGAATAAAGTGGTGGCTGGTTATTGGCATTGTTTCTGTATTACAGTTCACCTACTATTCAGATTGTTAACTTTAAATGAAGAAAATAATGGCTGTTATGCACATCCACTTCATAAAATTAAATTGATACATTCAAAAAATATACTGGTGCTCTAGACAGTTTTCAGTCTTTGTAGCAGTAGGACAGGCTTGATTTTGTCATAAAATTTCCTCAGCTATTGGAAAGCTATTTGCAGAACACATTGCATGTTACATCATTTGGAGCAGAAAAAAAATGACCTGCATCAGAATATTCAGTATTTCATTTATTGTTTCCATCTTCTGTTGCCCTACCTGCTGCATCTACTTTTTCATGAAACTAATGCTGCTGCATATTTTGTGGAACAGAACAACAAAAGAAATGCAGCATCTTGGAAAAATGAGTACCACTGTTTGGGTTATGTCTGATTGTCTGATTCATAGAATAAGACGCCTTAAAGCAGGATGGTTTTTTTCTGGTTTTAGTGCTGAAATACCAAAGCATAAGTCTGGAAAATATCTACCACCTTGCTTTAAATCAGAGCTGACTCTAGCAAACAACACTGGCAAAAGCTGGGAAGCAGGGGGTTTACCTCCAGAGCTCTTGGTGTCTCCTTCACTCTTGAATCAATTGAAGCAGGCGTTCTGCTGGGCACTTTATCTGCTCTAACCTGCATCTGTTGTGACGTTTCCTTCCCACGTTCTTCCTGAATGGTTGTTAGATTATCTGTTACTGAAGCCTTGTAATTCCTTTTCTTCAGTGAGCTTATTTGCCCAATGCTGGATAAATATTCTCATTTAAATGAAGAATGCCAGAGGCCACTGTGGAGCCCTTTTAACACAGTGCTGATATTTGATATTTTACTGTGCTATTAGCAGAGGGATAATGTGATACATAGGCCACTAAGGGAGGAAATGAAGCCCGCATTTGGTGGATTGTGCTTGCTTTAAAATTGCTTTGGATTCTCTGGAGGGTTTGATTGCCTTTTTTATTTTTTACTCGTAAAACCTATTGCTGGGTTTCTGTAAGTGATGAAAATTGTTAAGCTGAAATCATTTTGGATGTTAAAATTGAATTATAATCTTTTTCCTTTCTGTGAAAGCAGGGCTGAACATTAGGTGATAAATAAAACAATTTCTAATTCACTGAGTGAGCAAGAAAGAATACCCATGCTCTGGAGTCTTTTGTAGAATGCCATTGTGAGAAAGGGGAAATGCCATATTACATTTTTAAATACACATCACAAGTGGAAAAGGTTTCCAGGAAGACCCTAGTTAGATGCCATCTCATGGAAAAGGAATTTGCTTCAGATTTATCTTCAGAAAGGCATAAAAATTGTTGAGGGCATTTAGGAGAGATTAATAGAGTGTTTTGGATGCTTGAGATATAAATCATGAGTCGTGCTGTGAGAAAGATCAAAGCTACTGAAGAAACTTAGTTTTAAATGACTGCAGCGCCTCAGTGTACATCAACAAGGAGAATGAATGCATTTTGGACAATGAGGCTTTGTAAGAGAAGGAGAGTCAGCATAGGAAGTAATTCACTGTGTGAGCTGTTGGAAGTTAAGATAACAACTGGATCAGGCAAAAGAGGACAAAGCTAAGCAAGCTGGCAGAATTTATTTGTGGCAGAAAGGAAACTGAAGGGTTTTGAAAGAAAAAGCAAAAGGAGAGTATCAATGGTATCCTAATTCAGTAATAGGATGGCAGCAGGACGTATACAACGGGGACAAATTTTACATGATCATGGGAAGGAAAGGCAACACACTAATTCAAAAAATGCATCTAGAATTGAATTTCACTTTATCTGTTTTTAATCCAGCTGGGGGTATTTAATAACATCAGAGTAGTAAGTAAATGCTATGTAATCATCCAATTGGCAAGTTAAGCTGGTACTGAGCCATATCCAGCATCTCTGCTGCTGGTGCATTGCGCTGGCATTTGGGGCGCTGAAGGAGGGGCTGCCACACCTCATATCCCCCTGTGGACTGGTTGCTAATTTTGCCTTCAGCACAGTATTCATTTTCTTGGCAGCCCAGCTTTCTGAAAGATTGAATTTTTTTCAGGGTGATATCATTAAAATGGCAGATATAGAAGAAATACTTCATAAAGTGCTATATTTGGGCAATTTTATGATAAAAGTAGTTTTAATTCATCTATAAACCAAGGTGGCTCATTCATACCTGTAGTAAAGTATTAGCTCAGCACTCTATTGCCATAAGCTTTTCATGTTTTTCTGTTCAAATTGATGAAGCAGTCCTGTTTTTCACATCTAATTAAACCTGAGCAAAGAGTACATGTTTGGATAGAAGAACAGGTCATTACTAATGTCACTGGTGGTTTGCATTGCCCCTGTTCAGTTGCACTCACTGCTGAGGGAATGACTTGGAGGAGGATAGCTGTATTCTCAATTAAATCAGTAAAACCTGTAGAACAATATGTATTTTTATACCATAAGTGCTTCAAGTCATTAAGCTGCTTCGTCTTATCTTTCAGTAGTAGAGGGAAAAAAACCTGGCAATGAATAAATACATTATTGATGATCTTTTGTGTTTTTTTCCATTATATTCCCTTCCAATGTTAACCTGTCACACCTCTCAGAGCTTTATAATTTCTTCTGCCTACTGATGCTCTTGGTTAGTGGCTGTTGAACAGTGCCAGGTTAGCATGGGGAAGTACTGCTGTAAATTTGAAACTAATTCAGAGTTTTGCTTCTATTTTTTAACTGCTGTTATCTCACAGGTGACTTAAGGAGTTTCTACAGGGATTTTTCACCTGTCCCCAGGAATTGTAGGCTCAAGAAGATGAGGAAGAGAAAATTCTTTCCTCTTGCCTAGTTACTTTAGGTTTTTTGCTGTGGCACAAATTTACCATTTATGGTTTTATACTAAAACTTAATACAAATTTGCAATTTATGAAACAAAATCATGTGCAATTTATGATAGTTCCCCTGTTCTCATCCCTACCAGCCAGTCCTTTTGCTAGTTGTTTTAATAGATCAATTGCAGAAAACTGTGAGTTATGTCAATAGATCCATCAGCAGATGACAAATGGAAACATCAGAAGACTTGTGTCTTTGCACTTCCTCAGCAGGAGGGGAAGGTGAAAAACAGAGGGAAATGAATATAACATTTTATGTAAGTTTAGACATTCTGGGAAATTATTTTGGCTGTCTTCATTTGCTTTAGAGAAGGAAATGTTATTATGGTCACTGATTCAGAACTGAGCAGGAAAAAATTCCTTGCAAACGGTGTTTTTATATTTAAATTAATTAACATTTCCCCCTCTGTCTTTCTGTTAGAGGAAAACACAATATGAGAGAGATTCTCTCCCTGGGATATTTTTCATTTAGTACTTAGTACTTGTGGCATTATTACATACACCAAGAAATGTGATTCTTGGGGCGTTCTCTGCAGGGCCAGGAGTTGGACTTGATGATCCTGGTGGGTTCCTTCCAACTCAGCATATTCTGTGATTCTAAGTATTTCAATTGTGATGAAAAAATGCAGTGGTTGCAGGAGTGGAAGGGGGAGCAGCTACTTCAGTGTGTCCTTACACACTGTTGCTTAGGGTTATGCCTTGTTTTAGCTGTGCTCAGTGACCAGAGTGCTTAGAGATGGGTTCCTGTCCAGTGCCCTCACTCTGGGGTGGCTTTTGCCCTGCCTGTTCCAGGAACCTGTCTGAAGGAGTGCTGCTCTCAGTCAGGTGGGACTTGGTGGTGTCTGTGTTGAGCAGCAGTCAGCTTCTTCTGCCAGGGTTTTAGTGGCAGTACTTGAGAGTGGGGAGTTCACTGATGAAAGGTTCTTCACCACCTGCCCATAAGGGCTCTATGTGATTCAAATACATTCTTGCCTCTCCAAGGCCCTGTGAACTAAAGAATATTGGCCCTGTGAACTGGAGAAAACCTGTTTTTCCTATTGAAAATTCTGCAGTTGCAGGAACTTCCTAATTTTCAGACTGTCAGGGATAATCCTGCGGCCTTGCTACAATGTGCCTATATGAAAGTACAGCAAAACACATCAGCTGGGGCTTTTGTTTGGCTTTTCGCTGTGCAGTGTGTTTCCAGTAGGCAGTGTAGGTTCATAAATACAACAATCTTAAACTTTGGGGTTTAGGCATGAAATTTTATTTGATGTTTACCTTGTATGGAGTTGTTCTTATTAAAATTTGACTCTGTCTCCCTTCATGGACTGCATGCAATAGTGGAACAGTGAAGCAAGCCACGGTGAATCCTGCAAAGGGAAGCAGCTGAAGGGAAGCAGCTGCCTGAGGATTTCCAAAACTCAGCGTCAGGAGTACAATGAATCTGGTAAACACTTGCCATCAACACATGGTATTGGAAGGCAGTGGCTGGCAGAATCAGACACATGCACTCTTCTGGCAGAGCAGCCACAAATAGGAACATAATTACAGAAAGTAGATATGTAATAATGAGTTTAATTATTCACCACTTTCCTGTATGCCTTTGAGTAACCATAGTATCAGAGCACTGGAAACCCTGGAGCTTTGTTGGAGCTGCATGCTGTAGGAAAATTAGGAGTAGTCTGAAATCATGCTACTCTGCAGTGATCAATAAGGGTTGAAGTGCCCTATTTTATATTTTTACTGATTTTCTCTTGGGATTTTTCCTGGTCTCCTAAAGGTTAATTTTATGCAGGTCTCCCTCCTGCTAAGGTAAGATTTCCCAAGTGTAAACTTCAGTACTCTCTCTTAACAAATTCCAGGCATGCAGTTATGTGTTGTCTTTTTAAATAATGTAAATCCATAAATATCCTCTTAGATGCAAATGCTAGGCTAATTGATGTGGTCTGGCATTGTGATCAAAATAGAAGGCAGCTGTAAAGCTAATGTACAACTGCTTTGCTTCATCAAAGGGTTATCAGGCATCTGGAGTGCTTGGGTGAATGTGTCCACTGCTTTCTCTGCACAGTTCTTACGAGTGTAGATTGAGGAACTACAAATACATGGAATAGTGTTTCTGGGCACTTTAGCATAGCTCCTGTAATATTTATGCAGATATCCAGCTGCTCTAAAATGTCATAGCACCACTGGCCACTCAGCTTGCTCGTGACCAATCAGTCCTTGAAAATGTTGCCATTACACATGAAGGCAAAAGTTTTTAGAAGTTTTGTTTGCTACGAAGCACAGCAGAGCAAGTGTCAGAGGAAGAAGGTACACAAAAGAGAGCAAATATTTTGGTGGCTGAGCTTGGTAAGGGCACTGGTGGCTGTCTGGGAGAAGAGGGAGAGGAGGTGCTGCAGTCACCAAATTCTGTCTGGAGTGTTCTTCAATTCTGTTCAGTGCATTGCCTTAATATTAGGACCCTTCCAGATATTAATTATCACTTCCTTTGCCAGCTTCATTTTCCTCATAAGCTGTAAGTTGAAGTAAACTTTTATCAACACAAGACATAAGCTCCAGATCTCTGTACAGAATATTTTTAAAGCAAAGAGTGGATGTGTGCGTGGAGCTTACTCTGCCTTTCCAAATATCACTTTATATAATACATTAAAACTTGAATTCGTATTTTTTCTAAAACCTTTTTTTGAACACACATTTATTTGCATTTGAATGTCAAGTGCATCGTGCAGTGATTGTTATGATTCTTGGCCTTTATAAGTTCTTCCATATTTTACTGTTTCTCATTAGCAGAAGTATAATTTTTAATTATGTTTGGAAGTCAACAGTGCAGATTGCTGAGAAGAAAAACTGAGCACTCTCCATTGCAGAAGCACTTTTTCCCCTAAAACCTTTTTTCTACAGACACAAAGCACTAAACTCCAGAGGGAGAAAAACCCCAGTTCTGCAGAAACTTAAAACAGCTTGCTTAGTCACAATATATGAAAAAAGAACCTCAGGAGGTTCATTGGCAATGTGTCATATTGTCTTCACTTCTGTAGTTAGCTCTGCCAAGAAATACGAACAACTGCTTGGATCCGTGAAGGATTTATGAAAATTCTATTCCTGGTGTGAGAAGCAACTGCATCCTAAACCAAATGAACAGTCACTGGAAGGAAGAGCCTGCACAAATGGATGCAAAATCGTAGCCATGGATTTTGTTGTTTTGCTGAGTTCTCCTTGTTCCCAGCATGGAGTCTTGTCAGAACTCGGTGATTTTGTGGATGGAGGGGAGCATACATAATTTTGATGTGTAGGTGCCTTGCAGTGGGGCTTGCAGGGTGTCAGTTTATTGCACAGCTCAGCCTGAGCTCTTGGCAGCGTTGGCTGCTAAGGCTGTGCCATCAGAGCCTGTCGTGCATGGCCAGTGGAGACTGGAAACTGTCTGATGTGTGTTTTAAATCAGTGAAACTTCAGTTTGAGAAATTCTTAAGAAGTAGCAAAACAAATACAAGAGCAGCAAGGGATGTTGCTATATTCAGTTTTTCAGAGGATAGTAGGAAGAAGTACAGATCTTTAGGAAATCAGAGAGTTTCTAAGACATCATAAGGCAGACTTAGTGAAAGATGGTATTAACTTTGAGAAACTGACTCAGAAAGTTCTGGTGGTTGCTTTACAAATTTTCTGAAAATCAAGAACAATGAGGAAGAATTTAAATTTTTTTCTGCTGGAGAGAAGGGAGCTGCAAAATATTTATACTTGTGAAAAAGAAAAGGTCACTTTCCATAACTTGTAAAATGGTGCCTTGTTTTACAATTAATACCAAGGAGTTCTTCTGTAGTTAAGAGGAATAAGAATGTATTTGTTTGTACATTATATGCAGAAGCAAATATTTTCATGGATATATATGCTCCTTAAGAGTGAAAAACTGCAGTAGTCTACAGTTACACTGATCTTCATTGACCCAAGGAGATAGGGAAGGAAGCCCAGGATCGTTGTGGAATTTGTATCTAAGAGACTAACTTATTAAAATATCTCTTGGGCTTGCCATATGTGAATGGAGTAATTTTAATAGTAGAACATAGAGCCACTGGCAGAGGAGAGTAAGGAAGGATGCTTTATGTGTTGCCAGGTAATCTAACTTAATTTCTAATGTCAGCAGCCATCCAGCATACCATGCCAAGAGGATGCAGGTGTTGCAGGAAAAAAAAAAGAAATCAAGCATTTCAATTGAACTCTAAGCAAGTGCTTATCCAACCGAGTGATGTCCAAAAGGAATGTGTATTAATGCATTGTAAAAGAAAAAAGTTGCTATAATCCCTAGCCATAACTGGGGAAAAATTACTATTGACATGCTATTTCATTTAAGCAAGTAGAAATGCACAAAAACAAAACCAACCGACAGAACAAAACCTAACCAAAAGAACTACTACCCAATTATTGAGAATGATTGTCCTTCTCCTAATGTTATGAAAGGTGCTGTTGACTAAACAGCTATCAGTTTCAGTTCCTGGATAATAAAACATGTGTGCAAAGTGTTAAATGTTTCTGAATTTTGCAGAGAACAGAAAGCTGGTAGTCTCCTCCTCTGCTGGTGCAGTTGCACTCTTGGGTAGATGAGGTGTAAAGCTGGGGTTACACCGAGGGAGGGATCTGCCAGGGGAGCAGGAGCTGCTGTTCTGCCTGTGCTGGGACCAGGCAGCTGCTGCTGAGGAGAGGAGTTTGGCTTTGTCTTGCCCTCTACACAGGTATCAGACAGTGAAGGTTTGCCTCTGGGGTAAGAGCAAATTGCACACAGCACTTTGGGGCTAAGTGAGAACTGATCAAGAGGAAATCTTCTGGTCTTACTTTGTACCACTTGTTTCTGTGAAGAGCAAAGCAGGGACCTGCTGTAAATTGTACGAATGCCATGAGACATCTTTGACATCTTTGCCTATATCAGCCCCAAAACAATGAAATCAGTAGAGCTTTGATGAAAGTATATATTATCTTGACTATAATTAATAGTGCTTATTTCCATTCCACTTAATATTGCTTGTAACAAATGATACAAAATTGTCTTCAAATGCATTAACCAAGGCAGATAAAAATCTGGGCAGAGTAGTGAACATGTACGCAGTGAATGCTCTGTATTTTGCTGGTTTTGTTCTACAGTTTCAAAAGGTCTCTAATTTGAAAAGCAACTTAAAATCTTTTCTTTTTGGACTAAGGATGTCTTATTTTGATTTGAAATGTTTTGAACGTAAATTGACTCTAGTGAAATGTGGGGATTCTGTCTTGATGTTCCTGGATTTTTACATGTTGGATTCTGGTAAAAACAGCAGGCAGATTTCTTTTGTTTTGATGGAAAAATAGAAGATTTTTCTTACTTACCTAAGAATTTTGGAAGAACCCCTTTGGGAGCTACACCATGACCTCATAGTCATGATTAAATCAGGTGCATAACAGCTCTTTTGTGATAAACAGGA
The DNA here is from genome assembly GCA_034509185.1 of Euphonia xanthogaster. Lineage (NCBI taxonomy): Eukaryota > Metazoa > Chordata > Aves > Passeriformes > Fringillidae > Euphonia > Euphonia xanthogaster. Next base: position 18,766,778 of record JAYDZK010000274.1, read on the forward strand.
AGTTTTTTATTGTACTGCTTATTTTTCCCCCATCATTTACTATCACAACTGACCTTTCACATACTAGATACGAGCAGCATTTTGAGCAAGACCTGGAGATTTTAACTTCTTAGGGCTTTCTAAAAGCCAGGAGCCAATTAGATGCTTTCTCTAGAGATAAGTGAATGAGGCAATGGATACAAAACAACCCAAGGCTTCTGGCTAAGAGTGCAAACATCAGAGATAATTTTGGAAGGGTTTTTTTGTTTTGTTTTTGTTTCAAAATCCTCAGTTATTTCCTTGTCTCAAGAGAAGTTTTCTTTCTGAAGGAATTCTTTAAAATTACTCTATTTAATCACAGAGATGGAGAGAGATTTGATGGAGTTTTTAACAGATATTCCTGTAAGGGAATTATGGTGATTTGTTCCTTAATACTGTAAATCTCAACAGACTGAACAGCTGTTTACATCCCCTGTCGCTGACATTGCATTCATTTGGCACTGCACCTAAGTGTGGTAAAACTTCAGTTTCCATCTGAGCTCCTTTGTGTTCTGTAAGGCAGGGTGTCAGCATTGTAGGGCTGGTGCTCTGTGCCTAGCATAATTGGTACTGAAGTTTTTTAGTATTCTGTTTCCAGCTTAAGGGGGGGGCTTTTTGTTATCAGGATCTTTGCATTTCCTCTCTTCTCCAACCCCCTTGTGTCCCTCCCTTCCTCAGACATTATATACCAAGAATGGGAAGTAAAATGAAAATTGGGTATTCAGCAGGCAGCAAAAACAGAAGCATGCTTTTATGTTCATCAAAAAAGGATTTGTTGTGGAGCCAAGTCACTGACCTTTTCTTCTCATCCAGCATGGGACTTTCAGGCAGAACTGTGCTCTGCTTCACAGTGAACTTGACTATTATGAGGAAGTTTGCAGACACGTCCTGGGAGCACACACAGGACTCACCTGAGCCCTGGAATGTTGGTCTTAGATCCCTTATGATTAATCCACCTTTCTCTAGTGGGACTAGGTCTCACACTGCAGACTGTGTGAGCTTTTTTTTAGGTTGTTGCTTGCTGCTGAAGCCTCTACACAGTATTCCACACTTGTGAGGTTCACAGAGGACCAAATGAGATGCTTCTTGGTCCAACTGTAACCGTGGTTTACATTTAGGTGTTGAGTGCAGTGTGCTCATCGTGGAGGTCAGAGAGGAAGGTTGTGCTTAAACCAAGCTCTTCCTCCACCTCTCCCCTAAAACCCTCCAGGACAAGCATAACCAAAGTGCCCTGCTGCTGAAGCTATTAAGAGCAACTCTTAAGGCAAGTCAAGGGGAAGGGAGACTGGAGAAGAAAGAAGACTAAGAAGGTGCTGCAGGAGCCCTGGTATTTTAAGTGCTCTTGCTCACAAAGGATCCATTAGGTTTCCAAACAGCTACTCAGAAGCATTTTGTCTGAGATGGCAGCATGGCTTTGTGAGCCTTATGTGGCTCAGTAGGGGCATATATTCTGCTCTATTGGTCTTTGAGGCTTAGTGCATACATTACATGTTTTGTCACTTCTGATATCCTGTAGGGCTTTGTGGTTATAGGTTCATCAAGAAAGGCCTATTTTATTTAGCAATCAGCATTTTAATTGCTCATAAACCTCTGTATCTGTAGCTCCTGCAGCAAGCATCTCTATGAAAAAGGGTTAAGATGTCATAATATTTGAAAGAGAAAAATATGCTTCTTTTGCTAGGACCTGTAATTTAGGCAGCAAAATAATTGGGTAGGAAGGATCTCTTATCTTTTGATGAATATGATATGAAAGACAGTTACAGCTTTTCAAACCTGGCTGAAACTATGAATTATCCTAGAATATTTGTGTGGATCTAATTTAGGCAACTGTCAGACAGAAATATTTTAGATTCTTTATATTGTCTTGCAGAGATACTGTGGCTGTTTCCAAAGGCTTTTTTTTTTTTTTTAGTGCATGCAATGAGGGGAACCTGTATAGCACAGTAAATACTGTGGAGACATTTGAACCAATTAATTGGTTCCATGAAGAAGTTGTTTCTGATGGAGGGAAGGATAAGTTCGGGTGGGCTTTAAGCATTCTTACAGCATCCTCGAGAGAGGCATATCAGAAACTCTAGGAGGTTTGTTACTTCAAATGCTGGCATACCTTTCAGACTTCTGTAAGAACTATTCTTTGTCATTTCAGGAGCACTGGGGGTATTGGTGTGAAAATTTTATTTTGTCTTCTTTTTCATTAAAAGGCATATTCAAAAATCCTTCCTACCTAGCCTGATTCTTAGCCTGGGGGCTTTAATATTCTGCCTACTGTCTGTTTTCTTGCTTTGACGCTCACCCATTGTATTTTGGATGAGTTTGATATTATGGTTTGCCTGAGCTGAGCTGCTCCACCTGATGGTGAAAACAAGAACAAGCCTCCTCTCAGGCAGTGAGGATTTATTTGAAAAACTGTGGTCTTGGGGAAGCATTTAATGCTGGAATTGTATGCTGTGTGCTGCCTTAATCCAGGAGACTGACTAATGGTGTTCTGTCCCCTTTGTACTCAAATGTAGAGTAGATAAGGCTATGTAAAGATGAAGGATGGATCCTATATGGAAGAATGCCTATATATAATGGCACATGCAAGGAATCTTCTTTGAAATATTTAAGCTGGCTGAGGTCAAAATTTCCTGTGCTTTTGAGAATATAGTGTGAGATCTGACCACCCAAATGTGAGCTGGTTACTGTCAGTCTGCACTCTTGCAAAAGTGACCTCATGGGGTACCAATAGAAACAGGCAAATTGCTAAAATTTATGCTGTGAAACTTTGAGAAGTCTGCTTGGCTATTCACTTTTCATAGCCTCTATCAAAAATTGTGAATTCTAATCTGTTCTTATTTTTTTTGTCCTTCATTAGTATTAAATATATACACTTAACATAGCACAAAGTGGCCTGTACTGACCTTTGTTTTGCTTTTCTTCCTTTCAGACACCCTGGCTCTGGAATACCAGGCAGTGCTGGAGCGGGTATCCATATCAGGTAAAAGTTACAGAGCTGTCTAAAAACCAGCATGACACTTCTGCAGAGCTCTGGTTTTATTATGGTGGACCTTTGTGCCAGTATGTTTGTTTGAATGGGCTACTCATCATTTCAGAACGTTGCTAGATTCTTCCCATCTTGCTTGAGTTCAAGATGGGAAAGATGGACATAGCTGTCACACCTGAATGGGGAACAATTTGCAGTTTAAGGAATTTAACCTAGGGTATATATATAAACACACACACCCTGTAAGTCTAGTGTATATATATATATTTTTTTTTTTTTTTTTTTCTTCCCTAAGAGCAGAGAAGGGGGGAAAAAAAGCAATTGTCCAACTGGAAAGTGTGAATTAAGAGTATTATCCCAAAGACACATGAATCCCTGTGACAGTCAACAGCCCTTGACAGAACAGAGGCTGAAGAGAGCTGTGTTTGGATGCTTCTGTGCTTGAAGGTTGTGTCTCTGTTGGAAGTAGTTCAGCGGAGACAGTTCAGCAGAAATCTTGATCCAAGAAATGTTGAGGGAATTTGGTTGTGTGGCCTCAGAAGAAATAATGACTTAAATTCCACCCAGAAACTGGAGGGTGAACTGAAGAACATTAGGGAAGCAGCAGCAGAAATTGAATGGGGGAAGTGTTGAAATTTAATCCCTCAGAAACTTCAGGTACAGTTGTTTCTTAGATTGATGATTGATTACAGTCACTGGTGCCTCTCAGCCCCATTTCTTACTTTTTTTGTGTTATTACATGCAAAAAGAGGTTGACTGAAAACAAAAGACCATGAAGCTTACTGATTGAAGAACATATGTTTACCAGACTTACCAGAAGAACAAAGTCATTCAGAAAGTTGGTTACACTTTTAGAGCACGGGAGGTAAAATTACTAAATCTAATATTGTTCTAGTAGTGGTGAGAGTCCAACATAAAGCAAATTGTCAAATTAAAGTCATTATGAAAATCACTGTCTAGAAGATAAAAATATCTACTAGGTGCTAATCAGGGCTAAGTACTGGGGTTTCAGTTTGTTCTGTTGGTTTTCTCCACAACTACATACAATTTTGAATCTTTTATTTGCTACAACTCCTTTGTAAATTACTGAACAATGCACTGCAGAAATTCAGCTGGACTTTACTGTAGACACAGTCAAATGGATCATTTGGGCAATCACACAGCCATAAGCACAGGTTAACCTATTGAGGTTAAATCTATGGAGAACTGGAACCTAACATTTGAACTAAATTAAACACACTGTTGATCCAAGAAGGAAACTGTGGCATCTTTAGAATTGCCCTACACTATCACTATGTATGGCTTTAGAAATACTAATGCTGTTGTTAATAAAGCAGCTGAAAGTCTTCATTTTTTACTGGAAATTTTCCCCAGTAAGTTCCCTTGCAATAATGGGTATAATAGTTGCAGTTCGTTGCAAGCTCTTATTTTCTTTCACTTTTTAAATTACACAAAATTAAAAGTCTGTTGGCAGTCTCTCTAACTCAGAAAACTTATATTGGCCCTAGAGATGGCTTTAAAGGATGGATTTTGAGTTACACATTTTTCATAAAGCATAAGCATATGTCTATATTAAATTAACACCCATAGCACATTTCCTGGGAATCCAAGGACTGGCTTTCAGCTGCAAGGAACTTGTCTGCAAAAGGGAATGGGAATAAAAGGTGCAACTGAAATAACTCTTGCCAATGGAAACAGCTCATACCCTGCTTGGGTGCATAGCTGTGCCAGTGCAAGGTGCTCTAGAGATGATTTATCTAATCCCTTGGGAGATGCCCTCAGGAATTTCTCCCTTGCCAGTGTCCCTGTCTCTCGCTGCCATGGAAGGCGTGACTATCATGGAGGCACATTTGCATGGAAATTAGAGTAGCTCCTAGGACTGGCTCTCTTGGGCTGAGGGTCAAAGTGTTTATGTGTGCTACCAGTTACCTTCTTTGAAGTTACCCCAGTTTGGTTTTGGTTGTGGATTTTAAAAATTTCTTTTACTTTGAAACAACTCTGTAACTATGTTATTTATCAGACAAGATGGTTGGATAAATTTATTTTATTTTCTTATTTCCAAATGTTTATATGTCCCCAGAAAATGGTTAAATTATTTGAAAGTAGGCATTTCTATTATAAAGAGCCCTGCTCAAAGCCCACATTTTCATCATGAACAGATGAGATTATATACTAGTATTACTTTTTTTCTAGTCTACTCTAGCATTGTTTTTTTTTTGCTATGCTTTAAACTGATATACAGCAAGATGTTTCAAGTGAACTTTCAAAACAGAATTAGTTTGCTCTGGGTTCCAAATGGACAGCATCATAATTTTTGGTATTACAGTATTGTCAGGACTAAAACATTAGAAGAGTGAATGTTGGGGAGCTTTATTTTTCCAGAGCCATCAGAGTTTGAAAGAGGCAACCATCATCATTTTTTTTCACATAGGGTGCTTCTGTATAATTCAATAATCCCCTGTGATTAAACGTGTTTCCTATAGACCACAGCTGCCTGTAACATCAGTTAGACTCTTTTAACCTCTTCTCATCTCCATCTTTCAGCCCCTGATGCCTGACCTTCATTACTACTACATAGTTGAATTGTCATTCTACTGGTCCTTAATGTTCTCTCAGTTCATTGACGTCAAAAGAAAGGTAAGAACAACGAGACTAAAAGCACAGAGAGCTTTAAGCTGTAACACATCGTTCTTTGCTTGAGGAGTAGCTGTATTACATGTGCAGTGAACTGGCAATACAGTTCTTTCCAGTGTTCAACTCTTGCAGGTATTCATCACTGAGAAACTGTGATTGTCTTACTCTGTTCCTTGTTGCTGTAACGTGAGGTTTTTCTGCACATAGAAAGAAGAGCTTGGAGAAAATATTGAAGGGCAAATAGCAGAAGTCAAAAGAATCTTCTGCTTGCATGCAGTGACTTGAATGGAATTGAACAGGTAGTATCTGTTAGATGTACTTTTTCTTCTAAGAGTTAAATAATGAAATGCCAAGAAAAGGGCAAGACTGCCTCATAAATTCACATTATTCACTTTGTGAGGTATGATCTATGAGGGCTTTCAGATTTTTCTACAAAAGGATAGCAAAATCATTTAATATTAAAAAGTGATGTCATATTTAATTTTTACCCTTCCAGTCATGTAGCTGAGCATTGCTACTAGAGAGTTGTTGATGAAAAAAACCAAGACTCTATTCAAATAGAAATATTTTTCCAGGATTAGTTGCAACATGTTCCATATTCCGAGTTCTCTCCTGTGAGGAGAACCCTAGTCCATAGCAGAACAAGCAGCACAACAGTAATAACAGTCCATTGAGCTATTCATGCTGGGGCTTTAATGTTTCAAAATTAATTTTTTAAACATTTGAAAGGATTTTAATTTTATAATATCTTTGTGATACCTTCAGCTGTCATTTAAATAAATGATTGTGTGCTATGCTAATGGAAAAATTCCTGTTTATTAGAATTTTAGCTGGAGCATAACTCTGAAAAGAGTAAATGAAGGATGCATTATGACTAAACTTATCTGTCACTTAGAACCACGGTGTATTCCTGGGAGTCCTATGCCAGAGCTACCTATATAGAAACACACTCCTCTATTTCGATTTCCAGATTATTCCAGAAGCAGAAATCTCAAGAAAGCAGCCACAAAATTTAAATCCATATTGGAGGATAAATTGTAAATAAAACAACCAATTTATGGTGAATACCTATAAATCCCTTGCTTGCATTGTCTGTAGATGCTAAACATTCTGTTAATCATGAGCTTGAAATGAGTATAACTTTCCTGTTTCACAATCTGAGATAGAGGCAATGCTTAAGGGAGCTGCATGATAGTGGAGATGAATTTAAGTCAAGAGTAATATTAACTAATATGTTACACTGCAGGGGCCAAGTCTGGTTCTTAGTTACACATAAATGACTTGTACTCGTTAGCAGAAAAACCTTAGGGCAAGCTGCTGTGGAAGTAAGGTGGGACATGTAGTGTCCCAAGCACCTGCTCTGTCTGAGAATGTGCAGTGCCCAGCAGAGAGCAGGAGCACTTCTGCAGTGCAGTGACAGCAAGTCAAAA
>JAYDZK010000274.1:18784165-18799616 GCA_034509185.1 Euphonia xanthogaster
GGAGCATCTCACATGAGGACAGGTTGAGACAGGCAGGATGGCTTAGCACAGAAAAGAGAAAGCTCAAAACAGGTGTTGTCAGTATGGAAATACACGAAGGGAGAGTGTAAAGAAAACTGAGCCAGGGCTTGTCCATTGGCTGGAATGCAGCAGCTGACACAGCAGTCATGCAGCAGTGTGCTCTGTGCTCCCTGTCACAACCAGGGTGGTGCCCTGGTGATCCCTCTGCTTTGTCATGCTTTAACCCCAGCTGCCAACAAAGCCCTGAGAAGCTGCTCACTCACTTCCCACCAGTGAGATGGGGGAGAGAATCAGGAGGGTAGAAGTGAGAGAACTCATGAGCTGAGATAAAAACAGTTCAATAGGTTAAGACAAGAGCTGTGCACACAAGCAAAGCCCAACATCCACCACTTCCTGTGGGCTGGCATCTCCAGGACAGCAGGGCTCTATTTGTAATGGCTACCTGGGAAATGCAAACACCAACACTCTAAACGTGATCACCTTCCTCCTCCTTCTCCCAGACTTGTATGCTGAGCATGACACCGTATGGTGTGGAATATCCCTGGGGGCAGCTGTTCCAGCTGTGTCCCCTTCTAATTCCTTGTGCACCTCCATTCTCCTCACTGAGGGCTGTGTGAGGAGCAGAAAATGCTTTTGCTCTGTGTGAGCACTGCTCAGCAATAACAGAAACATCCTGAAATTACCAACACTGTTTCCAGCACAAATCCAGAATATAGCCCTATATGACCTACCATGAAGAAAACTAAGTCTGTGCAAGCCCAAAACAGTGTATCCCTTAATCAATTAAAAATACATTTATTTATTTGAATATGCAAATAGTTTAGTGTGGTATAAAAAAAATCTTGGATTATTTTAAGACCCTTTTCTTTCTAGACCAAAGCCTTGATGTATGTCAATCCCTGTATGGGCCATCTACTTCAGAGTTGGACTCGACGATCCTTGTGGGTCCCTTCCAACTGAGAATATTCTGTGCATCTATTCCTGATGGCTACCCTTAGATAAAGCCAGAGGCAATTTCATTGTTCTCAGCTGTACTGTAGGTAGTGCATGTGGGAGTCAGAGTTGGCAGGGATGAACCATGGCATATATGAGCTTGTGTCTCCCAAATCCTTTTCCTCTATGAAACAGCAATTCTAAATCTTCAGCTCTTCAGCTTCAGTTTGCATGTCAGCAAAGATGACTCACTGGAGTGGCAGCAGGCCAGGAAGTATAGTTTTGCTCTCCTTTGCTGAAAATTCAAAATAGCAAAATTTGGTGCCTGATTAATATTACATAAATATGCAAATTTTGCTAGCATAAAGGCTGAGAGGTATAAAATCAGTGTGCATGTAATGTAAAAGCAAGGCTGTAATTTATAAGAAAACTTCCCCCACACAGGAAGGTGAATACCCCAGACAGGCTGGCAGAGACGTCGCTTCCATAGCACTGCTGTGCTGCTGTGCTGCCCCTTTGCACAAGTGCCACTTCACTGTGCAGAGAGGTGCTGATAGAGAATTCAGAATGTATCAAATGCTGTTGTTTGAAGGGTGTGTAACAGCGGGGCGAAGACAAAAGAAACTGGCAATTAGGTATATATTTAGCAGTCCTTCTGCAGGCATCTGCAGTTCATTTCAGCCATAATTCAAAAACCCCAGGATACTTTCTGCCTCCTGCTGCTATGTGAATGTAGGAGTAAAGCTGCTATTTTCACTGACAAGACATTTTGCTTGTGAAATTCTCCCACTTGCACATAATCACTGTTCTAGCAAAGTACAACATAGAGCACAACTCTCCATGAGTCAGGGGGAACTTGATGCCTTCTCAGGTGAACCAGGATTGTAGGGAGAATGAAAGCAATCCCAAACAAAAATTAATATAAATTATACAAGCTCTTGGCTGGTCTAATCAGGCTGGGTAAAGCAGTTACTTCAAGCTCTCAGGGAAGCTGGGCTTATATTTATTTACCAGGTAAAGGCATTAAGCCAGTTAAACTAAGGCTCTTTCAAATTGCTCTGACTAGTTACTAGCATGCACTTTTCTGGAGTTTTTCACTTCTTTTGATTACTTTTATAATGAGTTATATTCTCTCAGAGGTAAAAACCTGTGTTTCAAGGAAGTGTTGCTGACAAGTACTGCTGCCAAAAGATGAGGACACAAGGAAACAGCCTTGGCAATCATGTGACCTGTGATTTCTTGGCATGCACATATTACATACATGCACTGAGAAATATAAAATAGTGCCTCAACAGTGCAGATTTAAGTGAAAGCCTGATTGAAGCAGATTATAAAGAGCAGAGGTCATGTTCTGCATATGCTATCCCACAAGTTCTCATCTAGGCAAATTTGATATAATCCAGGTAGTCCTTATTATGCCCTTCTGTTTTTGATCTCTTTGTACACTGTCAGTGTCCAGAGTACTGTATCGTGTTAAAAGCTGTGAAGATGGACAGTCAACTACTTTGATTAGTTGGTATAGTCTTGTTTCATGCCAGTAGGTGCATCTTAGCTGGATCTTCTTTTTGTGAGTCTGTTTGGAAATATTCTGGGGGAAAAAAAATGGAAAAAAATAATTCTTACTGTTAAAATTCAAAGCTGTTTCAGGTGTATTTCTCCTCATCATCTGCAGCATGTCGCTTCTGAATGAGATTTTGGTGCCAATGTACCTTATATAAGTATGGGTCAGCCAATCCTCACAAGAACAACTTTGTTCCTTGCTATTCTTTCATTTTTAAAGCTTGTTTGTGACAGTACACAGTCTGCCTCATGGCTGATATCTAATTGCCTGTGCGTGGCAGTGAGTATCTGCATGAACCAGACAAGCCTGGCGTGATTCTTCATGAGTTACAGTTAACTTCTGATCACCTCGGTGAGCTCTGATGACCCCTAGTTACTTATTACCAGAGCTGCAGGCATCTCTGCATGACTGGCAGAATAGCTCCTCCCGAGTTCCACCATCGGCTGAGCACCGGTGTGGGGCATAGCCCTGTCCTTAGTGCACACACAGTGTTCCCAGATAGTGATACAGTCCTGCCAGTTTGAACTGTTCTCTTTCCTTTCATTTCTCCTGGAACCAGCTTCTCTCTGAGCAAATAGGGCAGTGCAGAACCCCCATAAGAAGCAGCTGCTACAAAGATTTGCTGACCCTCTCTTATTCCTTGTTTTGTTCTTTAGCTGATATTGGCTGGGTTTGTACAGCTCTTAACAAGCAGTGAAGTTGAATTGTTGTCTTTCGTGCTGGTTTTCTTTCCTGGCATGTTTTCTCCTGACTGGCCCTTGGAGTACGTGTGTTATGTGGGAAGACAGCATGTGGACCCCAGCAGAGTCACTCTGCTTCACTCCTCTGAACATACTGGTAAAACAGAAAGCTCCAACCTACCCTTAAAAGGACCCTGCAGTGCCAGAGCAGCACATAGGCACTGGCTAAAACAGGAGTCCTGGTCAGGTACTTCACATAGTAAGAATTCAGGTAGCTAGATGAGTCCCAGCTGCCCAGACCTTGCCAGCACTGTGAATGAACACAATTGTTTTGCAATGGTTTTAGTTGCTCTTGTTGGATTGTAAACCGTTCTAGCCTAGCTAGGATAATAAAATAACTTTTCTGTTAAAATGATCTCTTCTGACACTGTCTCAAGCTCATTTGGCTCAGAATATTGTCTAAACCAGAGCACAATCATAATCACATGTTGATTGTGGGTAGCAGATAGAAAGAATAAATTATGATTTTGATACTTGATTCCTGATGCTATTCATACTGTCATTGAGTGGATGCTGTAGAACTAGCAAAAATTATCTGATGTGCTTACACTTCAGTCTGTTGTTTCAGCAGGCAACTTATAATCAATCACTTTATCCAGAGCATTTAATAACAAGGTTTTGGCAAACTAACAATAATAGATTCAAAGAACTCATAGACTTCAATTTATGGATTAAAAAGAAGGTTTTATTAACTAAGTCTCTATAAATTTACTCACAACTCTTTTCTTAGCTCTTTAGCAGAGTGTATATAGTGTTGTCATCCCATCTGCTTCTGACTGAACATTATCAGATGTTATCCTTTCTAATGCCTAGTTATTTTATATCCTCAAATTTTTTACAGCATTTTTGAACTCAGGCCTCTGGAGTATTACAAGAAGCAGGGGTGAAATCTTTGGAGTACCAGGTTAATACTGATCCAGCTGTTTAAAAGAAAGCTATAAGAAATGGAAAGGTTAGAGGTATCATTCACCATTATGGGCTTGCAATGTAAATAACACAAAGTGGCATTTGCTCAGTGTTGCCGTTTTTAAAATTTTTATGTGATCACAGCAGGAAGAAATGATACAAAAAAAAGATTTCATCAGACTTCCAAAGCCATTCTTATCCTCATTTTTAGTTTCTATAGACTGTACTCTGTGGCTATAATAATGCTTTCTGTTGTGAAGGATAGCCTATTTAGTCGGTATTCTTACTTCTTCTTTTATTAAGAAAAATGTCCTGTCTAAAACCTGTGCCCCAATTGGAAACAGGACAGATTCCTGTGCAGTGGCACTTCTCTTGCTCAGAATTTATTCTGCTATAAATGTGTCAGGGCAAGGGAACCGGCATGGTTGTTTTTCTTGTGGCCAGACATCTTAGCCACTTTTAAATCAGCTCAGGTGGGTAGTTTGAACTTGTACAAACATTCTGCCTCTTCTCAGCCCCTTTTCTCTTAGAGATATCTTTAGCACCAGGGTTTGCTGTTACTGGCACATATTTTGTGGTGCTACAGAGTCAATACAAAGCAGAACAATGCTACTGCAAGCTTCTGACATATGTGGGATGTAAAAATCATAGCTGTGCAAAAGCAGGAGAGTAAGTTTACTTACCAGCTTGAAACAGTAAATGACTTTTGAACACCATGATCGACAGCCATGATGGAGCTGGCATCTCATTTGTGTTCAGCTAGGAGGAGGCTGAACACCCTGGGAGAAACCCACCCCCATGTAAATGAGCACATTCCACAGCTTTCATCCATGTTGCACAATGGCAGAGCTTGACCCATAAGATCTCTGAAAGTATAAATAATTATTAAGAAAATTGGTTTAAACTGAAAACTGTTTAGAGAGGATTTCACAGACATTGATGTTGCATATAGTTAACATAACTGCACTTATTTTTAGTTAACAGAAAGGGGCAGGAGGATGGGTTTTTTATACTCTGATACTCTGTTTTGCAAAGATTGGAAACTATAGTTTACAACAAATGCTTTTCCTCTTTGGAGAATAACATGCGCTCCAGGAAAATGGATCTTGATAGATGTTCTCTGTTGCTCATATAAAAGTTTTATATGTGCCTGAAGATTTTCAGATTTAGAAGTGTCATTCTTAGCATAACACAGTTCTTCAGTACCTGTGAGTTATTATCATGGGCCTTTACACAAGTATTTTGTCATAACACATTTCTGATACAACATCTTGCTGAGTATAATTATATTTTGCTAGGAATCTTGAGTTCTCTCCATATCCTGATGTCTATGAAGGACTCTTCTGAGGTTTGAGTTTGCATTGTGAAAGTGCCTATGACCTTTTATCTTTGTTTTTTCTGTCCACAAGAATGTAAATGCTACTATTCATACCAGTGGCTGTAAAACCAGCTAATGGGCAGTAACTGCTGATGAGAAGGAATTGAGTGAAAAGCACAGCTGAAAGCAGTGACAGCTTGATCAGGTCTCTCCTACAGTACATCAAACATGAATAATTTCCTGCCTGCTCCATCATTTTAGTTAAGTAATTGGAAATCCTATTGATCTGCACACGGGACTTAAAATAACATAGTCTCAGTGGCAGAGCTGTAATTTCTGCAAAGACATATTGTTCCTGATTAATATTAGGACACCACCCATCTCCACAGCAGCTGAGCATGTATTGGTACCATGTCAGGAGATCCTCTGATGCGGAGCCGCTGCGGTGTGAGCACAGTGCCACGTGGTGGTGACCTCACTGATGAAACTGAGGTGTGTAGATTTAATGTTGCTCTGAATACTGACTCAATAGTTTGTATTCTTTCTGTCACTGCATTTTGCAGAGATCTTTCATCAGCCCTCTAAGAGAAGGAGCGTAATGAGCATCACCTATCTGACTAATCATTCTGAGATGCTGTTGAAAGATCATCTCTCTCTATCTCTCTCTCTCCCTCTCTCCCTCTCCTCTCTCTCTCTCTCTCTCTCCCTCTCTCCCAGTCCTTTCCCTGCTTCATTGCTTCTGTGTGGGTGTCTGGTTCATCTGACTGTTCTCTGTTCACAGTGGGTCTCTGCTACTTGTATTTGCTATGCACTGGTACTCTGGAGGGCTGAAAATGTAAGAGACAGCAGGATCTGGAAAGTGAAACAAGCTTGTTCTCCCACTCAGCAAGAACTGAGAAGCAGAACAGTGATATAGACACAGCAGCTGGCCAAGCTGAAACTCAGATGAAAAACTTGGCAGTAGAGCCCTTAATGTACTGGATTTGCTATAATTAAATATTTAGCTGCACTGCAGCTTAAGGACTCCAGTACATGGAGTGCTATAAACCAGAGTTTCCTCAATTTGATGACTGTTTTGTGAATGATTCCATACACTTCTCAGGTAAAAAGCTGTTTAACTCATTTGAAGTTTCATGCAGAAACACCTGTGTGTAAGGTCTGTTGTGTAGCACTGACGTTAAAAGTAACTAGGACAGCCTGGGATATGAAGTCCTATTAGATTTCAATCAAGGTCTAAATCCTAGAGATGAATCTTGACCACTGATGAAAGGTATCTGGTTTATCATCCTGTGGCTGATCAGCATGGGCACATACATGCACTCTCACACTCCACTGCTCTTCCTTTATCTGTGGATCTCAGTGGCATTTTTTTCTACCCATCAGTTTTATGGCATCTGTTAAGGAAGTGTTTTATCAAGCTAATAATTCTCACAGCATCTTTATGTGGCCAACAAGGTGTGCCAGTACTTTGTGCCCATCTTTAACAAAAAATGAACTGTGTAAAAAAATTTGAAAATTTCTTAGATTGCATCAGTTAATATAACAGTTAAATCCACAATTTAGAACTCCTGACTCTTTATTCTCTGGTCATAGTCACTTTTTACCATATATAATGAAGAATAAACTACTATGTTTTGGTGGCAGAAGTAAGTGCAATTGTTTGGTTTTTTAAAGGAAAAATTTAGAAGGGGCAGAAACTTTTGAAGCATTGCTTGTAGGAATACTGTTGAGTTACTTGCACTAAATGAGATAATTAATGCAAGTACATAATTACATAAATGTAATTACATATTTGCTTGGTAATGTATGCAATACCAAAGGGTGTCCCAATACAGGTGTTACGGTGCAGTATAGAATACTGTTGTCTAATATAGATATAATGGGGATAAAGACATTTATTCTGAATTATTTAGACAAGCTGGTATCATATTGTGCTGTCCTTGGTCATATCTGAGACTTCCATCTATTGTGCTGTGTTAAGAAAGTGACTTTAATTCAGCATGTTGCAGCAGAATATGTTGGGCACTGGACAGTGCTGCAGAAGGGAAGGCAACTTACAGTAGCACTAAGTTCAGCTGCACAGTTTCTGCTCCCATTAGAGGTGATAATAGTGCCCATTATCCTGCTAGCATCATTCTGCAGAGCTTATCACTAATTTCTTGCTTGTCTGGAAGAATACCTGCTCCTTCCACATCATCTGCCTTTTCAGCTCTTTTTGTTTCTCTCAGGATCCTTTCAGAAGCAAATGTAGAACATTTTTGTCAGTTCTCAGACAATATAGATAAGGATTTTACTCTTCCACCCATTCCTCTCTTTCTTTATCTCCCTTCATCTCCAGGTTTTCCTTTCATCCTTGGTGCAAGTCAGGGGGTCAACTTGCCAAAAATTTGTAGCTGATACCCAAGAAGCCTGGATTTGGGCCCACTAAGCTGTGGGAAGGGAGTGTAATGTTAATGAGTCAGTGTGGATCTGTTACCTCTAGTGTCCCAAATACTGCTTTGCTGGCTAGATAAAGAGCTAGAGACTAGAGGAAAAACCTGTGTTACTGTTGGTGTGTTGCAGGTGATTGTTCAGTAGTTGTTGAAAATGTGTTCTGAGTGTTTTATTCTGAGTGTTTAATTAGAGTGGTAGTACAGTAGCTACAGGATTATCTCTCCCAGTGGCTCAGATATTGCGGCAGCGTTCCTGAAAAAAATACCACAGATTTCTGTAAGAGTAGATTAAGTGGTGAATTTATTTTTATTTGCTTTCATCAGCCATACTGCTTAATTCAAGATGCTAAACTGAGTGCTTCACACAGCCAGGTGCACAACCCTCCTTGGAATGCATTTAACCAGGAAAGAATACCTTCCATGAAATTGTGTTGTGTTCTTCAGCTATCAAAATCTTCCAGGGGCTCAGAAAACAAAGAGTCCAGAAATTATTTTCAAAAGCAGAAGCTAACATTTCGTTTCAAATTGCAGAGATCTGAGAAATGCTGGCAAGAAGTTTTCAGACAGGTAGAGCACTTGCAGCTTAAAGTAATTTTCCCCTGTGAGATCAAGTCCAGCTGCTTCAAGTCAGATACCCAAGAATCAAAGTTTACACCACTCATTATAAGCTGGGATTTAATCACCGGAGAGCTTTGAAAAGTCCTAGCAAGTGTGTTTACAGATTTAAGTGCTTTTCTGAGTATTTAATCTAATATTTATTTGCACATACATCTTATAGGCACTTTCTCCTCCATCTATTTTCATGCTGCTATTTCCAGTCCCTATTACTTGTGTAGTTGATTAAAATGCTTCCATTGAATACTTGAAGCAGTGAAATTGATGGAAAGTGGTCTAACCTGTCTTTCCTCCCCTTCTTCCTCAGTCTCTACAAGTAGAATTTCTCCATATATTCTGACTCATAACCTTATGATTTTTTCCCAATTTCAGACTTTTAATATAAAATAATTTATTTATTTTGAGAGTTTATTTGCTTACCTCTATTTTTTCTGTAATTTTCTGTACTTTTCACTCAGCTTCTGCTCTGTAGGTACTTAGACATAGCCTTATCTCCACGTGAGTACCTAGCCTGCACATCAGACCACTGAACCCTCTTAGCATTGCTGGGCAATTACTGAGATCCTTTCTGCAGGTTTAATGGAGAGTTCCAGTCCTGTCCATAGTTTGCCAGACAGATTAGAAAGAAGTCTGCTTTTTCATTGAGGCTTATTTCCCTATCAAACACACAATATTTGAGTCAGCTGCACATGCTCCTGTTTTTGATACCACCAGCACTCTTTTTGGCCTTGCATTCTTCCTGACTTCTGCAAGAGTGGACTAACTCATCTCTAATGCTGCTTGTTTAACTTGACTTCTGTGGAAGTCCCCAGAGATGAATTTGGTCCATTTAATAAAACAGAAACCTGCAGAAGCTTCATTTACAATTCTGGAGCATTTAAAATTTTAGACAAAGAGACAGTTGAGTGTCAACAATGGTAACTTTATATACAGGAGCTGTTTATTTCAAGTTTGAATTTGATATAATGGTTAGAACTGCAGTAAGCATCGGTGATGTTGAACAGTGCTGACTCCACCTCTGTTTTGATATGATGAGGTTGTCCCCTTGAACTGTAAAGTGGGGTGTTACCATGACAAATATAGCTACCACTGGCAGAACAAATTGCACAATGCTGAGACTGAAGAATTGTACCTGACAGAAGCAATAATATGATGGGGTTTTTGCAGACTGGAAAACATTTTCTGGTGTTCACACCATAAACAGGAGACAGTGTGAAAACACAGCTCTATAGGAAGGTTATAAAACATTCAACTTCTCTAAGAAGGCAAAAATGAAAAGGTAGAAGTACTATGAAATACCCCTACAGTATTAAGTCCAGTGTATCAGAAATCACCGGTTGATTTTTGATCAAGGGTGTTACACACATTGGGTGTGTATCATTACCACTAAATGCTGTGTTCCGGATTTGTTGTCCGTACATATTTCATACTAGTATGTTTTATGTTGCTGGAAAGGGCTGTGGCAAATGTTGCTGTTTATCGGAAAGCTGAGAGCAATATCTCTGATTTCTCCGCGGAGCTGTGCGCTGCCCTGTGCCCGCGCGGGGTGCCGGTGCCATCGCCCCGCCGGGCCCGCCGCGCTGGCCGGGCTGAACGCGCCATCTAGTGACTGGCGGGGATGGCTGACTTAAAACAGGGAGAGGCAGCCGGAGGTTTTAATGAATTTCTGCATCAGCAGGGAACATGGATGAAGTTTGTCAAATCCTTATATTGCCTTATTTTTCTCGCCTAATTAACAGCCATTCCTAGATCGTTATTTGTTTTTTAAAATGCCATTGTTTCTGTTGTCTGTTCTCCACTCTGCTCTCAGGCTGTTTGCTAAGATAGATTGAAATCACCTGCTGTGGCAGGGTATTTGAGCAGAAAGCTAGTGCTGTATTCACAAAGCTTCAGAAGTCATTATAACATCAGTTTACTGCCTGCATCTGAAATGCTGATTCTCAAAAATTTGTTTCAAATGTGTAGAACTGCCTGAATTCCTTAGAGTCATAGAATGATTTGGATTGCAAGGGATCTTTAAATGTCATTTAGCCCAACCCCCCTGAAAGACCAGGGACATCTTCATCTATATCAGAGTGCAGAGAGCCCTGTCCAACCTGACCTTGAATGTTTGCAGCGATAGGGAGTCTACAACCTCTCTGAGAAATCTGTTCCAGTGCTTTACCACTCTCATTGTAAACATCCTCTTCTTTAGATCTAGTTTAAATCTACCCTCTTTTAGCTTAAAACCATTAGCCATTGTTTTGTCTCAGCAGGCCCTACTAAAAAGCTTGTCCCCATGTTTTTATAAGCCCCCTTTAAGTACCAAATGGGTGCAATAAGGTCTCCCATCCCTCGCTGTCCCATTGCCCACCTGTCCTGGATGTAACTGCCAAGCCTCACTCTTGGTTGAACATAAGTGGTATGCAAATCAGATTTAGTGCAGAACAGTGGCTAATATGGGGGCCAGTAATTTTTGTTAGAAATCAGGGAAGAAGTTATTTGAGTCAACCAACACCTGCTAGCTGTATAGATGAAGAGAAGAAATGCACACTGAAGACCTTTGTTTTCTGTATGCAAAGTTTACAAATCAAGTTAAATATTGAAAGCAACATTTTGATGTTGTTTCCCTCTGGAGACACCTGTGTGATTCAGTCCAAGTCACTATTACTTTGAAAACCAGCTATGTGGATCCCATCTAATGGAGTACTTGTCATTTTGATTAAAAAATATCTTCTTTGAGATTGTTGGCTTAAGGAAATTGTTATTATTTTTCTGTCCCTTTTTTTTTTCTAGGATATTAAATACAACGTTGTTTGAACTGTATGAAGCTCTGGGCAATTTTCCTGCCTTGTGGGTCTTCAATGTGCTGCTTATTGTTCTTCAAATTCTGCACTGTTTTTGGTCTTACCTAATCATAAAGGCAGCCTACAAAGCTATTTCAAAGGGCAAGGTAAGAGAACACGGTTCTGTTTCATGATTTTCATTTTTCTATTATCAATAGAGGTCACTTTTTGTTTGGGTTCATTTTTTTTTTTCTAATCCGTAGCATACTAGTGAAGACGCATCTTCTTTTAGATAAACTCTTCTTTTCTTTCCTGAAAACTTTTTCCCACTCCTAATGATTGTCAGATAGATTAATAATACTCTGTATAATGATTGTCTTTTTTGTGCTTCTGCACTTCCTTTTTACAATGTGGTACATTGTAAAATTTCCCTACATTAGGGAAATCAGGTTAAAGAAACCCAACAAGTAAACTGCTTTCTTTGGGCTGCCAATTCTGGTTTTCTTCTTTATAGTAGCTGTTAGCAAAATGTTCATTTCACTGCTGGAAGTGATAGCAATAATAAAACAAAATGAAATTCTGCTGTGTTTGCTACTGGCAAAGTTACTGATTGCAGCCTCTTCTGGGTTAGGGTATTAATGAGGTATTGCAAAGAGCTCTGTATTTTCTTTCTAGTATTCCCAGAGCAAGACTGTTTGGGCTAGACTTTAGTGTCTTGCTGCCAGTGGTACATTTGACAGGAATATGTCACCCCCAGAAATACATTACAGTTGCTGTGCAGACACAGGGCTTATGTGCAGATGGTAGAACTAATCCTTACAGATCGTGTAAAGTCAGGACACTTTGCCCTTAAAGATCAGTGCACATTGATGTGCCTGACCCCAAAGTGAATGGGATTGCTCTCCAGAAAACTGCTGTCTATGAATGTACTCAGCCATGCACTGGCAGAGCCCAGAATCTGCCACTCCATCTGTGAAAGACAGTGCATTCACGGGCTGTATTTTGCCTGGAAGGCACGCTTTAGTCTGCTCTGCTTTTAGAAGTTATTAGGCTCAGCTGTCCTGTCTGAATTATACCAGTGCCTTCAAAGACTGCTTCCTCCTCTCTCTTACTCTGCTTGTTTATCCTTTCCCTTGTGCTGTGCTGGAAGGCTGGGAAGTGGAACCCCTTGCACGTAAGTTTCTTTAAATTTACTATGCAAAAGATTTATTCTGACAACACTGGTGTTTGTGGCTTGGGTTGCTTTGGTTCTTTTAATTTGTGGTTTCTGCTTGGTATTTATGCATTGTTTGTATTTATATATTTAAGTTAAGACTATCTTGAAAGGCTATTTTTTGCTTCTTGGCTAATCATCACCTAAAACCATTCAAACCCACTTCTGTCTGTAGTATCTGGGTGCTATTATGCTTCACCTTTTTTACATACAGAGATAGATAGATAGATAGATAGATAGATACAGAGATAGATAGATACAGAGATAGATAGATAGATAGCTTGTGTGTATACACATACTTATGCAGGATAAGCATCTGCTGTGTCAGCATTCAGGACACACACTTGAGACTGTAATTCTTTCACCTTCTAGTTCTAACAATTGCACAAGAGAAAATGAAGATTGTACAGAGTTAAAGCAGAGTCAGATGCTTGCAGTAACACAGTGACCAGGTTAGAGATGAATATGTATGACATATATACAGAGGATTAATTTTCCTTCAGATCTTAACTTCCTCATTTGCAATGCCATTCTTTCTATGTCTTCAATAAAAATAAGAACTGTTTTCACAACGCATTACAGATATCTTATAGATAAGTACTAAGTACTGCAAGATGTGTTGCATGCATATTAGGTTTTAAGTGCAAAGACTCTGCTTCATTGCTGCATTTTAAAAACAGAGCAGATCCCATGTTTAGCAGAACTGGCTGCAGCATAGAATCTTGTTTTGATTTCTGGCTTTGGGGCAGGATCCTAGCAGAAAAATTGGCAGTGAATCTATTAGGAGTATTTAAGTTGAAGCAGAATGGTTCAGTCATCTGTTCTGCCATGACGTAGATCACAGGTGCTCAGTACTGTGTGCTGAGATCATTCTCTTCTGTCTGATAAGGGGATAATTCTAAGTGTATTTCTGTACCGCCACCAGCTGTAATATACAAGTTCCTTTATATGAAAGACATTGAAGTAACCTATTAACTGAAGCTCTGTAAAGTATGGAACCAAATTTCTGCCCTCAGCTGAAGTCCAGTTTCACAGGTGTCAGAATTGTGGGCTTGCTAGACATTGTCATTAAAAACTTTACTTACTGGGAGCTGTATGGGAACTGTTTTCTTTGTTCGCTGGTTCCAAGCAGAATGGTGTCACTCAGGTACTGTGATATTGCAAGGGCAACACTGGGAGCTCCAAAGGCAAATGGCTCTTTCTGAGATGAGAGTGGAATTGTCATGAAGATTTTCCAGAGGAGAGGAGGATTACTGTAAGCAAATCGTTACACAGTGGCCCCGTTCTTCAAGTATTTTTAGTTTTCAGGAAAAAGACTCACCATGTGTTTGCCCCCTTTTATGTCCATTTGCTGTAGTGAAGTCAGCTATAATTGCCTGACTGTGGCAACCAGCAGATCAATTGTGGATCGATCACGAAGAAATTGGGATGCTGGGCTATACAAACAGGAGCAGAAGCAGGCATGAAAATGGCATCCTTAGAGCTGCATGCGGGTTAAACATCAGACCTCTTTCTGTTGATGCTGGGGTTTTTTTGTATTACATCTGGTGGACTCTTGTTAGTTTTGGAGATTTTCAAGATATTTCAAAGAAGTCAACTGAAAATTAGCAGGAAATCCCTAGCAACTAAGGTCCATCTGTTTCTGAAACATCTTTCCAGGGACACAATGGGGCACACAGTTGAACTGTTATTCCTGTTTTAGAGACTGAACTGGACTATGTCCACATTTTGCAAGTGCCATTCTCACCACTTGTCTGAAGTCAGAGGCTGGAGTTACCTGATGAGCAGTACTCGTGTCTCCTCCTGCGAGCACACAGCACTGTTCCCTGGAGCCACGTGGTCTCCAGTGAGCTGGGAAGTAAGGGGCAGGAACTTGGTTTGAACATTTTGTATTACCAGGTCAAAGAGCAGCACTCCAAATGAAGGGCAGTTGTAGTTAGTAGGAGGGCAGGGAGACTGAGCCGGGGTTGAATTTGGGAGCTTGGATTGTTGTTTACTTCGATCTGTGCAAAACCCTTTGCCTTGAGCTCTTGGCAGTACAACCTTCAGTGTGCCAGTGCTGAGTTCTCCCCCTGCCTTTGCACGTGGCGTACGTATGTGCAGACATCTGTGCTTGAAGTGAGTGCAGGCAGGCAAGGGCAGAGAAGCGTGCCAGAGCTGCACTTGCCGTCAAAACTCAAATTGAAAAAATGTGTGAATTCTCTGATTCCCTTGAAACGAAGGGCTGAGTTGCTTCCTTACAGTCACCTACTGCCTACTTCTTTTCCACACTTACAGGTAGCAAAGGATGCCCGAAGTGATGTTGAGTCCAGCTCAGATGAGGAAGAAACAGTACCTCGCTCAAAGGCCCCGCACAGCACGGTCTCCACCAATGGCACCAGCGGTGCCAATGGGACAAATGGGTATCTTACTGGTGCCACTTCCTCAGAGGAGCATTAATCCTTCAGTTCAATCATGAGACACGAACAGAATGAACTGTTTGCTACTGGAAGTAAATTATAAGTTGTGAATGCAGTTTATTCATGTATTTCAGCATCAGAAAAAATTAGGAGTATCAAAGCATTCTGATAGCGCACTGCCATATTTCCTGTTTGTGAATGAAGACAGCACACCATTCTGTAATCGTAGGCATGCTGTATGTGTATGTAACTGACACAATGGGAGCAGTATTTTCACTTGTACTGTCTGAAATATTATTTATTTTTTATTCTTTTGGGAACTTCTGGACAAAAGGGAATATCCATTCTCAAACTTGGTGTCTTGGATTCTTGGTAACGGAGAGCATCATGCTCAGATCTCTTCTGTCCATCCCTGTTGATTTTGCTGAATCTGCTATAAGTAATAGTTGCTTGATTTGTTACTTACAGTAAGATAGAACATAGCTTCATAGATTTTAGATCTGCTTCAGATATTTTTGCTATCTTTGTGTTTTAAGGTACTGGTTTTG
>JAYDZK010000274.1:18799716-18815773 GCA_034509185.1 Euphonia xanthogaster
TAAGGTACTGGTTTTGAAATTGCCTATCAAATCACAGTTACTGTTCTTCCAACATAATTTGGGGGGGGGGGAAGTGGTAATTGTGGGATATTATTTTAGTGTAATTTAAAATTCAATTTGATGGTTAATTGCATTAGAAGTAGACTTGATTTGTTGTGCAAATACCCAAAAGCGTTGTTGTCAGCACTTCGGATAAATTCATTATTACATTTTCTTTGACCTTTCAATTTTTGACCTCTACAGATTTTAGCTTTTTGCAGAGATTCCATGTAAAAAGGTGTTTCTTCCAATGTACCATTCTGAATCCAGACTTAACTCCTGAAATTGTTCTTGCGCGTTCACCTGATTGAGAGCAGGGGTGTAAAGGAAAAAACAGCAGGTGACAAGTTCATTTCTTCCTCGGACTCAGCTCAGTCTAGGTATTGTTCTCAAAATTATTGCCACTTCCTTGCCAGGGTGAAGAGAGAGAAGGCAGAATGTCATACATTACTAAAAGTAGTTTCTTTTACATGTGTGAGAACTCGAGCAAAATTCACTTAGCATAATTCACAGCAACCTTTGAATGTTCATCAGTATTTCATCACCTCTACAAATAAAATTAGGGGGTGTTTGTAAAAATAATTTTGCATTCCTTTTTCATCCAAGATTTACAAATAGTGTCCCAAAGAAGACATAATAGCACCCTAAGTAAAAATCTTTTTAACCATTATATACATACTTCTTCTAGTCTCTAGATCTAAGTTTGATGTAGGATGCTAAGGATCATACAGCTCTTGCAGGACACTCTTCTGTGATTTGTGACAGCAGTGCCAAAAGTAGGCAGGGTTCTTGGGTAACAGACTCTATGCAACCTACTGTTCAGCAGTATTGTGTGTGCACACAGAACCAATGTGCTTATAGACCAAAGACTTACACACACACACACACACACACACACATATATATAAAAGTTAAAAAAATAAAGGAAGGAAAAAAAAAAGGGGGGGAAATCTCAAGCATGTCTTCTATATACAAAGGGATTGGAGTGCTGTGTTCAGCTGGAAACCTGAGCCACGAGGTCATTTCTGATTCCTTCCACCTATGCAAATAGTAAAATATAGATGGTTTCTGATGCCATAAAACATGTTTAAAGACTATTTTATATAGACATCATTGAAGAAAGTTGTGTTGTCACTTCTTTCTTTTGAAAACTGAGATTTGTCCTATTCTACTAGTCACTCTTGAAAACTTCTAAAACTTTTATTATCCATAGAAACTCCTGTGTGTTAGGAAAATGGAGGTGTGCTAAAAGCAGGGATGGAATGGCATGAATGGAAATAGTACCTCAACTTAGTAAAGAATAAAGGTAAGAAAACTCGGAAATTTTAAATCACAAAAGATCTGTCAGTTCTACTACCCACAGAGCATCTTTTGAAAAAGTCAGATAAACTTGTAATCCAGCATCTGCATAGCTTACTTTTCCATGGGTATATCTGAGGGAGCAAGGGAGCCTTACATAAATCTCCTTCTCCCCAGAAAGTTTTTCTGCCTCAGATTTTTTTCATCTGTCTCCTGTGCATTTGATTTTATACAGTTTTCTGCAGGGCAGGTTGTACATGTGAAAATGCACTGATTGCAATGGAAAGTATCCTGTCCATGGTGTTTGCAGCTGTATAGTAATTACTGTAAAGATGATTCCAAGATTTTAAAATAAAACCATCCTGGGATCAATTAAATTAAGATTATAATTTGTGAAATCTGACCTGCTAAAATGGTAATGGAAAATATCAGATTAAACACACCTCTTTTACGGTGTTGATTACTGCCTCCACAGAACCATTTCCCTTCTGCACAGATGGTTACAAAAATGGCATTCTGGCAAAATATTTTGTCTCACATGAGAACAGACTGCTGCTCTGAACTGTCAACATGTACAACATAGACCACATGCTGCAATGTTGGTGATACCAGGGCATAGAGTAGTCCCCAGCAGCAATCCCTGTGCCAGAGGCCTTTAGTCCCTGTTGGTCCTCTTCAGCAATGCTCTGTAATGTTCATTCAGATGTAGAGTCAAGGCTACAACCCTTGAGATGGTTTACCATCACTACATATGCTGTTAGGGTATCACAGACTCATAGAATGTTAAGGGTTAGAGGGGACCTTGAAATTCATCTCGTCCCAACCCCCCTGCCACGAGCAGGGACACTTCACACTAGACCAGATTGCTTGACCTTGTGAAACCTGGCCTTGAACAGTGCCAGTGTTGGGGCATCCACAGCTTCCCTGGGCAAGTTCAGTATTTTATCACCCCTGAAGTAAAGAATTTCATTCTAATAGCTGACCTAAACTTGTCTCCTTTTTGCTCCAATCCTCTTATCAACTTCATGGGCCTTCTCTGGACAGCTCCAACAGTTCTATGTCCTTCTTATGTTGGGGACACCAGAGCTGGCTGCAGTACTCTGGGTGGAGTCTCACGAGAGCAGAGGGACAGAATCCCCTCTCCTGCCCAGCTGCCCACACTCCTCTGGATGCAGCCCAGGATACATTTGGCTTTCTGGGCTGTGAGTGCACACTGATGGCTCACGTTGAGTTTTTCACCAACCATCACCCCCAAGTCTCTCCACAGGGTTGTTCTCAATCACTTCTCCACCCAGCCTGTAAGAGTGCCTGGGATTGCCACAACCCAAGAGTAGGACCTTGGACTTGGCTTGCTTGAACTTCATGAGGTTTCCATGGGCCTCCCTCTCAAGCCTGCCAAGGTCCCTTGATCCCCACTGTTAAATGGTGCATCTGGGATTGAAACTCTTCCCTTGAGGTTTAAATTCAGTTGCATCTGTGATATGCTAAAGCATGTACACAGTTATCTTGGTTCAGCTAACACCCAATGACATGCTTAGCCCCTATAATCCTGGGTTTTTGGAGTCTGTTCTTGGCAGTCTAGCATAAACTTCATACAGATATGTCTGGAAAGGAAGTGAGGTACACATTTGGGGAAATAGGGTAAGAGGAAGCCTTAAGAACTTCACCAACCTTTGCTAAACAATGACTGATCTTTCAAGCTAGAGGTTTATTGTAAAAATTATGAATTCACACTTTTTTCTGTCTCTAGTGGGAAGGAGCAAGTGATTTAGTGATCAGACATGGCAGTGTGCTTTAATTCATCGTTTCAACGAATGGGTGCGAAAACTTTGGCTTCATCTTCCACTCCAAGAGAAAATGCCATGCAATTATTTCCTTTTTCATTTGAATTTGATTGCTTTTCTGCTTAAGAGCTTTGCAAGGTGCATTTGGAGGTCGTCGAGTATTTAGAGGTTGATTGCACAGATTTTAGAAGATCGACTGAAACTATTCGCATGGTTCATGGTAAATGTGAGACCTTAAAAGGTTCTGTATATTCACACCTTTTGTAGAATTGTAATTTAGTAATTCTAGAAATAGGAGTTTGTACTCTATAACCTCTCTGTCTTTGAGTTCTATGCTCCTTGTTTATAGTACAGTACATGACACAGTGGTTGAGATGTTAAAGTAGAAAAATGAGGAAATTAGAGTTTATTAGTAAATAGTAAGAATTTGTCTTCTCTCTTAGACAGCCCAGATTACAGTAAAATAAGATTCAGGTTACCCTTTGTGTGGTGTTTCCCATATCGGCATATTTTGTATCAAAACAAAAATACATGGTGGGTTGGTGGTTTTGTTTGGTTGTTTTTCATAAAGAACAACATTGCAGAAAATGGTAAAAATACCTGATCAAACAACAAGGGTGGACATTGGAGTCTTTTGGGTCTTGATCAATGCTAAGTAGTACTAGTTTTAAAATACCAAAGTGCCCCATGCTGTTTCCTTGTTGCCCTTTTGTAGTTTTTTCTATCTGTTATTTATTTAATGATTCCAGCAGAATTGGTACAGGTGTCTCAGCTTCATATTTCCTGCCTCAACCTGTGACCATTCTGTGACCATGTGACTGCCAATGCCAAATGCTTTTTCTGAGACCAAGTACATGCACTAAAGCTTTGCTTACAGTGAAGTGATTCTTGTCTTAAATCTGTATCTGATTCAGGTGAAAATCACTTCCTGGTTCTGAACAGGACATGAGGGTGAAAGCTGTGTGTGACCTGCAGCACACGCCACTGCTGATCACTGCTGGTTGATTGAGACACTCCCTGTTTTACAGAGTGCTCCAGTGGGAAGCCTAATGCCCATTTCATTCATTTCCTCATTACCACAGCCTTCTGTATCTCAGAGAAATATGGGCTACCATTGGTTTTATACAGCTGATGCTTTGGTATTTTCTTAATCTCTTTGCTACAAATCATTTTTGTATGTCTCCTATTGTCTACTTCCTGTGACATTTGTGGGAGAGGAGTATTAAATACTTTTTACCCTTCCTGTAATGCAGACCCTCTTAGGCCTAACTTCAGTGTTCTGCAAACTACAGTTGCCTTTAAACCATGAAGAAAAACCAGTTTGTATTACTTGTTTTGACTGGTTTTGATTTGGAACAGAGACCTACAGTAAGATGACGTTATTTTTTTTCCCTTTTCTTTCAAAAAGCTCTAGTGGAGGTTTGGAAAGGTGGTGTACATGTACAGCCTTTACACTGTTAAGATTTCTGACTGTAGTTGCAATGAAAACACAGTGTTTGAGTGTGTCTCTACAGACTTCTCAATATTTGAAATTGCTTTCAATTAAAAAACTGAAGGAAATGCCATGAAAGGATGTTTTGGAGTCATAGCAATGATCACATGTGTCAGACAAAAGGCAAAAAATATTGTCTTACATGACTTAAAATGGGTGCAACAAAACACATTTTCTGGCTTCTGCAGAGCTTCAGCTTTTTGCTGTTCTTGTTTACACAAGCTCTCATACCATACTCTGCATGTTGACTGCTGCAAGTCAGGGTGAAGCAGATGACACATTTTCACCTGTGTTTTCATGACAATCCTGTGCTTCAGCAACTCTTTCAGAAATTTGGTGATGTGTAGGAACTCCACTGTTCTGGATACAGTGATGCACTAGCTACAAGTCCTTTCATGTATAGCTATGGTGTGGAATTTTGGGAGTTATTTTGTCTTTTATTTGACTGGGTTTGGGGTTTTTTCTAATACGGAGAATAATTATTCCTCATAAAATTCCTGGAACCAACCAGTATTGTGGGCTATTTTAATTTGGAGACAGTTTCATAATAAACATAAGTATTAGAAATGTAGATTTTGTTTTCTTATTTTTTCTATGAGATGCGGACAATGTTTCCTTTGTTTTAGCTCAAAGATTGTTACCCACACTGTAGACTCCAACACTCTTTGGACAGATCCAAGTATGTCTTTGCTGTGTTCATGACTTTATGTTATTTCTTGTATGAAACTGTTTGTAATAGGAAGTGTTGGAAGATCAAGTTATCTCGATACAAACTAAAATATTTTCATTGCCAAAAAAAGGATATTTTTCTAGGATTTAAACATCAAAATTTTGCATGGTAATAACTCCTGAATGTCCAGCTGGGCCCACTTTGGAAAGGCTGTCTTTTTTCAGTCTAGGTGAGCAGGGTTTCTTTAGAAATACACATTCAGATGTTTTCTTTTAGGAGAAACTGTCACTCAGCAAAGGACCACCTAGTAGCCTCTTGTGGAAATGAGAGAAAAGAGCCACTCTTAGGAGTGGCTCTCCAAAGGAAAAGCTGCAGGTCAAGCTACCATTATCAGGCAGGCTCTCATGCAGCATTAAAAGATGATGAGGAAGTATTTAGAAATGGGATGCTTGAAAAAATTCTGGTAACTTCAGCAGGAAATTTAGGCAACAGTGCTCATAACACAAGTATCAGTCATATAGGGATCTTCACACATCAGTTGAAGTTTTGCCACTGGAAGAGAAGTAAGCCTTTTTACAATGGGATGTGCATTGTGTTAAAGAACTGTAGATCTTCAGCAATTGTAGTTGTTAATACAGCTCTGTGATAATATATATAGACTCCTGTGTTACATTCAATATAGCATTTCAATTCATGTTTATTGAAGGTATTTATGAAGAGATTTTACTTATGTGGAATTTTGTCAGAGGACAGCAGGAGGTCTGCTGCTCCAGGAGAGTTAGAAGGCAGTGACATCTAATTCCTGTAGATTTAGAAGGTGAGTGAAGGGAATCCAAATGTGTATCTGTGCCAGATGGGCAAATTTCTGCATGAGTCAGTAGCTCATCATGCTGTGATGGACAGAGTCTGGGAGCTTGCGTGGAGGGAAGTTAGTCCCAGCTCTGCTAGTGTGGATGGGGGGTTCTTGTTTCCCTAAATTGTAGTGGGGTTTTTGGTGATCCATTCTGCTGCAGCTAGTCCTGCCCCTGGACAGATTTTACACTACCTACTCTTGTCAGCCAGTAACCTTCTTAAGTGGCTTAAGAGGGTTTCACAGAACAGGATACCAATTTGTGTTTTATGCCCAGCTTCTCCAGCCCTGAGTCTGCCAAACCAGTGATGGTTCTTGTAGAGGGATTTCTTAAATGCAGACTTCTGTGCAACACTGATACGTTCCTGAGGTTCTGACTTTCAAAGGTAATTGTTTACATGTGACACAGAACTGTTAGCTTTTAGTCACTGGAAAGTGCAATATAAATTAAGTATTAGAAGTTGAGTATTGTGGGTTTTTTAAAGAGCAACATGACTTCCTTGTAATGTTTCTGCTATAGTTCACTGCTCAGGTGAAAAGGTAATGTACTCTTTTGAGCTACTGGCTGGCAACATATATTTACATTCCTAAATTAATTCTCTTTCATAGACATGTGAAAAACACCATAGTGGGTGGGGTTTTTTATACTTTTTAAACACTTCAAAGCATTAAGGCAATCTCTCTAGAAAATACTGTGCAGGTTATTTCTCAGTTTTCCAGAACAACCAAGCAAAGTCCCTGTACAACTGCCATATTTCTTGCATATTTAAAACAACTTTTTACAATCTCCCCTCACAATCCAAAGATGAAATGTGATCCTTCCTTAATTAAACTTGCGTCAGCTTTCTCACATTAATCTAACTAGCAATTTTATGTCCTATTTCTGAGCCTATTATGAAGACAACCTCACATTTTAATTCACAGTAATGGTAATTATAATTACTGTTGGTCTCCTAAGGTATCTTTGAAAGAGCTGCTTCCTACCAGAAGGGCTTGCTATTTCATAGTTACTTTTGTTTAGTCCCTTGCTTAGGCTTAATTTAAACTTAATTCATCCAAAGCATTTAGGTGTTCCTGGTTCTGTTTTATATGTGGTTTCTCATGGAAATATCTCCCAAGCGAGATCTCCCAGCTATGATCACTGCACTGATCATAGCTGTTACTTTATGGGACAGTCTAATCATATTTCAGTTCCAGAAAAGGATTTGCATGTGAATAGTCTAGCTCACTTGCAGGTCTAACATTTGGTCCTTCAGCAATGTTGAGGAAGTGATGACCCAAGTTGTGGCACCACCTGGACTGGGTGGATGTAAATAACAGCCAGGACTGCTGTCCAGGCTAGAAGCAGACTTTTCATTTGATTTTTTTTAATAACTGTTCCACTTTAATACCAATTTCCTACTAACTGAATCTCATTTTTTTTTCTAAGGCTTTTTGTTAAGGAGCATGTGAACCATTGAGATTATGTATAGTTAAGCTGTAATGGTCTGCACTACTCTTGCAACTTGCCCAAGTATCCAGCACAAACACAGCTGTTTTGCATAGAAGAACTCCTCTATATGATTTGACAGGTAACTATTATAGACTGCTAACTGTATTATCTGGGAGAAGAATGGGTTGCTAACAGCAAAGGGAAACAGCAGGAGCAGTTGGGAACAGTAAACCATTTTTCTCGTGTAAATTGCATTCACATCAATTGTGGATTTCATATTTTTATTTAATGGGATGCTATTAGCACAACATTTAGTAAAGGTGATCCCTAGGGTACTACAGTCCCAAGCAGACTGTCAGAATTGTGGACTAACCTTGGAGAAGGCTGGAGCCTAAAATGATGGTTAATTGCTGCAGGGTTGCAGTTGACAGCATTGAGAATTTCATGCCAGAAGAGGATTTTCCTCTTTCCTTTAGAAACATGAGTTTATCAGATGGCTTGCTTATCTACCTTTGCAATAAGTGTAGGAAAATACAAGCCAGTAAGTCATGCTGATACAATAATAAAAGAAATAAAATTACCAATTTGCTGCATTGTCTTTTCATTTTGAGGTTGTGTCATACATTGAGTTAAACAAGCAAAATTGTCTCATTAGCTTTGCATGGGAAGATAAGTATTAATTGTTTGCCTATGAGGTAAGCATTTACATTAATGTATTGTGCTGTAACTTAGCTAGTAAACCACCCACGAGGTCACCTATCACTTTGACCTATTCCTCACTTAGCCAAAAGGTTAATGCATGCAGTCTTCTCTTAAAAGCCTGGATTCCTTTATGGTAATTGCAATTGTCATCAGTATGAAGTGTAGCATGCTTCTAAATCAAAATAGTGATACATAGCTGGTGTTCTAACAAACCTGTTTCTCTGCCCAGCCAGTTATTCCAGCTGAAGCAGATATTCCAGCTGTGGTGTAGAAGATAATGGATAATGAAGAATTGAGCCCATGATCCAGTAGCTAGTGCAAGTCAAAGAGCATGTTT
Source organism: Euphonia xanthogaster (assembly GCA_034509185.1). Classification (NCBI taxonomy): domain Eukaryota; kingdom Metazoa; phylum Chordata; class Aves; order Passeriformes; family Fringillidae; genus Euphonia; species Euphonia xanthogaster. The sequence goes on from JAYDZK010000274.1 coordinate 18,808,322, forward strand.
CCACAGAGTTATCCATCAGTCACAAAACAGGTGAGTCAGTAGCAATTTGCATTGTTCAACATGCTGTGACTGAAGAGGAGGAAAATCACACTGAAGCTAATTGTATCTTATTTTAATTAATCATTTCAGTGTATAACTACTTATATATATCTATACAAACGTCATATGAAAAACCACCACAAGCTTGCATGACTAAACACTATTTTTAGCTTCTGTCAGTCTCCCCAACAACTTTTAAATGTGTTGCTCAATTAGTCCAAATTTGAAAAGAAGATTGTGTGGCAGTTATCCCTGTCCTTATAATGTACTTAAACTCAGCAGTCAGGTACAGAGGAGAACTACCAATCAATACACTGGACCAAGAGTAGGCAGGGTGCAACTGGTGTCCTGCAGCTTTAGCAGCAGTAAAGCAGGAGCCAAACTGGCATAACTCAGGAGTGGTTATGGCTCTGATCCTTAGACTGTAAAGAAGAGCTGAATATCACAGTGAAGAGAATGGCACTGTTCAAGGACAAACCCACAGATCTGTAGGAAATCAGGCCTCATTGCCTTTGCTTCTGCTGCAACAACTTATTTATAAGCTCAAGACTCTAAAGGGTTCTCTGTGAGTAGAGCTGTCAGAGCAATTATGGATAATATGGATAAAAAGAATGGAGTGTCACTGTTTGGCAGTCAGAGCCATTCCTCTCAACCCTTCAGGCATACAATCCTGTTTCAGCAGTAATGCCTCATATAACTGAATTGCAACTACTACTTTCAAAAAGGTAAGACTAATACCAGAATCATTTAGTATAGCTTATTGACACAGTAGAAATACATACTCTTACTGTGCCTGTGGGACTGATTTATGCAGGCATATCTTTGTTATGTCAAGTTCCGCAAGCCTTTTAAAAGTTATAAATCACAAGTGAGTTCACAGCAATGTTATGGTATTACAACGACAAAACTAATTTAGACAATTTCAAGGTACTGAATAAATTCAGTTTATTGACACAGCAGAGAAGACAGTATGGCACAAGCACAGCATACTTCCCTGTCTTTTTTTATTTTCACAAGTGTAGCCAATACTTGTTTGTTTGCTTTTCAAAATACACCTAACAACATCCAAAAGTAACCACCTCCTCTCTTGTTTGAATAGGTGTGTAAAAAAACTGTTCTTTTAGCCAGGACTCTCACAGTAATTTGATTTATTTTCAAATCTGACCTCCAGCTAGCATACAAACAATAGTGATTAAATACATTTAATACATATGCTATTAACATTTAATGTTACTTTGTCTTCCCAGCAGTCTTTAAATTCATAGTGTATTTCCAGTATCTCATAAATTCAACACTTTTCCCCCAGATTTTTACAAAATGAGATGAATTTGATGAGGTGCTGAGCACCAGTACATCAGCAGTTTACTGTATGGTCAGCATTAGTTCATGGCCCATGCATTTCAGACTTGACCCTTGGTAGCTAAGTATGGATCAGCACTTTGAAAGGGAAAGCAATGATCAGCACTGGGCAAACTCATTTATTAAAAAAGCTTTTACTGACCTTCATTAAAATCTATGTGTGCCTTAAGACCCTGCTAATAAATGGAGCAACAGCTCCAATTAGCTGATTGTGTGTCACAGCCCCTAAGCTGCATATTGCTTTTGAGCTCAAGAGCTTTCCCATCTGCTCTTTGGGACATTTCAGTCTGTGTCTGTGTGCTATCCAGCACACCGGCTTCCCAATCGCTGCACCTCTTGGGTCAGTTTATTGTGTTATCATAGTTGTCTTACTATTATTTGATCTCACTCTATTGTGAAGCTTCATAACAAATAGAAAATAGAAAATTCCAAATTATCACAGATCCAGGTGTGTGATATTCTATAAGCACTAACTGCACATTTAAAACAAAGGTTTTAAAATGTCAAGACAGACCTTCCACTAGAATGAGGCTGTTTCATGGAAGTCACAGGCCAGTTTTACTCATATTTTAGAATAAGTAAAGAAGCACATCTATTGTGTACACTTTCCTAGCTTTAACCCACTTTTGGAGTACCTGGCTCTCTTTTAGTGGAAGATCTCTCTCTGATTTGCTCTGGCAAATATAAGTAGGCCCATTATTCTATCTCCAAAAGGAATTGTAAAGGTTTTATTACACACAATAAATATTCTAAACTTCTTGCTTTAGGCTTATGCACAGGACATTTACAACCAGGCACATCATATTCTCTAGCAAATAATTTCTAAGAATGTATATTCCAATAAAGTAGTTGTCACATATTTTATGTTCTGTGCATAGCAATCTTGACAAATTCATTTTGTCAGCAACTACTCATACCTGGGATTAACAAGAAAAGAAAACGGCTCTAAGTTTGAACCTCTGTCTTCATTACTCAAGGCATTTCAGTTTCCTTTTCCTGTGAACATGATCAAATCACATATGTTACAGAGGGTGTCTGAGCAATCCGTACACCCTTAATGATTAAACAGCTCCATTTGAAATCACGGAAATGAGGAGGCTGTGTTCTGCCTATCTTTTTGCTTTCATACTGCAGCTGTAAACTATTTGGTTGAGCATGCTGAAGTTTCCTTTCAGAGCAGCTCAGAGGTGCTTGGCACAGACAGGTGAAGTAGGGCAGGGGTATGCTTCAAAATGAATAGTCATTCTGGATGTGAGGGCAATGCCATTAGTGAGAAGCTGGAAGGGAAGGGCAGCCATAATGCCTCGGAGAGATGACACAAGTGGGAAGTGCACTGCTGGCTCAATACATTGTTTTAAACTCCTGGCATGTCTACTGATGTCCATAAAAATGCCTACAGCATTCTCTGAGTGGTAGAAGCAATTAGTTGAAAGAAATACCTGCAACTTAAATCCTGTTAATCTGATTGAAAAGGAAGCAAATCCACTAATGAACAATGAGACCCCTGAAGTCAGGCTCCCATCCCTCGTCTTTTTGGAGCATTGCCAGTTACAGAATTCTCAGACAGGACACAGGGTTTGTCCTAAGAGCGGACACAAAGCAGAAACTGAGGATTTGGTTTTTTTGAGATGTCATTATAGTAATGCTTAGTAATTCTCTGCTGCTATTCTGTTCCAAAATTGCAGTGTAATCAGTTGGCACCTTTACCTTTCTTACTCTTCTTTGTGAATAACTGGCTGCAACACAAGAAAAACATCAATAGGGCACACCAAGAAAAATGATGCATTACTTAGAAAACAGCAAATTATGCCCTATAGGGAAGAAGAAATGGAAGATTATCTCTTTTACTTTTTTTGTTAAGATGTGCTCCTAGAAGATGAGGGTATAGTCTGTGGTGCATCCATCAAGCTATATAGTTAAGTTCAGACAAACTAAATTATTTAAAATATAGTTCACATGTGACTGGGAAACATTCCCAACTGTACTAAGAATATCTGATCAGATCAGATAAGATCGGATCACCACATTTAAACATGCCTAAATGACTAGGTCATACATATTAGTTTTTGATTCACTAGAACTCCTGGGACTGAACTTAGTCAAGACTTTATATGAACTATAGGATATTATTAAATGAAGCATTTTCTTTCTTGTTGCAACAGTCCTTTAAAATATTCTGTAAAAACGCAAACAGTTTACAGGATAGAAAAATATTTTCAATCAAAGCTGAGCATTGTAGTAGTAATACTCTTCTTGATAAGATGCAAAATACACACATGATTTATCTGTCACCACTATATTTTAATACATTATACTTCAGGCTTTTCCATGTCAAAAGATTTCCAATGACAAAGTTTAACAGACCAGAAGAAAACCAACCATTTAGATGCATGAATAGAAATGCTAACACTGCAGAGTACAACTTAGGGTAAAAATCAGGACAATGACCTATGACACAAGTAACTGAAGTAAGTGCTAAGCTTCAGCACATCTTTTTTTAAAATAGGTTTCAGGCCTATTTCAACTACACAGAAACTTGACAGAGACATCAATGCTTTTGGAAAAGATACACGAACTACAGAAGCTACTTTATTTTGATTATCTCCCTGGGGCAGCTAAATACAAACCACTGCATCATTAATGCACATAATGGATCAAAACTTACATGTCCAGAGACATTCAGTTAAGGCAGTAGCTGGTGATATTAATGTCTGAAGAATGATCCAAAATGTGTCCAGATAACAGTAGACGAAAATACTGCTTTCATTATCTTTATTTAGAAATTAGGACTCAGACACGGATAAATACATCATTTCACCAACAGGAAGGGAGTGAGTGCTCTACATACAGCTAGAGAGGTACAAACCAGTTTCATGCAGGCTGTTTATATGATAAAGCAGTGAAAGCTTTTCTGATGTTGGCAACAAATGCAGAAAAATTGTTAGTTTCTCTCAGTTTAAGCTGTAACTCTGCAATACAGTCCAGAGGAGGAGTACAGGAAGTCACTAGAATGACACAAATTTGCAAAAGATTAGACTACTATTAAAGAATGAATCAATACCAATGTTTCCCTGCACCTACAAAATACTAGTGTAGTTTGTTATCTTTTTGTGTTTTCACTTCCACCTGTATTATTTTTGAGAAGCCTCATTTTCTTTCAGCAAAAAGAAAGCCACAAAGAACTTAACAGGTTTTTCGATTTACTGACCTCCCACTCAGTGCTGTGCTCCTACCTGAGTTGTTACAGCAATTCCAAGGAATCCACAGCCTACTCAAAAACTGAAACATATTCCTAAACCATTTTGTTGCTCTGCAGGCAAGCAGATTGTAAACTGATGTAGCCCAGCATATGATAGACTTTTAACTTCAACAGTTTAAATCCGAATTAGCAAAACCAGAAATCTGTTCAGTTCATACCTAGAGGCATGGCAGAGCCCCAGTAGCATCTGTCTGGAAGCTATCCAGCACTCAAATTCCATAAATGAAGTAAGATCCATACAGCCAGACCAGCTTGAGATCCAAAAGGCTGTGCCCTTACAGAAGAGGGATGCTAGATTTCAAGTTTTATTTTTTCCCCTATGTCACCCTTTCTCTGCCTCTAGGCTTCTGGAACAAGTTGAAATATGCCTGTCAGCATAGACAGGCAGAAACTGTAGCAGAAACAAACTACAAATGAAGCATCCTCATCTCTGTATAGGGGCCTTCTCTTGCTTTGCTTGATACAAAGTAAACAGCATCTCCACAAATGGAGGGCAGTGAATATAAGCATGTAAGTTAACAAGAGAAACATAATTAAAGAAACAATATCACCATTGCAAGATTTTTCATTTGGCAATTGGAAGATAAAAGATTACAATTAAACTGCACTTTACTCTCCTTTTTTCAAATAGAGGTGTCAGATTCAGTCCTCTAATTTAAGTGCTCAAAATTCACATACCTTCATAGTCCCCTTGTTCATTTATGGAAAGGGTACACACGTATGGCTTATCAGGATCTTTGTGGTCAATGTGTCTGAATATAAACTGTAATTGCTCATCTAAAATCAATACAAACAGAAGTAATTAACACCATTAATCTCTGCTGCAGAGTCACAATGATGATTAAAAATCACAATACAAAATTAGTTTAAATTAATATTCTTAGAACACTGGCAAATTAAGCAACCCTGGCCTTTTTGCAAGACAAGTGCATTTTAGCATATTTTGCCATTTGAGGGAGAAATGTAGCAGCTGGGCTAATCCAACTGATCAAGTGTGTAAGCTGTGTGCTCTTCACTGCACAATCCAACATGAACCACATTGTATCAGTGCACACAGAAACTATAGAAGCTACAGAAACCTACCTGGAATTCTACGCATCTCCAGTGCAAGATGCTCTTTAAACAATGCTTTAATCTTGCTCACTTGTTCCACTTTCTCCTTGGCAGCTTTATTTTTAGAAGATTTTACTAGAATTTAAAAGTCCATTGTAAGTATCAAAGGCAAAACAAGCACATAAAAAACCATCTAGAACAGCAGAATATCCACAAAGAGCAAGTGTTAAAAACAACCCCTCCTTCAATTAAGAAAATTTACTTATTATCCTTTTCTTACTAACTTTCCATTTTCTTCATCAACTCTTTTTTAAGCTCTTGGATGCTGTCAGTCAAGTTCTTCTGCTGCTCTTGTTCTTGATTTAGCTTTGATTTTATTTCTGTCAACTGCTCTTCCTTTTCTGCTATGTATTTGCTTTGCTGGAGAATCTCTGAAAGGAGGCAAGAAAATATGAACATATACAGTTGATTAAGTAAGTCCCTGCTATTTAAAACTTTAGTTTGAAATTATTTATATTAATAAAACACAGTGGAATGCATGCTACCATAGCTCCAGAGAGAAGTCAGCTTAACTATACCAAGCTTAAAGTGAAAGTTATTCCTAAGAGAAGCTACAAAGTAGGGAGCTGCTCTGATACTTTAATGAGATGAAATTGTTTCTGGTGCCAGCACTATATACATCTTCAAAGCATGAAGATGGTGGCTCCTGCCCACAGGTAATGACAGGAAGCCAAGAATGGAAACACTGACTGATATGAGAGTTGCAATCATTTTACCTGGTATTCTGAAGTTTACAAAATTCAGCCAAGTTAACCCTAGACTGATGAGCTGACAGTATTCTCTTACTAATATGGAAAAGACATAAATAACTTCACAATAATTAGCTTTACTAAGCAATTTAATTTACTTTTCCTACTGCAGTCAAAAAAATCTGACACTATTGTTTTAAATTCTTATGCTCTATGCAGAAAACTTATATTTTTGCATCACCAAGGAAGTTTTTCAACAAATTGCTTTTGACTTGAAATTTACATTGTAAATTTATATTGTAATCAACCGATTATGTTTGAGTTTAATTCTGTCTTCATTCTGATGTTATTACTTACCTTTTCAAATGTGAAGTTAAACATACTATTCAGCTATATTAAGTTAATTTTATAAAGGTTGGACACAAGAAATAACTGTACCATTGTTATACTCGTGAATTTTGTCAATCATCACGTCCTCTTCTTTCAGCTTCTTGGACCATTTCTCTGTAAGGGAAAGTTAGTTCTGTTATCTGAAAAAGTTTGATGACAACTTGCAAAAAGCAGAGTTAACAGGAGCGTAGAGCCTTTTGTACCTGAAAGAGCTTCTAAAGTCTCCTTGCACAAATCTCTCAACGCTGAAGTCTGATTGTTCTGTTCAGTGCCATAACTGATTTTAAACTGGATCCAAAACTCTTTCATATCTCTTTCAAAGACTGTAACTTCATCTTCCGCCGGCTCATTACCCATTGCGCTGCACCAGACCTGTGCGGGAACAGACGCAGCGTCAGGGCACGGGAGGCAACGGCAGCAGGGGTAACTCAGCACAAACGCTCAGGGCTGGTTTTACGGCCCCGCCTCGTTGTTCAAACCTCTTCGCGCGAGTTCTTTTTGTTGTCACCGTCGGCTCAGTGGGAGCCGCGCTTCCCTCGCAACTCTCCCAGCGCTCGGCTCCCGCGCCAGGGGAGGCTGCCCCGCCGGCCCCTCGCCGGCCCC
>JAYDZK010000274.1:18815883-18833473 GCA_034509185.1 Euphonia xanthogaster
TCTTCCGATCTGCCCCGGGCCCGCCGGGCCGTTGCTGCGGTAACGAGCGCGAGGCGCGGCCGGCGTGAGGGGCGCGGCCGCCATGATGGGGCGGGCCGGGCGGGGCGGTGCCGTGGGGGGCGGCAGCCTGGAGTGCCGCCCCTTTCCCTCGGCATTGCTTGTTGGGATGCGGTGTCAGGAGTTTGCTGCCTGCCGGGGGAAGCAGCCTGCTCAGTGCTGAGCAAACAGCGCGGTTCATTTACGCTCCTCTGAAGGCACAGCTTGTTCCCAGTGTCTGGTTTACTCATGGAACACACTTGCGGTAACCGGTCTTAAATTTTGTGAGTTTCCCAATAGCGTTTTAATTCGCCCGGCTTGAATTCTCTCAAGAATGTGGATGAAGCTCGTTCTGACAGGAGAATGACCTGCAGGGGTAATTGCAGTCCTTTTTGGTGCGAGCTAAGCCACCACACAGTAGCCCTGCCTGTACCCAGGAAAACATTTGCCATAAACGTCTGTCAAAGTGAGTTTGCTCTTTATGACAGTGTGACTGGTTCTTCTCCAGTTGTTTATATTCCCTTTTAGCTCTTGATAAGCCCTAGTTTGTGATCCAATGTAACACCCTTCAGTTCATTATGAAAGCTACTTTTAAAATAATTTTGTTACCATAGCTAATGAATTTCTCCTGATTTCAGTTTATGCGAGTGCTATTTAGATAATCCCAGAGGATTGCATATTTAGCATGGCTTTGAGGACTGATGTCTAAAAGTACTAATTACTATCTTCCACCTGTGCAATGTTTAGTAATGTCTGAGCTGGGACCACCAATCATTAGTTCCATTACTCTTATACTGACTTCTTGTATAAGCACTTTTACCCCACTGTATTCTTGTCTTGTTTAACTTGGGCACACTGTTCTCCAGATTTCACAGTTTCCTCAGCATTGTTCCTAAAGCTAAGAGACCCTGTTTCTTACCTGCCTCACACTTAAATGTACTGAAGTTGGGCTGGTCCAAGGATGATTACCTAGCCATGCATGAATTTGGGCACTATGGACCTATACCTTAGGGCTTTTTTTCTTTAGGAACATTTCTTGCCTACCCAAGTGCATGCTGGTAATATAAAGTTTCAGTGTTGCTCCTGACATTATTAGCCTATATTATTTGAGCTCATAATTTTCTGAATGCACAGTTTTCCCAGGCCCTGGAGTTTTGTAAATACAAGGTAAACTCATCTAAACAAGTCCTGTTTTCTAATCCATAATCTTTTGGTGGGTTCTACAGCTGGATAACACAGATAATGGGTTCACCCCACAGTAGCTGGCACTAGCTCAAAAATGTTAGGTGTCTTTTTTTTCATCAGTGAAGTTTTTCTAGACTCATTAGTCCTATTCCTTTGTTTTACACATTCACCCACCAAAGACTAAATGCCTGTGACATTTACTGGCAGAATCCATACCTTAATTGATCTCTTTTCTGATTCATTTAGAGGTTTTGAGAGACATGAACTGTACCATAACCTATTTTCAACCTTTCCCACTACTGTCCACCATCAGTTTACCAAGTGTGTGTTTCAGGGAAGCACAGTGATTTTGGCAAGTCCTAATTTTCAGTTCAAACTGATAGTTTTTGCCAGCTACAAACAGGAATGTGGCCTCGTGGCCCAAACTAGTGCAGGTCAGATGCTGCTTCAGTCCTCTTCTGGATCTGATTCAAGAGGCTCCATAGATAGAAGTGCTGGCAGCCAACCTACCATAACTCTAGCCCAGACAATTGTTCTAATTTTTTGTTTTCTAAATGTCTGTTCTAGCAAGCCATGGAGTAGTCATGGATGGGAAAAAGTTTCAACAATGATTTACACTATTTTTAACACTATGAGCATGACTGGAGACCATTAATTGTGCAATTTCTGCATTTTCCAGCTCTTCATGGGTGTCCTTTTAACCCCAGGCTACTTGGTTAAACTCAAGGTTCTAAGGGGCACAGCAGCAGCCGCAGGGTGACAGTTCCCTGCAGTCAAACTGAAGGGCAGAATGTTGCCAACAAAAATCTGCTGCTTTATTTTATTGGTAACAGAAAGTCCGTCCTGGGCAGTTCAGTGCTGGGTTAAGAGGCAGCTGAAGAGTCTAGCTCAGGGTTGGAGAGCTGCTGCAGCTTATGAGGACATTCTAAAGGAGCACAGGATTGACAAGCTGGTAGTAATAAACTGACTCAGCTACTTGTGGCAGATTTCTGACTCCCTGGGCTATGGTTGGCATAGGGCTAGTTTTAAGAATTAGAGCAGGCTAGTTTCAGGGATTAGAGAATGACAGTAAGACAGGAATCTTATTGGAAAGGGAATTGAAAAAAGGGTTGGAGATTGTTGCCCTAATGGGTTCAGTTCCATTTCTGCCTGCAGTTCATGGAACTTGAAGGAATTTTATCCTCTCTAGGTTGCTTCTAATTTCTAAAAGGTAGTTCTTCATACTTGAAATAAGTAAAATTCCTTAGATGTGACTTTTTCATAGGCATGCCAGAATTGTATTCCATGCACTGTTTATATAATTTATACTGTTGCACTTGTAAACACAATGAAATATAATTACATTTCTAATTTACATTACTAATGTAAACAAATATTAAGGTCTGGCAGGTCTGGTTATTTTTATAATGCAAAGATTAGTTTTGTTTGCTTCGTATGCTTGTATAGTTAACTTTATAGCAAAGAGTAATGACTGTACTAACTAGGAAAGATCAGATTAAGGTGGCAGAATGAAGAGAAGGAGACTGGGTCATGTTAACTGTTGCTAAACCTCTATTGGTCAGCCCAACCCTAAAAAAGCCTGGGTCCAATGAGGAATGCTTGAGGGCATGGGATATGAAAGAAAGTAAAAAATGAGAGAGAACACAAGCTTCTTGAAATAATCTTCTCTTCCTAATTCAAAAATTAAGGTGTATCTTTTCAGTGTTCCACTTGGAAAACATTCACACCTGAGAATATACCTGTCAGCTATTGTATACAGTGTCTGCTGGTGAACTTAGCAAATTGCTTGTTAATCCTTGTAGTTGGTCCGGTGTCAATGGAAATACTGGTGTGGAAATTCATGTTATTGTTCAATTAACTAAGCATAATGTACCAGAAAGTTAGGCCCATTACACAGGCCTCCATTAACAGTGTTTCAAAAAATGTTTGCTTTGGTGGTTTTTCCATGCCTTGCAAACATTTACTTAAAAGCATCTGTTGACTGTTATGTAATATTTGCTCTAATATTTAGGTGCAAGGCAGCTGGAAACATTTTATCCTCCCTTCAGTGGATCATCAGCATGACTCTTGCTTTTACATTTTATGTGTGTATGTATATATATATATATATATACACACACACACATATACACATGTATATATGAAGTCTTTGGTTTTGTGTGTCTTGGAAAACACAGTAAATCAAGACATTATCAATAAATTAAAAAAATATATGAACAGATAGCATTTGAAAGGTTTTTGCTTTGAGTTAAGAACTAATTTATGTGAAGGCCAAACCTTGGCTCTCCAATATCAAAACAAGGGAAAGCTTCAATTTAAAAACTTAATTTCCTACACATTCTGACCATTTTGTATAGATCACTAGGTTTCCCTGCAATTCACCATACTAAAATACAGCAAATAAATAGTTTTATTTTGAGTGAGTTTGAAGCACTGGGGGTATTAAGAAGCTTTTTGCAGTGCTTTGCATAGAGGAGTGAGGGAAGTCTATTGAGGAAGTGTTTCTCCCTTGCCAAACAAGTTATCAAATATAGTATTTCAAGTCATGCTTCACCATCTCTATTGGTTACTACAGCTTGGAAGGTCTTTAGTGTCTCAGACTTTTATTGGTTGTGTAACATGACAGGCATGACAAGAGATTACTAGCATGTCAGTTATTGGTTTCCTCTTGGATGGAGCAGGATCATGGCTGATTCCAGGCACAGTGAGAACTGCCTCTCCCACAGAAACACACTTACCTGGTCCAAAACTTCCGTGGTGTCTCTTTTGTATCTTGTGGATTTCTTGAGATGTTTTAAACATCCTTTATAAACATGACTCCTCTGCTATCTCTAAGGTGAGGATGTAGGGGCTTCTGAAAGACTCAAAAAGAACATAGGAGAAAATGAAAGCCTTTTCTCTTCCTGTTAGTCTTTATTATGTCTAAGGTGCTTATCTTTCTCCATCTAAGCATAAGAATCAGCAGCAAAATCCTGAAAGTTAATATCAAGAGGTCTTCAGCATTTATACTAAAAGAGTTTACTTTACTGAAACATTGCCAAGACATATCTTCAAACATTAAATTTACAGTTTCTGGAGAGCCAAAGTGTGCCTGACAGGTTCTGTCTGAAGACGAGTGCAACCTGAGCAGATGCATCGCTGTCCTAGTGCATAGATAATATGGGTGGGTGGGTTTGAGTTTATAAATAAAGCAAGCATGCAAAAAGTTATTGCAATTATTGCGATGCTTCTGCACATCCTGTGTCAGAGGCAATTTTTTGGATACCACTGACTAACAGTGGTGCCATTAAAGAGGGACTGTAAAATGACCTATTTTATTACTTGGTAGACTCTGTTAAGGACATTAAAATGTATTTGATGGAAACTTATGTACTGCAAAATATTTTTTCCTAATAGAACAATAGTTTTTTAAACTTAACCTCATTATAATTGTTGCTCTTTCAACCAAGTACTTGAAGTAAGGTGTCTGTTATTCAGCTGCCAACCGACTTGGCATTTGCACTCAGGTTTGAAGCTAACTGTTCTTGCTAAACTAGATTGGAAAACAGAGGAAGACCTCAGATTTTCTGCATGTCTGCATACTAAATTCAGGCATGTCTAAAAGAGTGATTTTTTAATTGTTATAGTAAGTCTTACTTATCTTTAAAGGCTTTTGCAGTAAAAATGTAGCAAAAGAGTATACAACTTATCTAGAAACAAACATCTTCAAATATTTTCAACTAAAGTGAATAATTTGGCCTGTACATATAAAATAGTGTAGTTATTGAGAAGCAGCACATTGAAACTTTTAACTTAAAGGTTTTCTATATGGCTTAATGCAATTGGTAGCAATAAACCTATAGGATTTATATCTGCTAAAAAATTTCTGGAACCAGACTATTATTAGCGAAAGTAAATGGGAGTAGTTAAAGTAAATGTGAGATTGTGTCAGGAAGAGAAATCTTCTATGTCCATTTAATTGTCATGCCTTATTTGTTGAATCTGCTTAATGTTTCCATGTGACTTCCCTGACCACACATCATGAAGCCCTCTTAAGCCATTAAGCCCCTCTTCAGCAAAAACAGTTAAGTGGTTCATATCTTTGTCTCCACAGCTTGTGCAATTTCGCTTGAAGTGCATGGAAAGAGTATTAGGGAAGTGTGCAGTCCATATATAGAGCTGCTTTTGTCTTCTGGCTCACACTGTTTTAGATACACAGATAATAATTTGATATAAGATATGAATACATCAGAATATTAGAGCCTGATAAAGAGCTTGAAGTTTTCCTCTGATGATATCAGAAGTTGATATCATCAGGCTTTTAGTATCCATTTAATCTCTTGTAGAAAAAGTTCTTTTCATGAAGCCACCTCAAATGAACATAATATTCTGTGCTACAGTTATTAGTACTAATATTGATAAATCTGATATGCTAATATATTGTCTGCTGTAATCTTTTAAACTCCTGCTGTGTGGCAGAATCTGTTTGGTCTTGGCTGTTGGCTCTGGAGAACTGCTGTGCTTCACTTGGGAATAGTTCAGGGATAATCTTGATTATCTGTTCCCAACCTTGCTCTGGTTTGTACAGCAGGTCTCATTCTGTCAGGCTGGGCAGCAAGAAGGGGGGGCTGCAGCTCCTCCCGGCAGAGGGGCGTAGGACTGGCGTCATGTAAGCAATGCCCAAGAATGGTGATACTGAAAGATGACTCAGAGACTGAGCATCATCTGCATTGGGCCCTGGATTAACAGGCCTCTTGTAGGAAGGAAACAATTGTTTTTCAGTATTTTAAGAATATTGTTGCTTTAAAAATAAATCTAGAGCTCGACAGCATGGTTGATATATGGATGCTGGTTGCATTTTCCCTGACTGAAAAAATGTGTTGTGCAAAGTATTAGTTGCAGCCAAGTTCTGTTTCAAAGTGAAATTAACAGCTTCAGTGACAGTTCTGTGAAGATCAGTAATTTGTGTATTCTTTCTATCCTTTGTACAGGCAACACTTAATGAAGTACACACATTAGTGAGATGTCCATCCTGCTGAGAAATGAACTGTGAAAAAGTTTGAGCAAACACGTTCCAGCTGTTCCTAGAAAGGAACACATTTTGTTTCCACAAAACTTTCCTCACAATTTGCTGCTGCTCAGCATGTACTAACATGTACTTCACTTAGCTTCCTACAATTAAAATTTGCAAACAAAAAAGCTTTCCAGTGCTAGCAGACTCATATGCTTTCCCAGAGATTTGGAGCCACGTGTTTCAGGAATGGCTGGGTACACCACACCAATATAATATAAAGGCAACGTCAATCACCTTCTCTCACTTTTTAATAGCTCCCCTCCATGATTCTCATTCTCTGTCACTAGAAACTTTAAGATTAAAGGAACTTTATTTCAAGTCTAGTTTAATCCATTGAAATGGATCTCCTTCACAGCAATGGAGTGCTTATCATTCAGCATTTACAAAGGGACTACAGGGCTTACCAGGATTTCCTTAATTTTATGTCACATGTTGGTGATCCTCGGAATATATTTTCAATTTATTTTCCTCTTTGGTTTCAGCTCAACCAAGTGGTTGGTACTAAAATGATATGGGTGGCTGTCATTGGTGACTGGTTCAACCTCATATTTAAATGGTAAGAAGTTGCATTTGTTTTAAAATTTGATATTTTTAATAATAGTTACTATATGTACCTCAAGTTTAGAAAACTTTCTGTGAATATTGTACTAGCAGATTTTCCCTGGTAATTATAAAATAGGAATTCACAATGAAGATATTTAAGATATGTTTGAAATAGTATTGTAATAAGATGAGAAGAACCTGTAGAACTATTATAGAATAGCTTTGCAAATATAGCTCTTCATATTCTTTGTACGATTATTTATCATGCTTTGCTGAGGCCTTCTTATGTAAAAATATTTTCATTTAATTTATTCTTTTTTCTTTCTTTTTTTTCTTTTTTTCTTTTTTTTTTGGGGGGGTCAGGATTTTATTTGGCCATCGTCCTTACTGGTGGGTGCAAGAAACAATGATTTACCCTAATCAGTCAAGTCCATGCCTTGAACAATTTCCTATAACATGTGAAACTGGACCAGGTAAGAAATGTTGCAGATTTCCTTGGTGTATTTAATAGGGATAGTGGCTTCAAGGGGGAGAGAATGGGACTTAGGAAGGTCTTATATGATACAGAAATCTCAGAGCTCATGTATAAAATAACACACAAAAACAAGTAGAGGAAAAGGAAGAAATACAATAGGAATTTGCTCTATGACAAGAGTATTTCCTTTATTGCCTTTAAAAGATGCAGAGGAGGGTGACTTGCTTTAGAAATAACTACTACTAAAATGAACTGGCATATTGGAAAGAAATTTTCATAAAACTTGTGAAATACATTGTTTAATGTGTTCCAAGACAGAGTCCAGGGCTGTTGAGTTTGAGGGCTTGTTTGCTATTGCAACAAATATTCAAACTAAATATATGGTTCAGTGTAAATAATAGTGTCAGCAAACAATTACATAATGTATCACAAGTGGAAAAGAACCAGAACCAGACACTGCCACTGAATGTGTGTGTGGGAGTATGTGTACAAATATATGGGGAAAAATTATTTTTTGAAATGTACCTATTCAGTATATTTTCACTTTTTATGTCTCATTATCTTTACTGTGGAAATCACATGCAATATTGATGAAACTAAATGAACTTGTGCAACCCTAATATGTGCAATAAGATGAACTTGTATTGAGCTAGCTGAATTTAGTTTAATTTGTTGTGCAAGAAGATACTGACTGTGGAAATGATGTGCTTTGCATCTTGTCAATGCCACTGAAAGCTTTTAAGCACTTTGCATAGCTGTATTTTGTTAACAGCACCCTGCATTGCATCCCGTTGTAATTGTGAACATGAAGCTTAAGCCCTTGTATGAGGCTGAGGCAGGCTTTAATGATGCCTGGTCTTTATGTCTGCAGTCTCTTTCAAGTTACTTCATTTTTGACCTAACACAAAGTATTGAAGCCTTCAGAACTGAGCCCATTCAGTGCTCTGTAGATCCGAGCCCTGGCTCAGGAGACAGTCAGTGTGTTTCATTTTGATTCGTTGAACCAGAAGGTGTTTCTTCTTGTTACTGTCTTTCTGAAAGGTCATTCCTATTTCTGTCCAATGGGTACAATTGTCATATTGATTCCTTCTTTGCACTTGTAATGACCACGTTTTTTCCCACCTCCAGACTTAAACGCTGGACCATTAAGACTGTCACAGACCTGTTTCTCATTAGCAACAGGAGGCACAGTCAGTGCAGATGTTACATGCACACAATCATTGTATGAGCTTACATGGTACTTCACACATTTTTAAAATAGCAATTTTTATTAAAAGATTAGAGAAGCAGCCCCAGACATGAGAAAAACAGCTCCAAATACTGCTAGGAGTAATATAGCCTGAACCCCAGACTCCATGTCTCAGCAAAAGGGAAAGCTGAGGGAACTTTTCATATGACTACATGGCAAACAGTTTAGGACCTGAATTTGGTTTGTATTTCTGGAATTAACTGAACTAAAACCCAGCAGCCATTTGTTTTCTAATATTTGTAAAACTTTAAGAAAATAAACCTTAAGGTGGAATTTATGCTGTTTTGAGTAGGTAATTTGCAAATAAGCTATGAAATATTATTCCTAGATGACATTTTCCTAGATGACAACAAAGAGAAGCTTTTCCATTGCTGACATACAATGTTACTATTTCCTCATCAGTGACATTTGTTCCATTGTGAGGTTTAGAAGTGCACATCTGATAGGAAACTAACAAAAGAGCTGGTAGAGTGACTCTAAATGTACTGCCAAGCAGAATAGCAAAAATAAATGCAGGGAGTCAGAAATCATGGCTTGTCCTGTCTAGACATTTCTGCTTTGTTACTTCACTGAAATATTCTTTTACTCTACACACTACTAGATAGTGCTGGCTCATAACACATTCTTGAGCCAAAATTATTTCTCTGATAGTGAAATAACCCTGTCCCTTCTCTTTTGTCTGCACAGAAAGCCAAGATGTAAATGTCGCATATTTACAGATTCCAATGATCTAATTTTTTCTTTCCCTATTTTGATTTGTTGAATGTAAATCTGGTGAACATGAGAAAGGAAGTGACAGAGTAATTTTAGGAATCACTTCCCTTGCATCATGTCATCATATCTTGTTTTACAGTGATTTTCACAGTTAGAGAAAATTCTCTGTGTTTTCATATTGCTTCCAGTAAAATTGAAATTTTACTTTTTAAATTAAAACAAATCAGACATATATTATTATAACCTGGACTAAAAAGAAATCAGTGTTGTTCTCTATATGAGAGAGTGTTCCCTGTTATAGACTGCTGTAGGTAGACTACTGTATGCTGTACCTGTGGGTACAGCAATTAGAGCATCATATCATGTGCCAGTTTCATTGACAATCTGCTTTTACTCTTGTTGATATTTTACAGCACCTTAAAATTTATAAAATTAATCAAAGTAAAGCATAAAGACACATTTTTTCTGTGTTTCAGATGCATTTCTAAAATTACTACAAAACTACTCAAAATGTTAATTACCTGCGTTGTAATATTGCTAATGAGACACAGCTCACAATTGTTAACACCATGGTAATTGCAGAAGCAGATAAAAAGCAGTTTGGAAGTGCTATCTAAAGTTATACTGGTCCTTTAGTTTAGAACGTTACAAAGAGCTAAATTTCTGTTGCTCTTGTTAATTATGGGGAGGCTCATTCAAACTTTTTTTTAATGTGATCCTCATACATAATTTCTACATTCCATGCTACAGCTCTAAGACAGCCCTAGGTGCTTTTTAAAATTTTTAAATACAAGTAATGGGAAAATACTATGTTTTCCTATCAAGATTCCAACTCACACCAATATAAAGTGAGTAAGCTATTATCTTTTTTATTTCAGACAAGTGTTATGGATTCCCTGTAGATGAACCTTCTGAAAAATTCATATGGCAAAAATTAACTTTTTAGAAGCAGTTCACATTCTTTCAGCCTTTTTTAGCCATACCCCTTCTAAATTATTAGGTGCCTGAGTAACTACCAGTATACATTTTCTGTATGACAGATGTCACAGTCTTCATTCTTGAGTTGAAGATTTCCTTTTTGTTTTTACTAGGAAGTCCATCTGGACATGCCATGGGATCATCCTGTGTTTGGTACGTAATGGTCACAGCAGCACTTAGCTACACAGTTAGATGGAAAGATAAATCAGCTGTTACCCTTCACAGGTCAGTGTCTTTCCATGGTTCCAACTCATTATATTCAGATATTTCTTTAAATATATGCTATGTTTTTAGTGGACTTAATTTAAACAAATATTCACAGTTTGGTCTGTTTTGTGAAAAAACCAACAACCTTTTATTATGATCTACTTCAGCTGAAGAAAAAGTATATTAAGAGGATTTATCTGTTTGTATAGTCTGGTATTTATTTACAGACATTGCATACAATTACAGACATTCAACTTAGAGACATTGCACACAATATCTCTGAATCAGTCCTAAATCTTCAGTGCTGGAAATTTTTAATTCTATAATTGTCACTATGTATTGGATTTGTTTTGGTTAGTACATAAATTTACTGCTTTGATGGTTATCCTTCACCCATTTTAAAGCAAGTGCACATAATTTTGACAAAATTCACTGTAATGTGTTGCTCAGCTCTATGGGAAAGTCCTGCAATTGCTTTGGTGGCTGTTCTTTCTAAGGCTGCAAGGTTGTTTTCAAACTGTGTGAATTTTGTCATGAAATAATTGAGTTTTGCATATAGTTGTGACTTCATGATGAGAGATATGTTTAAGGTATTAGTCCTAATTTAATCTGCCATTGATGACTTTCATCACTTAAACCACAGAGGTATCTTGGACCTAAAACTTCTGAGATCTGTTCCTGTAACCAGTCTTGATACTCTTTTAGTACTGACTTCAAGTTTTTAATCATCTGATTCTAAACTACTCTGCTTAGTAAACATGTGCTGGTAAAAGCGTGAGCCTTACATGATGGGTCTTGGGGTAAATAAGTAGATGAAATATCTTGTTTTAATTTTTAAGCATCTTCCTTTTCCCTCTTAGACTAACATGGTCATTCCTCTGGAGTATTTTTTGGATTATCCAGATCAGTGTGTGCATCTCAAGAGTATTCATAGCAACGCATTTCCCTCATCAAGTTGTTCTTGGAGTATTTGCTGGTAATGCTGATATCTTTTCTTTCCTTTTTAACCTATATGAAATTTTTTTTTAAATATGAGAGAAGACAAGAGATTTTTAGTCGTTGGACTCATCTTGCAGCCCTGGTGGTGCTCTCCACTCTCTGGAAAATCAGGGATTTGGTAATAGTCCGAAGGTAAATTTGTGAGGTAGAATGTACCTGCTGCCTGTGTAATTCACAGTGAAGGGAGTGAGTCCTTGTCCACCTGCCAGTTGATGCTGACTGTATTGTGTCCACGTTACCCCAGACTAGCTCTGACTGCTTTGTACTGGCTGCATCTGATCTTTAAGTGCGGAAGAAATCAGAGAGGAAGTTGCTCCTACGTGGCTCTGACCTTTCCTCTCAGGAGGAAGTTAGTTGGGTCACTTCAAATGGTGTCCAGGTACAAAATAGCATGTGTGCAATGTGGACAAACACAGAGACCTGGGGCAAAATGGAAAAAAAAAATGTAAATAGCAGGACAAACTCCCCGGGGTGATTTAAGATGCTAAAGTACATTTTTTCAGAGTTACTTAAGCATATTATAAATTGGTATTCAAGGAGTCCAAACTATAAGCAGTATCTCTGGTATCTATCTGATTTTAAGGAGGGTGACCAGTGCATTGAGCAGGGGCGTCCTGCTCATGTTCTCTTTCATGAAAGCAGTGCAGCCTGGGCAGCCCTGGCTAACAGCTTTCCCTCTTCACAACCAGGATAAAATGAGTACAAGAGAAGATAAGTGTGTTCTGTGTCTTTTCCTTCAACACTCAAAGCCTGTGTGGGAACTGGTGTTGAATTCTGCATTGCTGGAGCCAGTCTTTGAGTGAGGGACTCTTTTGGAAAAGGAATGTTCCAGTTTACATCTAATATTTGATAGGTTGTCATCTGGGAGATGCAGTCAGGCCTTAAGGTATGCCTCATATCAAAACCATGCTTGGTTTGTTGTTTTTTTTCCAAAGTGAAAGTTTTGAGTGGGATGAAAGGTTTTGTAATTTACGGCAAAAGTGGTAAATTGTGTGTGTATATGTGTATGTATAAATATATAAATATATATATATATATATATAGACACACACGTAGATATTTATTAGATAGATATATTCTTCTGTCTTTAAAAGTCAAATCTATAGGGACACTGTAGAAAATGCTTCTTCAAAGTACAAGTGTGTTCCCTGTAACACTGAGTTTCTAATCCACAGGCATTCTTGTGGCAGAAGCATTTGAGCATACCCCTGCTATTCAGACAGCAAGCTTGAGAATGTACATCAAGACAAACTTGTTTCTTTTCATCTTTGCCCTTGGCTTTTATCTGTCCCTCAAGCTTCTTGATATTGACTTGCTATGGTCTGTTCCAAAGGCCAAGAAGTGGTGTGCCAACCCAGACTGGATAAACATTGACACAACTCCATTTGCTGGACTGGTGAGGAATTTAGGTGCACTCCTTGGTTTAGGTCTTGGAATTAATTCTGAAATGTTCATCATGAGCTGCAAAGGTAAAAATAGCTGCAAGATAAGTTTCCGCATATTGTGTATAGCTGCTTCTTTAGCTACCCTGCAGCTGTATAATTTTGTTAAGATTCCTACTCATACTGAGTATTTGTTCTACATTCTCTCTTTTTGTAAGAGTGCAGCTATGCCTCTGACTGTAGTTGCCTTGGTTCCGTACTGTGTCCACTCGTTAATGAGGACATATGAAAAGAAACTTAATTAGGTAAAGTTGCAAAATGGTTAGCAAGGTGGGGATGGATGTGAACTGTTTGAGAACCCTCTGCAAAGGCAGTTTGCTAATTCATTTAAACCAAGGGGATGCCACTGCATCTTTGATGGACTCCTGGTAAGTAACCAGTACATCCATAATCGGTACACTCACGCAGCTGAGAAATATTAGTTGCTGATTTTATTCCTAGAAATATTGCAAGCGCATTGCAGTATGGTTAGAAGTGGCCCAATACTCTGGGTCATAATGAAGTTTTAAAGTATAACCAACCATCTTTGTTTAGCTATATGGTGGTCTTTTGGTTCTGTCCATCTCTAGCTAGATAATGCTTCAAGCATCAGTTGTACATAGTGATACTCAATATTTCATTTTGTATTAATAGATACTGTATGTTATACTGCTACATAATGGTGTGACAGTATCACACCACCTACTGTACGGCTCTACCCAGGCACTGTGAAAAAGGCCAGCATAGTTATAAACAAGGCTTTAGATTTAATTTATTGAGCTTCCTGAGCAAACCAGCTTCTGATTAAGTCAGATGAGAAAAAAAAATGTTTATTTCCACTGGACTCTGCAGAATATATTTTTACATTACTGTGTGGTTTTTGTCATTTTTACTTTCTGAAAGTGGTCACATGAATCATGAATGATACAGATCACATCTTCGATAGAAAAAATGCTTTAATATGGTTCAAAAAATCTTTGGTTTCTGTACATCTACACAGAGCAACAAATGAAAAAAGTTGTCAATAATTAAATTATCTCAGTATATGATCTCAAGAATGTTGTTCATGCTCCTGTATTGCAAAGGTAATTCACTGGTAATTATATCAACAGTCATAAGCCTGAATCACTGTTAGTAGTTGTGTAAATCATGAAAATATGGTTGCACACTGTCACTTCAAGTTTCTAGTCTTTGTTTAACTAAGCACACAAGTAACTAATATGTTGAATATATGTTTGCTATATAAAATGGATTTTCTAAACTTTCCCATTTTATTAATTTTTTGGCATCTATTGTATATTCCCTCTCAGTGCACAATCTTTAAGTAGTATTTTGCTGCTACCATCCCATAAAACTCTCTCTCTCTCTCTCTCTCTCTCTCTCTCTCTGTCTCTCTCTGTCTATATATATAGCCCTAGTATGTCGGGCTATAATAGGAGTAATGAGGCCTGCATATATATCATCTGAAAGCAATAAGGCTTAGAAGAAGTAAACATGATGTAAAGAAGATGTAAACATGATATCGCTTCTAGGCTTCCAATTAGGTAGGAGGTAATTGAAATAATCTTATTTAATTGGGTAAACAAGGTGAATAGTTTGGTGTTGGCCTTTGGGAATGAACAAGATACAAATTACAGAAGCAAAGCTGAAACAGGCATCCTTAATTAAGAGCCCAGTAAGAAAGCCCATGACTTAAGAAAATTAATCATCTGCTTTTAAGTCTGAGAAGTATTCTG
Source organism: Euphonia xanthogaster (assembly GCA_034509185.1). Taxonomy (NCBI): domain Eukaryota; kingdom Metazoa; phylum Chordata; class Aves; order Passeriformes; family Fringillidae; genus Euphonia; species Euphonia xanthogaster. Next base: position 18,830,480 of record JAYDZK010000274.1, read on the forward strand.
CTTCATGTATCTCCTGCTATCTTCTCTAATGGTTTTCAAACTTTTTCCCACAGCAGCTGACCTGAAACCACTCTTTTCTATAATTGTGACTCCTTAAGCAAAATCACTAAGTTCATGGGATGAGACACAAACAATGAAGAACAAAGTCAGCTATGAAAAAGATTTCAGCTGTGTTCAAGTTGCTGTGTACTTTGTTGTTCCCTACCATGTCAGATGACCTACAGAGGCATCGCAGAGCAGTAGCAGGTTTTTTGAGTTGTTGTTCTGTTCCTGGCTCCTCCTAGCCAGCAGTAGGAGATTATTCATGCACAGCTGTCCAAGGTTCTCACAGTAGTATTTGCATTTAGTGGCAATTTGAAGCTGGGAGTTATGGGTAGAGATCACATTTCTAGGTTTCTAATCACGTGAGAGTCTCTGTTTCCCAACACTGACAAAGAATCTTGGTGCTTCTGTTGTGGTAGAATGACAGCTGGCATTCTGCAGTATTCTTCTAAGCTCTGTAAAGACATGTAGGAAGATATGGGCTCTCACTCACTTTCTTGGAGTGTCCTGTTAGTTCATTCTGTAATTTCAGTGCTTCAGGGAAAAGGACATAGAACATCTTCCTGTCTGAACCACTTCTTAATTCTTGTTCAACTATTAAAACATTACTAAATCAAAGAATGGTGATGTTACTATGAATGATATCAAATTAATAAATTTAGTGTAATTTTGCTAGTAATTTCAGAAATTAACTGACTGATAATGCACTGCCTATAGGACACTTTCTGAGCAGGTGAGTGTGTTGTGTTATGGAGATTTGTGTAAGAGCTTGAAGAATCTCCAGAGGGCTCCCACATCTTCCAACAGAGTTAGCCTTTTCCAGAGTGGTGGAATAGAAAAGTGTCAAGATGATCATGATATTTTGATTGAATTATAATTGAAAATCAGGAGCCAGGCATGTAGTTGTTGCAGTGAAATAAACCTGCATGTCCCTTACTCAGGCTTCAGTAAATTTACTGGAGTCAAAACTTACAGTCCAGACCTTATTTTAATAGACCATGCAACCTTACTAAGAGCTCAAATTGTTAAACATTTAAGCTGTAATTTCCCCAGGTCTTTGCAGCCTGTGAATTGTTAATATTTGGAATAGATACAGCACATATACGCTTGCAGGATGAGCTAGCAACTCAGCTTAGTATGGGCCACAAAACCTTTTGAATTAAGGTTTTCTTATGTAATAAAGAGAGTGGAAAGTGTAGGACTGATCCCTTTGGTCCCACTAGTAGGATCCTAGGAGAAATGTAACCTTTTATTCTTGACTTAGAGATGCCAAATAATTCCTGACTTAGAGAAGCCCATAGTAGCATTGGGAAAATGCTAGTCCAGAAGCACTTCCACCTCTCTGCAGAAAGATTCTCATGAGGCAGGAGTTATATGAAGTGAAGCTGTCCCTTGCTTCTCATACAAACTAGCTGACAAGTTGTCATTACATTCAGTTCACAACACTCACGCTACTATGCAGCTATTTCTTTTTATCCTCCTCATTCCCTGTTTAGCCTTCCTGGAGGGACTCTGGGCCCAGACACGCTTCTACCCAGAGACGTCTAGTTGGAGCAGGAGCTGTATTTGCAGACCAGTTACTCAGGTGCTATCCCAAAACAGTAACGTGGTTATATCTGCCTAGAGGAATAGGGTGTTGGGAAATGCAGCTGCCATGGACCATGCAGAGAAGCATAGAGCAGGAGACACCAAATGACACCATCTACTGTCAAGACTAATAACTCAGGTCTGGCTTGAAAGATGTAAGCAAATGACTTTGGAATTGTTTGGGAATATTGTCACCAAGACCCAGGGCTGGGACATTTTACTGGTGAGGCAGCTGCAGCAGCAAGACCAGTCCAGCTCGGCACTGAGCATTCAGCAAGGCATCCAATACACAGTGAGTGCATTCTGTTGGAGTAGCACCCTTCCCAAAATTTAGCTCTCTGTGTTTCCCAGCTGCCTGGAAAGAGGATAATGTTACACTGAAGAGCAGCAGCACAATCACCCAGCTTGGGCTGGGCCCTGTGCTCCTGCAGGGAGACACCCTGCTCCTGTGCAGGCAGGAGTTGGCCTTCTCAGCAGCTCCGTCCTGAACAGCAAAGCCTTGTCACAGACATGATACTTGCTGGCTGCTGCCACATACTCATGTCCTTAGCTGAAGGGTAAGAGAAGAAATGCTAGAGCACAAGAGCCTGTAAAAAAAAATACAATTTATTGGTTTAATTTGGGTCACAAAGGTATTGCCCTTTAGGAAAAAGAATTATGGAATAAGTTTACATAGTCATTGTAATTCTTAATGAAGACTCATTCTTTTTCTGTGTCCTTAAATAATAATATTAATTAAATATAATATACACATGGCTGCAGGTTATTGATAGTCACTCTGTCAATAGTTTCCTGAGCCATCAAACTACTTATTGCTCTGAAATGTAAAAAGGCTGAAAAGATTAAAGCAAATAATGCAGCTTTTTCTTTTACTTTTCAGTTAAGGTTTAAAACACAGACTTCCTTAGAGAAATTGCCATTTCAGTGCTGGCTGTGTGATTTCAATAGGGTATGTGGCAGTGATTCTGTTAATGGAGTTGTATAAAAGGTGAAATTGGGGTTTGCTGCCTGGAATTAAGGGATGTGTCCTAATAACCTTTTTACCCTTACAGCTCTATTTACATACTGCTACTGTTGCAGTATTTTATAAGGGCTGTGACTTCTTATAAAGTGAGTGGAAACCTGCCTGCCCACGCCCCCACCCCTCCCCAGCCCAGATGCAGATTTTAGGACATGGAGAATGAGTTCTCCAGTTAATACTCTGTTGTTTAAAATCAATATTTAAATATTGAAAATGTAATCTATACTTTCTTTCTATCTGCTTTTCTCCAAGATCCTAGTCACTAAAGGAAAGAGTCCTGTTGTGCTGCAGACAATAACATATTTCAGTGAAACCTGTGGTAGATGTTACAATAAACAGATCGG
>JAYDZK010000274.1:18833573-18857001 GCA_034509185.1 Euphonia xanthogaster
TATCTGCTTTTCTCCAAGATGCTAGTCACTAAAGGAAGCAGTCCTGTTCTGCTGCAGACAATAACCAGTAACATATTTCAGTGAAACTTGTGGTAGCTGCTACAATAAACTGGGACAGATACAAGTTTCTACCAAAAGAAGCTCCTTTCTGACCTTTGTAATTTATGAATATATTGTTGCTCTGTTTATCAACTGTATTTAATACAAAGAACTAATTATGCCTATTTTTTCCACCTCCACTTGTGATTGTATTACCTTCTGAAAAAAAGATCATATCCATCACCATTTCAGTAGAAGAGGTTTAAATAACTGATGATTAACCATAGAATTTTACATTTATCCAAGGCATTTATTCCTATTCAAAAATCTTTTTGACAGCTGATTAGAATAATGAGTATTAGCTGGAGAGTGGTAGGCTTGGAAATGATCTTCACCAGCTTCTGTTCCTTACCTTGATTGCTTTCCTTACTTTTGTGGGGCTGCCTTCTTTGTCAGTACTGACTGGTTTGTTGAAGGGGCACAGCTGTGTCAGTGCTGCAGGTGCACATAAGGGAAGCCCAGCCTCCCCCAACAGCACCACTGACATGTGTGGTAGAGTGGGTGAAAGAGTGGAGCTTCTGCATGCACAGGAAAGGCCTCTGCTGAAATTGTCTGCAGACCAAACGCTGGGACAGATCTGGTCCCTTCAGATGTACAGCATCATTTGAGGGGCTGTTTTCACTCATTCAGCTTAGCTAGAGAAAGGGCAGTTTCCTGAACAGCAGAGTCTTCCTTGATTGCTAGTTGGGACATCACAGGACTGTGCAGTCCGACTGCAGGTAATGGCAACTTCCCAGATCACCAGGAAAGATCTTTTCCAGTTTCAGGCTTTTTTTCCCTTATCAGTGGGCTAAGATACTTCCTAAATGCATCAGCCTGCGCTTAGTGCCTTGCATGTGCTGGCCAAGTGTGCTTGATGCAGAAAGCTACATACATTCAGGGTTCCACAGATCTCTCTGTATTGTAGAGCACTCTATAGCACAATGGAGCACCAACATACACATACCTACCACAAAGTATTTGCTTACAGAAATCTTTCCAATTTAGAATCACAGTAATTCAGCTAATTGGGGCTCCAGTAGTAACAAGTTTCCAGTAGGCTCCTTCCATGGCCATCAGTTCATCATGAGTGCCCCTTTCAATGATGACTCCTTGTGACATCACAGCAATGATGTCAGCACTCTGGATGGTGGACAAGCGGTGGGCGATGACGATGCAGGTGCGCCCTTCTCTGGCTTTATCCAGCGCTGCCTGCACAGTCTAAAGGCAACAGACAAAGTGTCAGAATAAGAATGTGCAAATACAACAGGGCTCAGAGCTGGAGGAACACAATTGCGTCAGATTAATTAACCATATTGTGCAAGACTTGTAAAACGGACAGCGAGACTAAAGCAGAGGTTCTGATACTGATGTGCTTAGCCGGGCGGGTCATGAACTCTGTTTACCAGTAGTACAAACAAGGGACAACTAAACACAGAGGGAGAAATTAAGGAAGGCTTTTACTCTGCTGCCATGCTAAATGTCAGCTGAATGCTTTGAAATCCAGGCAATTCAGACATTTCTGCAGAAGTGCTGCCTCTCAGATCGTTTCAGAGTACTTGGGGCTGGCTGCATTTTCTTACAGCTGTACCTCCTGCACTTCTTGGAAAGATGATTAAAGGTGAAAGGCTGAATTCACAATGTGGAATAATGTGCAGTCATGCAGTGGAGTATGTTGGCATATCTATAGAACAGAAAAGGTATTGTATGTTGTAGGCCATTGTGTTAACTTTCCCGTATTGATTATCACTGCGCATTTACCTTTTCACTTTCTGTGTCTAAGGCAGATGTAGCTTCATCCAGTAATAAAATTTTAGGGTCTCGTATGATGGCCCTTGCTATGGCAATGCGTTGCTTTTGCCCACGAGACAGCTGGGATCCCTGAGCCCCAACATTAGTTTCATATTGCTGAAAAATATACAAAAGGAGTATTTTATTCAGGTCTAATTTAACACACCAGTACACAGCTAAAGGAAGAGCAGGAGAGAGGCAAGAAAGTTGACCACTGCTGACCACTTGCAGAACCAAGAACTGGGAATGCAGAAACAACATATAGCAGCAAACATGTTTGGGGTGAGGTTTCTGAGCTGTATTTTGTCTGCACATGGCCCTGAGGCCCAGGCAGCACAATGATGAGCCTGGAAGGAAAATGTGATATCAAAATGTTGGCTGATTTGTGTGAGGCAAAAAGAATTCTCCCTGCCCTAGATTTGGGAGATAAATATTTTTATCTAAGTGTCATGTCCTACTCAAAAGGCAATTCTCCCACAGTTGGGAACAGGATTTATGTGCCTACTGTGTAAGAATTCAGTAATAACTCACACCCAGACTCTAAGGAACACAACAAATGGACACAGCACCCTCTTGCTCCTACTGTCACAGCTGTAAAAGGACATAAAAGGTGCATGCATGTAGCAACTTCAATTGGTTTCAGAGCAACTCCTGCAATGAACACTGAGCAGCCAAGGCCTCGCAGGTACTTACGTTAGGCAGAGACATGACAAAATCATGCAGTTGAGCCTTCTGGGCTGCTTCTATGACTTTTTCCATGGTTGCTTCTTTAGTGCTACTGCCATATTTGATATTATCAGCAATGCTGCAGTCAAATAGCACAGGCTCCTGTGACACTATTCCGATTTTTGATCTAAGAAACTGCACATTTACGTTCTTAGAGTCATGTCCGTCTATTAACTACGAGGAAATGGGAGAAAATTTGAAACATCATTACAAAACAACAGCTTGCAACACCCAAATAGTTTATAGCAAAAAGAAATTATTTAACCATATCATTAAAACACAAACCCAACTGATTTAAAGTGATTGGTTGAATTGCTTGTCTCTGACTCTTTTGTGCATGATGTGTATTTTGTGGTATGGCTTTGATCCGTACCACAAAATACACTAGGCCATTTGCTCAACAGAAGTCCTAGTGAACTATTTAATTGCTTAAAGTTAGGCACATGCTGTATTGCCTTCCTGACATAGTGATCACCACACAGATTTTTTTCCAGATAAAGATAAATCAATCCAGATAGGTAAGTATTTAGGTTAGGAAAACATAAGAAAGCTTTCTAAGCTATCAGTAATTGAATAACTGGAAGTCAAATCTAGGCAAGTTCCAGGCTCTTTGTTGCTCCATTCAGACTTGATTATGCTTGTGCTCTCACACAATACATATGTATGTTCACAGCATACATTTGTATGTTTCATACAGAAGCTACCAAGGCAAATGCCTATGCCCTTCCTAATGCATAAGAGTGCACCTGAGGCATGTAGTTCTCTTATCTTGTCTGAATATGTCTGAGATAATACTTGGGAACTGTCCAAATAGTCCCCATCTGTCCTTTTGAGAAGGAGAGGAAGCCTCAAACTGCACATGTATGAGCCACCACTGCTAGGCTGCACAGTAGGATACAGGCAGAAGGCCCTTGGAAAACCAGAGCACAAAACCCGAATTTTTTTTGCTTACCACACTTCCTTTCTCAGGGTCATAGAAACGCTCCAGAAGTTGGACACTGGTACTCTTACCACAGCCACTACTTCCAACAAATGCCAAAGTCTGTCCAGGTTTTACAGATATAGAGAGTCCTTTCAGGACCTGAATATCAGGCCGAGAAGGGTATGTGAATTTACAGTTAAGAAATTCAATGCTTCCCTTGAAATCATCCTGGTGAAAAGAAAAAGGAGAAAGATGTTACAGTGAGCTCGAGCTCAACCTTGAATTGTATAGTACAAGACATTCTTGCATCTTTTGCTTAAAATTTGACATTTGTACTTGTGAAATTATCTCAGGAAAAGGGAAAAAAACCATACTGGAGTAGCTGCCTAGAGGTGAAGCTATTAGTAATAACACTTTCTCTGTTTATGCTTCCCTGCATGGCACTAGTCAGAGGCATAAATTGGAAATGGCATTGCCTTGCCATGGGCATATTTTTCATTTTAATATAGACACTGTGTATAAAATAAATCATTTCGATTTTCTGGGTCTGACTTTCCAATTCACCAGAAACTGAGCATTTTCATTTTGTCTGACTCAACAATTCTTTGCTTCCTTATGAACACCTGCCACCAGTTTGATGGGAATGGAAAAACCTCCATTATAATCAGCAATAGTAAGGTTTGCCATGAACTGTAAAGCAAGAAATAAGAGCTTCCTGTTCTGTGAGCCATCCAAACCAGTTCCATTCCAATTTACAGTAGTTTTACACTGACAAATTCCTAATGGCTGACTTTATACTACTCTTTCTGTCTAGTACAGAGCTTGCTTCCAAAGCAGCAAGGACAAATAAAACTTTTACAATCAGCATAACCATCTTGTAAAGCATTGATCCTCATTGACTCCTAAATCACTAGTGCAACATCCATGCCTGTAGTGAGCTGACTGACATCACAAATTATACATCTCCTCTCTTACCCATTTTTCCCCTTTTTCACTGTAAACACTGATTCTAGGAAGCTGATCGACCAGTTGAAAAAGGCGTGCAGCAGATGTTTTGGCTTTGGCATAGTTTGGGGTATAGGAAGACGCTCTTCCCAAAGCAGTTCCACTGGTGACAATTGCAGAGATCACCCTGTGGGGAATGGGGTAAATGGTCATTCTTGGGAAGCCATCAGGAAATTGAACACCACACCAAGTCCAGAAACAGCATTGGGAACTCCCTGACTGCAACTTTTAGAGACCTGTTTGTGGCTCTGAGCAGGCTCTCACCTGAACACAAAGCTGTAATGGAGTCCTTCAGTGTCAACGAGAAATCCCCCGTATCGGTAAGAGACGGAGTTGGCAATGAACACAATGCTCTGGGCAAAGCCAAAGCAGAGTCCGTACACGTGTGCCTTTTTGATTGCAGCTCTGTAGGGCAAATCCAGGTGCTTCTCAAAATTGTCAATAAACATTTTCTCTTTTCCTATCCCAGCTACTGTTCTGATGTTAGAGAGTGCTTCACTGGCAATCTGGAAGACGGGAAAAAAATGGGTAAAAGCTCCTAATTTTTGCTTGGAAATTTAGAATGTGTTCTCACAAGTGTGATTCTTTCATGAACTCAGGACACTGATGCAATATATAAATTAATTCAGACATGACACAGACTGGCCCAAACATCAGAAAGCCTAAAGAGAGCTTCTCCTACAAGCAATTTCCTACTGATTTCCTCAAGAGCAATGCTATGCTTGTTCCACTGTAAGCACTTTTGGGGAAAAAGGCACGTGCTCTCACTTGTGACTTATTTCACATAATGTGAATAAATGTGACACCCACAAAAGGAAAACAATTGTTTTAGGAACTTCTTTGGTTACATGGATTTATTAATTAAATATGTTTATTTCAATTGTTTTGCGTTACTTTTAGCAATAGTCAAAGAAAGAGTTAAAAGGGATAGCATCTCCAACTTCCATTTCATTAATTGAATCCACTTGAATTTACTAAGTTTCCTCACCTGCTCACCCTCCCTCCCTCTGATGTCCAAAAGGCTGATGAGATGGAACATATGAATCTTCAGTGATACAATTTCCAAGATTTTTACCTTGTACATAGGCAAAGAGTAAGGAGATGCTTGCCTATGCACATAGAAAAAGCAACTCACAAAATGATGAGATAATCACCACAGAAACTTGTGTGGAACTTTTATTAGGTGTAGGCTTCATATTGTAATTTATTGCCAGTCAGAATTTGGGTTTATATCCCAAGAAAAGAGTACCACAATTTCACCTAAGTAAGTAAATTGACGGCTTGTTTGGTCCTAATTTCACCCTTTTAGTCTCAAGTAATTTTACTAAGAAATTGTTTTCAAATGCTGTAGTTTGCTTGGACTTTGATAATAGATTCATAATGTAACAGATTCCTTTGGGAGACAAGTGTGGTATTATAGCTTATGAATGTTTTCAGCATGTAGGAAAAGATGTGAATGTAGACAATCAGAAATCCAGTTTCAGGGGGCTTTTTTTCTGGCCAAAATTGAGAGTCAAATGTCTTGCATCATCATTCAATATGAAGGAGCATATAATAGGTATTGTGAATTGGATTGTGCAGACTTCTTCCATGTTTAGCCTGGCTCATGAGCAATCACTTTGGAAGAATTCAGTGTTTTTAGCATTTGGATGTAGTGCTGGCAAATAAATTGGAAAATAACACCAGACACAATCAATCATCACCAAAACTGCCCAAGCATTGCTTAAAATATGACTTCATCATAGCCTCTGGGTTGTTCTATTGAGTAATAGCTGTTGCCTTGTCTCATTAGTGAAGTTTCGCACCTTGTCAAGAAGTGGTTTGATTTAAGACTTTCGTAAATAATTAGTTATTCTGGGTGTGGGCAGTTGGTCAGGTCCTAATTCTTAAGATAGGAAGGGCTAAGAGCTAAATTCTTAAGCTGACACAGTTAGTTGTTCCCACCAAAGGAACAACTGTCCTGTCTAAAATCCACAGACTGATTTGTGGTTCAGTGCCAGATTCTCAGGTGCAAGCATTTCTAGGTGAACAGCTATCACTGCTTTCTGAGGACAGCATAATCACAGGTCATCAGCAAGTGTGAGTTTAAACAAAACCCAACAAAGGTGAACCGGGCTGCTGAGAGATCTGTGTCTACCACTTCAGTCCAATAACTTTTGCAAGGTCAGTCACATTCCATGCAGCAAGTGCTTTTGCAGTTAGGGAGTTCCCAATGCTGTTTCAATGGTTTAACAAGCTGAAATATTGCAGCTTATTCACAAAGCATTGCCAGTTTCATGACATTTGAATTACTGATGGTCCCTAAAGAAAGATTTTTCATCTACCTGTGACTGCAAATATAAATTTGTCTTTAAACAGCATTACCCTTCCAGTAGCTTCCAGTGCTTTCTTGTCCTGCGAGGCAAATCCTGTCAGCATTTTAGCCTGCACAGCTCCAGATAAAGCCAAAAATGGCAGGAAACACATTATTACCAAACTCAGTTTCCAGCTGAAGTAGAAGGCAATGATCATGGACACCCCAATGTTAGTAAAGGAATTGACAATCATTCCTATCTGCGATCCAGTTGCCTTTGAAGAAAAGAAACAGACATCATTGATTTGTACTTCAAAAACAAACTAAACAAATCTTCCTATAAAACTCTAGAAAACTGTAAATTAAAGTAAAATAAGACACTAACAGCTAGACTGCACTGGAATTTAGCCAGTCTGGATATACTGTTTCCAGTTAATTGGATCAAGAGCAGGACTGCAAATGTCCAATATTCCTTTGATCCACCAAATTTTCTATTGAGAATTCAGAAGATTGTTTCTACTGTTTGTGAGAAAGATAATGTAATTATTGAAATCTGTTGCCTTGGTTCCCTGAAGAATCACTCATCCGAATACATTGTTTAGCCTCTACATTTATCCATGTAGATATAAATAATCAACAGGACCATTTTATAGCTTAGCTATTAACAACAAAGCCTCAGCGGTGCTAAAATCAGTAAGCAACATCAATGACAAGGGATGAAACAAAGTTGTATTTTTGCCTATCCCTTTATTAAGGGAAAAACTTAAATACTGCTTTGACATCATCTTTATTGAATACATTTTTCTGCTCCTTATGTACTTTGACAATGCTATTCTTTCTAATAGACTTATTTACTCAAAAGTCATTTTCTTTCATAGCAGTAAACAGCACCCTAAATAGGAACTGTATTGCTATGTATTAGAATAAAAATGTACATTTGATATCCTTCATGATTTTCAGTCAAACTCATGTGCAGGGTATGAACTTGGCAGCACAAAATGCTCATCATCTCCTCCTCAGACCTGCAGCAAGGTCTGTGTCAGGCAGTGAAAGGTGCAGGGCACTGCTGTGCAGGTACCTCTGGTCTCCCTCAGCCCCTGCAAGCTGTGGGTTGAGTGGCTGTGCCTCAGTGTTGTGCTTCAAACAAAGATGTCCCTTTGGACATTCAATGATTAGTCAGAGTTTTACAAGTTTTATTTATTTCAATTCAAGGATACCCTGTGAGGTTTGCAGCAGGTTTTCCTGATTCTGTAGAAATTGCTGCTGACAGGGCTTTTGGAAACCTCTTCTCTAAAACCCCCATTAAAAGGTTTTTTAAACTAACTTACCATCTTCAGTCAAGCTGAAACGTGACGATTTTTGTAACAAAAGAAATCTGTACATCTCCTTCCTATACATCTCCTTGTTTCTAGAAAATTGCTTGCATTGCAGCCCAGCAAAATGGCATCTGACTCACCTCTACTTCAGGATCAGTTCAGACAGGGAACATATATAGCTCAGCATGATTTAACCCCTAGCCACTAAGGAACACAATGCATGCAGCTAGTGTCTCACTTTCCCAAACACTGAAACTGGCTGCAGGATTCCCAGCTGGAACACTAGCCAGTACTGCAGATTGGTTTTTCAAGTGGGTTGTCAGTTTAGATCAAAATTGCTACAACATGCACAATACCATGCTGAAAAGTGGAAAACATGGTTATTAATGACTGTCACTAACATACTATTTTGACATGTTTTTGAAATAAACACTTTAACATTGTGACAAAAAGCTAATTCACCTCCAGAAAAAAAAAAGAAAATCAAACTTCTGCACTGAGTGTTCATTCCCATTTCATTGTTGGTTGGCATTTTATTGATTTTTGTGTTCTTTTTTGTACTTTTAGGGTATACCATATACTACTATTGGTTCCACGGTGGCAGTCTATTAATAGAAATAGCTTAATTGGCTTACTAAGAACTGGTCTACACTGATCTGGCTGATTGCATGGTAGCTAATTTCTGTGACAACATGCCAAAATAGGCCTTCAATCAGTGTCTATAGTAAAATGATTCATAAGGTGCCAGGTCTTACCCCTTGGACCTGGGAGGCATCTGTTGCAAGCCTGGTAGTCAAAGCACCAGGGCTGTTCTTCCGGTCATCAAACCACCCAATGTCTTGCCCGAGCATAGCCTGGAAACCAATTTTCCTTAACCGTCTTGTAAGCAGCTCACCAGACTTGGCAAAGGTGTATCCCTGGGGTACATGAGAATAAAAACAGACTGTGCAGAGAGAGACACCCACTGAGAAAGGGTGCAAAACCAAAAATATGTATTGCTAAGTTGGACCATTACCTGGAGAAACTGTGTGAAAAATGAAACAACTCCGACTAAGACAAAGAGCACACAGACACCATTGATCTGATTTTTTCGGTTTTCTTCATCAAGAATGGAGAAGGTCTTTGAAAAGAAATAAATAGAAATGTCAGTTTTGCTGTGTGTGACATATGTACTTGATTCCCAATTGCCAAGTGCAGAAGCCCATCCTGCAACCAAAGCCAGAACACAGAGTTCTCCCTCACCCCTGCAAAGGTCCAATTCCTTATTTTTCCTAAGGTGAGCCCGGATTAAAACATAATGGGTTTTACTCCTGTTAACCAATGAGTTCTGTATGCTTGGTGTCACACACACTACTCCTATTTGTGCCCTATCCCTGGTTATAATTAACCACAGACCACTGTAAATAATGATAACAAGAGAATAGCAATGTTATAAACAGCATAGCAACAAAGTAACAGTAAAATCTGTCCTGTAAAATTGAACTATCCCATTCTGCAGCTATCCTAACATGGTCAGTTATGTTTTTAATCTGCATTCTTTATTAAAAAAATAACACTGATCATGGCAACATGCATCATGGACAACAGCAGCTGGTTTATAAAAAAGAAGGATTTGTTGCTGAGGTGTCCATATTCAGATCATATACGTATCAGCAGTTTTAGTGTGGACTATCTTTCATCTGGAGCCATGGACTCCATGCCCAACAGGAGAAAGAGCACACCTTTCACTTGAGTTTCACTGGAAAGGATTCATATCTGGGACAATTCCACAGGGAGAACCAAAGCATAAGTAAAAGAAACTACTGAAAACGTTGTTCAAAAGGTACATACACAGTATTATCAGTATTATCTAGTTCTTCACTGACTTTTTGGACTTATTTCTGAAAACCTTCAGGGCAGACTTAGCTAAATTTATCCTTTCACTTCATAGCTGTGGGGATTTTTCCCTCACTTCCCCAGCATATTTGTCCCAGAGTACAAGCCCACGTGTCTGACACAACAATATTGCAGATATTTGGGCAGATCTGAAAGCAGATGTATATTCCATCTGCCTGACTGCTTTGGCACCAGGCAGAAATATTTTAAATTTATGAATAATAAAACACAGATATTGGATTTCCCTCATGTTCATTATGGCTTGCTTTTTCTTGCAGCCTCTCTCCTTTGATAGACTGAGGCCTTCAAAAGTAGGAATTCATCCTTGGCAATGAAGGTATTTGGTATTGTTAGCCCCAGACCTCCCAAGGTCTAGAAGACTCCTCTCCAAAGGAATCAAAGGTAAGACTGACTGTGGAATGCATATAGACCTGCTGTCTAGTGAAAGCCACAGTCCTTGACATGAGGTCTGGACACTAAAAAAGCGTTTGGAGGTGGCACACCTATGCCTAAAGGCCAAGGATATTGGGCAGATATAGTAGGGCCTGGAACATCCTTTTTTCTCCTGCTGATGGGATCTTACTTAAATGCAAAACTGCAAGTAAATGTGATTCAAGTTATAAGCAACTCCCCAGTGAGAAATGCCTAAACCAAAATGATACTCCCAAAAAACCAAACAACAAAAGGTCAATCTTTCTTTTGATAGATTGCTGGCACTGCTCCTAGAATCCTTTTCTACCAGGAGCTCAAATTCTCGGTCAGTTATTCATTCATTCATTCATTCATTTGTTCGTTCGTTTGCTTTTTCCTGCCTGGAACATTTTTGACCTCCATCTGTCTACCTTTCAGGGCATATATTTTTGCACTCATGTGTACCTACCATGACCTATGCAAGAGAGTGGGAAGCACATCAGATGGGTAGCAAAACCACAAAAAACCCATGGCATTCCCGCTTTGTTCCCAGTGAATGTGTTGTTTAGTTAATAAGATACAGCTTGAACAGATGGGATTTCTCTAGCCTAATTCTTGAAAATTCAGGATACTTTGCTACACACCAGTTAGAGCAGCACTGAATATCTTTAGGCAGCCCTCCAGCTCCCCACCAACTTGGCAAGCATTTCCCCAGAAAGCTTTTACACAAAAGGGGACACATCCTTTTTTCTATCACCACAAGTTTTTTAAGAAATAAACACTCATGGCTGAACTTGACAAGTTTCAAGAGAGGTGGTGGTAGTGGATTTTGATAATATTCTTACTTTTAGTGAATGTTAAAGTTTAAAGCATATTCCTACTTCCAGACCTATTCATGCAAGCATACTCTTTGCTGGTGGCTGTGATCCCAGGTGCAATTACCTACCTCTCCCTAGGCATTCTGCAGGGAGCAGGTAGTAAAAAGGTGCCTAAAATATGTAAACAAAAAAAGTGAAGTATTTTTTAGATCTGATCCAAAGATCTCTCAAGGGCTTTCAAAGTCTGAATAATAAAATTCTGCAGATAACGACCTTTGCAGTCTCTCTCCACTGTACCTGCATGTGAGGTATTTTTTGTCTCATCTAAAATAAACTGTATGCAAGTATAGAAACCCATTCCCAAAAGTTCCTGGAAAATGAACAAAAGAGATAATGAAGAACACATGACAAATGCTGATAAGCTTACTCCTTCAAAGAGCTCTAATGATAGTTTCGTGACAGTGATATAAATATCTCTACTGAATAATTGTTTATAGACAAAAAGGTTAACACCATTTTCATTATGAGATCTAAAAATTTGCCAAAACATATCAAGTTGTGCATCATAAATTCACTCTCTTCTGTTTCAGAGCTAAAATACACTTTAAAATGTTACCATAACATACCCCAAGAATCTGACTGAATAACAAAGCATAGAGTGGATTGACAGCTCCATTCGCAGCTGCTGCCAGAGATCCAAGCACCAGGTATGGCCATTCAGAGGCATTGTATTTCAAAATTCTGGTAAATGGTACAGGCTTGGCATCTTCCTCCACAACAGATTCCTAAAAACAACAGGTTGGATTTCTGAAGTGAATGCATTCCATCAGTGATGCTCTCCCTTTGACAGTGAGATAAAATAGTTAGCCCAACTTATTAAACTAGTGGCCCAAACAGCTGCTCTAGCTTTGGACAGGAGGGGGAGCTGCTGTCTGGAACTCTTTTGTGGACTTAATAAGTCAAGTTCACTTTAAAAAACATTAAATAAACAACAAACTTTACCATCCCTGGGGAAAAAGAGAGAGATTCATATATTTTGCAGCTCTAATTGTTCCAGCTGCAAAGGTTATTTACAACCAGTTTGAGATTTTCTGCCACTGAAACTCAGGCTATTCCCTTTCAGATGTCTCCAGATAAGGTGTGATGAAACACCCAGTGCCAAAACTTAAATTCCCTCCTCACCAGCAGCTTTTTCTGTCACTCATTCAATCTCTTAAATACTATTTTAAAGTATTATGAGTGACCACACTGATCAGACTGCATCAAATTAACAGGTATGTGATACCATTGAAACAAGAGAGATTTCAGAGTGATAGCTGGATTCAGGCTTTTTACATGGTAATTATGCCTCCCTTCTGTGAAACATCCTCAGACTATATGCTGAGTTCCCATAATTATGCCCAGTAAGGGCAGAATATTCATCATCAAATTATAACTTATCCTTCAGTTTGATTTGTGCAGAATTTTAGTAACACTTTGTGTGCTCAGCCCTGCTCATCTCCCTCAATTTATATGACTAGAAACAGCCAGACAAAAAAGACACTGTGAAGACCTATCATTTGGAAATGTGCAGGGAGGAGTGGGTGGAAACATCTTGTATTTTCTCTTTTTTCTGAGCTGGTGCCAGAGTGATAGCACTCAAGCCCTCTATTTATCCGCAGAATAGGCTTGGCAATAGCAAGAAGGGTAACTTCTATCTGCTGCCCTGTGTACTGAACAACTGCAGCCATGCACATTGATGCAGGGAGCTTCATAGGCACTTTGGAAACCCACTGCAAATTCCTGCAGATTCTGTGTAATTTTAAGGCATGCTGTCCTTTATTTTCTATGCCAGTCGATTGCATGAGAATACTGAAGTGAAAGGACTATGGGTTAGGTTGCAGTGAGGGTGTCTCTCTGCTCAAGTTTCCAGATGATTTTTAGAGGAAAATGAATTTTTTCTTTACTGAACAAGAAGCAGTGCCATTTGTATTACTGAGGGCCCATTAATTACACTTCACAGACTGAGCAATTTGCTTTTTGTCATTTAATTCAGCTTTTGGGAATGTATGTTTTTCAACTATATCTACAACATATATCAATTTACCAACAGGTAGAGAGTTAATAGCAAAAATTCTCTGCTAGAAATTTTATATGGACTAATAATCAAAACAGCCATCAAAAAGCAGCCTAGGGTTTACACAGAGATAAGAATTAAAGCTGTGGTTTTGTTTAAGGAGAAAAAAGGGTCAAGCCAAGACGTACCTGCCAAGAGCTCTTAGGCTACAAGCATATAGATACAGGTGATCATTAATGAGTAATATAACCTATTCAGTGGAAAATTTCATAACAAACTGTTGGACATGACCTTTTTTGCTTTTCCATCATCGTCTCCATAAGAAGGGGTAAGATAAGTGGACTCTGCAGGATCTCCTCCAATAGTCAGTGGAGGGTCAGGGACCACATTAGAGAGCTGGGATCTTGAGCGCTGCCGAAGTGAAGCTCTGCAAAGAGAACAGAAATGGCCTGCTCTTTACAGCTTAGTAAAAACAGGAATTGCTTGCAAAGTAGGTATGTTCTCTCACCTTTTTGGGAAGAAAATATCTCACCAACTGGGACAAATACTTTTCAAAATAATATTCCACTCACACCACTCAGACATTTTCTTAGATGGACCATGTACTGTGTATTTTTTAAGTAAAACTGTGGTCTGTTCTACTACATTTGCACAAGTTATTAAGACACCAAGTCAAATCACTGTTACCACTACCAGTAATTCAGGAAGCAGAAACAAAGCACCTCTCTCTGACAAAACATAACCCTGTAATGTAGGAGATGTATTCATTTGCACATGCTGGACATAGGCTTGCCTGGAAGAAACAGTAAGTGTCTAGCTACAAGAAAGTCTGGCTGTAAAATGCTTTAACTTTCATCAAGTAGAAGCCATAATAAAAATGTGCTTGTGGATTGCATTGATTTCTCAAGTAATTGCACAGTAAGTAATTTTTCAAATGACTGGAAAGAAAGTGCATTAGATATTACAACTAAGGCTGTATGTTAGTAATATCAAACCCAGAATATTAACAGAGTAGATCAAAATTGGAAAGAAGGTACTATGGATAGAAAGGACCAAAATAAAGAGCCTTGATATTCATCCATGGATTTCAATCAGTAACAATATTACTCAAGCTATTTCTTTGCAAGAGAACTCTATCTCAGTAAAATGCTTGCAGCCCTTCAACCCTCTTTTACACAGCACAGAGAAGTTATTTATTGGGATTTTGGAATAGTGGTTTGAAGTAGAAACATTGAGAATAGTCTGGAAACATTTAAATTTACAATGATTTTTAAGACTCACCGCAAACTGGCACGATAGCTTCCCCTGCTGAATGACTGGACATTCTCAAGATTTGGCTCAACCACATCATCCTCTGCTGCTGCAAAATACAGTGTATAGAGCTCTGAAGTTAATTGAATGCAACCTAAATACACTGTGGTTCTGCAAAAAAGTGCATAGCCTCCAAGTTATAAATGGAATACTTTGTAGAAGGAAAGGTGTGTAATATAACCTTGCTACTCAACCTACATGTTTCACAAGTCTCACAATTTGTATTTGACATAATGAAGTTAACTGAATAATAGCCCAAGGACCATCTCACTTCGGATGTGACTGCTAAAGCATTTTTACCTATTTTAACTCTGCAATTGCTCTCTTATTTCAAGATAATAATATCTAATGCATGCTTCACAAAAATACAACAAATCATTTTATTGAACCTTAATTTCCAGAAGCTTTGATTCAAATCTGCCTCTAGCAAAACAAATAGGATGATTTCAGCATAGCCTGTAATGTGCCTGAATTCCAAATGCAGCAGAACTGGACTTTTGGCACTCAGTGGAGTTATAAAATTATAGATATTTTAGGTCAGAAGTAATGTTTCAGGGCAGAGATATTAGGAAGGTCTTTCAGTGCATATGCAGCAAAACCACTTTGGCCAGGGCTAGCAGTGTATTACTTGTATGAATGATAGAATTCAGCCAAAAAAGCAGAAGACAAAAAAAAAAAAAAAAAAAAAGGCAGCTACTAGCCCTCCTAAAAAGAAAAAAAATCTGCATTCTGTGGGATTTTACATGAAAAATAAAAGTAAAAAAAAAAAAATGCTTACTTTGTGTTTCTTCTCTGTTAGGTGCTGTGTCTCCTTTGCTTTGTAAGGTCACCAACATGAAATAAACCCCTTTTCTCTGTAGGAGTTCCTCATGAGTTCCTCTCTCTACAGCCCTACCGTGCTCAAAGCCGACGATGACGTCGGCGGCTTTGACGGCTGACAGGCGGTGAGTGATGGAGATCGCCGTGCGGCCGAGGCGAGCCTGAGGGAGACAACAACAGCCCCACTCCCAGCACAGCGCACTGAAATGCTGCCAGTGGGCTCTGCAATCTAAAGGCTCGTCCAACTAACTGGAGCCCTTCTAGTGGGTTCAGCCCACTAGGACTTTAGCTCCATCCACAGCCCACAGAGAAGCCTCTGTTTCTGGGCAAAGGGAGCTATAGGTTTCTGTTCATGTCCCAGTGTAAGTAAAAATTATTCTCAGTCCATATTACTAAGGTTCTACTTGTACTTATAAAACAGTTATTAAGAAACGCTTCTGACTGATTTGTTGCAATTCAGGAACACCCTCTGCTGACTACATTATAAATAATTTCTGCTCTTTGGAGTCTGATTTTTGCTATACTATAGCAAACCTTATGAAGTGCTTCTTGGACAATTGCTTCACTCTCATTATCCAGTGCTGACGTAGCCATATCCAGGAGCAGGATTTTGGGGTTTCGCACCAAAGCTCGAGCAATAGCTATCCTCTGTTTTTGACCTCCACTCATCTGGCTTCCACCCTCTCCAACATGAGTGTCAAATTTCTGTGAAGGAAAAAAGTTAAAATCAAACAGATGAGGAAAAAGCCTGTTAAGATCCTGGTGAAGGTAGTGGTAAAATATCTCAGATTTGTCCTTGGAGTAGACTTTAAACAAAAACATTGTTAGTGCAACGGATTCAAAGAGCAACAGGTGAAATAACTATCTTCATAATGTACAAGATCGTTTTGCCCGAATTAGGTTTTTAACCCCGTGCCAAAAGTATGCACTGGTTAAAAAGGTGAGATGTACTGGTTCAGCTTGAAACAGCTATATCAGCAGAAGCTGAAATGGAGAACCCACTCCCCATCAGATGATTCACAAGAAAACTTTTCCTCGCCTTGTCTGCTGATGACCTGTGACTCATGAACACTGCATCTGTGATCCATGGATACCATATTCTGGCAGTATTGGGTTCAGGTAGAGAATTAAATAAACACAAAAGCCTGGCATATTGAGAGGCAGGATCATTATATTCACTTAGAGATAAATCTTTTTTAGCTCCATTTCCATGAAATAACTAGGGGCCTTTGAACAGCCTTTCAGTAAATAGTTTCCTGGAAGCCTCGAAATGCATAGATGGAGGGTAAAGACAATGTACTAATATTAGTTAATGGTACTTGAGTCATGGCAATAACATTCACTGCTGTAACATGTCATTTTCAGAAGCTACTTGACAAAATAACATTCAAGAAAAGCAGGGAGCTCGAAACTACCCAATCTGGGCTTTGTAAGGAGGAATGATTGAAGCCCTGTCATCATCAGGGAAGAAACTGGAGAAAAAGGAACTTCCAGCTGGCTTACAGAGCTCGTACAAGGAGGTGAGGTTGTGAGCATCAGTACAGACAGGTGAAGGAACAAACGCTGGCTAGCGAGAGGCTGAGCTCTACATTGCTTTTGGCCTGAACAGAAACAGATCTCCAAAACACAAAAAATACAAATTTTTAAACCATGCTATGATTATTACCCTAAGATTGAATGTTGTGTAAATGATTCCTGAGGAACTGATTCTTCTCGGGGTTCAGGGTTGTATTTTGGGGTGGGGGGGTGGGATGTTTGCTTTCATAACTTCATGGCATATGTTTAGTAAGACCTAAATAACTGCAGTCAAAGGAAAGGTTGTTGCCTCCTATCTGTATTAATCTTCTGTCCTTCCACCTGAGCACAAACTGCTGCAGGCTAGGAGGGACAAAAGGACAAAACTATTCTTTTTTCTTATTAAATTCTGCCAAACACTTTCCAAGGCAAAGCATACCTGTGGTAAGTCCATGATGAAATTGTAAGCATTGGCCTGTTTGGCTGCTTTGATTATGTCCTCCATGGTAGCCTCGTCCCGCCCGTAGCGAATGTTCTCTGCAATCGTGGTGGCAAAGAGCACTGGCTCTTGTTCAACTACGCCAATCTGCGAGCGCAGCCACTGGATATTCAGGGAACGGATGTCGTGGCCATCCAGGGTAATCTACAATTAGAACATGGACACAAAATCAGAAAAAAATCAGGGACACTATGCCCTCCACTTCAGAGACAAAGAAAGACACGGTGGAAGTGAAGGGCCTGTGATGCTGTGTTTCCATGACCAGCATAAAAATCAGCTTTCAGATATAGAAGGTGGCAAAGCAGTGGTAGTAGTATTGGCTCTCGGAGTTGTGCTCTTTGATTTCATTTCCCATTTCTGCTTGGCACCAGAAATAAAACCAGGGGTAAAGTAATCATGAAAGTGATGATTATGTTATTTACAGCAATTTGTTTCTTTGTTTTTTATATATTCAAATACAGGTCAACACCTGTGATTATGTGTTACTATTTGATATAGGAACTCATATATGGAGTGAGATTTTGAATAGCTATAATTCGTATTCTCAGCCAAGCCATTACTAACTGGTAATTGCATATACTTAAGTGATATTATGGGTTAATGTTTAAATCTTCAATACTGTGTTTTCCAAAAAACATTTGTCACTCTCGAATTATCATTTCTATAGGTATAGTTTTTTACATAGATTTAGCACTGAATTTTTATTTTCTCCTAACAATTTGCTCTTTCACATAATTGCTTTTATAAGACTATTAAGCACAGTTTTATAAAAGAAATGTGTAGGAAGATATTTCACTAATTTAAAAAATAATTGCGAAAAAAAAAGAAGGAGAAAGAAATTAAAAGGAAGATAGTAGTATTGCTTCCCACCTTGGAGAAGAAACCATGACATTCTTTCAGTTTCTGGGGCCAGAGAACCACATTCTAGGCTGGGACACTCACCATGCCATCAGTGGGGTCATAGAAACGCTGGATGAGCTGTATTGTTGTACTTTTCCCAGCTCCACTAGCTCCAACAAAAGCTGTCATCTCTCCTGCTTTAATCACCATATTAAGGTTATCCAAAATCTGGATAGGAAAAAAATAAAAAGAAACAGAATCTGTCTATTTTAATTCTCCACAGTCATACAACCAAGTGAGTACATTCTGTACCTTAAAGTAAAGATTTCAAGCAATTTTACAAAATTCAGAAAAAGTATTATGAAGAAAGAGGATAAAGCAAGCCACATATTTTTACACTGTTTGAAGACTTTGTAGATGCAGAACACTAATTTCTACAACAGGCAGGCAGATTTCGACCTTTCATTGTTCCTGTTGTTCATCATTAAGAAAATACACTAGAGAAGTTAATACACTAAAGAGGTTAATTATATTCCCTTTAAAGAACACTGTGTGTGTATTGTGAATGTGTGCTACAGCATAAATATTAAATATGTAACCACGAAATTTTGTAGAAAAATCTGATACAACATGTGCTTCCATCTTTAGAAGTAATAGCACTAATGTGCTTGTCCAATAACATGCTTTTCCAAGGAGAATTTGTCAATTCAAACACAGGAGTAGAGAAATAGTGGGATATACAGCCTACACTCGTGTGCCTTTCCTAGACTTTAAATAGGTCACATGGTGCATTCCCAGGGTAATGGAAGAGTTTTATAGACTCTCCCTGCACCATGCAGTTCACTAATTTGTGTTCTGTCTCGTACACATTGATACAGGGGCATCACTGATAGCAAGAGAAGCTGTATGCAGGTGAATTTGCCCAGAATTACTGGGAGTTTCTGTTCAGCAGCAGGGAATATGCAGATGTGGCAATGGATATGTCAGAATGGTAAAATAAGCCAAACAGTAAGCAGAAGAACACTTTAATGGAAGAATTATTCATTCTACTTTTAAGCAAAGAGTCTGGAAAACAATCTCTATGGAAAATCTAGAAATTGCTGGCAGAACCAGGATATTTTTCTTGTTTACAATAATTATGTTCACAGGATGGGTGATGAATACTTACCTTTATGTCTGGTCTGGATGGATAATTGAATGTTACGTTATGAAATTCAATTTCCCCTCGTACTTTATCCAGCTTGTAGCCATCTTCTGACATGCAGTCAATGGTGGGTTTCTAGGATGAAATTTATTGGGTTATTTATTTGCTGTTAAACAGTCAATAGTGCTGCAGTAGATAAATACAATACCATACAAAGCCACAGCATTTCTGTTTGAACAGCACTTGGCTGCATGGAGCGAGCTGCAGGCTCTGCCCCAGGGATAGCAGGCAAGGGACATGGAATTGAGGGCCAGAGTGATGGGGGAGTTGGCACTGGTGAGTAGCACAGACAAGAAGGATGCACTCTCTTCTCATTGTAGGCTTGCTGCAAAAATGCCACAGCCAGCCACTCAGGCAGTTTTTGCTGGAACTGAGTAGCTGACTGACAGAGGCATTTTGACTAAGCTAATTTAGCCAGCTCCTCAGAGATAAAACGGCACTACCTCACTCAAAAACATCCTCTCACAGCACCAAACAACCAATCCGTTCCTGAAAATCTTCAGGCCTCGCCACTTGGCAATTAAAACATACATCCTTGTACACCCAGTCCTAAGAGCTGAAATACTGAACTTTTCCTAAGTGCTTTGGGTCTCACGTACTTTTGGGCAGGATTTGGGTGTCGTGGACTGCCTGACATGAGCAGAGAACTGAGAAATTTGAGGAATCACAAAGAAATAAAATTTTCTAAGGATAGATTTCTGAAGCATGGAATACAAACAGTAAATTAAAACTATAGCAATGAATATTTGATAACTGAAATGTACATGCTTTTTAAATATAGCCTAACAGATTGAAAGGAAAGTTAAAATGAAAAATGTGTACGTTCTAAGATGTTAAGAACAGCTACAAGATTGGTTCCACTTTAGGAATATAACTTACTTAAATTCCAATATTAATCTATGAAGAAGTTTCACTGATCCTGCAAATGGGAACCTCAACATGACTAGTTTTAGTCCCAGGGCAGAGCTGTGCTTGTACTGTCTAATCACAAATCTACAAATGTGGCAAGCAGATGGATCTAATTTTGTCACCCTTTCTCTAGATAGATGAAATGTGACGTTGGTTTGCTTTTTTTACCCTAAGGCTATGTGACTCAGCCTTATCCTGAATATTGTGATTAATCCTTACTGTTGCAACTCTATGATTTTAAATTTTTTCTCAGAAAAACACATCCCTAATTCACTTCTATTTTCAGTTCATTTTAGAGCTTTAGCTTATGAAGTGTATATGTTTTGTCATTATTACAGAAGTTTGAAGGGTTACTAAAAACTGTTAGCATTACCATAGCCTTATGTGCTCTGTAGAAGACAAGCAGCATTTTACTGTATTTACACAGCTTTCAGCACAATAAATCTTAGTGAACAGAGATAATACATACTTTAAGAAATCAACAGTACATTCCCAACCACTAAATTTATAAAGCTATAGAAAGGTATCTTCAAGAAAGGAATCAGTAAATGTCAGTGGCATCTCAGGGTCTCTCATACAATTATTTCAAGTATCTGTTTAGATAATATTGTGATTAACATTTAGGACAGCTGCATGACCAGTGCCTGTGCTCATTTGATCCCATTTTTGCTCAGGGTAGCTCTGGGACAGGTGACAGAGGCCACCTTCACCACTAATGCCAACAGAGCCACAGCTTTTGATGCCATCTGGAAGCTGGGAGCTATGGGATGGTTGCTGCACGTTTGGCTGCAGAGTGGTTATTACTGCCTGCCAGTACACCTTCCGTGGGCCAGCACTGATAAGTAATTGCATGTAAGGAGAAATGGGAACAAAGAACAGCAGCAGCCTCGGTAAAGCTTCAGATCTCAGAACCAGGCCACTTAAGAAATCTGTTCAATGTGTTCTTTGAGCCCATCTGCATCCCACAAGATTTTCTATTGCACAGTCAGCTTTTCTTTAATTGGACTCATTTTTCCTCATTTACACCACAGATAAAACTAGTACCACTTCAGGCATATTTAATTATTTTTCCACTACAAAGTAACACAGCTTAGAAATGCATTACTTACTTTATCTATTGTCTCAAAAATATTTGTTGCAGCCCCACGACCAGTGGCAAAGGCTTCCAGACAGGGAGATGCCTGGCCAAGATTTAACGCTCCCACTAAAACACCAAAGAAAACCTGAAGAAGTGGAAAAGAAGTTAACAAAATATGACATCACATTTCTATTATAGCTTACAGCTGAGACAGACAAACCTAACTACAGTAGCTTTATGACTTCTCATGCATGTGCTGAACTGAAGTGATTCACTAAATAAGCATTATTAGCCAACAAGAAGGCATTTTTGCTGTCTTTCACAGCTCTGCTTGAGGCTGAAGTAAATCAACTCATATTTGCCTTTCCCTAAAAAAGTATGCTTCTAGGTATTTACTGAGATGCCACTGATGTATTTTTAAGCCATCTCAGTTTGACTGGGTGCCTTTTCCTTGAAACAAGATCTGGAACAGGATATTGGTGGGGATTAGATTATTTCAGAGATGCCTTTACCAGTAAGCAAAAATAGAAAGAAGCTTAAAACACTGTATTACAATCTTTGTAAATAGCAGCTCCAGTCTCATCCAATACTGACAAAACTTACTTTTGAGGAGGTACCAGCTATAGAGAATATTTTTTTCTCTGTCTCACAGAGAAATGAACTGTAAGTGTTGCTACCAACACTGGATAAGCCACTTTTTGAGGTGAAATTATTCTATCAGTGTGAGTGGATAGTTTCTACAGGTAGCACATACCCAATGGGCTCATGGTTTTAAGTCCTTTTCTAAGAACCAAAATGAAGAGTTACTCACTAATGATCCCCTTCTGAAAGCCCAAGGATCCCCTTTTTGCTTAAGCCTAGGACAACATGAGAGAAAATGAGCAACAGCATCTGCTCTTCCTAGGAAGACTGACAGACAATAAAGGCAGCTGGATAGAGTATTGGATATCAGAGGACCCCTGAGTCCAAGAATTCAGCCCTGGTGTGTGGCCTTGCAATCAGAAGCAAGTGAAGCTGTAGCATATCAACTAGAACACAAAAGTGTTCAAAATTTCCTAAGGGCTGCCAATACTTCATTTCTATGAAAGGTTTATATGAAGGTCCCTAAATATAGACAGGAACTAAGACTGCAAATGCTGGCAGGGGCTTCAAGAACAGGACGCTGGAAGGTGGTGAACATTTAGAAGGTAGAGCCTCATTTAGCATTTGTATACCACATGGATGCCAATTATTTCATTGCCTGTTTCTGCATTGTATTGTAAGTATAGCTTATTCTTCTTAGTGCTACCATATGCGGTGTGCTTTTGAACACTTTTGGACAGGCTTTTTCCTAGAATTTACTCTGTTTTACTTCTCAGTTTTTCAATTACAGAGGTGTTTTGGCAGAACAGGTTGGACAATGCCTTTGGTGTAGGCTTTTGGTCCATTTTGTTGCTTTATTGTGGGTGCTAGTTTGAACATTCACCCTGCACATAAGGAGACATGGAATGTTATGTCTGCTATGTAACCATTAGCTCTAGCTTGGCCTGCAAATTCTGCTAAGAAGCCATCAAGGACCCAGCTATGCTTTTGGATACAACACAAAGAGAACTCAGGATAAGTGGGGCAAAGTGTATAAGGAAACACTACTGTTGAGAAAGAAATATCAGTCCATAGGACTCAGTTCTCCTTTGCAGTATAACGATGTTTACTGGGAATATCCCTGTAGCTGAAGTGGAGGGATCTACTGAATGCATACTGTGCACTGCAAATGTCTTCGCTGGGATGTAGAGATCATGCCATACATTTACACTCAGCTTTACCACCAACTAATTTTCTTGTGGGAATGAGTCTTAAAGCAAGAGGGTTCTATGCCTGTCAGAGTCTGTCATGAACATGAAGGAGCATGTTCTGTATACCTTGCAGAAGAAGGGAAGGCAATATTTTGTACATCTCAATGCAGTATGGTGGGTGTATGACTTT
>JAYDZK010000274.1:18857101-18906761 GCA_034509185.1 Euphonia xanthogaster
AGTGGGGCAAAGTGTATAAGGAAACACTACTGTTGAGAAAGAAATAACAGTCCATAGGACTCAGTTCTCCTTTGCAGTATAACGATGTTTACTGGGAATATCCCTGTAGCTGAAGTGGAGGAATCTACTGAATGCATACTGTGCACTGCAAATGTCTTTGCTGGGATGTAGAGATCATGCCATACATTTACACTCAGCTTTACCACCAACTGATTTTCTTGTGGGAATGAGTCTTAAAGCAAGGGGGTTCTATGCCTGTCGGAGTCTGTCATGAACATGAAGGAGCATGTTCTGTATACCTGGCAGAAGAAGGGAAGGCAATATTTTGTACATCTCAATGCAGTATGGTGGGTGTATGACTTTTTGAGAGAACAGCAAAAGCATACTTCAATGTTTTGTATCTAGAAATTCCCCCTCCTGCCCCCTGCCAAACTAAGAGTGCATGGTAGAAATATGAAGTAGAAGAAAGATGACTGGAAGCTGTGAGGAAGGGCATAAGGGAGACTCTCCACTGGCAGCTACAGTTTTTCAGCTACAGGGCAGCTCCCCACTATTTGTCATTTGGAAGCATTGGACTATAGCAAGACAAAGAAATTGCTCACTTTGTTTTTCACAGCACTACCTCATATCAACTATGGGTATTGAGAGCAGGTGCAAATGATTTCCTCCTTGAACAGAACAACTCAGGTTTACAACATTCTCAGGGTAATTTGCCAAGTTCCATTTACCAGGAAGCTTTGCACTGTGTTGGGTGCAGGTGGTTGGGAACTCTCATGGTGTGCAACAGGTAGAGAAGGAGCAAAAGTAGATTTCTTATCAGAATACCCAGAACTTACTAAGGTTCAGGAAAAGTTGTTCTGAGTTTGGACTGGAGTCTGCCATTTGGGCAGTCCTGGCTTAAGCAACTAACCAAAATGCCTGTAGATGTTGTCTTTGTTGCATTGAGCCCAGAAGTGTCTAAAGCACCACCTGTGCAGGAGTGCATGAGTGCCATGCAGGTTAACATAGTTTTTGTACATGCTGCAGGAGCCACAGCCAGGTGTGTTTTTATCTGCATACATGTTTACATGGCCTTTGTAAAAACAAAACAACAGGAAATGGTTTCTCAAAGGAACACAAAGTGTTCATGAGAAATTAGATATGACAAGACTTTCTTTGGTTAGGTGTCTCTTTACCACAACATTTTTCATCATAAAATTCTTCAGAAAAGCCAACATCCCAGAAGCCTCACGCTGACCCACAAAATGGAAAAGCTAGTTTCAGGCCTCTGATAATTGTGTGGGCTGTCAAATGAAGGCATTATTCTGATAACCATAGGTAATATTAAAAATACTTAAAATAAACATAGATTTTTTTTAATCTTATCCACTTGTGTCATACATAGAGCGAGTAATGATCTTTAAAAAACATAAATAATGTTTGTTACCATGGAGCCACCAGATACCAGAACAGATATGCGTTCCAGAATTATTATTTTAAAGAACAGTCCAGAAAAGTGGCATCAAACTAAAATGAGTACCTGCAGAAGAGTGCCAGGTGAATATTCTTCTTCCTCAAGGACAAGTTTAGAGCCATACCAAAAGGCTAATGCATAACTTAGAAAAATTATAAACCACATGTAACCATTGAATAATCCCATTATCATTCCTTTTCGAATTCCCCAGTGTTGAGCAAACACCAAGTTCTTATCATATCTGTAGAAAGAGAGAAAAATAAGAGGGAATTAAATAAATTTGACAGAAATTTCAAAATTAGCAAAGATCATATGAGGCACCTTTGATGACTCAGCAGAATGTCCACACATAGGGTTGATACAGAATCACTCTGAAGTGAGAGATCACTGCTGAAACCAGCAAAGCTCCCAGATCATTAAATCCTTGTATGTTCTAGTGAAATATGCATAAGAAAAGCCACACTCGTTGCAGACACCTCATCATGGGGTTTGGAGTTTTAGCAGATTAAAACAGGATTTGAGAATTTGGCCAACACTCCAGAGCACATCCTACAGCCATATTATGTTTTCATAGAATTTAAGAGAAATTTGCAGAAGAAAAATCTGTTGTTTTTCACATGAAAAATGATGTCAAGATTGAATGTCATTGTGAGGATGTCCTGATGAAACTAATGAAACTAATTCTCCTACTTAACTTGAAAGTACTCAAAGTTTTCAGATATGCTGCAAAAGTGATACATCAGACAGTGTTTAGGGAAAAATTTGACAGAATGTTCCTACAAGTAAGCATGAAGATAGTGTTGCTGATGCATTATTTCACTGATAGACTGAATTATAAAACTAATTCTACATACATTACTTGAAACCTAAATTTCTGAAACATACATGCATATAAGTTTCAAAGCTACTAGATAGTCATAGTTGTAGAATATAGCAATTAATTGTTATGAATCAGATGTGCATTACAGCATTACATTGCTTCAGGAAAAAGAAATCAGAGACCTTAGAGTTTGTTCAAACAAACCTTTCAACTTCTTTCTTCTCCCCACCAAAAGCAGCCACTGTTCTGATGGATGAGAGCACTTCATCAGCCACAGCTCCAGCTTTTGCATAAGCCTTTAATTCTCGGCCTGTTAGTTTTGCCACAGCCTACAAAAGCATAAGCAGTGCTGGTTACAGCTGAACTTCAGGTACAGAAAAGGACAGTGATGAGCAATGCTGGCTATCACCCTGTGCTGGCTGCTCTGCACTCCAAGCAGGCTTTTATTAGGCATGCTGCACACTGGAAGTCTTAGGTCTTCTGGTGCCAGGGCATACACCTTTGTAGCATGTGTTTTGCAACAGTTCTGCTCCAAATAGCTAGAAAGAGCAGCTGGCAACTCCTGCTTTCCCTGCCTCCCTCCCTACCTCTCTCTGCTCTAACTAGGCTGAAGCAGATTGCAGACGGAGGGTTTGTGCACAGTGGGAGGAAGGGAGAGCTTCAGTGCCAGGAGCAGCCCTTTAACCACCGTGGCAGATCCCAACTTCAGGAAGAAGAGGTAACTGTAGTGGTGGGGGAGGATAAAAACAGAAGTTGCCACCGCTGTGCTTTGTTTTGGGGGCTGATAGCAAACAGGTCCCTACACAGCAACCAAGAGCTCACTGGATGCCAAAAGGTTACTTAGACTCAAAAAAATGCTCAAATTAATGGAAGAAAATATAGTAATTTACAATTCTACACAGAGATACCACATTGACTTGGGAATGATATCATTAGAAAGTGTAATGTGTCAGTCTTTCCTTTCTCTTTCTAAATACCTTACTCCTTGCATCTATTAGTCCTTTTTGAAGACAGGAAACCAGGCCAGATTGACTTTGGGTCTATTTTCTTCATGGTATAAAACAAAGACTTGGGCTGGAAAGGCTCATAATGAGGAAAAGCTTAAAAGTAGGTATGTGACTGGAAAGAGATGGGTAAAGTAAGAATGGAAAGGGAGAAAATTACAAAGATAAAGAGGAATAAGGTGGAACAAATGAAGAAAAAGCATTTTGGGTTTTATTTCATTCTCTGCCAAGCTTCTGCTCTCCCACTTCACATGAGTCATTATTCATATCAGCTACTTGCAGCCATCACAAGGTGCTAAAGGAGAGCTGGAGGACAAGCAATTAGCCACAGTTACATTAGACATTTGATAGGAAAATGATAGCAAGCTGTTCCTGATGTGAAAGAAATGAGATTGCCAGAGGACTCAACCCAACAAGAATGTAGAGGGTGAGCAGGAATTACCCAGCCCTGCTGAGTGTGGGAGAGGAGATGAGAGGGCAGAGGATCCTGCAGTTTCCCTTTTCACTGTCCTTTATACAGTGACAGGAAGTCTGTAGGAAGTGGATGGAGAAGCAGAACAGGAACAACTAGAGAAGGTGCAGCAACTTCTGGGAGCAGGGACAGTTTGAGGTAAGTTTGAGTAGTTGTTTTCAACCATTTTATGTCTCTGAAACTTAGCACCCTAAAAAAGTCTCTAATTTACATAGAGAAATCAAGTCTTGTAGCTGTCTAAAGCAAGTGTGTAGTAATTGAGAAAGGTAAAGGCCAGCTTCTGATCTCAGCATTAATACTCATCCACAGGACCCACAAGAAGGTAAGCTTACACTCCCCTCTTAGGAGCAGGGTTTATTATTCTGGGAATCAGAAAAAACAAAGTGAGAGCAAAGCCCCCCTCCCCTCTACCACACCCCTCCCTCCATCCTTCCCCCCTCCCTCAGTGCTACTGGGACCATAATCTGTCTCTCTTGACTTTAAAGGGGTGTAATCAACTTCACCAATCCTCACAGCTTTCTGAGGTGTAATCAGATCTTTCCTGTTCAGTATTGCTCAATGTGAACCTTTCACAATTCACTTACCAAGCCATAGAGAGCTGCACCAACCCCAAGCAAAGGGCTGACTGCAATGATAACTAAGGTCAATTTCCAGCCACTGACAAAGCCCAGGAGGAATCCACCTACAAAGGTGGTTATACGCTGGATGAAGATTGCTACTTGATCAGCAATAGCCTCATTAATTTTGTTAACATCACTGGAAAACAGTAACAACAGCAACAAAAATCAACAGAAGAGTGGTGAGCATAACTTCAGTTTGTGGTGCAGGTCTTGGCCACATTGGGTTAGTTGCTTTTCACTGGAGAGGGCCCATCCTTATTCCTATTCTTTCACCATTACACCATATAAAGACCCTGGAGTACAATGAGAAAACCTGATGTCTTTGCAAGGGAGAAGCCTTTTAGGCATTAATATTGCAGAGAATATACTGTCCCAGGAAATGTTCTGGCAGCAGACTGATTCACTAGCTGGCTCTTACTACTGTGCCCCAGCTGACTCAGGAAGTGTGCACTGGTAGCCAAATTGTAGATCACTCTGAAATGACTGGGCAGAAAAGGAGAAGAGATCAAACTGGGGAAAAAAGAGAGAACAAACTGGGGAAAAAAAACCCACCCCAAAACCCATCTAACCCACCCACCCACCCATTTGCTGTCAGACAAGGCATGAAAGGGAAATAATTGTGGTTCAACAGTTATGGTACTTAGTTGAAAGATAGGAGAGCTAATCAGTCTGGTTGCTGCTCCCGCGAACATAGCTGTATTTCTACTAAAAGGTGTTTGTCACATGCCTGATTATTGGCATTCTGCAGTGTTTGGAAGGAATTGCAAAATGTTTTCTGTGGCATATGGGTTTCTTAGATTACTTACTCAGAAATTCGGGTGTTCAGTTCTCCTACTGATGTACAGTCAAACCAGCCTATATCCATTCGCATTATCTTGCTGAAATAAGCTTTCCTGATTTTCTGTATCTGACGAGCTGCAGACATAACCCAAAAGCTGATCTGGGAAAAGCACAAAATAGCTGATAATTGCAGTAAAAAGTCTTTCTACTCCCAACAAATCAGAAAAAGCTATTTGGCTAGAATGGGAAAGGCTATTGATAAAATTACTGTTCAGGCAAAATACATTCTGGCTACCTAGACATGATGGCTGTTTTGGTCTTTAAATAATCCAACAATCTTATATAGCCTCTGGATCAGGCATATGTCTCAGTTCTAATAAGATGGGAGGAGAGGCAAGTTAAATTACTTATGCTGTTACATGAATGCCATATGGACAACATTTTTTTCCATCCACAAATGTAAGTAATAAAGGGATGGCAGCCATCCTACCTCTGCAAAATTCTTGGATAGTTTTCAGGAAGGAGATTGACAAGTGATGTTTGTGATTATGAAAAGCTTCTAAAGCCATGGGCCCTTCAGCAGACTTTGCAGGAATCATCCAAGCTTTTGACTCACTTCAGTCATAAGGACCAAAGAATTACTACAAATACGTAGGGTACAATTCTTCTCCAACATTAGTTTTACACTAGTACTGCTCTGTAATATCTCTGTAACAGAAACAGAGCTCAACACAGTTGAGATGCCTACTGGGAATCTGCATGCCCTTCAGCCGTTATTTTTGGAGGACATGTGGATTCCATAGTAGCTGCCCTTGATCAAGTATTGCTTGTGGTGTGGGTAAAATGCATCCTTTTACAAAGGTATGCATGCCCAAATCCAAGGAGCTCTCAGATTGCCAGAGCTAACATATTTCAGCCATGGAATGAGAACTGAAAGCATCTGTTCTGCTCAAATAAGTAGCTAAGCAGTTAAAACTAACATAATAATTATAAACTTAATTATTTAGTGATTTAAACTTTAAAATCAAAGTGGAAAACAAAATACTGACTTGGAGGTATCCTAACACAAGTATGGCACAACCAATTCCTGCATAGTATCCTGCAAACTTGGTCATTTCATGTTCAATGTCCAGCAGCCTGAAAAAAGAAAAAGGAAAAAAAAAGAAAAAAGAAGTGAGTAATACTTTTTTAAGTTTCTCACAGGTTTCTAATCAGATCCTCAAGTTAGATTCAGACCAGGTGGAAGTCAGCTTGCTCTGCTAACAGGCATTGTTTCCCAATACCGAGGCTATTGCAGGTGGCTGGTTTCCTTGTTCTGGCTGTTGCACAGGGGCTGGCTGGCAGCTACCCAAAAAAGCTCCACCCTCCTGCAGCGCCCCTGTAGTCTCCAGGAAATGCCCCCAGACTGCCTGCTCCAAAACAGCACAGGTGAGAGGCTGTTTCAGAGAAGAGCTGCCCAACAAGTTTTCATTAGATGTTGAATGTGCTTGCTTTGTGCAATTATAGCAACTAATAACTTTCAGATTTCAACTGCATTTTATAGGGAGACGTGAGGGCTGCTAAAGTCAAATAAAATATTACTTTTTACCATAAACTTGCTAATCTAAAATGATAATTTGTCTGTTACACAAGAGTACTGATAATTACTCCTAATATCAGTGAAGGGCACTGAATTGCTGCTTTCGCATTTAATCTATTTTGAAATAGGTTGTTATAGGTTATGCATTTAGAAAATTTTTTCAAAAACATCCTGCAGAACAGAAAATTTTATTTAATTTACCCAAAATTTTGTACCCTGAAATTTTAAGCCACAAGGGAACACTCTGCACTTGATCTCTGACAGAAACCAGTAATGGAAACAACTTAGGTTGTTAACCTAAGTTATGTGACACAGATATCCAGAACAATTTTACATGATAATTAGAATAATGGAGCAGATCCTCCTAGAAACTGTGCCAAGGCACACGATGAATACGGAGGTGACTGGTGACAGCCAACGTGACTTCACTAAGGGCAACTCACGCTGGACAAATTTGGTGGCATTCTATGACAGAGTTACAGCATTGATGGATGAGGGAAGAGTGACTGACATCATCTACCAACTGGATTTGTCTCCAAACTGGAGAGACATGGACCACTCAGTGGATAAGGAATTGACTGGATGGTTCACTCAAAGAGTGGCAGTCAAGGGCTCAATGTCCACATAGAGACCAGTGGCAGATGATCTTTCTCAAGGGTTGGTATTGGGACCAGTGCTGTTTCACATCTTTGTCAATGACCAAGTGGACAGTGGGTTTGAGTGCACCCTCAGCAGGGTTGCTGATGACACCAAGCTATGTGGTGCAGCTGACACGCTGGATGGAAGGGATACCATCCAGAGAGACTGACAGGCTTGAGGGGTGGGGCTGTGTGAACCTCATGAAACTCAACAAGACTAAGTGTAAAGTCCTGCACCTGAGTCAGGGCAATCCCAAGCACAAACATAGGCTGGGAGAAGAATGGATTGTGAGCAGCCCTGGGGAGACAACTGGGGGATGTTGGTGGACGAAGTTTAACGTGACTTAGCAATGCGTGCTCTCAGCCTAGAAAGCCAACCAGGTTCTGGGCTGCATCCACAGCAGTGTGGCCAGCAGATCAAGGGAGGGGACTTTGCCTCTATTCTGCTCTGGTGACACCCGGAGAGCTGCATCCAGCTCTGGGAGTCCCAGCATAAGGAGGACATGGACCTGCTGGAGCATGTCCAGAAGAAGGCCATGAAGATGATGAGCAGGCTGGAGCAGGCTGAGAGAGTTGGGCTTGTTTGGCCTGGAGAAGAGAAAGTTGTGGGGAGACCTTAGAGCACCTTCCAGTACACTGAGGGAGTCTACAAGAAAGCAGGAGAGAGACATTTTACCAGGGCATGGAGGGGAAATGGCTTTAAGCTGTAAAAAAGCAGCTTTACATTATAAAGAAATTCTTCACTGTGAGGATGGTGAGACATTAAAACAGGTTACCCAGAGAAGTTGTGGATTCTTCATCCATGGAATTGTTCAAGGCCAGTTTTGAATAAGGCTTTGAGCAACCTGATCTAGTGGAAAGTGTCCCTGTCCATAGCAAGGGAATTGAAACTAGGGGATGATCCCTAAAGTCCCTTCTAACTCAAACTATTCTATGGTTCTATGAATGTGTCTAGCCTGGTCTGTAGTTGCTGCTTCAGAGGTACAGAGGTCAGTAGTATATCCTATATTTTATCTGCCATCCCATCTCCGAAGGCTGTCTTGGATGGCCTAGAGCAAAATAATTTGTCCCTAATCACCTACATCTAAGAATATGAATAGCTTCCCATGTGCCCTGAATTTCAGAGACCTTTAGACTGGTAACTTTTAATTCCAATTAAGTATGTAATGAAATGTCACTCAGAGATTAGAAAACTCTTGTAAAGATAAACCAATAAATGATTCTTCAGAAAGGTTATAGGTTCAAATTTGGCCTTTACCGATATCTGTATCTGAATGAATTATCTAGACACCATTTATTATATTTAAAGGAAAGAAACAGCCAGTCTTATGGGACAGTTCTTTTGATCTGCCTCAGACATTCCCCATAAGCTAAGAAAAATTGCATTCTAGAAATGCTCATTTCTCTCAGTGACAGAAGTTCAGCTAACTTGCTCAGAAGTCAGCAGGCACCTACAGGTAACTAAGTCCTGACCAGAATGACCAGAAGTCATTACTACCTACAGTGTAATCAGAGAAATTAGATTAATGAACTCAGATATGTAACATATATATCTGTTATCTGAACAATCACAATCGGAAAATATTCTTGCTGACAAATATAACTGAAAGACCAAGATCCAAGCTGACCTTCTGTCCCCTCCAGATAATATCACTAGCTAAGAAACAGGACTATGTAACAAGAACCATGCCTCTTTTCTACCTTATGAACAGAAAATATAAGATTTAGAGACTGAACAGGACCTTCAATAGCCATGCATTCTCTGACAAGCTATGATAACAATGGGATATGATAACAATGATAACAACCATACTTACCCACATTTTATTGTGGTGTTCTTTTCATTCTGATGAATAGTACCATTAATCCACACTATGGTGTTATTTACACATGTCTTGTTTGGATCTTTAAGCTCTTGCATTTCAATGTCATATTCGATAAATGTGTCTGCCATTGCACCAAACACAAGCAACACAGCTGGTTGGGCCACTCCATGAACAATAGCACACAAACTGCCAGCAACCATCATTAAAATCTCCACAGATGATGAAAATCGAAACTAAAGAGGAAAGAAAAAAATATGATCTCTGCTGCAAGGCAGTCTTCATACTGGTTGTGTAATGATAAATCATTAATTAGGTGGATCAGATAAAAAAACATTCTCTTTAAATTTCAGAATTATCTTCAATATAGAAAGAAGACAAATCTCTCTGTCCAATCTAATCTAATTACACCTGTGATTACAACCTCATAAATTGTTACGAGCTTCCTTTTAACATGTGAATGAATGTATTATCAGATAACATTAATAGCTCAATATCATTCTGCAGTATCATCATTCCAGAAACTAGGTAAGAGATTAAGAATAGTAACTATAATTCATAGATATAATCTGCTTTGCAGACTTCCAGTGGAGAGAGTGGGAGGGGAGGAAAAAGCCTTAGGGCATTATGTAGAGCCTCTGAATAGAGTCAGCCAATTTCTCAAAAGTCTGCGGCGCTGTGGTAGGAAACCAACTAAACACCTTCAGAGCAAGTTTTCATAGCTAAAATTCTAAAATGCTTTGGCTGAGCCAGGCAGTTGTGGATTGGCTCTTAATCTGAGAGAAATGTGTAGAAAAGAGTTTTCACACAGGTAGCTCGGCAAAGATACAGTGATTTAAGTTACCTTTGTCATGATTGCATGAAATCTGATTCTCAGGGTGAAGTCAGGTGCAAATATATAGATTAAACTGTCCATATAGACTATCAGTGTCAAATGCTATACATTTTAAAATAGGAGTGTCAAGAGGAATCATAGCCTGCTGAAGAACCTGTCCAGGTTCTGTAGGTGCTATAATGTGCCCTAGAGAAGAAAGGGTGGGAATTTACAGCATATGTGGAAAGGACATTAGGGCAAAGACAATATAAAGGGAAAACCAGTTAACACAAAAGATAAATATATAAAATGTCCTTCTACAAAAAAAAAAAAAAAGAAAACAAAAAAGAAGAAGAAAACTGTAACTCTACCACTGTTTTACAAATCTTGTTCATAAGAAGCCTAGGAATTCACTTGTTTTTAAAAAGCACACAGAAAATGCACAGATATGTGATATCTGATCTCAGCACATCTGAAGCAAACATACTCTATTTACCAACTGCAATTCCATAGTTAAATATCAGTGTAAAAGAAGCTACAGAATTCAAACCTCTCTGCTTGCCCTCTGTGGGGACAGACTGTTCTCTCCACCCAGCTGGGAGTTGAGATACTTAGCCAGGTGCATTGCAAGGGATGGTACTGCACTAGCCTGCTGCTACAGTTAGGACTGTACCTGTCTGGACACATTACAGACTAACTGAGTGTAAAACAGGAGTGGTAAGATCTCTTAGCTGCATGATGCTGTGTTGGATACCTCTTGACTACATTTATTTTAAAATTTAGATGAACCCAATGGAATTACATCAAAGGCTAGATGTAACTCATACCATATGGTATTGTGCATCCACAAGTTTCCATTGCAACCAAATCTTCTAAAGCCCATTGAACAATTATGAGGGAGCTAAATTATTTGCCAAATATCATACAGAAAATTTTTTGCAGAAATAAGAATGAACCAAGGTCACCTAAATCCCTGCTATGCAACTTATAATTTCTATATATGTACCTGCAGCTTAAATATAATGTGTTTAATAGATATTTTTGACACCAAACTGACAAGACAACAAGGGGTTCTAGTGAATTCCCACTGAATTTTATTGGTAGGATTTCAGGCCAAAAGATTTAATCCTTAAAAGTTCAGCTTAGTCACAGCTATACCCCAAAACAACCTTATTGGTTATTGTCACTTATTCTGCAACATAATACACATCAAATATTTACAGACATCACTTTCATTACCAGCTGAAAGAAGCCAACACGAGCACTGTTTTCCTTCTTCTTTGACGACCTTCAACAACAGAAAACATAAAATTATGAACTTGTATTTTAGTACTTATTTTGTTTTATATGCTAAGTATAAAGAATTGAACTTAACTCACTTTTCACTTTTCTTCTCTATAAAAGGTTCTTCATATGCATAGAAATTTCTGGCAAAAAGGATAAGATTTTACATTATTACTTGTACTCTCTTTGTGGCTTCTCTGAAATTATTTGAGACATTTTGCCCAGAATTTTAAAAGACAAGCTGTTTCTTTCAGATTTCTTTGGAACCAGTGATTTGATGGTTCTTTGAAATTTTAGACAGAGACTAGAATGGAGGTTAGATTAAAATTCTTAAATGTTTATACTTTGTTCCATAAGCAGCTCCTCAACACACTGTTCCTATAATGTGGATTGTGGGTTCTTTGAGGTCAGCTAAAGAAATATCTACTGCCCAAATTGTTGGTTAATCCTTCCTTTAAGACAGAGAAAGTTCCTGTTCCTATAGCAAGGAATTATCATCAGCTGTGTAGATTC
Organism: Euphonia xanthogaster; assembly: GCA_034509185.1. NCBI lineage: Eukaryota > Metazoa > Chordata > Aves > Passeriformes > Fringillidae > Euphonia > Euphonia xanthogaster. The sequence goes on from JAYDZK010000274.1 coordinate 18,868,902, forward strand.
AGTGATGAATGAGTAGGGATATTCTGTTTGTGGTGGGTTGTTTTGGTTTGGTTTTTAATGAAGCAAACTATTCATGTTTGTCATAAACTGTTTTCAGAAACTAGATCCTAGAAAGCCTAAATGAAGCTTTTCTTCAGGTATATATGGATCACATGCATGTTACACGTGAAAGTCCAACAGAACTTGGGTTTCAAGGTGGAAAGATGTGGTAGACTTCCAATAGTGGGCTGGTGCTCTCTTAGATGGGCAAACTGACAATGGGAAAAATTAAGAGATACTCTGGTTTCCCTGTTCTAGAGGTGGCTCCCAGACTGTGTACACTGTGTCAGAAAGAGTTGGCTCAAATTATAGTATTTTTACTGTCCAGCCTGCTACAGAGTTGTCCAAAGGTCTAGGAAGAAGGAGGAACTTAATTCCAATCAGACCTCTAATAATAGCTGAAGGTCAAATTCTTTAAATCATCCTAAATTTTAACTATCCAGAATTCTACACTTAAATCTTAGTATCTGAGATAATTCCTTACATTTTAAAATCTCACAGTTAGGTTTTAAGAGAAACTAATCAAGTTTGATTAAAATTCCTATAAAAGTGATTTCTCAAACTAAAAACACTGAAGAAAGATAAATTTGAATATCAAAAACATTTTCAGAAGGAAGATCATATTACTGACATTTATGTTTTTAAAAGTTTCTAGGACTGCTTTGGTCTACCTGTTTCAGTTGTATCAAATAACAGAATTCAACCACTAGAGAACAGCTTTAAAAAAAAAAATATTCCATCAATTCCATCCAATAACATTAACTTTTTTGAATATTCCTAGAAATATTGATTGATCCAATCATGTACATGACTTACTCTGATTTCTTGAAGCTGTTACCTGTGAGGGAAAATAAATGCACAGTCTAGTTAATGATTATTGTTAAAGTACATAACCTTCTATAGACATGTGAAACAGAAACTCTAGAACTCCATGGGACCTGATCATTCCTGATTTATAAACATCTTATTCCCACTAATACATATAGCCAGGATGTGGTTTAAATGAAGAACACTATTCAGGACAGTTGGACAAATCCCATTAATCTGTATTGCAATTTAGCTTCTATTACGAACTACTGTTTTGCTTTCCTTTGTACTTTATGATCTGTATAAATATTTGACATTGTCTAATTTTTCTGCTTTTCTCAGGTCTTAAAAAGAGAACTCAAAATATTGAGCAGTTTCTCTTCATGTTTCTCTTCATGTTTCTCTTCATGTTTCTCCTTGACTCTTTTTGCATTTCAACTGACAAAATGGAAAACTGCATACTGGAAAGGAAAAATGGAAATAAAGACAAGCTCTGGTAAGAAGAGGGAATGCAGATCTTAGCATTAGCTAAGACCTTGGAGTTAGCTCATAAGAATTCTGCCAAATATATGTATGACTACAAATATGAGTGTTTGCTGGAAGAAACTGTGTAAGACAGCACTTTTTACTTTTTTTTTCTTCAACAGAACCCTTTTACTTGTACAACAAAGTACCAAATGTAAAAACCAATGTAGATACCTTGAACTTGTTAGTTTACCCGTAAAGATTGTCCATGAGTAGGGATTATTATATTTTTTACAGAAAAGTTTTGGGGGCAGCATACTTATGACAGCAGGTACCACATAACCCTATTTATTCCACAGACTATTTACTTGTATTCTGTAGATTACTTCCTTCGCTTAGGCCACCCACCACCTATTTTACATGCTTTATAACATAAGGAGGTGACTGAAGAATAAACTTCTTACATTTGCCATCAGAGTCAAAAGCATAATTATCCTCTCCCAGTCTCTTGATGCTACGCAGAACTACTGGGTCAGACATGATGATTATTTACTTCAATCAAAAGTCCTGAAAACAGATGGGGTGTGGGGATGGGGAGAAGAAAAGTATCAGCTTACATTTGTCTGTGAACATAAACAACCTTATGATAAACTCTCCCTTTGCCCTCATGATCCCAGGACAACACCACTGATTACAGCACAAGTTGTATTAGTACAGATGTCATGGACTCAGTGAAACCACAGTGCAGAAAAACACCTCAGAGAGTGCCCAACCCACCCCTGCCAGCCCTCTGAGGAGGGTGCCCTGCAGGGCTTGGCAGCTCCTGGCAAACAGCCCTGTCCCCAGGCATGGCTCTGCTGAAGTGAACTACAGCCTCTGTGAGGGTGGCATCTGGGAGGGTGAGACCGTAACAGGACAGATCCTGCCTCAGTTACAAGGGGGCAGCAGGACCAGCCCCTGCCTTGTGCTGTCCCAACTGGCAACAGCTGTGAGAACCATGACAGGGGAGAACTGGGGCTCAAGAAGGGAGAATGGTGGAAGCCCCAGGGCCACATTGACCTCTGCATCATCACCACCAGCTGCACTCCCACAGCTCTTGGCTACCAGAGCTGCTCCTCTGGGAAATTTTATTCCTGTAGTCACCCTGACATGCTTTCTTTTCATGTATGAGCAGATCTCATACATGAAAAGAAATAAGAAGACAAAGTTAATACCTTTTGGTTAAAGAACTGCTTTCATGAGGAAAAATCTGCCAGGGAAGCCTGGCATCCAAGATGCACCCAGGGGGAAATGCTGCAGTAGTCATCCCCAAAATAAGCCCTTTCACAAGCAATGGTATCTCATCTACATCTTTGTTTAATGTAATGTGTCCCAAGGCATAATTACTGCATCTTCTTCCAGTCTTTAAGTATCAACACTTACATGATTATACGTCTGTATAAAACACTCACAACCTCGCATTGTAAGCATAATAAGCATTTAGATAACATAGTTCAGTTGTCCTTATTTCATTTTAACAAATGTTTATCAATTTTGTAATTGATAATTGTAATTGTAACTTTTTTTTAAGCCTGAATGCTGATACAGTTTTAAGTTACAGGAAAAGCCCCAATGATTGACAGACTTGACTGTCCCACATCTCTGGAACATTTCTCTTATTTTTTCTAAAGCTCAACACATCAACTACTGTCCTGTCCCATAGGCATCACTCATTAGCTTACTTAAACAGATTAGAGTAGCAGATTAACGTGCTGTACTAGATTATCAAAATAACCTTCCTCAGGGTCTTAATGTTTAATGGGGATCACTGAGAACATCTTGAAAAATACTGTTGCTGGTGCTGCAATTTAAAATCAAGATAATAGAAATCAGAGAAAATAGAAGGTAATAGACCATGTGTGTGCAGAATACAACCTAGTAGCAGAGAATAACTCAAACTGCACTCAAATGAAATAGCATCTTACTCTAGCCAGTTACAGTGCAGTTGCTGGATTTCTGAGGAACAAAAATCTCTGAGGAACTCAAAATCCAGATTTAAATAAGTAATATTGAAAAATGCTAACAAAGGAACACATCCTGTAAACGGAGTAACATTAGGACCTGATCCAAAGTCCTTTGAAATCTATTTCAAATCACCTATTTATTCAGATCAGATCTTTAACATAAATGGGAGTGGAGGGATGGAGAAAAAAAAAAACAACAATTAAAATTGGCCCTGAAAGCACTATCCTTCATGTTTCTCTGAAGTTAGGTTCCTCACATATTGCTGATAGCATTTATGCAGAAAGATATATATTGCTTCAAAACAGAACTTAAATGTCTTGTTCTTCAAATAGTCCCATAAAAAAAATTAAAAACCACCAAAGCTAACTGTGCACAGGAAACGCAGCATTTAGGTTAAATTGTCCCAAAGGAAAAAAATACAAATACCTTTCAGTTCAGGAAGTGTCATCAGTTAACTCTGAAATAATAAACAGGACAAATTTGTTACTCACCTGTGGCTGTGAAAAATCATAGGATCATAAACAAATTGCAAGGACTCTGCTCAATTAGTCAGTGAAGCACTCAAGCATTTTCCAGCATATTTTCATTATTTTAACCCATTTGTCAGAAGTGAATCTTTCAATTGGGCACTGGCTATTTGCACCTGGGTCAATAACCATGCAGTCACAATGTTTTCAGTTCATTGACATCTAATGGAGTGTTTAAATTTGACTAATGCAATCTCAAAACAAAGTCAGTGCACTTGGAAAACAATTATACATGAGGAGACCAGACAGTTCTCTGGAAAACAACTCACAGTTCAATGCACAGGAAGAATTATTATAGCATAATTTTATCAGCAACTTTATTTGGCAGACAGTAATTGTGTGCACTCTTGTCCCCACCGTACATAGCAACATCAGCTGAATAACATGATAATTGGTTCAGAGATTAAGCTAAATTCAGATTAAAAACATGCTCAAAAGCTTGGTTTTCTAACTAAGATTGCCAGTCTCTACATGGCTTCTAACTTTTTCTAATTTTTCCTTTGAAATGAAGATTTTATAGCCCGGAAGCTGCTGAGTAGTAGTGAATTCTCATTGATACAAGCCCTCCATGGATTTTTCAATATGGGACACTGATGAGGACAGTGCTATGACCTCAGAAAATATCACCATATAGCTTCGATGGAAATGGCAGACAGGGTTTAGTTCCTCTCTGAAATCAGTTCTCACTACAGAGGCTCCTGACTGATGGGACAAGATAGAAAGACAATGTCTTAATCACAGTGAGTGTCAGGTCTCTTCGAGTCTTCTGTCCTCTCACACTTCCTGTGATAAAGCCTCATGCCCAAAAGTGTCACGATTAAATGTAGCTAAGCAGAAATCCAATTTTCCTCGGTTAGTATCATTACTGTGTTTACAATGAGGGCATAACTAAGTGCAAACCCAGTGTCTGCTCCCACTATTTTACAAAAAGAAGTCTCCAGCTATTCCACTGTATGCAGCACAGATTTGAGACTAACACTATTGGAGGTAACATCACAGTGATAATAATTTAGTCCACCACGGCACCGAGCCAGAGTAAAACAAACAGTTACTTGCAGTGCAGGGACAGTTACCTTCTTGGTAGTGGAAAGGCTGGAAGAAAAATTATATGATGAGCAGAACTCTGCTTTATTTCAATCCCCAATGAGAGCTTCTTCAGAAGGCATTGCATTGCCATTGGTTTTCAAGGTACTTTAGCAGAGCTCACACTGGCACACTCTTGATGAGCCTTTTTGGTTTTTTTTTTTCATTTTTGGTTTGTGGCCTCTATAAAAAACGCAGGTAGATCTTTACATTGCAAAGTTGGACGACTGCAGACAGACAGGACTTGTCAGTCTCCCTGGCAGGCTGGAGATAAAACAGACTGTGGAAAGCACTCCAACTGAAAGCCTTGTAATTACAGCACTTCTATTAATTTGATATAAAGTTCCATTCACTGATTAAAGCTCAGAGAGATCAGTTTAGGTCCCATGTTTGTAGACGTGTCTGTTGTCATGGCAAAAACAGGCTTTTTCCTTCAGTCCAGCTAAATTGGCTTTTATTTTTGTTTATTGACCAGACTGCAGATCAAGGCAAAACTCTGTTGTTTTTATATCGACTTCAAATATAGATTATAGCTGATGAAACACAGTTCTGCTTCCTTCTCTAGAGGGACTATTCTCAGAGTGTCTCTGGCCCTGGGCCCCTGGGTTGCTGCCATGGCTCTGCACAAGCATTAGCAGACACATGGTGTAGCTCTCTGGCATGGCTAAAGTCTCAGGACAGGTAGGTGTGGGCGAGCAGGAGAGTCAGGAAAACAGGGATTCCTCTGTGCCAAGGAGGGCAGGTCTCTACACAGCCTCCAAAATGCAAGCCTGGCCCTGGCTCTGCTGAGCAACAGCCAAGGACTGCTCAGACTGCAACACAGCTGCAGGCAAACAAATGCTTCAGCAAAAGAGTACAGCAACTCCGAGCAGAGTAAGGGATATCATAAAGAAAATGGTACTTTTAATGAGGTTTGCAAGAGAAGAAAAGGCAGCCTGTGCACTGGGCCTGTTCTGCATGCATACATATGCCAAGAGAAAAATTTCCTTGACCTAAAGGAACTCAGAAATACTATACAGGGAAGGCAGTTACCTAATCTGTTCTTCATACTTTCTTTACTACTGATGCTGGAGAGGAAGTAAAGCAATAAAAACTAGCATCTCTCAATTGCAGCTTTTACAACAGGCTGGGTAACTTCCAGCCACCACAAGAAGCTGCATTTCAATACTTACGTAAAGCGCCATGAGCAGCCACAGGACTTGCAGTAAAAATGGATATCTTTCTTAAACCTGCCATGTCAGAGCAGAAAGCAGATGTTTGAGCAGAAAAAAAAAGCAGTGATCCTGTTCCTACTATTTTGCTTAAAAACATGTCAAGTGATTGCAATTTCCTTTTAAATTAAGCTTAGCCAGAGCAGAATTTGACCATAATAAGTGCAACTTCATTGCATCTTGCCCTGCAAGAGATGGATTGTCCAAAAGCAATCTCTAAAAAGTTCTGTTCTTTAAATCAATTTAAATCTTTTCTCAGTTGATTGCATTAGGTATTCTCTGTTTTCTGGGCCAAGAGTGCTCATAGAGAAATATAACTGAACTTTTTCTCTAAGCAGAATTTCATCCATTGTCAATAATTACTTATAAATTCACTACTAAATCAATTGGAGTATAATCCCAGATGTGCAGGCTCTTCCCAAACGTATTTTGCAGTATTGATGTTTTCACACAGCCTAAGCTTCAGTTCAGCAGGTGAAGTGCTCCAACCTGCACCCTCCTTCCTGTGCTCAGGGACCACAGGAAAACTCCCACAGCCTGGCGGTGCAAATTTATTGCTTCAGAGGCAATGAGGCAATACTTGCTCCCTTCTTTTCTGAGACTTCAGCATTGACAACAAAAGGTTTTAGTAAAACAAAGCTTATCTGGGTAGCGTTACTTCAGTATCCACAGTAATGGGAAAGGTTCTGGGTCCTGCTTGCTTTGCTTGACTGTTTGTAGCCTGTAGGCCTCAGTCTCACTCTTACACCACCAATTCTCATTTCTGCTCAAGAAAAGAAAAGGCAGGAGATTTTTCCTCAAAATATCATGCCACATTCACAGCTCATTTTACTTGACATTTGACAAGCCTGTGTTTGTCAGAGGAATGTTTTATACATCTAGTTAGTGGTAGATAAATATTTGGGAATGTGCTCAAAAAGTCAGGATTTTCAATACATCATTGTCAGAACAGAAATGCAATTCCTGGAATCTTCACAGGGACTTTTTGCACTCACATGCTTATCTAGGTTTTGTCAAGACTGCTCAGCACCTCCCATGCTGTGTTACCCAGCTAGGGAACAAATTCCACTTAACAATTGTCATTTTGTTTTAAAATTTGAATACATAATAAATTACTTCAAAGTTATCACTCATTCTATCAAAAGCAAAAATTGCATATGCACTCTACTGAACAAATCTGAATGTAACTGTTTTGGAATACTGCTTGCAAACTGAAAACTGGAAAAATCCCATATGCCTGACCCTGCAAGTTGTGAAAGACAAGATGCTGCTGCCGTTGCCAGTGCTAATTGATTTCAGCAGGAGCAGTACTGCAGCAGAGCTTGCAAAGGCCCAAGATTCTACTGGGTGGATCCTACTAAATTTGAGTTTTAAATTTGTTCTATTATGATGTGCCATAGTACCAATTATACTCATTGCTAAATTCTCATCTCCATTTGGCATTTGATCACTACATAAAATTGCTTATAACTCCACAAATTGTTTTTATTTGAACTATGTTTTCAGGCCAAAAGTATTATTTTTCCCCTTGAAAAATTGTGAATAAAGTCACAAAAGCAAAAACATTCACTGAACGCTAAGAGCTGATACAAGCTGATACAATTTTCCCCCCTGGCCTCAATTTATGAGGGCTCAGAAATGTTTTCCAAATCAATCCCAAACTGAGATGTCTTTGCAACATGAAAAGTGCACCTACAAATTTCTCACAGCCACCCATCCAGAAAAAATACATACCATGAGTTATTGCATAATAACTTTTGTCTAAGCTTTCTTTCTGAAGTGTTTTCTCTTAATTATTGCAATTGTTATGAATATCTAGAAATCACAGCAAACTAATTCTGGGGACTACCATGGTGGCTTCTTGTAGCAGAGACAAGGAGCAATTTGTGTGTCTAAAAACATAAAGTGCCATTTTAGATACCAGAACACTTAGACAGGAGTGATAGATACCAGATGGGCCAGAAGAAACCCTACCACCATCCAGAGGTCTTCCCTAAAGAAGGGATTTCCTAAGATATGTAAATCGGCTCTACATACTTGCATTTAGGCAGCCAGCCAGTCTTTCAGATAACTAATGACCTGCTGCATTGAGAATTAGGATCTGAATTACCCTGTCAGCTGCTGTACATGCACATTCTCACTCTGGGAAGCAGGTAAAATAGCTCACCCCACTTTCATTTATGGGTAACAAGCTGAAAGTTCACATGAATCATGAATAAACCTTGCAGTATTTGTGGGCTGAGTGCCATATAAAGACAGAAATAGAAGTGTTAGTACAGCAAAAAATCCAATAGTATAAATATTAACAATGTCTAAAGCAATTAAATCATAGGGCTGCCTTCAGGAAAGACATGAAGGCTCTTGGAGTAAAGGTTTGTTGCATTCAACCCAGACTGTTCAAAGCAGCATTATGTAATCCAGCAAAGATTACAAAGGAGAAAGAAGTTATTTGAAGTGAGCTTCTCCCTGATTTTAAAATGCAATATGGAAAGGAGTACTTTCAAAAAGGTGAGGCAATTTCCAGACATTTTTGTCAAAAGAAGCAATACATTTCTCACTGAGAACGTCTTGTAAAGTAGCATTACATTTCCTCATAATTCTGACTTTTTGGAAATACTGTCATGAAAAGCTAATCTTAAATGCATCTGTGCCATAATATGACTATCCACACATATTTGGTCTGGAAAGATTTATTCAAATCTCAGTTAAAGATTAATTATTCATGTTGGCATGTAGTTTTGAGTGAACCCCCAAACAGAAAAACTTTTATCTGCTGATGTAGTCAATGTACTCAATGTGTTTTTTTCTGTCATTATTTTTTGCTTATTTATTTAGAAATCAAACAGAAATCAAGAAAGTCGCTTTCTTCTGCTAGCCCCAGTGATGAACCAACCATTCAGGACCTGTCAAACAGACACTTGCCAAGCCTGTTGGAGCAGGGGCTGTTTGTCTTTTGATCCCTGGACTTCCTTGTTTCACAGGGAGGCTTTTTAGAAACCAAAGCTTTTTTTCTTTTCTCCACCAAGATTACTCAGTTAAAAGGATTGATTAGGGAAACAAAGAAACCGTGAAATGACACCACCTACTCTGATCTTTATCTTTAGGAATTAAAGCTCTGTTGGTTGAATTTGGTCCCTGTCAGACCACAAGTATACCACCAGCTGCTGAGACACTATCACTGCGAATGTTAACATTTGTAAGGAGATATAAACAGGATTTGAGACAGGGCATACAACCTGTAAATACATTATTTAAATTATAAATGCAGGAAAAAATACAATCTGCCAAATGTATTACTGCTCACTGTATGGAGGACCAGATTGTACTGACATTTACTTTCCTAGGGCCAGACACTGCATTTTCTTAAATGCCAGCAAAAGAAGCCAGTGACTTCTGGAAAGAAGCAAACCATGGTGTGCTGCACTAGGAGTAGCAAAATCTGACCTGTTCACAAGGCTGTATGAGGCAGGTGAAAACATATTTAGACATATGTTTTTAAGGACTAGAAGGGACATCCTATGGGGAAGACCCATAACGTCCACAAGGTCAGAACATCCTGGGGGATTGCATCCACAGAAGCTGGATTGGTTTACTTGTTAAAGTCAGCACAATGTGTGCCTCAACACCTTCACCTGTCCAGCAGGAATAACTCTAGCTTCTTGCTTTTCCCTGGAGAACCAAATTTCCTTCCCAAATGTTATGGTTCAAGTATGGGAATTTTTCCTTTCTAAGAGTCAGGGATTTCACAAAATACAAAATACACCTAAGGAATCAATCAGTCAAGGTCTGCTTTCTGCAGAGAAAAGCCTGCCTCATGCCAAGCTAACAGAAAACTATGAATAGAGCTCAGATTTTCCTTATGTGATTTCTTTTCCAGTAAGGTCCCCCACAGGCTGTGTTCAGACAGAGTTGGAGGATACTCTGTGAAGAAAACTTATTGGGAAAATTCCCCGTTTTAATGTTTTCTGAGATGCTAAGCAGGTTCTATTAGGCTTTCTGAAATTACTTTCTGCTGTTCAAAAGCAGTTTATTGAGAAAAAAAAAGCCAGTAGTAGAGAGAAAGTCCTTTTATATTTTTCTCTCCTACTCTTGCATGGCAAAGGATTGCTACCCACAATAGCAGGATCCCTGACCTGACACTGATTGAGCAGTGTTTCCCTGCAACAGCCTTTGCTGCTGGAGTGGTGTTCTGTGGTCATTCCAACCACACTGTAGAGCCTACCATTAGAATCAGGCCAGACAGGGCTATGCAGGCACTTCTGGCAGGCTTGCCCTGGAGAGGAAATTTTTGCCAGTCACCTGTTGAGCCTCACGTCTCCAGGAGGATGCATGCACATCCCGACTGCCCCAAGAGTGCTGGAAGTACAGTGACAACCAATACCGCAGCTTGTGGCGCTCACGAGCAGCAGAAGAAGAACGAATTTCCAGGCCCAAGCCAAAGGGAGCTGGGAGAGAAGTGGGGGGAAGAGCTGCCCACCATGCAGAGGATGAACTAACAACTCTGCAGCTCTTGTCAGGGACCAGCCAGACCACATGTCACCAGCCAGTCTGGTACAGGCTGCCATTACCATCATCTACTCAACTGTATGGGCAAGATCATTTCCAGCCCCATCCTACCACTTTACTTCCTTTCCTCAGTTTTAATTTCCTACTCATTCAGTTACTTTCAAATCAATTTTCACAAGAAGGCTTATTCATTCATTTTGCTGCCGAGAACGGTCCTTGCTGACTGCAGCACCTGGTACTGTGAGTGAAGAGATATGTGCAGGGAAAAGAAATTCTGCTGCCATGTTTGTGCAGTAGTACTCAGAGCTGGATCAGAAGTGCCCACCAGATTCTGGGCCAAAGATTAAGCAAACAAGACACTCAGGAATCATATGTTAGCACCTGCACCCATTCAAACTGTAGAGATTCTGCTTGTACAGTTTGTAGTATCTGAGCATTTATTTGAGAAACGTTGAAATTGGTTTGTTCCTAGTATGAAAAACTGCCCCTAGACTAGTAAAAATAATTAATTCCCTGACAGTTTTCGTGCATAAAGAGGTATTTTAAGATATTAAGTCACATCAACAACAACATCGTTCACACGCAAAAGAAAAGCAGGAGGTCTGAAGCAAGCTCTATTCAATCAACAGCAGGACTCCTGCTAATTTCAGACAAAGCACAGATCAGTCCTGTCAGCTCAGTAGATTAGTTCTCCTTAATGAGCCTTGACAGTCCCCCAGACTCTTTAAATCACTATATATAGCCAGCAATGCTTATACAACATAGGTAGGTGAGGCAGGCATAGAGCATAGCCAGAAGATTAATACCAAGTACATCCCTAAAATAGACAGATCACAGTACAAGTCATTAGAAATAGCAGGGAGAGGGGCTCTGCTGATGTGCTGATTAGGAAAGTACCACCAGACAGAATTTGAGAGATTTTTTTTTTTTAACCAACATGCAGACACAAGTTTATGAGCAAATTGGGCTGTTGCTACGTTCTGACACTGGAAATAACTGGTGAAGACAACTCATGAGCACACGGAGTTATAGACTGAGCTTGCAGATGTCTCCCCAGAATGTGAGTAGAACTTACATCTACTGTTATAGTGAGCAGTACCTATTATATGCATTTGCAGGATATCTAAGAGAACAAAACATTTGTTTTCTAGTGCACAGACAAGAGAATACCCAGTCCCTTCCTTTCTATAGTAATTTTAACAATTGTTGCTTATCTTAGCACCTACAGGGTCTGAATAAAATGCTAACTCAGAAATGTTCTTCCCAACATGTGGAATCTTTCCCTACTTCAATTTTCAAATACTGGGTCGATGACCTAAGATTTTAAATGGTTTTGTTTTCCTAGGGCTTTTATGATGCCGTGGTAAAAATGCACAGTACAAGCTATACAAAGAAGATACAATCACAGAGTTTTCTTCAGCTGAAAACTCACTGTACCAAACTACATTCATCTCCCTACAAAATGCTGTGTAGGAGTTTGAAGCTGTATTTCTTTTCGGGTAAAATATTAATAAAAATACTAAATTATTTGTTGCCCACCAAACCAAATCATCACATATTTACACAGCATACCAAAAAGCACTCTTTTTCCATGAAATGGAAGTGCAAAGCTCTGCATGTGCAGGAACAGCTCATCTAAGAGATCTGATGTTTTGTGCCTGCCAATTTGTTCAATGAATTAACAGAAAACTAGAGGTTTGTAGCTATGGAAGGGTGACTCTGGAGAGCTGTTGGATGATCTTTCAGTGGGCTGCCTGATATATATATAAACCTTCCACTGTTTGCTATATGAGTGCTCATTCTGAAGAGCCACAGGTCCTAAATTTCCCATTGGCACTTCTTCCTCAGGATTCCTGGCAGGTCATTCTACCCCTTGCTGAGCACTGACTTCTGGAGTTTTGCACTGCCTGCACAGTGGGGAGTGAAGGAATCCAAAGCACACACAGGGCCCACACATCAACCCGGCCTGAAATTCTTTGGCATAAGCAAACTTCCTGTGGGAATAAATTAACACCCTCCTTCGATATGGGGTCTATGCGCTTTGGTTTCCTTCACTGCAGAGCAGCAGAGGGATGCTGTACTTTGCAGTCATCTAGGGATCTTTGAGGGCTCTCAATGCAGTCATCCTGCTTTTCTCCAAAATCAATTGCTTTTATAATGGCATGTGTGTAAGCACGAGAAGCCAAGCTCTATCACACAAGTTCTCAATTTGCCAGGCAAATATCAAAGTTTGATGGAAAACAGAATTTGCCTTTAGTTATTTACTGGCTACATTATTAATCCAAATGCAGTATTTATGAAGATACATCAATACTCTTGAAATATCATGCTGACATTTTCTCTGGAAATGCACTGTTTGCCACTCCATGCAGCTATTTCAAAATCAATATGATCTTGGAAGCCAAGTAGCTTTTTTTGGCTTTTGTAGAACTTCACAGTTATGAAATGAGATATTTTGGATAACATTGCACATTCACCGAATTAGAGGATTTTCTTGTATGAGAACTTTAACTGAGACTTTTTCTCTTGGTTCTGACCCCAGGTTCCTTCCAGTAATGATAGCATCTAGCAGAATACATAAGGCAGAAGGCTCCAGTAGAGCAAAACCTCCCATGATGCTCAGGTCACTGTCTTAGGAGAAGGAGTGTGAGCACGTGGCAAGAACTAGGCAGTTAGGAAATACAGACTTAGTAACACTGGCCCAGGGCTGTCAGGGAAAAGAAGAGCAGTAGAGACTCCACAGTGCTGCCCTGTCAGCTGTCTCCCCTAGAGTCTTTTGTCTTACAGCACTTCTGTGCCAATTATTGCTACATAAACACAGTGGCTAATACTAACCAAAGTAATCCCTGGCGTTTTCCTTACAGAAGCCAGGTTGGCATCCTGGTCAAACACTCCAGGACTTATCTACAGAGCCTAGTTTCAAATTTAACTTGCTTTCCAGTAGTTCAAGCTCACCGCCCACTGCTTCCTCCCTACAACACAGCCAAGAAAGGAAGATGTGATTTACAAGTCCTGTTTCCAATTAGGTTAATTGTTTGCCCAAAACCTGAATTATTTTGTTTAATTTTGTATTGGAAAAAAGGAAACTTGGGTCCTAAAGTTATGTATATATATCACTGCGCTAGCTTGCCAAATACCTCGCTCTGATTTAGTGGCACGGGGTTACCAGAGTCAGTTGACAGCAGGTCCTCTCTCTTTTTGTGTCTAGCACTGCTCCAAATTCTAAATGGGCAGTCAAAGGAAATGTCATTGCCTGGCACATCATTGCAAATGGATGGGGGGATCCATGATCAGCTGCTACAACAGTCTGTTTTCAGACTTTATTTTACATTACAAAGCCTTCATTAGCCTGAGTGCTTTCACATCGTTGTAGTGTCGCTTTGTCAGAGCACTCTCTGAGTCCTCTCAGAAAATAAATGGCGCCAGCACAGGGGAAAATTACAGAGATGATTTCAAAGTGCACCCATTCAGGAACACTGCAATCCTTGTCAAATTTAACAGGGACATTCACAGGAAGAAAGCCAAGTGTCTAATCAAAGTACCTGAGCTAGAGGGCTGATTACATCAACCTCAAAACAACAGTGAGATGGGCCACTAAAATAAGCAGTGCAAACATCCCAAAAATTTGGGATTTCAGTTTTCTTCTCCTTCTACTGCAGTTTACTGGAGGGCTTTCACTGAAAACCCTCCCGTAAACTGCAGTAGAAGGAGGAGAAAACTCTTACCTGTATATATTTGCTTAATGGTTTAAAATCAGAGATCATTAGTCAATAGCTCAGAAGTTCATATTGATGGCTACTGAGGCACTCAAATATCATTAAGTGGTAATGGATATTGTCACTTGTTATAATTTATTAGCTTTGTAACTAATTTACTTATTTAATGAGAGTTCAACATCCATTCACTGATTCTGAGATTTCTTTCCATACCTACTTGGTGACGTGACAGCAAAATTTAGGATCAGAATAAATGCAAATCAGTTCATGAACTCAGTAGGAACAAGAACAATAGACAGGCTCTAGCAAACAGACCTAATACATTGAGCTTCCTTTAATATTCATGTCTTGAGATAGAAATAATGTTACACAGGAGGCAGTCTTTAAAAATGCCACATTTTAAAGGTGAGATGTCTGCATGTCTACACATATGTAGGTAACTAGAGCCTAGGTGACTGCTTAGAAACTGTGAAAAAGTTTCTCTTAACAGGATGTCTGGAATGGGCTTATTGGGTGTCCCATAAATATTAGCTTTAATGAATTAATTTGGTTTAGTTCTTGTAAAAACCAAAATACAAATAGAAAACTAGTAATCAGTAATTAAGGTTAGGAAACCTTGAGTTTCCTCAGTGCCTTTTTTTTAAGGCAACATCTCCATGCATTTCCACATTTCTTTATACAAACACACTTTCTATATAGTATGTTCTGCTGTGCTGGGTATCACTTCTAAACAGGCAACAGTGACAGAAGACTCAGGCACTGCCCCAAAGTCTACCTTGTCTAAGAGGCAGAGAGCAAATCACTCACTGTCACACAAGTCACATAACAAATTAGTCATCAGATCCACCACTGCAGCTTACACTTCTCTTGAATTGTTCCTGGGGTCACTCTGCTTCTGTGTTACAGATAAGAAAAGCAGTCTGGGTAGCATCATAAAAGTGGTCAAAGAGAATCATCCTTTTTCTCAGGGGAATTTCTCTCTCTGGTATCAGCATAAATAATGACCAATGTCCACAAAAAAAAACCTTTCAGAACTGATAAGGTCATTCCTTTCAGTCTGAAATGTCCTTAAAGTACAGAGATGACTAGAAAGTCCAGTCAGCAAAGCTTGAAAGCAGGGAAAATCTATTGAGAAGAAAGATACAGAAGGTTTTGTTGAGGCACACATTATTCATGGATCCTGATTGCATTGTGCCAAAGCTCCTGTTCCTGCTCTCCTCTAACATACACTGGTCTGGGAGGGCTGCAACCAGAAGCAAAGCCCCTAACAGGAGTTGTGTCTCCGGAAGTTGGAGGGTTGGCTGACCACATTTGCTTCATTGCACTTCTACATCATTAACTTACTTGCTTGTAGCTCTCACTTTCAGACTCACTGCACATAGCAGTTTTGGCTTCCATACTTTCTTTTATCATTTACTGGATCATCAGAGACAGATACAAAGTGAGAAACTTGAATGGAAAGCATGTGTTCATAACAGGCTGTGACACTGGACTTGGAAACTCACTGGCTAAATGGCTTGACAAAAGGGGATTTTGTGTCATTGCTGCATGTGCCACAGAAAAAGGAAGCCAAGAGCTACAGTGCTGCTCTTCACTCTCACTGAAGACAGTGAATCTGAACTTGGCAGACTTCAACAGCATTGCCAGGGCTGTGGTGTTTGTGACTCAACAGACAGCTGGCAAGGGTAAGTGACAAGGCAACTTCTCAAAAAGATGATTCAATATAACCAAATCTGGTCTAGCTAAAAGTTCTGTTGCCTCTACTCACTGCAGAGGCTTTTTTAATCTCACTGATGAAACATATTCACTTCTCAGTTCTGTCATTTTTCAATTCAAAGATATTCTCTCTAGAAATGCTGCCCATTGCTTTCACCAACAGGATACCTAAAAATCTATTTGCTCGGTCTGTTAAAACCAGATCATTCCCAGGTGTGTTTTTAAAACTCCTTCTGGTGTAGTTGAAGAATGTCAATGGAAGGAAGGTACTAACTGGTACCAGAAAATTTTCTTGACAATTCAGCCCACTCAATTAAAAATGGTTAATTCAGGGCCTCTGCAGTCCTCATCTAGTAAAGATAGGAGTATATTTTTGCATGCCTGGATAAGTCTGACATTTGCATTGTACTCAACAATTGCACTGACTGCAACAGTGAAACACCTGCAATTTCTGCCAGTTTTGTTGGAGTTGTTACAGAGGTAGCTCTCACTACCCCTATCATACACCTCTGAGCACTCCTGTAAAAGAAGAGGAGCTTACCCTTGGATACCTATGAGGCTTCAGTGATGGGTTTGGCAAAGGCTAAAGAGATCTGCATGTTTAATATATTCAACTGTGGCAATACACATTTATTAGCATTGATAGCTCAGACTAAAGGCTACCAAAGGGCATCACAGCACCGTAACTACCAGTTGTAACACACAGTTACACCAACTATTCAATAGGCTTATTAATAAATTAAGTATTTAAAACAGCAAAACACCTAACTTCAATCATAAGACTTTCTCCTCAGAGCTTGTATTAGGCTTTTGGCCTTATTGTGAGTATTCCAGACCATTCTTGAATGCAGAGAGCAAGTTTAACAAAATTATTAGCACTTACCTCCTCCAGCAGGCTCTTGCTCCACCTTGTAGGAAGCCCCACGCTCTCGGATAGCCACTGCTAATGCTTTCGCCTCAGTGTGTAAGACTCTTTATGGAGGCTGAGTGCTGGACTTTCGGCCTCTCCCCTCAGGCACAGACTGTCCTCAGCAAACTCTAGGAAACGTCACTATTTATCTGGAGCTCCTTGGGTAATTTATAAAGGTAGTAAAGCAGTACTATCAATACACAGGGCTAAGCTAGTATCTTTAGAAGCATTGACTAATTCTACACATTTGGTTCAGACCTTTAGACCCCAAACCAGAACAATCAGTCTCTCCACTTCTATGCAGACCATTTGATTTTCATGAGAATACAAACTCATATTAGGAGCTTACATACCTGAGCAGATCTGGATAAAGACCAGCATGGTGGCCCACATCTCCAAACAAAAAAGTTTTCCTTTAACACTTTACCCATGCTCTTCAGCAAATTCTAACAGGTGTACAAAGTAGACCATCCAAGCAAACCCCAGATAACTGTATTTATCTCACTGAAGTTTTTGCAGACTGTGTGCTTGGTTCCCAATGCACACATGCTACTCCAGGGTAAGATATTGCCAAATACTGAAATAAATGGTTTTGCATTCCTCCTAGGGCTTTTTGGCTTGGTGAACAATGCTGAAGGAACAGCACCTGTAGGACCCACCGACTGGCTGAGGATTGAAGACTTCCATTCAGTCCTGGATGTTAGCCTGCTGGGATTGATTGAAATCACACTCAAGCTTCTGCCGCTTCTGAAAAAAGCTGAGGGAAGAGTCGTCAATCTCATTAATGCCAAAGGTCTCATGGCTTTTGTAGGGGGTGGCTACAGTCTGTCCAAATGGGGCATGGAAGCTTTCTCTGACACCTTACGGTAAGTAGCAAGGAACACATGCATGAATCCGAGAACAGATTCCAGACATGCTGAGGAAGGGTGACTGTATGTTTGCCCATTTTGATTCCTCTCTGGAAACCTTGCCTAAAGTGGAAAAGGAAAATAAGAGGACTGGTCACTTTTTTAAAATGTCAGTCTCCAGTACTATGGATAGACCCAGCAAGGAGCTGCACTTGGAAAATTTTCACGTCCCAGACAAGCTGTTAGTGTGCAGATTTCAGGTGTGTGAATCCAGTGCATGCCTGAAAGTAAATCAACAATATAGCCTGGTCAGACATCCAGTTTCTTGGGCGAGTTATACTTGCCTGTATATTTTGCTCTAATTCTCCACAACAATCTGAGTCAGGCAATTCCAGACAGCAACCACACTACCAAAGGTAATTGTAACTTCAGAAAATTAAGCTGAACCCCCTTTGCTGAAACTGTTGTACTGCCCTGCTTCTAGAAAGCTAAGGCCCAGCTCAGTGAGTCAAGTGACTAGAAAAGCTGGTTTCAAACCATTATGAGTACTTACTTAAAGAAACCATACACCCCAAAGAAATAGAAACTAATGGCTAACGTATATGTGGTCCATTCCTTTACACACTGTAGAACATGGCTTCCTCGGTCTCTTGAGCTGCCCAGCAAGACAAAGATGCCATTTTGACCCCAAAGGAGTTGTTGCACTGCAACTCGAAATTACATAGAGGGAACTACACTATGAGGAATCCCACTAACCTTTATTGCATTAACATTTAATCATTTAACCATAGCCATTTAGCCATAGGATAAAGAATAAAGTTCTAATCCAACTGAAAATTTATTTCACTTTTACATTTTTTCAGACACTTTAATAATCTGCTGTTGCTGTGAACTAAAATAATGCAACAGTATATGAAATTGTCAAAAGCTTTTGTATGATACTACATGACTAAGACGCACCTAGCTGATACACCTTTGAACCTTTCAGAATAATTCTGATATATTAAGATAATAATCAAATTCTCAAATATTAATGTGACAGATTTTCAACTTACTTATGATTCATAGTTGTGCCATTATTGGATGGTCAGGGAGATTATTGGGTTTCTTCTCTTCTAGGGTAGAAATGCGGCATTTTGGAGTGAAAGTAAGCATTGTTGAGCATGGTTTCTTTAAGGCAGAAGAAGTTAATTCAGATAGCATTGAGAAAAACCTCTTCAAACTTTGGAACAGACTGACTCCTGAGATCAGGGACTCCTATGGAGAAAAATACTTAGTTGAATGTAAGTAGAAAGGATTGTATGAAAGCTCAGGGGGTATATTATCAACACATATGAATGCCTGAATTGAAGCTGTAAAGACAACAAAGCCAAGCCGTTTTTAGTGTTGTCCAGGGATAGGACTCAAGGCAAAGGGCGCACACTGAAACACAGGATGTTCCTGCTGAACATTTCAGTGTGAGGGTGACTGAGGGGTAACACAGGTTGCCCAGGGCAGCTGTGGAGTCCCCCTCTTTGGAGACATTCCAAACCATCTGGACATGTCCTGGGCAGCCCAGTCTAAGTGACCCAGCTTAAGTAGTGGGGCTTGATGCCAGAGATCCCTTTCAACTTCAACCTATCTGTGATTCTGTGACCATTTACTCAACATCATTAATGCTCATTAAGGACCCATCATTGACTGTTGGTTACTATGTGTATGTTAGATGAGGCCTGAGATATTAGTTCACACATGAGACTGGTGAGATACGAGGTCATGCTACCTTTCCTTGTCCCTCAATACTTACAGGTAGGATGCCCACTGGGAATGAGCTGCTATGGCCATATGCTACATTTATTGCTTATTGGTATCTAAAAAGTTAGTGCAGTGTGACACAGAACATACAGTATGGAACATCTGGCTCACAGTATGGGCCAGGGAGGTTTTGGCTTATTGGGCTTCTGGGTGTCTTGTAGCCTTTATTGTCTCTGCTTTGCTGTAGCTATACTGCTCTCAGCACTCGAGACAGTAGTTCAAAGCAAGCCTGAAGCTGTAGCCAAACCTTTGGATATAAAGAACACTCTCACAGAAGTTATGTATATAAATGCTTTCAGGATTATTTTTTTTGTTTACAGATATAAAAGCCCAAAGATCATCAGTGAAAAGACTGTGTGACTACGATATTTCTAATGTCATAAAATGCATGGAACATGCCCTGATAGCAAAGTACCCCAGGACACGATACAGAGCTGGATGGGATGCAAAGTTCTTCTGGCTGTTTCTCTCCTATGCCCCGAGCTGTCTGTCTGATATGCTGCTGCGTATTACATTCCCAGCTCCAGCAGAGAGCAGGAGACCAGTTCATGGAGTTCTGATGAATGTCTAGTATTAACACATTATCAGCTGTGCAGAAATAAATATTTATCCTACCAAAACTAGATGTCCTCTTCTTTACCAGTTACTAGACTGCTAAAATTCTTTTCAGAAGATACTTTTTCCATCCCTCACCCCACCTTACCTGAAATTCTGAGTTCATAGGTAGGCTTGTAAATCCAGCATGTTTTTGAAGGCTGTTGCTCAGAAATTATACCTCTATAGGATCAGCACTCATAAAATTTTCAGCTACAAAGCAAGTTAATACTATTCACACAAGACATGAAGTCAAATAATAATGAAGTCCAGCTATTGCAGCATATTCCAGAAATTACAATTATAGTATCTGACCACTTGATTATTCAATTCTGCAGGAAAAAAACCACAAGCAATTTTACAGATATGCAATTCTAGGGAAAATCAAAACTTCACTGTTCTATGCAAACAGAGTACCAAAATGCATACTTTTAACTGTCTTCCTAATATTAGTATAGTTTATGGGGAAAATACAAAAACAATATGCATTTGTATTTTTTTCATCCTCAGTGTGTTTTGCAAGCTAAAATTATTATTATTTCACTTATCAGATGAAGTAGTTCATTAGTGTAGGCTATAGCAAATTCTTTCAGTTGTACAGAGTGTGTTCAGAATGGCAAAACATTAGCTGACGTTACTGTGCCTTTTGTACACTATTTCTATCTCTTAAGCTGTTGGCCAGAGGCTCACAAATTGGTGCTCCTAGAGATATTAAAATTGAAGGGGTAAAGGTTTTATTTGCTGAAGTGCTGTGCTGGTGATTAATCATTAATGTGCAATTCAATTAAGCTTAAAAAAATACCATGTGCAGGTCAGAACTCCAAACATAAGAAAAGAAGTTTCATCACTATGAGTGAGAGGGCATGTGTGTGTGTTTGCAATGAGCAAAAAAAGGACAGTATGTAAAAAGTGCTAGTAACCTTCAAGTATTTCATTGAAGTTCTATTCTCTAGCAAACGGCTTCAAGAATAAATTGATTTTACTTCATTTCACAAGAAATACCTGCAGAGAGAGAAATCTTTCTATCTGACCAGGCAGCGCTAAAGAGAATGTACATGAAAAAATAATGGTATAATTTATCAGCTCTATAGTTGCAGAATACAGACAGTTGTTGAAATCTCTAAAAATCAGCTTTTTTTGAAGCAGAAAGAGTCCAAAACTTAGGAATTCAAGCAGGGACTGTCCTGATAAGGGAAAAAAAATACAAGTGAAAAATAAAGTTATGAGTATGATCTAAAACTTCTGTTGTACAAAGTACCAAAACTTAAATTTTACATAATCAGAAGGGTACACTGATGAAGAGTAGATAATCAGAAGGGTACTCAGTAGCTATGCTACTGAGAGGAGGAGTCCAAGCTGAGGCTTAGGAATCCTTCAGCATCAGATATCCTAAACAACCAAACCTACATACTACCTAACTACTGAGTAACCCAGGGACTGTTTTCTTCCATATCTAAAAAGTTAAAATTATTACAGGAAAAAATTTCTGATACATGGCTCACATATCAGCAGTTTTCACCAACACTGGTTCCAAATCTTTGAGCTGACAAAGACTATTCCCAAAACTGACACTACTTTTTCTCGTGGTATACAACTGCAAGTCTTTCCGAAGGGTCAGCCCTGCCTTCTCCCTTTAAAAGTTTGTGAATTCTTTCCTTAAGAACAGCACCTTGCATCCCAAAGAAATCCTTATAGATGTGTCTGCTGTGTTGCAGACTCTAAGGAATTTTCTACATTAATGCACTCAAGAAAAAACACTTTTAAAAACACATAATGTGCTTAAAGAAAAAAAAAATCAAAGCATCAGATTCTGACATCAGATATGAAAGGTAATTGAAATAAGGTTTTAATCACTTATGTCCATACTACCTCGATTGTCAGTATCTCAATAGTAAGAGTTTCCTGTTTCAAGGGCCAGTTTATTGACTGTGTGTAACAGGGCAGCTTTCACACTTATGAGATACAATGTCAGTATCAAGGCATCCTCTTACAGGAAGAACTTTAAACAGTCATGTAAAGCAGTAAGCACTATTCTTGTTTGACTTTAAAGCATTGTTGTTTTCATCTTAGAGTGCACGGAAGTCTCCACAACTGAAAAAAGTACATAGAGCCTCGACACAAATTATGGTGTAGGAATGTGATAAAATAATATGTTTATTAGACTTATTCAGCAGCATCATTTTCCAGTTGTCTTTTCTAATCAAATTATGTTACAATGTAATTACAAGCATTCTAATTAGAAATAGTATATATTTTGAGAATTTTGATATAAAACAATCAAGTAGCAAAAGTCTCAATCATTATAAATTCAGGAATCTTTTGTATGAGTAGCTAGCTGGGAATACTGAAGAACATGGTCCTGTAATTGGAGTTTTCTCAAATGGTTCATGTTGTGGAAACTATCTTGGCTAATTAATAGAAGAGCTAAAAAGATCAACGGTATATTCTGATGGAAGGTTAGAGGAACAACCAGATAATTACAAAGACTGCATTAGTAGAAATTGTTTCCCTTTCTATTAATATCCACCTCAGGAAATAAATAGTCAATAAAATTAAATTTTCACATTAAAAAAAAAAAAACCCTGAAGGAATTCTGAAATGAACCAATCGCTTTCATTTTGCTGTTTGGAAATAAGCTGTTACAGAAACCTAGCTACTTCACAGTACAAAGAGTACATAGTTCCAGAGACTCCAGCCAAGAACAGAGGTATTCCATTGATGAGCAAGTGAAAAGCTCATTAAGTAGCTGTGGCACTAAACTCTAAATATATCCAGTCTTCATAGGAACACTATTAATGGAATTGTGTTAATTGGAACCTAGAGGAAAAGTATGTGTCTTATAGACTGAGAGGAAATTATGTCAGGCAATTAAAATACTGTAAGAACAACATTTTCACAGGGAAGTATTCAGCATAATAATGCTGCATTGACTCTTGCATCTTTTGTTTAACACAAGAGGAAGAGATACCCATTTTTATATACAGTACTATATAAAATAGGTGGCAAAGATGCCCAGAGCACCAGTAGAATTTTTAAAAGGTGCTGTGATTAAAGATACGCTCTAAAGACCCTGTAAATCAGTAATGTTCCTTTATTTGCCTTGTTTGGTTCTCTTTTTTTTTTTTTAGTTTTAAGCATTTATATAATTAATTTAGCCCTAAATATATGACTGATTCCATACAAATTTCTACTAGCAACATCACTGAACAAGATAATCTCAGAAAAATTTACAAATGTACAATATATTTATAACATTACTTTCAGACAGCTTCAGTGCAAAGATATACATATAGTACATCACGATAATCGTTCATAAAAATAGAAATTGGCATTTGTCAAAAAAACAAGGCATAGTTTCAATGCACATCTCCAGCCACTAGCTAAGAGATGTATATATTTTTATAAAGCATTTGAATGTGAACATTATTCTTCTGTTTATAAAAAATATACGTGCAAATGGATGTGTCTAATTTTCCCTAAATGAGTTACCTAGTTACACCACAGAGTCCTCTTTAACAAGGTTGGCGGTGTCTTTAAATGTATCCTCTGTTGCTGTGTAAGCTAGTGGCTGGTCTCTCTTCAGAGTAATCTTGGGAGGCAGTGAAGGAGAATGGGTAGGGACATTTTCTGTGTCCTGTTGCTGCTCCTTTTCCATCTGAAACAATAATAATAAAATAAAACCTTACATTCTAATGCACCATACATCCAACATTAGCTTTCAGAAACAGTAAATAAATATTCCTAAAGTTAAATGAAACGGAACAAATTATTTCAGCAAAACACCACCTGTAACAAAATGAAATGCTAATTTCACCTTAGATAGTACAGCTGAGTAAAAACAATACTAGAAACTTACTCCATACACTGGAACTTCTACTCTAATGCTTAATGTCAGGAGCAGCTGTGCCACCTGAGCTGAGCCTGCTCAACACCTCATTGTGCATGACATTTAGCAACCTCTGACAACCACTTCATTTCCTAACGTGGACTGGAATTTCTGTGCTGTTCCACATAGCACCAGAATCTACCAATAATCTTTATCCTATGAAAGCAAGAACAAAGTCCATCAGTAAATTAGCTGAAAAATAGAATTATATAATATAAGTGATACCTCTGCATATATTGGGTTTTCAAAATTAGTGTTTTGTTTCTTTTTTCTCTTGAAGAAACTCCACTTTGATTCCTGAAACATAAAAATTATGAGAACTTCACACATTTTTCTCAAAACTTCTCAGGAAACTGCCATTAAAATGTTGGATTTCACTTGCATTGACTGCTACCCCAATGACTTCAGATGGATGTTCTTACATCACTATGTTGTAATTCTAAGCATGGAACACAAATTTCTTTTTTTTGCTAGATTACCAAGTTATTTCACCTAAAGAAGTATTCACAAAAGACTAGGCAACAAAAATTACTGAATTACTTAATGGAAGCCTATATTCCAGACAAGTACATCAAAAAGGAAAAAACTGTCTTGAAAACAACACAAGGGAAATCATTTAGTGACATGAAACTACAATAAGTTGACTGCATCTTCCCTAGCAATTCAATTTTTCTGATCTGGAGCAGAAAAGAAACAAGGCAGCCTTAGAGCATTTGCATTTCCTACCGGGGGTGCATCTGTACTCTGAGGGGTTTCCTTCGGGCTAGTAGATATCACAGAGGAATACACAGGATTTTCAAAATTTTCATTTTCCCCACTACCAGCTGCTGCTACCTGTAGGAGAAGAAAGAAAATCAACATTCTTCAAAGAGGAAAAGGTGGTGATACGGGAAAATGAAAGGTGAAAGTCAAGCCAAAATTCATCTTACAAGTGTTGGCCGAGTGACTGTAACTGCACCAGCTGTGCTGGCTCCACCATCTCTGGTTGTGTACATTGGATTTTCAAACGTGATTGGTTGTTTCCCCGACTCCACTGCAAAGTTTTCATTCTATGGAGGAAAAAAAAAACCAACAACTGCAGTGGAATAAACACCTCCATACTCCTAAGAATTAATGTGTAGTCAAACCCTTCATCTTGGGGAACAACACGTTTACTTTCACATCGGCTTAGACAAAACCTTTATCTGTTAAAATCACAACATCAATTTACTTTTACTCCCCTACTTGGCAGCCTGGACTACTGATTGTTCCAATATTACCCCATTTCCTAGATGGACAAAAACCCCCACACACATTTCAGTACTTGACTCAAAGTATTTTATGATGAGGAAAGATGACTTTCACAAATCATACCTTCAACAGGGAAGAGATATCAAAGGAAGAATAATATCCAAATAAAAATTTTAATTTAGAGACTTCAAAATGACATACAAATTAATAAGCAGTAACTGATCTATAAAAGAATGGGATTCATTCATTTTGTTCCAGCAAGGAGATTGCTGTATTTTTTGAGACAAAGCAGTGAGTCCCCTCAGTTATGTCAGATGAGTTACATTAGGTGGGAGGATAATTGAAACAAAACCCCACCCAGATGCATTTGTCCTGCTCTTTGACACAGCCTCATGACAGAACCAGCAAGGAATAGCACAGGAATACTACAGCAGCTAGTCCCTTAAACCTGCCTCATTTTCACAAACACTGCTTCATGCCCAATGGATTCATGCTTTTTGCTACCAGAATATGGCTTTTTATAACACAGTAAACTCTTGTCAGCTCTCTCAAACTAGATTGACTAAGAATTGCCCCATGGAAAAATACCCAACATCTACTCATGCATATATGATGTTAAAATTTTAGGAGGCACATCCCAGTTCTTCACTGCTGCACACCAAACCCTTTGAATTCTTTCCCAGTGAACATAACAATTTTTTTGTTTATACTCTGATTACATAATGCCACATAAGTAGAGATAGTCTGGATCCAGACCTGTTATTGGCAATGTATAAACTGCATTGCTTGAGCGTCAGAATTTCAGTATCAGGCCAGAAAATGCCAAGTACGGCAAAGATCTTTGTGAATGAAGAAGATCTGGGATAATACACAAGCCTAAAGCTATTTTTCCAGTATTTACCAAAATGCTTATGTGGATGTTTTGTTACACAAGCTGCCTAATTTTAACAATGACTGTGTTTTTTCATCTAGGCAAAGGTCATACAAGGAGCTTATCTTCTTTAGCTGTTTCATTTCATATCTATTCACCATCAGTTTAGGGAGTTTCTACCTTATACTTGGCAGCAAGTGCTTACTATTCAAACATACCCATGATCTGTTTCCTACAAGTAAAAGTCATTTGTACATTGTTCTTGTAGTAAATGAGAATAACACAGGGATCTGCTGTTTCTCAGATGTGCATAACAAAACATGGATTAAGTAGAGTTACACTTTATGATGTCCCCATAAGTGTTAAACATGATTTGTTTAAACTTCATAAATTAAGAAATTTTCAAATCTATACTGTATTGCACAAAATAGTGAGTCCTGTGGTTAGGAGTGAGTTTTACCTCGGAATGCTCTAACATACTATCTGGTTTTGAAAACTACACATTTTAAACTGTTCTGTGGAACACAAAGGTCCTAAAAAATTCTCTGTTACAACGCTGTCATTTGTCTACTCATTCCCTTTATATCCCATGAACGTACTGAAAGACAAAAGAGGGTAATTGACTTCATTTCTGCCATATAAATCTTAGAAAAATGCACATTATTTTAAAGAACATCCTATATTTGTCCTTGCTTTCAAATTACGAAAAGCTATTTCAGGAAACTATCAATCATTGTTCACTTCTTTTTCTAGACCACATTTATCATCCCACCATCAATTTATAGATAAAAGGCTCCCTTCTACAAGCTACTAATTACATTAAAAGAACACAATTTAAAAAATTATTTGAGAACTAAACCTTACCATTTGCATTGCTCTGTCTATAGCAGAATCTCCCCCAAAGCCAGAGACTCCTATGTCCATAGTCACATCTGCTCCAGATCGGAAAGTTACCCCATTGCCATCTTCATTAGATTTTACAAGACTGCTTAAACTATAAAAAACCCAAACAGACAAAAACAGACAAAATTAGAAAGAAAGTAGAAGAGATTACACAGGAAGAGAGTTTATAATACAGTTTTTTTCACTTGTTCTTCTAAGCATAATTATCACTTTGAATTTTGGCAAGCTAGCATCAGAAGTTGTATTTCTTTATTAGTTTAATGAGTTTTTTAACCTAAGTTAGCCCACTCAGAATCATCTCAAATACGTATGTGTGCTCATGTAGACATCAAATGATGTCAATGAAATAGCATTTCACAAAGTTTACTGACATTTTGAACACTCTTACTTCAATGCTGATTTAAAGACAAATGCATGGATCCACTCAATTATTCAAATTCATTGAAACTGGTTTTTAAAACACACATCTAAAATTTGACAAAATAAATCCACCAAGACCTATGCTGAAGATTTATGCACGCAAATCATGAAGATACCTACAAGACACTGCTTTCATAGTAGTGAATGTTCAATTTGTGTATAAATTTATGACAATCACAAGTGCACTCTAGATATTTATGAATAATACTGGAAATTATCTGAAAGCACACTGTTGGGCTAAAAAATAATAAGAGAAGTGAAAGATAGAAATCAGTAACCAAATACAGGACACTCCCACACAGAAATCCGAGTATGTAACATCCCCATCTAACTACAAATCTGTTCCATAGCTAACCTTTGGTTTCATTTTGTCAAATTTGCCTAACTTGAAGGAAGGCAGAAGTACTGGAATTGTATGTCCAGTTGTATGTCCTCACTGGATCTGGCTCATGCTAGACTTCTTTCCAACAGCTGGGGCATTGTGTGCACACGTCACCAGTTGGCCCCGTAGGCATTGGCTGATTCCATTTTTAAAGGTAGCTCTCAGCTATGATTCCTGTACAGGGACAGGTCTCATACTACAGGCAACAGCTAAGCTATAGCTTGAGTTAAGTCTGCTGTAAAGGTGTGAGTGCTGAGTTTAAAGATTGAGCAATGGCAGCACTAAGACATATCCATGGCAGAAATAAATGCAAATCAAGCCTCATAGACAAAAAGCTGACGTCTCTTTTTCACACAGTCTTGTAACTTATGTGGGAAGCATTGTTGAATAGTAAAGATCAAGTCAGTACATTAAAATTTCAGCTTGTTCACTATCTGACAATGCAGGAAGTTTCCATTCAAAAATGCAGGAAACAGGGAATTTCAGTGAGTAGCTTGGAGATCTCTTAAAACCTCTTTGTCCTTCAGAATTTACCTGCACAAAAATTTTTCCCCGATTTAACTACATAAACTCATGAATAAATTGGATTAAAATCACAGATTCATAGAATGGCTAGGGCTGGAAGGGACCTTAAATATCATCTAGTTTCAACCTCCCTGCCATTGGCAGGGACCCCTTCCACTAAACCAGGCTGCTCAGAGCTCCTTCCAACCCAGCCTTGAGAAATGCCAGAGAGGAGGCATCCACAACTTCTCTGGAAAATCTGTTCTAGTGCCTCACCAATCTCACAAAGAATTTATTCTTAATATCTACTCTAAACTTACTCTCGGTTTGAATCCATTCCCCCCTTGTCCTGTCACTATGTGCCCTTGTAAAAAGTCTCTCCATTTTCCTTCATCTACTAGAAAATCATCCTCAGGTCACTCCTAAACCTTCTCTTTTCCAGGCTGAACAAACCCAATTCTCTCAGCCTTTTTATGTGAGAGAGTTGCTCCATCCCTCTAATTATCTTGGTGGTCTTCATCTGGGCTCATGCAGTGTCACTAGTTCAGTGTAATCCTCCAGTGAGGAAGCAGTTTTAGCTTCATCCACATTACTGACTACAGTGATTTAATTACATTGATTTAAGAGCCATAACTGGGAAATTGGTGCAAGGACTATGAAGATTTGCTTTTATGCATTTTAAAACACATAATTAGCTTAAAGCTAAAAAAATTCAAAGCATCATATTCTGATATCCTTTCTAAAACAAATTAATTTTAAATAATTTAAATATATTTCCTTCATCTTCCTTTGATTTAAAACATCAAATATTTTTGATGACATTTCACAAAGCTGGTGTTCACTTGACAGTATGACTGTCAGCAGTGTAGGCATTGTCTCAGACATTGGCAACAAAAGTTCACTACACACATGCCATATTTTTAAGGACATGAATACAGCACTGCAGATGAGTACAGCCTTTCACTGTTAAAAGATCTCTTCAACTCATCTCAGGTCAAAGTTTTATAAAAAATGAAAATTGTGGTCTTTTGTATCTTTTTGAACTGAATATGCAGCTTCAGATTCGGTAAATAGTCTTCTATATTGCCCATTATTTAAAAGCTAATTTAGAACGTCAAAGAGTTTTACAGTCATCCTTTGTTACACAATAATGATCAGCTATGGTATTGCCTGGAATGAAAAATTCACTGGAGTTGCTGGAACACCGCATTTCCCATATTCCACCAGAACAGGCACATGACAAAAAATTTGATTTTCCTGCTCTGAAAGCCTTCAAAACATACCTTGGTAGTTTGGGAAGCGCTGGTAAAAGGGAGCCTGTTCGTCTGTAGTTAAAAAAGCCTCCAACTGCTAACACTCCAATTATGATGATTAGTATGACTGTCAGCAACACTGCTACTGCTGCTGTCAAAGACAGAAGAATAAGAAAACATTCAAGCAAGCATAGTTCAGTGCAGAAAAAGAGCCCCGAGAACTAAAAGCCTGACCCTGAACAGGTATCACGGTGAGGTATTACAAATTCTTTAGCTCAAATGTCAAGTGCAATATATTCTTGAAGCTTACTTGTTCCAGGAGGGACTCCTTTTGACAATCCTATTTCACAATAATTCCCAGTGTATCCATAAGAACATCTGTAAATGTAAAAAGGACAGCTGACTGAATGGCTTTTATTAAGTGTGGGATCTCACCTTTATGATTATATTCTGAAATGTTTATCTTCAACCCAGAAATTTTAACTCCGTGCTCAGTAATTATATATTGCACTGACTGTAAGTAAATATAGTATGTCTTCTATATTCAGAGAACAAAAGTGAAAATAAAAAGTGCTGAGTCAGAGGTCTGGTTTCAGTGGAGCATTGGTGGCACCTGCTGGCTGTTCCAAGCTACATTTATTGAGATATGAGCTACATTTACTTTTCCGTTGTAATAATTTTGGGGTATAGCATTTTATTAGAATCTTCACAGGTTTGCCTTTTTGGGTTTTTGTTTTGGGATTTGTTTGGGTTTTTTTCCCCAAACTGATACATTTACATTACTTATTTGTTGATATTTTTATGCATGTATTTTTCCATAATTGTTATAAAAATGCTATTGTAGATGCCACCTTGAGAAGTGTTTCCAACAGATTTTAAAGAGTTTATTGTTTCATGAGACTAAACCAGCACAGTCTGAGCCAGGACTACCCTAACAACATACAGACTTACTTGCATTTGGGAAGACTGCTTTCATCTATATAGCATGTTCCACCATTCATGCACCTGCAAGCTGGAGGCATTGTGGGAGGGGATTCAATAGCTGCAAAATTCAGAAGCCACATATGCATTACCAAGACATCCTCAACAAACTAAATAATATCAAAAATGCATTTTCTTTGTCTCTATAGATCTTGCATGTGCAAACTTAAAGGCTGCTTTTCAGTATTTTTGGGTTTGATAGCACATGTGCTTGTTGCTCTTGTGTCTATTTTTTTCTGCCAAATCAGCTTAAATAAACTGAAGCAAAATCTCTTCTCAGAACATAACAACTTAGTAGAGTATAGGCACAGTCAGCTCAAGAGCTGTGTGTCTGCTCACTTTCTTTCTTTCATGCAATACAGCCCAACACCACCCTTCAAACCTTTCCATTCAGAAAGCAGCAATGCTTTCTCTCTTTTGTCCAGATTCTTTCATTCTACCGGCAGGAAGTCGTACAGAGAAGGCCAAACAGGAATGCAATTACTTACGAAGAAAAGCAGTGGATGGAAATACACATAGAAGAAGAGCATTATTCTAATGCTGAATCAAGTGGAGAAAAAAAGTCATACTAGTCTCCAGTAAGAGCTCTAGACAGGCTGTCAGAGCTGTTTTAGCTTCATCCACATTACAGGAAAAGCCCTGGATCTGAGCCATTATTATAGGCTATAGATTGAGGATGGACATAAATCACAAAATTGTTATCAGCCAGAGGAAGGAAGTGTGTTGCTACAATGTTTCTTACAGGTAAAACACCCTTCAAGTAAATGAGGTACAAAAAACAGGAAAGGCAGAGGTTTTACAGGCTGTCTCTCAGTAGCTGCAATAGGGCCAAATAAACTGAATATATGTACAAAAACTATGTTTGGTCACTGCACAAACAGAGTTTTCTTAATTCCCAAGCATCTTATATAAAGAAGTGTGAGTAAAGAATATCAAATTCAGTGTCTCCAGAGCAATAAGCAGCAATTAGCAAATGCAATCGACACAGCTATTGATCCCTAATTTAAACACATATTGCATACATTCATTTGCTATTACATATTACTATAACCTCTTTCTGCAGCTCACATCACATGGCAATTAAAAAAAAAATCACTAATAATTATTAAGAAAATGCAATTTAGAGGTAAAGCAGTGTCAAAGTGATGACATTTTCTCTTTCAGTGCAATAAGAACATAATTCAGAGAAGATTAACCAGAGGAAAGATGCCAGAGATAATGTTACAAATCATAATACATTAAAGATATGTTCCAAGGACAAGTACAAGGACATCTGGCTACCACCTACACCACTGTAAGCTAAGAATGCAGACTCTCAGCTAGAGAGAAATAGAAATTCTGCAGTTGTATTTTCACTGCTCTCAGCAAATGCTGAGAAATTCTATTTGATTTGTGCTCCTGGAAGCACTGTGAGGGTTTTGCTGCAATGCAACAAATGCATTGCAAGCATGAAATTCTAGTGCCTAAAAGACTTTCCAGAGTATAATTATCCAGAAGTTCTCTCTCTCTGCACTCTTGAGTTCTGTAAACTTTAAGTTACTATGATACTAATTAAGAGCTTCTACAGAATTGTAAACAAAATCATTAACAACAATTTGTCAGAAATTCTTCGTTCTGAAATCAAACATTCTTAAAAAAATATTTTGAAATTTCAAAAATATTTTGGAATTTCAAAGAAAAATCAGAAAGAGTGACCAGTTTTGTAGCTGGGTCTGCTCTGGATGGATTGACAGACTTATGTCCATTTGACAAATGACATGCAAAGACATTAAAGAAAATGTACAAGATGACCACAAATCAGTGATGACTGAGAATAAAAGCCAGATATTCTGACTTACCAATATCTATTACATCAGTTAGCATATGTCTCCATACTTCTAATTCAGTAATGCATTTGTATTCCTAAAGAAAAGCTTCTGTTGCTTTTATTTCCAGTTTGACAAATTATTCTACCTGCATCACATTCCGTGCTGCTGCCTTCTAGGAACCGAGTCCCTTGAGGACATGAGCAGGTGTATCCCCCTGGTCTCAGCAAGCAGAGGTGGCTGCAGACATCTTTACAAGGATTAGGCACTGAAAAAGTGATAAAGTGATAAAGATTTGAAGAAGCAATGCAGCATATTCCTGAGGTAAGGCAGGGCAATTCCATAGTGAGCTGTGTCGACATACCACATTTATACTAAAACCTCTCTGCCTTTTCTTACACCCTTACATTCTTAAGGGAGAGACAACGGCTGCTGAGAGCCCATACAGCACCAGGAACAAACTACTCCAAGTATTAAATGATCAGCACTTTGCCAGGATAAATATAAATTACGACTGTCCTTGCAAGGGAGGGGGAAAAGAGAAATGACAGTGTCATATTTTAGAGACTCAAAAGACCAGTGTCTGGTGTTCCACTGTTGATTTCATTTTGGGTGTACAGAAAATACTTGTCAGCCTCTATTTAATTTTTAGGTTTTCAGAAACTAATACTATCATTTACTAATAGACACATTATCAAAAGTTTACTAAGCTCTTTGCAGACATCAATACCAACTTCAATTTCATAGCAGAAAACAGCTCACTGGGATCCTGATTACTCACCTGATTGATTGTATCTGTGCTGGTGATAGATGCGCACTTGGGTAAGCCAAGGATTTACGGTCAGAACTTTCACTTTTTCTCCGTTTCCAAATTTATCCTTCTTCCAGACTTCTCCCCTTTCTTTAGCTATCCAATATAAATGGCCTTCAAAGACATCAAGGCTGTATGGACTGCCTACTTCTCAAAGGAACCAAATAACAGACTGTTAGCAAGCAAATCTTCAGTAGAACAGACAAAACTGCTGTTCTTCAGCTTAAATACATGATTTATTCCTTTCATTTTAAGACACATGCAGTCATATATTTATATCCTCATGTGCCTAACCTCTTCATGTCTCAGTGCCCACACTAATTTATATGGATTAATACTATACATAAAAAAGCAAGAAGCCAGTTTTTCACATTGTTTCCTATTTGGTCACAAACTCTACTCTGGGAGTCCAGTTACCTGGCATCCCTGAGCCTGGTGCACCATTGATCACTGTATAAAGAAGAAAACACTACCAGGACTTATTGTTTATAAAGCTCCCAAATGTAGCCCCACGTTTGAAGCCCAAGTGCCTGTTAGCACACATCTTGGTTACTATTAATGGCACAGTACGTTCTCACCTCCACGTAGTACAATGGTTCTGTCTGTCCCATCAGGTCTCATGGATTCAATTATATTTTCTTTAGAATCACTCCAATAGATCCTATCATTGTTCAAATAGTCAATAGAAAGACCAGTTGGCCAGCCAAGGTCTTCAGAGACCAGAGTTTGTCTTTGCTGTCCATCCATCCAGGCACATTCAATCTTTGGCTGCCTTCCCCAGTCAGTCCAATACATAAGCCTGAAAGGACAGAATGAGAAATGGATACGGTTCAGTATTTGGTCACTGTGATTATCCTTTGGAGTTTCATGGAAAAGGTCAGTAATGGAAAAAAAAGCTGTTCAGCAACTTATGTTTTGCAGATGTGATTAGGAAGGTCACAGAGAGTTCATTGAACAATAAATACCAAAAGAACACCCATCAGTCACAATAAGGCTGTAGCATCCATGTCACTTCAGGGAGCTATGCTGCTGTACTCCTACTGAGAGAAGCACATATCACAATATCTCATGATCTATCATTTAATCCAAGTTGCAGCAAGCCCAGCTATTGAATCTACAAGTGCATTTACATTGCTTTTCCCCATGGAGGAGTCTATGACTGTCCTGCTTGGAGCTTGTGAAGAGACAATCCCACCTATTTCCCTGTTTCAGGAGTAACAGAGAAATTTGGTGGGCACATTATAATGTAGAAAAGAGATTTTTATTTGAACCATCTGGCTTAGTCACCAACACAAGCATCCATGTTAAATCTAATCCTAAAATGCTTTCCCATGCTCACAAACTTTGCAATGTTAGTAAAAGGAAGTTGAAGAGAACATTCCCTTAGTCTTTCCTGAAAAATTTACTGCTGTGGGGTTTTTGGTTTCGAATAGCATTGGAAATAATTCTGGTAAATCCTGCAATACTCACCCACGTTTTGGATTGACAGCAATAGCTGCTGGTTGATCCAGGTGAGAAAAAATAAGCCATTTTCTGTACCGTCCATCTAATTTTGCCACCTCTATGCGGTTAGTCCCTGCATCAGTCCAGTAAAGATGTCTGAATTGCATAAAACACAAAACATTCCAAAAGTAAATAGTTTACACTTGGAAGAGGAATAAAAAAAAATAAGAATAAACAATCTATTAAACTTTAGAAGAAAATTAATATCATGAACCTGCATTGATTACTGAACTTGTATAGAACATACAGACCCTAAATATAGGTAAGTTTAGCAAATGTGTGTGATCTGTTGGCTCACTTGTTTTTTTCCTGTGAAAAAGTTTCTGCAGCTACCTCTGGTCCCTGTCAAATAATCTTCATTAAAGGACTACTGAAAACTTTCATTGCTACTTTTAAGCAGCAGAAGTGGCTAATAAGTGTCTTTAAAGACTCTGTTTTTCAGGAGACAATGAGGTTCATTACAAGTAAAAATTCATTTACCATGTAATTTATGCAGCAGCTCTGGAGATATCCAGCTTATTAGTTCACAGCTCCTCTCTAGACTTTTGTCTTCTGACAGAGATACTAATGAATAAATTGTTCCCACATCAGATGAAAATGCTTTTAGTCCTAATAAACAGGGTGCAGAGTCTACTCTTCCTTGAATTTTCTTTATCTTTATCATCATGCCTTTATAATTGTTCTGACCTTAGATAATAAACAGACTCATTATTATGCACTCACTAATCATACAGTGCCTTCTACTTGAATAAATTATCTCCTAGCTGGCCTGGGAATGTGAAAAAATACTGTAATTTCTATTTGGCAGATGAGCAGCAAGACTATATAATGTGCAGATGATGAAACGTAGTTTTTTAAAATACATTTCACCAGTGTTCTGAAATCAGTGCAGCACTATGTTTGAAGTGCTGAAGTTGCTCACCAAGATGAAGCTGAAGTCTCACCAGGATGCTTGTGATATATATCCTGGATGCATCAGGTTCCTCTCAACATTATATCACATGAGCTACAGTTATGCCTGGCCACCACGTCCTTTAACAGTTATATCGCAAGATGAAATGACACCGTAAATATCCAACTCCCAAGAGTCAGGCCCAACTTTGTCCCAGCTCTTCTCCAAAGTAATAAACATCAGGAGTGATCCCATTATTTTTATGATTAAGTTTAAAAAATTACCATGTTTTAGGCCAAAAAAATCCACAGTCAGTAAAGAGAGAAAGACCTCTGAATCACAATTACAAAAACCTAACAATTTTCTGAGAAAATTCATCTATTCATCGAACTTCAGAAATCCTTCTGTTTTGGGATTGCTCATAAAGCACAGGTTTGGAAAGGAATGAGCAAAGATAAAAGATAAAATTCCATTGTGGGCTGGGGAGCTTTCTTTCCAACAGCAAAGCAAGCTTATTCCCTGCAGCGTACCTAAGACATTGAAGAAGAATCCATCTGACATGGAGGCTTGTGTATTATCACTTTACTGATGCACAACTGATCTGCCAGTTGCACAGAATGTGTGATGCAGTCAGCCCCATGCACATCTATTAACCTGCTGTCTGGGCAAGGACAGCTTACTACATTGTTCTGAACTATCTCCAGACTATTCCCATTCAGAGACAATTCATAAAGAAGAAAAAAGTGGATTTTGCACAGCCTGATCAAATTCACAAACCGACACATTGAAGCCACAGCATTTTTCTAGCTTTTCAGTGTACTTACCTTCCAACCCAGTCAACAGCTAACCCATCAGGATTAACTATGTATTTGAGATTCAAGTCAACTTCCTTTGTTGGATTGTTCCTACTGCTGTCAAATGTGGGGAGATAAGCACGTTTGATGGCTCCAAATTCAGAACCTTGTCCCAGAATGCTGAAGTACACAATACCTTAAAAAAAGATGCAAAATGTCTAGTTAATTACATATTTGTCAAAAATTCTAATTTTTCTGAGGCTCTTATGTGAAGTTACCAGCACCATTTATTTATGAGTAAGGTTGTGTTAGTGTCTAAATTCTAAAGTCATCCATCACATGCAAGATACACATCCAAAGTCATCTTGAGCTAGATAATCAAGAAATATATTTCACATTTTTCAAGAGCAGAGGATCTTAGCTCTGAAACCTTTACACATGACTTTGAGAGTAATTTAGACTTTCATAACCCTAACGAGCAAGTATGGCCCAGGACAGTGGCCCTGTGGAAACAGCAAAGAAAGGGAACATGAGAAATAAGCAAAATTATAAGTTTAATACAGGGATCTATTGGCCATTTCTGCTTAGTATAAGTTCTTGCAAGATGTGGGCCAGGTTTGGGAACTGCAGAGGCAAAACGAAAAGGAAGGGGTTAATAACAATCTTCTATTGCAGCACAATCCTAAAGAGCCACAATTCTACAGCTAAATTCACACTAAAATGAAAGGAAAACCAGATCAAACCCAGATAAACTAAATTAAAGCATTAAAAGAAACCACAGTGATGCTGGAGAATGAGTAGAGGGGAGGGGCACATTCAGTGGAGACCTGGCCACTTGATCTAATTTGATTTTTCTTTCCAGGGCAAATTAAACACCCATGCTGCAGAAATGAATCTTTTTAAGCCAACCATTGCATGACTGAGTATCAGCATACTCACTGAGGCCTATCCCTTCAGGGTCCCAGTCATAATCCAGAGCTTGGATACGCTCCTGGTTATCAATATAGTCAGAGTACTGTTCTGATGAGATATTGTACCTTCGAATCCGCACATTATCTGGCAGCAGCAACAACGGAGGATTACCTGGGAAACAATCATGAATTTATTTTCATGTATTTCTCATTTTAGTAAAAACAGATGAAAGTCATTTCTAATTGCAACTAAGCGGGATTTTCACAGGTTGTGTCTGTACAAGTAGCAGAGGGAATCTATAGCCTCTTCTAAAGCTTCAGAGCTACCCAACCTTCATGGCTTTCCACAATTCATAAAAATGGAAATGCTTACAACTGAGAGTAGTATTATCCCTTTCACCATAGACCTTGCGCAGACATAATGCCTTAAAAATTCTTAAAATGTGTATTATAGATATTATATATATATATATATATATATGTATTCTTAATAC
>JAYDZK010000274.1:18906861-18921318 GCA_034509185.1 Euphonia xanthogaster
TTAAAATTTGTATTATAGATATTATATATATATATATATATATATATGTATTCTTAATACATTATATTAAGAATATATATATATTATATCACCACATCTCAAAAACAGAATGCCACTACACACTAAATGGTTCCACTTTCCCCCTCAAAGTACAGCAAACAATTTTGAAAATACAAATAAATTGCCAGTCTCTTAAGCCATGACATGTACAAGTTCTACCTTAAAGTTTGTGAATTCTAATTCTCCATATTCAGATGAATATTCTCCTGGCCACAGTTTAATTTTAGGTTAGCCTGATAACATCCCATCAGGCCCTCATTTATGAGGGCTGTGAGATTGTATGACAAAGCAGGACTGAGTACTATTCTATAGAAATAGAACTGAGGCACAACAAATTTAATTGTTACCAGCTACAATTATATTATCTTCTATCACTTAGCCTTCAATACTTTGTGTGTCTAGATGCTTCCTGAACAAAGCCTGTGAAGAAGGGTATCAAAGAACTGGATTTCTGACACAGGCACAAACGGGCAGCCAGACAGAAACTGAAGTGTAAATGTCCTTTGCATTTCCAGCCTAACACTCAGCAGTAGATATTTGCTGAACTAGGCCCCTGGATGGGTAACCTGGAGAGTTCATTTTCTTGTAGCATTTTTCATATTACAAATAATTTCAAAACCTCCAGTAGCATGTAAGTTTGGTCACAGGCATTCTGTTCTGAAGATTTTACCATTTGACTAGGCACACCATTTGTCTATCCTTTAGCTCTTAAAGCCGTTAAAGTGTAAGTACTTTTCTAGACACAGTTCTGCTTTCAGTTTTTATATAATGCTGCTCCATTGTCACTTTTTTCTCTTTTCTTCACCTCTGTATTTTTATTATTACTGATCTATTACTACTATTTTCTGAGTCAACTCTGCCTATTCAAGGACTGCCACGCATGGTAGTCACTGCACTGCAGTATGATAAAAAGCCAATGACTGATCTGAAACATTGGCCAAAGTCCTTCTGTTTGTGCGCATCAGTCCATGAACAATGAATGACAACCTGTCATCAAACTGCCTTTGACTTATACCAGTTTAATGCAACTTTTTGCTGATGCATTATTTTGTTGAAAAAATCTAAACTTCAGGAAAAGCAACATTAATTTCCTTCTGATGATAACCACAGGACAACAGGTTTTTGTTTGCAGAAAATTTCAGGAGAAATGAAGGCAGGCATAAAAATCAAGGTATTAATTTCTAATGTTTACAAATGGAAGCAGAGATGAGCACTTTCATTCCTAATTATGGAATAAGTGGCATACACAGATAGTATTATATTACAGAATAAGGTTTGGCTTTCATTATCCCCTTCTTATAAAAGAGAGGATTACATTCATTAAGTGCTGTATAGCACATGCCCTTTACAAGTGGCAGTCAATCTCACTGTCAGTTAACATACCATCAGCTGCACACTGTTTCCCTTGTTGATCACCCACAGACCTGAAGCCATCTGCACAGAAACATTCATAGCTTCCTTTGGAATTCTTGCAGTCCTGGGTGCATGTTCCAAAGATCTCACACTCATTGATATCTAGACACAAGAAGAGATAAGATTCCTAAAACTTGATTTCCTTCTTGTTTAGTCTCTAGGAGTCTCAGGGGTGACCTCATTGCTCTATTCAATTCCCTGAAGGGAGGCTGTTGAGAGGTGGGGGCCAGTCTCTTTTACACTGCCTGCAATGAGAGGAGCTGAGGAAATGGCCTTAAGATAAGACAGGGGAAATTCAGATTAGATATTAGAAAAAAACTTTCATTCTAAGGGTCGTCAAGCATCAGAGTAGGTTGCCCAGGGAGGTGGTGGAGTCACCTCCATCCCTGGAGGTGTTTCAGATGCATCTTCATCTGGTGCTGGGTGATGGTTTAGTGATTTAGGGGTTACAGTGGTAGTGCTGGGTTGACGGTTGGACTGGATATTCTTAAAGGCCTCTTCCAACCTTGATGATTCTATGCTGGTCATCTTTACTCCATGAAGTGGTAGGTTTGTGCCTTCCCCACACACTCTAAAAGATCAGTGGCCTAATAAGTGATCCTTAAAATCAGCATCTATTATCAAACAGAACTCCTCATCACTCATCTGCTGTTTGCCATGTTATAACTACAGATTGCCAGTAATCACTCCAATCCTTCTTAACAGGTTTATTTTCAGAGATGCAGTTTTGATCATGTATTTTTATGTTAAATCAATAAGGCAAGACAAAAAATGAGGTATGACCAAAATGAGATGCAAGAGCAAAGCTTTCTTGAAATGCTGAAGACAAGACACATAGTCCTCAGAAACTCTATCAGCAGGCAGGAAAGGGAGGGGTGGCGTTGGATCATTTTAATAAAACCACACAAATTGTCCACAGGAGCTGGGAGAAACAAGCAGAAGGGTTCTCATGAAAACATACTGAAACATCAACTGGGAAGGTACTATATCACATGACCACAAACATAGTCTTTGAGTAGACTCCTCAACACATTTTATCTGCATAAAATCCAGGGCAAAAATATGGCACAACACATGTTTACTGTACATCTGTTCAAGAACAGAACAGAAGGAAAGTATAACCTGCAGAAAGTTTGTTTTCAATAAGGAAAAAGAAAATCACATTTCTATCCCCCAGATTGCAAAGATATGACAAAATCTATGTGCTGTAAAACAAAAACATATCTACAGCCAACAAAAGCTTCAAAGAAGTCTTCACTGTGGAGCCAATTTTTTGTTGAATGAGGCACACATTTTAGAAAATATGATTCAGTGGCAGAACTTTTTAGGAAGCTTCTGATAAATGTATAAAAATCCTGTTAGAATGTAAAAATGAGAGGTCACATTAGAATGATGACGTGACAGGTCACTGAACACTTATCAGCAAGAAGACATTTATAAGATTAAAAATACCTTCACAGGAGTTGCGATCATTTTCACTGGCCTTGTACCCTGGCCTACAGGAACAGATAAAGCCTCCTTCATTCAGATTGGTACAGTTATGCTCACAGATATTTTCTGCACAAGTTCGCTCTGATCCAGGATATGAAACAAAAAAAA
Source organism: Euphonia xanthogaster (assembly GCA_034509185.1). Lineage (NCBI taxonomy): Eukaryota > Metazoa > Chordata > Aves > Passeriformes > Fringillidae > Euphonia > Euphonia xanthogaster. The sequence continues at coordinate 18,909,934 of JAYDZK010000274.1, forward strand.
AAAAAAAAAAAGAAAGAAAGAAAGCAAATTATACAATTATAACCAAAAAATGAAGTGATAATGGGGAGACATAATAATTTTTATCACCATTGCAATTAAAAGTAGTTTTCAGATAGATTAAGTTATTTTCCTTTCCTTTTTTTTTTTTCTAATTAAAATTACAAGACAATGATAATCACTGGTTAAGAGAGCTGTCAACTTGTGAAGAGGGTCAGGAAAAGATGCGTAATCATTAAAGCACACCTTCCTTAACAGAAATTACATTCTAAATTACCACCAATCTGCAACAACTGCAGAATTTAAGAGATTCGAATCTAATGCCTAACTTGGCCTGCAGGGCTTATTCTTATCCAGTGCTTTCTTATCAGCTGAACAAGAAATATTCTCAATTGATATCATGTATAACACAGGCCCTACATTATCCTACATCTGGAAACTAGAGAGAAGAGGGCATGTAGTTCATGCCAAACCTAATCTAAAGCCTACTGCAGACAGTACAGGTCATTGCAGAGAATGCACTGCCCTTTAAAACATTCCTACAATGGAAAAGCCAAGTCAGGGATAATAGTCTGCAACAGATAATGAAAATTACACATGTCTGAAAGTACATAGAGAATTCTATTGGTTCATATATACTCTATATATGCATAAAATACTTGAGTACAAATGCAAAGCTGTTATATAAGCAGAAAAGAGAAATAGTATGCTTATTGGAAGATCATGAGGAAAAGATACAGATGTATGGCAAAAACTTGACATTAAGCTAATTATCTTCTTTTTACATACACATTCCAGTGCTGATTAAATTAAGTTTAAACAGCTCAATTTCATAGACATGTAGAAGCATAAATTCATTGTACACATACACAAATATTCCACTTTCATTATAGCAGGTAATTGATGTTGGAAAGGCTCCAAATGTCACCATCTGATCTGTATTCACATTTATCCCCAAAGAGCTGAATGCAGACATCAGGTGTCTGTTTCACACTGCTTCATTACCTTTTTATACTTCTATATTTTCATCAAATCATTGCATTGGGCTATATTACCTAAAGACCATTGGGATGGTAATTGAAACAGAGAAATCAGCTGCTTCAAAATGGACTACACTATAGGCTTCCAAGTTATTTGTATTTTGGAAGTCTGCTGGATTGCAAATCACCAGTGTAGCATTTGGCACACATTCACTTGATGCCACCACAGCCTGACAAATTGAAATTACAAGTGTATGCTCATATTACCACTCTGAAGCTGTCTATATATTGACATAAAAAGTTAGGGTTTTGTTTTGGTTTTTTCTGAGATGCATGGACTACCTCTCAACTCAAAGTTCAAGTCAGAGCTTTTACATTTAAATGGATGCTAGGAAATATATAATAAATTGTTCATAAAAGCTGTGACAGAGGGTCTGAGAAGGCCAACAGGCAAAGGACGAGTGGTCCTTAAAGCATTCTGTGGTCATGTCTGTAAAAAGGAAAATAGAAGCATCTCAATCTACTTTTATTTTAAACAGGGCTAGAGCAACATGTGTCAGTTCAGAGTCTGCCCACTAATAACTCCACAGGCTGGTCTATTGCAATTATGGTTGAAACAGATGGATGTTCTTACCTCTGTAACACAACCTATTTCAAAACAAGATCAAAACCAATATCAAATTTCTTTTTTTTTTAATGCATAAATACTCTAAGCCTAAAAAAGACTGTATTCAGAGCACTGAATTTCATGGAATGATGAAATCATTCAAGCTGGAAAAGATCTTTAAGATCATCACGTTGTATAAACCAAACACTGCCAAGATCCACTAAGCCATGTCTCTAAGTAGCACATCTGTATGTTTTTGGAAGACATACAAAAATGAAAACAGAAGAGAATTAAAACAAAATAAACTAAAAGAATGAAAGAATGAAAACAATAAATATTGTCCTTGCTAACTGAATAATCTTAGAACAGGCTTATTAAAAACCAATAAGGAAATTCACACAGGCTACTTAAAAAACAATACTTCTTAATATGGTATTCAAGAAAAAACATTCATTGCTTTCAGTTTCAGAAATATCTATTTCAACAGCATTGTAATTTTGTATTTTATTGATATTATTACTTACTGCAGCCTATTTCATCAAAATGGTCTCCACAGTCATCGTAATTGTCACAGACATAATGTAGGGAAATGCAATTTCCATTACTGCACTTGAATTCTTCAGTTTTACATGGCCTTGGTGTTGGTTCTCTACCTACAATCCAGAAGAGAAATATTCCTCTGTCACAGTTTAAAGTATGAAGTACCAACAGACAGCCCTATTCCTCATTGCTAATGGGGAAGCAGATGCCACCTGGTAAAACAGTGGCAAGACTACTTTGGAAGTCTGTATAAAGTTAAACCAGGATGTAACATCCTGATTTCTAGTCACATGTCCATGAACTGAAAGAAGTCCTGCTGCTTTATAAAAAAGACAAAAGGAAAATTCTTTGTGTTAACACTTGACTAAACTTTCCCTTTAATAGTGCAAACTTATTAATATCCTTTAATGATATACTTCATACACCTACTGCAGACTTCAAGAAATTACAGATATATTAGTAAACTATTAACATTTAGAATATTGTACAATAAAGCCAGCAAATACCATCAAGCAACCAAAAATATGATTACACTTGAAAATGTGCAGCATAGTCAGCAAGCACTACGTAAGATTTCTGAGGGCAAAAACCTACTGAATATTAACAGAGCTGCTGCAGGGTCTGGGCCTACACGTCAAGACTGTTAGTATGTGCTTAACAGTGCCACAACTTCAGTAAGTATTACCATTTGTTTATTTTAAAAGACCCAGCTAGCCATCCCATCCCAATTTTACAATACAGCCAAACTTTCCTCTTCCTCCTTTTAGGAAGAGCTCATAATAACATGAGCAAATATGTAGCTGGTGCTTATAATAAAATCTAGTATTGTTTGAAAATCATGCTCTTTACTTTTCAGACAAACGTTTGCCCATTTTTGCTACTTGTATGGAAAGCTATAAATACATAGTACCAATAACCATAGTTAAAATTATTTCATAGTGAGCTCTAGTTTTCATTATCTAAGGTTAACTTTGACATCCCTTTGGTATTATTAAATATTAAGCACGTCAAAATTACTGAATTTGATGCTCAATTTTTGTAAACATACAGTGTTCCTCTTTCTCATCGCTTCCATCTCCACAGTCATCCTCCTGGTTGCACAGCTCGTGACTGTATATACAGCGATTGTTTTCACACCGGAAACGGAACGGAGATTCACAAGCAATATCCACTAAAAGCACAGAGGTCAATCAGTCACATTTTGATACTTCAGGCCATTGGGTCACAAATTATTCATATCACTTTTCTCTTGGAACATTTATATGTTTTGTATATTTCAAAAGGTGAGGAGGCATTCAGAAAAAGAAAATACTTTCTGCATGTTTTGGTGATTGCATGTTAGGACGTTACACTTTTTTTTTATCAGAACACAGTACCTCATCTTTGGCCAAAGACAAATTCTCTAACTATATATAACACTGAGGTTTCTAGGTTTGTTTATGAAGAAAATTGTCTGGAAATCCAACATGTTCTTTAAGTGCATTACTGACAAAACCAGTCTAAGTAGCACCTCCAACACCTAATTATTAAACCTCATGTCAGGACTTCCTAGCCATAATTACAAAGATGTCCTGGCATCTAATAGCTTTGGAAGTTCAGCACTTGTGACAACATACATGATCTGATTTCAAACTGGCGTTCTTATTTTTGATAACCAACTTGAAAAACATGAAATAGTGAAACATGAATAGTGAAGCATATCTCCGATATCTGATATGCTTCTCCCTACTTTCATAACCACATATACAAACATCTGCAAAGCAGTGAGAAATACTGTCACAGAATGAAGTGAATTTGCATGTAAAGCCAAATTCTTAGCACTCATCCCAAATCCTTACAATTTATTTCCTAATTGATCTACTATATTTAGAGATTAAGCATATTGTTCATTTTAATATAATTTCTCTCTCTTACAGCAAAGGTGAAGTTCCTCATCAGAGTCATCTCCACAATCATTATCTCCATCACATTTCCAGTATGGCTGAATACAGACATGGTTTTTGCATTCAAACAGCATGGGTGGACAATATGTACCATTAGGATACCGCGTTGCTGAAAAAAAGGAAAATTATGACATTTTCATTTACAATAAAAATTTTATGTTTTTATGAAAAATAGTCAGTCCAACCCCATATTATTTTTAAAAATACTTATCTCCATAATAGGAGATACTATATGAGGTGCTTCACAAATGTACTGCAACAGCAGGCTGCACGGACTGAAGACTTCTTTGCAGCTACAAGTAATTAATTGAGGTTTAAATGAAGAGTGAAATAACTAAAGTTAGACAAGCTTTTGAAAGTAAATAAATTAATTTAACAAATGCTACTTGAATTTGTTATTGACAAATCTAGTTCAATAAAAACGATAATTAACCTCACTGGCACCAAACAGGAATGATTGAAGAAGCACATAAGATATGCAATTTCAAAAGGAGTCATGTTGATATAGCAAAAAACTCCCACTCATATTCTGAAAAAACTGTGAAAGGAACTTAACTAAACCAAAGAAAAACCAAAAATATTATTCTACCATCCTATATAAATAAACCATACCCTTGCCCTTTCAATGGCTTCTCATACATTTTATCCTCCATTTAAGAACAGTCAAATGTTTTATAACTCAGGTTCTGAAAGACAACTGCTGTGATGTATGTCACAGGATGTAGTAACCATCAGAAAAATAAAGATAGTTCTGTGCAGATGCCCTTTTTTACTTAAAGCACAGGTGTTAAAATTAAGTACATGGAAAGATGTACAGGACTGTCCTGATACCAACATGAAGAGAAAGGAACTCTCCCAAGCACTGAAGCCTAAGATCATGGAAACATGTAAGTCAGAACCCACACATCAGTATCACCCAAAAAGCTGATGTCAGTCAATGCAGATAGAGCACAGAGGGAATATTTTCATTCCAGCTGGGAACAATACTTTCTGGGCAAACAGCTGCAGCTGTAGATCCAGGCAAGCTACAGACATTTTTTTCACAGTAGATCAATATATCAAAGGAAAACAGAAATGGAAAAGTATGTTATTTCCTTGGGTTCACTGACACTTTAGGACACTTTACACTACTCTGAGTATTATAGAAAACAATCTCATTACAGACCTTGTTAGAATTTGGTACAACTGAAACAGTTTGGTTCTTGCAATGCTCATGGGATAATGAAAAATTTTAATTCAATCACACCCGTATCTTCTCCTGGACTTGGTAAACACATTCATTTCCTACCATTAAGAATGTGTTTACAATCAGTGTAAGAGACAGCACCCCATTATTATATTAAAATACTGATGCAAAATATTATGCTTAGCCTGAATTTTTACTAGAATCACTGAGCATTGCAGAATTCTATATCTCTAAGGAGTCATCTCACTTAAAAATAGGGAAAAGTGCAAATCTTTCTGGAAGTGAGCACAATGAGCACCAATTGCAAAGCTTATAACTCACGACAAGTTGCTTCATCAGAGAAATCAAGGCAGTCTGCATTTCCATCACATCTGAAACGCTCTGCAACACAGTGTCCACTATCACACTGGAAATAACCTGGGTGGCAGGTTCTCAGCTCTGAAAAGATTAAGAAGTAGCTGTTGAAATGTCTTGTTCAAAGACAGAAAAACTTTTTATATTTTGAGAACAATCTTCTAAAAACACTGGAAAATCCCAGACTACTAAAACTGTGCTATTCGCTACTTTTGGTGGAGTGACTAACGTGACAGGGTGAACATTACTTCTTTAAAGATGCTTCCCATAAAAGGTCATTTTGCAGAATAATTTATCACATTAGAAACAAGAGTGTGAACATGTAAGAGGTAGCATTCAGATAATACACACCACAGTCACGCTCGTCCGAATTGTCTTCACAGTCGTCATCGTGGTCGCAGATCCACCGGGAAGGAATGCAGCGCAGATTGTCACAACGGTATTCACTTTCTGTGCACTCACGAGGACCTTCATTCAAAATCAATGTACACACATGAAAAGTTTCCTAGATGTACAGTTAAACATCCACACCTATCTCATTGAATCAGACAAAAGTAATGTGGGCAGAGTTAAAATCTTAAAAATTAAATTATGATAAAACATCATCACCCCCAAGTACTCTTTAAATACTGTAGATATTCCATGTCCCTCTTGACACAGAAAAAAGGAAAATCACTGCAGACTTTGTTTCAACACAGAATTATACAAAAGCTTTTAATGCAAATTAGAGAAAAAAAATCCACTATTATTGTTTAAGAAACTATACATTTGCACACAGGATAAAATTTAAATGTCACTTCTCAGTGGAAAACAGGAATTTATGTTATTGCGATGACTGGATGGATTAGTGTTTTTATGCATCCTTGACATCAGCATGATATTTCAGCAAACAAAAGAGAGACTACCATATAAAACAAAGAAGGGTTGCATTTGAGAGCTGCCTTGTTCTCATAAAAAATAGAAGGAAATTTAAGTCAAAAGTGGGACTGTATAATTACAAAGAAACAAGAACTCACTGCAGTTATGCTCATCAGATTTATCTCCACAGTCATCATCTCCATCACACTTCCAGCGCAGTGGGATACATCGATGATTGTCACAACGGAAATCTCCAGAAGGACTGCAAGTCATCTCCTCTGAAATGTAGCAGTTTGACAAGAAAACAGCACACATTAGCATAGTCTTTGCCCTGGTACATTATTACTGAGGGCTTTCAGAAAATCTGGGTGTTTACAAATTGGAGAAATATTCCAGGTACAAAGTTACATTGAAATTACCTTCTCCAAACTTACCACAGCCTTGTTCATCACTGTTGTCTCTACAGTCATCATTCCCATTGCACACTGTCCACAAGGGTACACAACGGTAGTTGGTCCTGCAGCTGAATTGTGTGTGATTGTCACATCGATAAGCAGGTCCCACTGAAAGAGGCGGTTGTCAAAATTAATTGTTACTCAGCCATTAACTGTCCTCCTTGCTTTCCTGCCTCTCCTAACCTTTTATGATTTACAGCCAATTATTTTGACTAAAAAGAGCAATCTGATAATTTTAGTGTTGAAAAAGAGAAAGCATTAAATGTATCTGATTTTACTATCTTTTCCAATCTATGCTGCTTGTATGCTGCATATGCTACAAGCCAACCACAGGATCAAACCACTCTCACTGTGTTTTTCCCTAAACTATTCAGAGCTGGCGAAACTGGCAATAGCCCCAAATGTGGAAGCCAGAGGAGGCAGCTTGTCCTCAGATGGCAAAAACTTGGTCACAAGTTCCTGAAGATGCCCCTTAGTTCAGAGAGACTTGCTAGAGCATATAGGAAAATCCTAGCATCAAGAAAGTCAGAGTGAGATGCTGCCAGTTTCTGACAATCTGGCCAGCATAAATAGGCTTTCTCTCCTTCAAGAATAAGTAAATAGTAAATTATCACACAGTCTCTATGTTTTCTAACACTCTTTACTACATGAATGCAATTACCTTGTAGAAAATACTCCTTTCCAATAAGCTTTCAATCTTAAAAAATTAAATTATGTAGTTCATTCTGCTTTTAGTGCACTTTAATGTAGGCATTTTACTACAGCTGTGTGCTTACTGCATTCGTGGAATGGCTCATCAGAGTTGTCACCACAATCATCATCCACATCACACTTCCAGGATTGTGGGATACAGCGGCCATTGTCACATTTAAATTGGCCTGGGGGACAGGTTCTACTGGCACAGTGAGCACTGTCTTCATCCGAGTTGTCACCACAGTCATTCTCTCTATCACACTGCCAGGCTTCCGGGATACATCGTTTGTTGGCACACTGCCACTGATGAGTTTCACACTGGTGATTGGCTGAAAGAATACAGATCAGCTGTTAGGATACTGAAACTTACAGAAATGATTTGCTGCTGTTATATCAATTGAGTCCTTATGTTTACATCAACAGTTAAAAACAAAGCCAGAAAGAAATTTAAAATGTCACATACACTTGCCCAGCTAAAGCAGTTAAGGTACATTTTCCTAACATCACATGTCACATTTTCCCCCGGTATCTTCAGACAAGCTCACTAAAGCTCTACAGTTTTCTAGGAGAAAGACATATACTACCTTCTCCTAAAGCAGAGGGAAGTAAACCCAGCATTCAACATGATTGAGGCAGAGTCTCCCACTAACTTCACAGAGGAGCTAAGTGGCATTTTGGCTCTGGCCATGCTATCAGCTTAGGTGGGTATTGCCTGATGAGCCTGTTTCTCTACGAATGAACATGACATAAAACATAGGAGAAGACCATGCTAACATCAGCTGCACAACCTAGAAACATATAGCCTCTATTCCCAAAGGGCAAAGCACTGAAAGGTGGTATCAGCAGTGCTGGCAAACTGGGTAGCTCTGAAAACAGAAGTCAAAACTTTTCTCTACTTCCAGAATTTCTTGCCATACTCCACTCTATTACTTTCTTTTACATATACTGCCAAACTGTTCAAGAGAAAACAGTGTATTATCATTTCCATTAACATTCTAGACCAAAGGATTCTGTTACCATGCACAAGATAACAAGTAAAAGGAATTACATAGGCCTAAACTGATTTTTATTGTACCCAGCATGTTATGCTGTACCAGCCTTACACAGCTGCCATACTTCTACTTTTAAATTCCCCTGTGGCACACTTAAAATCTTAGCTACTTGAAACTCAGTTCAAATTGACATTTCATTTAATTCTGTCATTGTTAGAACCACGTTGGAATGGAAGGCAATGACACTATCAGTTATATAACACACAGCTTTCCCCTTTGCTTTATATTACCTGCTTGCAGTTGCCAGAACTACATTATTTACAAAAAGAGAAGGAAGGATATGCTTTTTAAATTAGACAGAAGTATGTGGAATAGCATACGTTTTTAAGGAGATAACATTATTCCACAGGCATAATTATGCTACATTTCTATAAGACTGCTATCACAAACTGCTCTCCAATACAAATCTTCCCACATGAACTGGATTTTGTGCAATGCAGAGGATGTAATAATTTTGTCCAATCACACAAAGTAGAATAGAGGGAAAATTAGACTGACCTGGGCATTAGGAAGGCCTAGATTCTTCATAATCACCACGGCATTACTCAGAGCAAAACAAAGTGAGTCCTGTTCCTAAGATTTTATAAATCAGATGGTAATTTATCTCCATGCAAATTTGTCTTTAAGGTGTAAAAACTGTTTATGTTTTGATATAGTACATTTTTGCTCTCCTTTACCCTGCTTGCATAGAAGTGAATTGCTCCAGCAGGTCCAAGACTACAGAAGACTGCATCTGTCTATCTCACCTTTTTATCTTTGAAAAAGGATAGTGATTATGAAATTCATATGTTGATTACACGTTTTATACTGGCAAAACAGGTTAATTTATGTGTTGGAACATACCACAAAGTACAGGATCTTCGTCTGATCTGTCATGGCAATCTGGCTGGGTATTGCATAAGAAATGTGAACTTGTGCAGTTCCCATCATTGCACTGGAACTGCCCCACAGGACAGTACCGGTGCGGACAGGTTGGGGGCTCATCTGAGCCATCTCGACAGTCCCTCTGTCCATCACATTTCCACCAGATGGGAATACACCTAAAAGGAGAAAACAGTGTGTTCTTCATTGAAGATAAGGCTTTACAGAGGTACAACCATCCTTCTACAGCACAAAAGACAGTCTTGTCTTAGTGATATTTCTTGAAACATCCAAAACATCTTGAATTTTATGTCTTCTATTTCATATGTCAAATGCTAATAAAATATGGCAGAATACTGTCACCAGAAACAGATGATAAACAGATGATATTGGTGGACCTCTAGAAGGAAGTTCACAGAAAATGATAAAGATTTAATTTCCATGTTTATTTGTGGTAATCCTCTGATATTTTTTAGATCAATCATTTAATGAGGTAATATTTCAATAATTCACCCAAACTTTAGCACAAAAAAAATCACTAGGGATTATCATTATAACACTGCTTCAAAAGCCAACCCAATAAGCACACCTGCCTCATAGGCTAAAGGGTGATACATCAGTACAAGAGCTCTTATATCACCATTTCTCTCCCTCCACTGCTGTCTCAGTAAAAAGGGTTAGAAATGTGCCCTCACACCAGCTAAATGGCTTTCCTGGGCCACTGGCAGACAGTATATATTTGGCAGAAACAGATACATTGTAAAAGATGTTTAAAAAAATAAAATAAAATTCCAGGTTTGAGAATTCAACAAAAATAATTTCTGGAGCTACATGCTTCTAACAACCCAAACTTTGCTACATCAGCAATGCCTATAACAGAAAGAAAAGTTTAAAAGTACTACTTAAGGATCCAGCCTAGAGGTACTTTTCCAAAATGAAAGCCTGTCTTCCTGTCTTTTCCTGGTTTTCTCCCTGCAAGTGCGTCACAAATCCATAATGAGAACAGAAGAAAGCCCTAATTTCCTGCCCTTTTGAACAGACTAAACTGTAAAATATATCCTTAAAAACACACGGAAAAAGCAATGGTGAGCAGCTGACTTACCTCTCAGTGTCTGCACAGAGAAACTGGGTGCTAGAGCACATCGGAAGGCAGTGGGCTGTATTGCCAAACTGTATGACCATGAAGTTATCAGGACATTCACAGGAAAACCCCTGGCCACCAGCTTTTATTAGGCAAAGATGGGAACAACCACCATTATTGGTGCCACAAGGATTATTAACTGGCAAAACAGAAGAATAAATATTACCATACTTCGTAAATTCCAGAACACAAAGGTTTCAATCTATGATAGATTCCTCTAATACTGTTTTGAAAACTTAAATGTAAGAGGTTGAAAACCAAAAACTAGATAAGTAGGCATTTCATGAGAGAAATATGTGTCATTTCATGTACACAAAATCTGCGTTATCAAGCAATGATATTTTAGAAACTAATTTAAAATTACGCATTAGCAGTTATTGCTTTTCAAAGAAAGGACAATTCATAAATGTAAACTAGATGCCTACATTTACTCTGTGCCTTTTATTCCACTCAGCAAAGGCAAAAGCTGAGTGCACTCAGGGTCATTTACAACTAGTCCCCAAATAACAGGTGACCCTCTAAATGCAAATCTAATTCTGTTTTCTCACCAAATGGTTGTCTGTATGGATGGTAAACATGGATGTCAAATGGTCTGTGCGTGGTATTCACAAGAACAGTCCTTTCTGATCCATCATATTTATTTCCTTTTTCAACTGTCCTTGTGTTCCAGTCAGTCCAATATATTGTGTCTTCAAAAATTGTTACTGCAAATGGATGA
>JAYDZK010000274.1:18929023-18951853 GCA_034509185.1 Euphonia xanthogaster
ACGACGCCTTCCGATCTAAAATACTTGCTATTTTTTGCCATTTGATTCACTACCATCATAGTTCTTATAGGGATAGGAAGTTATACATTAAGAGTAATCACATTACAAGCAATCAGTTGTTGCAACTAAAACCTTCATATTTTATACACAGCTTTAAGGATTTAAAACTCAAATTACTCAGTGACTCAAATTAGCGAGAGTGAATAAAACCTAGAAGATACTTATTTTCCACCTAGTCTGGATTAAAGCTTCTGCCTACAAGACAAACTACTGATTTGCCATAACCCATCATGTTGTATCTTCTGAGTGCAGACTTACCACAAGAGGCAGGTTCATCAGAGCCATCAGCACAGTCTATTCCTTGATCACAGTACCAATGAGCAGGAATACAACGTCCCGACGTACAACGAAACTCACTATTTGTGCAAGTCAGAGAGACTGGAAGAAAAAACCTATGCATGATTTCTTGTTTTTTCTGCTACCTTTCCAACTTGTTTTAAGTTGCTTTTGAGTCCATGTTAGACAAAAAATATCACAGTCCCCAAAAAAGAAAGAAAAAAAAATTATGCTAGGAAGGATGTCTTTTGTCAGCCTCTCTGGAAAGATTTCATTGTACAAACTAGTTTGATATTTGTATGCAAAAAAATGCACTTGATTTTCTCCCTGGGCATACGTATCAACTAGTAAGCTGACAGAATTTGCCCTGGAAATAGGATTGCATGCAGCAACTGCACATATATTCTACATTTATACTTGAGATTTGTGCACAGGCAAATGACCACATTACAGTGTACTCATTTCTCCAGCGCTCAAACCAGGCATAAAAGACTCAGTGCTTTACAGGAAATCAAAATATGCACTAAGTAGTATCTCATGGCAGAGAATTTTCCTCCTACTAATTTTTCTTCACCTGCTGGTAGCAATCTTTCCTTAACAGCAGTGAAGAATGAACCATAACACTGAGTAGTTCCAGCTCAGGATGCTGCAAGTACTCTCTGCACTTGCATGTATAAGGGGTTTTGACAATTTCTTCAGTAGTTACCAATACTTTACTGTACCCTCTGATAGTTTCAAAATACCAGAAGGATTAAGTCTGGCCTTTTAACTTGCCCTTCCCTGTGCCTTTAATGATCAAACAGTTAACTATTGCTCATTAACATCATAGTGTTTCTTTCATCTCTCATTCTCTCTCTCCCTCTTTCTTGCCCTTCACCACTTCTCCATTTACATAATTCAGCAGAGACATAAACAGTAGAAGGGACAAAGCACACCTTTGACAAGCAGAACAAGGATCACTATAGCCACATATTCTTGACATATTGGTGTCCATGTATAAAAGTGGCCACATTTTGGCTACAAAAATTGAAGTCCTATTTTAGAAAAACTGTGGCATAGTTAGTTCAAGGCACGTACCATTAGAAAAAGTAGTGAAAGCAAAAATAATCTGCTCAGACAATACTAAAACTAAATCATGACCTGAAAATACCCATTATGTTTTACAAATCGATCCATAGTATTTCATATGGGAAAACTACTACCTAACTTCTACCTAATAAAAATGTCCTAGCAAAGTTAATCTGGTTTGTAATTAAGGCTGATGCAAAACTAGGCACTTCCATATCCTAACTGGAAGATACAATAAACAATGAATAATATGCTAAAGCCTAACCACATGAAAGAGCTAAAAGAAATTTGAGACCATATACAAATTCATTCGGTTAGAAGGAAGAATATTCTAATGTTAAAGTTATGGAAAAAGACAACTCTCTATAATACTTAAGTGCCAAACACCTTGTAAAGCATTAAAAAATACAGACCAAAATAAGGAAAAGGAACAATCCTCAAATGCTATTTTAAAACTCTGCAAAAATTTATCATTTTTATTAGCTAAAAGCATTATTTAGATAATTATGAGATAATAGTATCATGTATATATAACTTCAGTATTAAAAAAGTAGATGTTTTGAGAAAAGTTGGAGTTATATTAAAAGAAAAGAGCAGTGGAATAAATTACAGAAGTATCAGAGAAGTAACAAAGGCCCTTTAACTCTCTTGACTTACCACAGTGAGTAGGACTCTCATCACTCATATCTCCACAGTCATTATCACCATCACACAAGTACGTTCGAGGAATGCAAATATTTGTGCTTTGACATTTTGTAAAACCAGACTGGCATGTACGCTCCGCTTCAAGGAGGGAGGAAAAAAGAAAAAGTGCTTCAGAGCTATTATAAACACTGTTATGCTGTTATTTTCATGAACTGCAAAAGTAGCCAATGTTAAACTAATCATGGTTTACATCTTAAAGAAAACAAAGATAACTGATAACTTTTATAAGGCATATAATTTTAAACTGTGCCATTATGAGATCCCAATATACACTCCTGATTATTAAATATAGTATAATTAATATGGCATGACACGAAGTAAAAGGCCATTGTCAAATTTCAGGCCAATCCTGCAAAAACATAAACCCTGAATCCAAGTTATCTGAAATAATATTTCTGAAATGCACGGAATTACTTACAAGAATTAACATTACATACTTCATGAGCATTTGTTGCTTCAAGGCAGACTACTTACAGCAACATTTATTATGTAATATCTTACGGTGTTCCAGAACATGATTTAGCAACTCTATTTGCTTCAAACAGCACTAAACAGTACCTGTAATGTAAATTTAAAAAACTTTTGTCCTTCTTACTAGTTTTGTCAGATTTCTTCACATAAAACCACATTTCCCTCTTCCTTTGTCTAGAGAGTCAGACACCAACGGGCACTAGGTACTAAGACTCAACTTACGACAATTCCTCTCATCTGATGTGCCATTGTCATAACAGTTGTTTACTCCATTGCAGACATACTGAAGGGATATACACCTTCCATTATTGCAAGTAAATTCTGTCTGGGAGTCACAGGTTCGGAACAAGCAGCCAAGCTCATCACTGTTATCTCCACAGTCATTGTAGTGATCGCAGCGGTAGTGATAGGGCACACATCGCCCATTGCCACAGGTGAAAGCTGTTGGCTGACAAGTATGGAAAGCTGTAGAAAATAAAAAGGGAAAAAAAAAAAAAGTGGATAAAATGTAATCTAAGTTCTCTGACAAAGTAACAAGTAAAATCACAGTATTTTTACCTGCCAGTGCAAACACAGCTGCAAAACGGACTGCATGAAAAGTAAAATACATATTTAAATTAAAAAATTAGAAATTGGCTATACATGACAAAAATTCAATACTACAGTGCTTCTGGATTCTAAAGCAAACCACTAGTCTTTCAGACCTCAAATCTGTGAGCAAGCAAGGGATGGTTTCTAAACTACAGCCATGAGATCCATGATCATAAAGCCATATAAGTGACAGAGACTACAGAACAGGCAACAGAGTACCCTTTCCAAAGCAGTTATTTCAAATGCTTACCACAGACACTTTCCAACTCATCACTGCCATCACCACAATCATTGTCATTGTCGCATTTCCACCGCTCAGAGATACAATGTCCATTAAGGCATGTGAACAAACCAGTATCACACCTGGTACCATTATCCACAATACAGTGCTTGTTGTTATTGGCTAAATACCAGCGACCTTCAGAGGGGCACTGACATTCTGCACCAGCTGGACCTAAATTTGTTTGACAGATTAAAAAAATAAAAATAGGACACAACAGAAAAGAAACAAATTTGACATTGATGTTTTATATAGGTTTCCGTGAAAGTGTTCACAGTTGTAACACTGGAAAAGGCAAAGCAATTTTCATAATTCCTACACAATCTATTTACATAGATAGTAGTGCAGTGGCTTAGCCAGACTTTTATCTCAGTTAAGCATATGCAAATGCATTAAAACCCACAAAAGTTATTTCACATTTCCTTAGACAAACTGAGATCAGAATTTGGAGTATCTTAGTATTTGCTTGTTGTCCAAATGCCTTTTTAGTGGCAGCAAGATGGCACGTGATGCATTCAAAAATCACAGCTATATACACTTAGACTATGTCCCTCAAAATCAAAACAGGTGTTCAAAATTTCTTGCAATAGACAAACTGCTCTTCTCAAAATTAATGAGAAGTTTGAGTTGTTTTCAGGCAAGATAGATCTTTAATGGTATTTAAGATGCTACAAATGAAAACAGGCACTGAATTACTTGGTCAAAGTCAAGGATCATAACTTCCAATAATCTACAACACATGAAACAGCTCTGTAACACTTATGTAAAGAAAAAACAACCATAAATTTTTAGAATGTCTTGTAGGAAACATGTGATCAGTAAGAGCATATACTCTCAAGGTAAGCATATCCTGCAGCACTCACTTCATGTCTCATCCAAGGAAAGTTTAAACTTTAAACTTAAAGTTTAAGTTTTCTCTTTGGTTTAAGAGAAACCCATACTTTTCATTTGTGAGGATTCTCAGACACAACCTCTAGGTGTGTTGGTGAAACACCATGATCTTAAATGGCAACTATTTTGATTGCATTTATAAATAAAATACGTATTAAAAATTTGTGAACACTAAGAAGTATTTCAGCTGTCCCCATGTGACTAGAATTGTTATAGTCTAAACTCTAATACAGGCAAGAGTAATAGCTTGCAGTCATCAAGCATAACAGCTTACCTGGTGCACAGATGTGACTGCAGCCACCATTGAACTGGTTGCAAGGGTTCATGCACTGCTGCTGCTTACTTTTTGCCCAGACATGAATATCCATTGGTCTTTGTGGAAGATTCATGATCATTACAATCTGATCTGAACCATCATACTTATTAGCTCTATAAATGCTTCGTGTGTTCCAGTCTGTCCAATATATGTGCTGATCAAACACTGTCATTGCAAATGGATGCAGAGCAGTGCTAACAATTACCTCACGATTTGTACCAGTGAGAGTGCATCTCTCAATCTTCTGCCTACAATAACAAAAAATTATTACATCTTAAAGAAGTCTTTTAACTTAAGTATAAAACCACATCCTAATTAGTCAGGTAACTGACATCCAGCACTTCAGTAGTGTTCACCAATATCTCGGGTGCTGCTTATGCTCCCCCAACTCCATTAACTAGAGTTTGAAACAGAAAAGTGTACATTCCATTTGACATCCTGAATTCCTCTTAAAACAGACATCCCATTACAAGTGCCTTGCCCTCCTGCATGCAGATAAATCCAAACAGCCACCTTCTTCCCAGAAGATTCCATAGAGACACGGGCCATGGGATTTATTACACTACAGAGAACACTCTTCTGATACAACAAAAAAGTCTGAAAAATAACTTCTATGCTGAAGGAATCAGAAGGGAAAGGTCTGATTGCTGCAGTGGTTTCTCCGAGACCATGGGTAAATTTGAATGCTTAGAAAACGAAACCATTTTTTAAAACTTTCCTGCTGATGAAAGAAATTCTGTGGCATAAATTCAAGGGTAGAACTCTGTCTGGTAGGCAACAGCAAGAATATCAGGCCAAATTCCACAGGTGATAGGCATGAACCATGAGCAATGAATACTGTAAAATGTGTACTGAGATTCTATTTGTTGGAGAAGACACTTATGAAAGTCCTGAACTGCATGTAAGACAAACAAACTGACAGCAGGTGCAAGTGCATAAAGCAGAGAACAAAATCTACACTGTGACATAATATAGCTTCTTATTGCACAGTAGTTTCACAGCAATATTAAAACTTGACATTGCATTGCTATTAAGTAACTCCTAACATTCTATAACGTCAAGTACCAAATTCAACTGAAATGTTGAAAATCAGCTAAGAAATGAGGAAAAATAAATAGAGCTAATAAAATATTAACTAAATGTAAACCAACAAGTGTGTTATCAATACATACAGATTTGCATCTGCCCAGTACAGCTGCTGTTCTTCATAGTCCAGGGTAAGTCCATTTGGCCATACCAAGTTTGTGCTCACAATGGGTGTTCTGAAGTTTCCTCCAAGTGTAGCTCGTTCAATCTTTGCATTTGAACTCCAGTCAGTCCAGTACATATACCTGTCAATAACATAATTATATTTTCATAAAACAAAACTCACAAACTCTGCTTTTGGTGGTATTCCACCCTCATGTCCCTTACTGAAGTGTGCATTCCAAAACTACAAGAAAAGATCTTCCTCTATTTTGGCTCACACTGACAAGAGAGTCTTCTAGAGGGATCACTGGGGTCTACTGCAGTGAACTTCAGAAATTTTTTTCCAGCTCCTATGTGAATCCACTAAAGTCAATTAATCTCTTTCTTATCTTTCTTCATTATAACACAGCATAACTGGTAATGGAATTAAAAGCACAGCATCATACAGTAACGTCCCCATCCTCTCAGGAAATGTTCTGTTACTGAAACAAGAATTCTTCTAAAGCATTCAAGGAATACAACAGAAAAAGGGTTAGGGTTATAGGAAGTCTCTGGCAATCTTTGTCAAGGTCTAAATTGTAGTTTCACCTGCAGTCAAAAGCAAGTGCAACACATACCCTCTGCAGGGATCTAATACAATGGCTCTCGGCCGCGGCACCCGGGCAATCACTGTGCGGTTTGATCCATCCACAGCCATCGAGCTGATGGTCTGATTGAGGTAGTCACTGTAGTAAACTCTGTTGTTGATCCAGTCAAAGGCTATGCCATCTGGAGTCCCCAGGTCTTAGGCACATGCAAGCAAACACACACAAGCTCAGCACGGTTTCCTGAGATACTTCAGCACTCTTCATCTATTATAATCTGGCTACACTGAAGACTTGAAATGCCATTGGTACCAGTGCAAATCTGTCCATTTAAAAAACTGGAGTAGTAATACTTGGGAATCAGGTAGAACTGGGTATACCTAGTGTTACAAAGACATTTCCCTCAGATAGATTTAAGTTCCGGTTGCTATTCTTCATGTAGCAGGAATCCTCCCTCACTCCATTACATTAATTTATTGCATATAATTTAAATTTATTATGTATAATTTTACATACAGAATAATATGTATCCAGTTTTATATTTCTGTATCATTGAGATCAAGATGAAATAAGAATCTCAGAAGAGGAAAAAATGAGAAATTTAATAAAATGTTCTTTTTTCTATCTTAACTAAGTGGTCAACCTTGACCTTTAGCATAAAAATACCTGTTGAGCTAGTGGCAGGTGCTGCAGGTCATTTTTTTTAATATCTGATTACTTTGTACTATATTTCAGTGCACTTACCAGATGCAACTACAGTTGGAGAGCTAATTCCTGAGTAAATACTAACATAACTGATTCTTCCTGTTCCCGAAGGATAACTTTGTGTAAAATATATTCGGTTGTTTATGCTGTCAAAATCCAGGGCCACAGCAGTTCTTAACACATTGACTGTGCGGAAGGGAGGACTGTGGTTTTCAGGATCTAGGTGGATACTTCTGAGGGCATTTTCAAGAGCAAAAATCAGGAAATCATCTGTTGAAATGGAACATCTCTTGCCATCACTGCCTAGTGTTCCAAAGGCACAACCACATTTCGGTGTCTGAATGTCAGGGAGGGCAAAACAGAGGTGAGAACAACCTCCATTGTTGTCCAAGCAAGGATTGTTGTTGACATCAAGGGGAGAACGTGACTGGAAATTACTGTTGTAAATTGTAACATCCCTTAGCCAATTGATGTTATCTCTTATTACTGTTGGCTGATCAGTATTGCCTGGCTGCTTGCTGGCTTGGAAGACTTTTTTCAGGTTTCGATCCACCCAGATCATGGAATTGCCAAAGATAGTGATACCATACGGAGTTGGATAGCGACTGCCATAACGTACAATTTCAACATCACCGCCATCGGGCTGAATTCTTGCAATCATATCTAAGGAATCATCCACCCAGTAAACATAGCCATTGCTGTGATCTATGGCCAATCCACGAGGTGTGACAATGCCCTCAGACACAAGAACTGTTCTGTTGGTGCAGTCAAGAAACGCACGTTCGATTTTTGGATTTTGCCCATAATCAGCCCAGAAGAGATATCTGTTTTTTGGGTCAACTACTATGTGCCTTGGCATGTCTATAGTAGTTTTCAGAAGCACACGGCGATAAGTTGTGTTTAAGCGCAAAACTTCTATAAAAGTCTCTGTCAGGAAGGCATTTGTAAAATAAAGATTTCCTGTATACAAAAACCAAAACAAAACAAATCAGAAAAGCAAAAGAGAAAGTCAATATTAGTATCAATACCTGAGAAACACAAGCTGCTAAAATATCAAACCACAAAATGAATAGCCATCATAAATATGTCAGTAGTTGGAAGCATAAGGTATTCGCATACCATCTGATGAATTAGAAAGAAGACAGCCAAACTGACAGTAGTCAATTAATTTCTAAACTCTCATGGATGGCCATGGGTATCAGTAGTACAGTTGCCTTTTAAAACACACAACTATGAAGTCCATGTTATGGCACAACACTGTATACAGGAACTAAATTAAGTATTTACAGCAGATGATTATCCTAAAACTCATCCCAACGAGCCTATCAATCAACTGAAGAACTTCTGCAAAACATATATACAGTACATATATATATATACAAAACTAAAGTATTCATGGCAATTGTTGATTAATACTTTCTGAAGAGTTAATATTTGAATTCATCTCTAATATGTTTAAATAGGAACAGGAAGTGCACATGTGGAAATTACAGTTGAAAGATAAATATTTCTTCTGCTTTTTTTACTTTTCATTATAACTTATATGTACACAGCAATCTGAGGGTAGACAAAAAGTCCTTTCTTATTTACAATGTCACAAGACATGTTTTGTGCATTCTTCTCTGGTACATGTTTTCACAATGATAGTTCATAGCTACGTACAAATATACAGACAAGAACAGAGGCCTAAGACAAATATTAAAGCATCAGGAGAGAAAAGGCTCTGTACATCTTTTCTGATAAACTTTCACCTTTACATATATATAAATAAATGTAAGAGCCATTCATTACTTCCTTTAATTTTAAAATCAGTCCATTAAACCACAAGTTAGAACCATGGTACTTCCATTCAAAATAGTTCCATTAGAATCTGCTTATGTTAGCCTAAAAATTTTATAACATATAAAGAATAACATTCTCCTAAATTCAGCTGTGTTTACCTGCTACCCAGTCAATTGCAATGCCACGGATCCCATTTCGTCCTATTCCATTTGTAACAACATTTCTAAAATAAGAACCATCCGGTTTAATTTTACGTATTGCATTCTGAGACGTCACTGTGCTACTGAAGTCACACCAGAAAATGAAACCAGAAGGCATGTGAACATCCACATGAAGTGCATTTCGTCCTGAAATATTTTGAAAAGTATTAATTAATGATTTTTTAATATAAACTAAATTATTTAAAGTATGTGCTGTGCTAGAAAGAAATGCCAAAATACTAGGCATGACAAGGTTTTTTCCTATTATAATATTCACATACCTCTTCCTGCCAGTGGTACCATGGCTTCAGAGTGATCTGATGTCTCCAAACTAAATCCTTTAATTGCAGAGAGCATAGAAACAACTACAAATGAACTGTATGGGGAGCAGGTTCTGTTATCAGGATTTAGCTGAAAGCCAGTAGCACAGGCACAGGTGAATAATCCACCAGGTACAGGCAGGCAAAGCTGCTGACAAACTCCAATATTATTACTGCAGCCATTTGTGGAACCGGCAGAAGCTGCAAAAGACATACATGGCAAAACAAAAATCTCAACTGTATCATCACAACACCCATAGATATACACCCAAATGCGTACGCCCAACCCACAGTTGTATAGTATTAACAATCAGTTGACAAAAATAAAGATCCTAATCAGAATACATTTTAGCACAGATGTGATAGTAATGGGTTTACTGATCTCTTTTCATCTAAGATCAATGGGGCCAACAATCAGATGAAACAAATTTGAAACTAAAGTAACAACATTTCTTAGTCAACAGGACTTTAGTAAAATTACATGAGCCAATAGATGCCTTAAGCAGATGGTGGAGCATCTCTTTACCAAAACCAGGCAAAATGTTGCTGATACTTTTCCTGTAAACCAAATCAAAGCATCTCCTTTGAAAGAGCAACCATTCTGTCTCCAAGCAAAGTTCAAGTTTTGCAAGTTGAATATCCTGAAAGATGTCTCCAGCAAATACTCACTGTCTCTGTAATACACTCGTAGGCTCTTCAGTCTTGGGACATTATCTCTCAGAACCACTTTGTTTGCACCGGTGGCCTTGTCAACTCGTTCAATTACTTCATAATCTCGATCAGTATAGTACAGAAAGGTACCGTACACAGCAACTCCCCAGGGATGAGAAAGATGAACCACCAGAGTCACACGATTTGTACCATCCATATTGCCTCTCTCAATCTAAGAAATCATTTTAAAGATTAAGATTATATTTCCTATAGCAACAGTTCAGTGTTAGAATATAAAATGAAAATGCAACACATGATACTAAAATCTCTTTTGTGCATGAAATCTTTAGGTACAAGGTAGGAGGAAAAGGCAGGCAGTATATGATTTCTGATCTTATCCTTTTGATGCTATTTAATAACAACTATCCAGATTTTTCTTGGTCCTGCAACTCCCATTTATAAGAGAAAACTGAAATAACTGAATCACTCATGTGAGCCATAGATGCAGAGACAGGTAAATAAGCAATTATTAAAAAAATATCTCCTACCATTCCTGTGCTTGTAACAGCCCAGTACAACTTTTGTTCCTTAATGTCAATGGTAAGAAACTCTACATGGTCCAGGTTGCCAGTGAAGAGGGTTTGTATGCCTGAGCCATCCATGTTTGCACTGGCAATCTTTGCTGGGACTCCACTGTCAGTTCCCTGGTCTGTCCAGTACAACTTCCTGTAACAGACATTATCAGATCTGTTAGCAAAACTGGCAAGAGAAATCAGTGGACCAGAGCTGCTTGAGCTTATGCTTAAAACCGATTCCTCTGTCAGTCAAACACTTCAGCACATACTGAACAGAACTCACATTGAATCAAACCACAATGAAAAAGAGCTTATTTGACAAAGAGAAAAATGCTTGTTCTCTCGACAAAGAGAAACACCTGCTTCTCTTGAAAGAGAGGAATGCCTCTTAAATAATTTTTAGAAATCCATAACCTCGCCTATTTCATCCCATGATGCCATCAGCAGATAAATACACAAGAGTATTATGACTATAACATAAAAGGACTCCTCCTTACAATAATAATAATTCTGTTTCACAGATGGCTGCAACATTTCAGAGTGAGTTTGGTTTCAATTTTCAATTAAAACTACAGAATCAGAAAAAATCTAGATGAGACAGAAAAAAGGCTAATTGTTCTTTTTGGGAGCAAGCATCAAAATTATAATTAGTGCTATACTTTTTGATATGTGACATTTTTCCCATGTAATAATGTAATACGTCTTTCCACTAGGCTCAAGTCAGACATCACAAGATATTTTACAGAAAAACTTTGGATACTCTTTATTCTGGGTTCCCATTTTTCAGGGATTTTTTCACAATCATAATATTCTGAGATTTTTTTAAATTAAAAAATGGAACTATACAAGCATATTGTAAATTAAGGAGGATGAACATTTGTGTAATAATTTAGGAAGCTGTACTTTTTACAGCTTAAAAAGAGTAAATAAATTCCGCACAAATATGAAACAAACAAAACCATGTCAAATTCAGGATGAAAACCCTAAAAAACAAGAAAAAAATGGAGAATACATTCATGAGGAAATATAATAGCAGTTTTGGAAATTTACCCTCTTGCTGGATCAACTGCTAGACCAATTGGAGTGCCAGCTCCCAGAGAGGTGCCATCATTGGTAATCAGTGTTTTCCTGTACATTATGTCACCATGCAGCTTCAGGACCTATGCAAACAGTGAACTTATCAGACCATGCAATATAGAACTCACAGTGCATTTTCAAATTATAGGAATGAAGCCTAAATCAATATGGAGTTGAAATTGCAGAAGACTTTCTTGAATACCATGAAGAAAAAGCACATTGTTCTGAACTCTAACCACCTCCCTTCTCTAACATGCATCTCTTGAAGGAGCTGCTTGCAGCTCAGAACCTGTCTATGATAACAAGGAAGGATCCTAAGTATAAAAACAATTTATCTTTCAGTTTCCATAATATCTTCAAGGCCTGAATGGGTAGATGAAATTCTGATTTAGGAAGTATTCTGTTTCATTTGCTCAAATTAGCTGCCTTTTAATTTAATAGTAGGCATTTATATTTTGGAACAAGAACACTAAATGACTGTGTTTATTCATAGTCATTACTGTATTATATATTACTCATCCTACACTTCCCTACTCTGAATGACAATTTTATTCTTCACATACCATGAGACTGCTTGTCTCTAGAAAGCTACATGATACATTATCAAAGCATTTGGGAATGCTTTCAATGGCAGCATTCCTTTACTATCAGAGGGATTGCATTGGGATCATTGATTTGAAGTAAGGATAGCAACAGTAGTAACTCTAATCATCATAGATGCTGTGTGTTAAACACTAGAAGCCTAGGGCATTGTAGGGAGAAAACAAAAAGAGACATTTATACACAAATAAAATTTGCAGGACAGATCTATGCACAAATAAAATGTCCAGAATATATTGCTTTCAATCTTTTTGACCATGTTTAAGTTTCTGTTCAAGTTTGTAAAGTATTTTTCTACTGACAGATTATACTTTAAAGTAAATCTAATTTAAGTTTTTCACAAAATAAATATTACTAATTTCAACCTGTATATGTAGCAGTGAAAAATCTAAATCTTATTTTCCAATTGTCCCTCTTAAATAATCACCTCAATTGACTGTGTTCCTGGGTTAGTGTAATAGAGGTTTGCAGATATCCAGTCTAGTGCCAGACCAGTAGGAGCACCAATAACAGCTGCTGGAGCAAAAACTGTCCTGTTGGTTCCATCTGACCTCACTCTGTGAATTTCTCCCTTGGAAAGAAAAACAACAAAAGTTAAAAAAATGTCAAGAGCAGAAAACACTCTTCTATTCCACCTACACTAGCACTTCTTTTGTACTGCAATCTTTTCTAATGCTAGCACTGCTCTAGGAGGAAGAAGGCAGAGGCAGAGACAGGGCAGAACCAGGAACATAAAATGGAGCACAGGAACTACAGAAGTATCTTTTTTGCAGAGGATGATCCATGACTGACACAGGTGTCTCAGCTCTGTTTGGGAGCAACAGAAGCCTGAGGCCGGCAGGTGAGGGATACAGCTGGGGGGCACAGCCCAGAGGCACACATTTGTCAGGCCTTGCCAAGACTCACCTAAAGCAGACCTAACACCTAACACCTGCCCTGTGAAGGCACCTGCCATTCCACTTGCCAGGATTTAACTTGCTGTTAAGGGATGTATCAGCCCTTGACCTCCCACACTACTGTATATGTCAGCTGTGTCTGCTGGCTGACATCTGTCAAGGATATTTTTTCAGACTGCAGGGAAGATGAAACAGATTCCCAAGTACTTTAGTAGTTTCTCGGGCAAAGATCTGCTGAAATAGGTCTATTTACATACTTCATTGAACTAAACATTCTAACTTTAAAAGAACAAATAATTAAATAAATTGTTATTTCTTTATTAATGACATAGAATACACTTTAAAATTAGTTCTTTTAAAAATTGTATTTACTTCAGAGCTGCAAAATGTAAAGAAGATTGAGAAAAAAGCCCAAAAATCTTGTGTGGATGAAACATAACAAGTTTGTGTGAATTGTTTCTGTTAAAACATAATTACAGAAATCTCCTTCTCTACCATCATATTTCTCCAAGACCTAATTATTGCTTTTCTTGACAAAAGGAATTGGTTTTAAGTTTCCAAGAGTGAAGACATATTGCAGAATCAGTCTCACAGACTACCACAGATTTTTTTCCTTTTGAAGTGTCCATTCACAAAAATTATGTATTTTTTTCCTCTTTTATTTTTTGTGACAAGTTAGCCTTATAGAATACATATAGTTTCTTAGTTTGTGACCAGTAATAAAAGCAATTAGTCAAACAATTATAAATAACTATTAAAAATTAGTTCAAATTCATTTTTAAATCTATACGCCTCCCATGTGCTACCTGGAAATTCTTGTGAGTTTGCAACCATTTCCTATTGAAAGAAAAAGAGGCTTCTCTATGATGTCAGTTCATTAAGTGCTCAGACTAAATGCACATACATTCATCCTTAATGCTCAGTGGCACTGTGAGCAATGCACCGCTCCCATGGAGAAGTGCTCTGGTTGTGTTTGCAGAGTTGACTCCTAAGTCAAGAGAGCAGAGAGAGCAGACTACAGCACAGCAGGGCTGAGTGGGTGTGTCAATGCTCTCCAGTATTTCCTGTTCATATCTCTGAGCCAGAAAAAAACATTAATGAGATGTTTCTGCTGACAAAAATAAGAGCTACTTTACAAAAGAGATGAAGCTTCTTTACTTGTCCTGGGGAAACAAACAACAAATAAGAAAAAATTTTGGAAAAAAAAAAAAACCAACCCACCACACCAAAAAAAAAAATGCTAACATATTTCAGTCCAAAACACTTCTCAAAAACAAAAAAGGTTTTAATTCAGTGCACATTTTGAACATAAATACTAACTTACTGGATTTTCAACCCAATAAATCATCTGTTCAGAGTCATCAAAGTCAACATCAACACCATTTTGAACTCCTGCTATTGGAACCATAGCATCATTTGTCTTCTCCTCAGGATTCAGAGAAATTCCGTAAATGATATTATCTCTTACAGCAATAAGGAAAGGGTGTTCAACTGTGAAAACAGAGAGTAGTTCAGAGTTGCTTCTGGCCAAGAAAAAGGCATTATGACATGCTTTCCTCCTCCCACCCAAAAGTTCCCTGATGCTGAGAATGGTTCAACATTATCAGTGATGCTTTGAAAGCACTTACATAGAGGTTTGTTCCCTCACTGGGAAGAAGGTTATCTGTTATTTAAACTGCTGTAACATTTTTAAGTTTCAGCACTGTGAAATCACATGGCAAATTCTGAGCAGAAGGAAGTAAATAAGGCAGGAACATTCATTGCCAGACAAAAGAAGGATATTTGTGCAGCTGCTCTAAACTGCTTTTTCAAATTTCTGAGAAGGGAAACCAGCCCAAGCTCTGAGGATTCTGCAGGACCTGCCTGTGATGGGTTCTAACGCATTTAAAGCAGGACCCACAAGCATGGAACAACATCTCAGCGGCAACTGCCGATCATTATTACAAAATATAACTGCAGTAGTGTTTTCTTGTTTTATCCCTAAGGGAACATACTCCCTTTTGGTATATTTATTTTCAGGTAAACTTGTACCCTTATGCTTAAATCTTATTAACAAAGGGCAATGCATCAGGTAATCTGAGAAAATGCACCAGAGAGCTGCAGAGTGAGTCAGCAACTGCACTTCTCATCTGCTAGGGACTAGGGAAAGATAATGTCCTGAACACAGATTCCCTCCCCTTTTCCTTGTGCTTTGGTCTTTGGAGAACAAATCCTAGCCTCCTCTTCCCAAAAGCACAAGCTACCACTTAACATGGAACTGGGCTGCTGCAGAAGTAACCCATTGAATCTTTTATAATAAGATCAAAGACTTGGTTGGTTGGTTTGGTTTTGATTTTCTTTACTGGCTGTTTAACACCTTTATATAAATTTTGCAGTAAAAATTCTGGCATGAAAAACCACAAAACACAGCATCACTGCACCTCTCAAAATCTCATTAGTACTACCCTACCTCTCATGCAGTTCCTGTTATCAGGAGAAAGGATCCATCCTGAAGGGCAAGCACAGGAAAAAAAAAGTGGTCCAGATGAAGAAAGTAAGCAGAGATGGCTACAGGGGGACGATGCACAGGAATTAACACCTGAAAATAAGAAATGAACTATTAGCAGCTGTAACAATATAAGCAACTAGAGAGAATATTCTCATTGCTACTGACATTAACCCAGAACTAAGAAAGTTTTGCTATTTCTTTAAAATTAAAATAATGAAATTATTTCTAAGAACCAAGGAATACAATATACTTGTGACAGGATACAATTTTCCATGGAAAACCAGTACATTATCATAGTAATCTTGGCAATTTTTATGCATCACAAAAAAAATTTTAAACTCTATTTCAAACTTTTCTTAACTGCATGAGGAAACCTGTGGGATTTGCAGTCCTTGGTTGTAATAACCCTTCAGATGGGGGAATTAAATTATTTGCTGAAACTTCTTGGAGAAACTAAAGAGAAAACAGTTGCAATGTCTTACTCAAAGAGAGTGGGAATTCAGTGCCAAATTTCTTAGCTCTCTTTGAAGCTGTGAATGAAAAGTCTAAATGTAAAAAAAAAGACACTGAAGATCTCTCCTGACTGGTATTATTACTATACACGAAAATTCAATCTAAACCACTTCCACAAAGTTGCTGCTGAACAAGGTTTTTCAGAATGAGTAATCTTCATAAGAAAACATAAATCAAATTTTGAGTACATCCTTAACAATGACAGCAGACCTTATTCTAAATAGCTTGGAAGTTCCAGGAATTTACACAATTGTTACTAAAATAAAAACTAACAAGAACTGAAAACAAATTAACATGACAATAAAATATTGGCATAAACTCAGAACTCAAACTGTAAGAAAATTTTTCATGTCATCAGTATAAAAAAATCTAAACTCTGGTTAGTGTAAGATCCAACGGTTTACAAAATAGGAGAGTGGATGACAGTTTTATTATGGCATCTGGAATTTCAATCAGCATGTAATTATTTCTTCATTTGTCAACATCAGTATGTTTTGCTATTCTGCAAGTGCTCTATTCCCTCCTTTTTTGCCTGGCCACATAAAATACAAGAGAGTAATTCAGAATGAAAAATTATAAAATGTACTAAATGCAATGAAGAAAAAGAAGAAAAAATCTCCAGGGATAGAAATTTTTTTAAACCTTGGGTTGTAAAATAAAACCTCTCAAACCATAATTATGATGAATAAATTAATGCTATGCCCTGCTAACGAAACAATTTACAGAGAGAATAGGCAGCTTTAGTTCCTGTCTGAGGAAGGCTTTGTTCCAAAACAAATCCAGCACTGAAAGTACTAGTGCCTTACTCAGATATTCAGGGAAGTCTCCACCTTCCCTGGCATGGGGGTGTATTTCAAGGAAAAAAAAGAAGAAAAATGTAGTATTTTTAAGCTGAAAACACTCCATACACAAGAAATATAACTAAAGCTGAATGATAATACTCATATCAATATGCTCCCCACTCTTCAAGTTATGCCGTGAAATAACCAAAAAGGCGGATATGAAAGATCTCTACCTAACAGAAACAATTTAGGGTTTTCTTAGTCTTTAAGCCGCAAGAGATCACCTGCACAAGATCTCAGAGAGAATATTTAATGCAATGAAGGGGATTATTTATCATTATTGTTTCACTGACTACAATAATGCAGAAGTACTTTCAGTGAAAGTTGATGACAGTAATCTTTTCCAAAAAATTATTATTGCACAAGAAATTGAATCTAGTATGCCACAGAGAGAAATTTTTAAAATTCAAATGCTTTCCAAAAATGCCTCAATTGTCTTGCAAAAACATTCAGAACAAAGTGCAAGAAAATGGCACATGCTACCTCCTTATAATTCTTTTTGGCTAGTCATCATGCTGAAATGCTGCCTAGATGGTTGCTTTCCCTACACCATGTGGTGAATAGTTGCAAGTCAAGAGTATGAATCATTTGCTTGTTTTAACCCAACCCATTTGCATGAAAAGACTAATTCTTGGTGTTCCAATGCATGATATTACTGCATGCTTATTTCTGCAATTACCAAAGTTGTTTTGATGAACTTACCATTAGGCTGCTTTATAGGATGGACTGCCACAAGACCCAAAGGCTGGTGAATGTTATAAATCATAACTGTCTGGTTTCCTCCGTGCCATTTATTGGCCCGAATTACTCGATTAGTATAGCGGTCACTCCAGTACACAAAATCTTCAAAGACAGTTAGACCATGCGGATGCTGCAATATCTAAAAAGGCAAGGCTGATTACCAATTTAGTTCTGGAGATTTCCAGGTGTAAAGCTTGCAATGAAGTAATAACAGAGGTGAGCATAATTTTTAAACAAATGAATAATGAAGCAACTGTGTCTCAAAAGACATTTTTCAGAAAAAAAAAGAAATATCATCTATTGTCTAAAAACAATACATTAATAATGAGGAAAAAATATTTTTTTTAAAGCTGGAATGCTATATATACCCTGTGAGATAAAGAGAATGAGGAATTAACAAAGCAGTCTAACTACTTTGGGCAGAACCCACAGATAAAGAGCCAACTGTAGATTTTCAAAAGCACAAGAGGAAATGTCTAGTGAGAATTATGGACTTCTCAAGAACCTGCATCCTTGATAAGCTCCCCTAAAATTTACCAAAGGATCAAAGAAGGTGGTTTATTTAGATTTCAGATAACCAGGAAACCATGAACAGGAGTGGAAAGATTGGCTTGGCTCCTATATCACACTAATTGTCTCTCCAGACAAAAGTAAAAGCCCCAAGAGTCAATCACTGAAAACATTCACATGGTTATTGATACCAGTTTCTGTGTGCCAGCTGAACATCTGCACTATTGTGTTGGTACAAGGACAGTGCTACAAGCTGCCAGCAGCACTTTACTGGGAGATAGACTGTAAGAGGCATGGTCTTGATGGAGTCGCTGCACACAAGTCACAGCACAAAACCCTTCACTGCTGTCAAGAATAGTAGCAATAATCACTCACAAAATTCCAGGAAAAGTTTCTCCAGGCTTTCTCTACTATATTTGCCTACAGAAAATGCACCACCTAGTAGCAGCAGTGTCAGATGCCACCTTCAGATTTCATACATGCAGACAGAAAAGATGAGAATGCCATAAAGCACCAAGGCTACATGCAGCTCCAGACTCTGCTGAAGATCTCCTGAGAGACTGAATAGGAAAGCAGTTTCTATTTTTCCAGCACCAGGAAGCAGATAAAACACTTCACATCTGCTTCGCTCAATAATTTTGAATAAAAATATACCCAAGTCTATGACAACAATAATATATTTTTCAGTACTATCAGCAGGGACACAGGAAAACAATGGTTCCTTATTAATGTCTTACCAGATCACTTGCAACCACCTGTCGTCTGTTGTTTCCATTGTAATCACAGAAATCGATATAATCAAGATAAGCATCAGCAAAATAGAGAAGTTTATTTGGATAATCAATGGAAAGCCCATTGGGCCAGTAGATTTTATTATTAATAATCACTGTGCGCATTTTGCCATCCATGCTGGCTTTTTCAATTCGAGGGTTTTGGCCCCAGTCCGTCCAGAACATTACATGAGCACTGCAAAAATAACTCATGGTTAGCAATCTGGGAAAAAAAACCTAGCTGCCTATTGAGAAACATTCCATAGAGTCATTAGCCAAAAAGTAGAAGCAATCTTTCTATGAACAGTCCTAGATAATGATACTGAAATAATTTATTTTAGCAACATGCTTACTGAAGATATTACAGTAATTTCTATTATAAGAATTCTTTTCATACTTCTACTGCTGTTTCTGTTTGTCAATAATAGCAGCATATATATGCTACTGGTGTCACTGGTTTTCAATGTTGATTATAATCTCATTCTCCAGCTGCTACATAATAATTTAATACAGACTTACACTCTAACAGGTATGCATTGATAATACTAACAGCACTGAAACTGGCAGTAAACAGAGTTCAAGGCATTGAAAACCTCAAAAAAAGAGTAAAATTTTGTACATTAACAGTTCATCACATTAACGCTATACCACCTGCTGTCTGAAATGGGAAGGCGCTTTTGTGATAACAATACAACCTAGATAATTATTTCAGACTTGGAACTATGAAGGTAGGCATATGACAAGGAATCACATTAAGGTATCAACTGAAGTGATACATCATAATTTTGAATTAATACTTCTTAACTTGGAAGAGAATGTAGAAAAATCTTTTAGAGGTAAAAAAAAAAAATCTTGTTACACTGAAACAGAGCAACATATCATACAGACAGGGCGGAGTACATACCTGTACTTACCTCATGACTTGAAATATTAATCAACTCTGCAAACACACTAAACTGTTTTAGGTTGTCTCTTCCACTTGTCGTTTACAATTCCAATACAATTTGTGTATGTCTTAAATTTCAATAGTTACATCATAAAATAAGCATCTTAATAAAAAATAATATGAAAAAACTTACTCAGTTCTGGGATCTAACACTAGTCCTCTTGGGTTTGTTATATTTTCACTGATCAGCACAGTCCTGTGGCTCCCATCCATTTTGGAGACTTCAATCGTTTCCAGAACAAAGTCTGTCCAATAAAGGTTACGACCCACCCAATCCACTGCTATACTTTCAGTCACAGTGACACCACTGTCAAATATCTGTTCAATAACAAAAAAGCAGGTGGAGGGGAGGAAAAAAAAGATTATATTAAATTTTACCCTTTGCATTTCTATAGATAAAGAAAATGATGAACCAAGTTTCCAATATCTTCTAGGTCTATTATGCATTATGAATCACGATGTACATATTCAAAATTATGGCAGAGCATAAACCCAAACACTGTTACTAACTTCAGCAGGTCTATTGAAGAAGTTAGAATTTACTAATAGGAAAACCAGTTTATATTTTGATGTTTAAAAATGGGCTTCTTGAAAGCATGGTTTCCTTTTTCAAACAGCTATATGAAATGTTAACTTAGCATCTACAAAGTTGTTTCACTTTGTCTCTGTTATCTCTCTTCTTACTACATTTGGATTTCCCTCTTCCCCTTCATTAACTGAACTTAGTGTCTTCATTTTCTCTCCATAAAAGACAAGAAAACTTACTCAGCAAAACTTACTATTTTTCGGTCAGTCCCATTTTGATAAGCACTCCAAATTTTATCCTGTGTTGTATCAGACCAAAAGATACGATCTGTGATTGAATCAAAATCAATAGCCACAATATTTGTCCCATCCCGAACCAGAGAATAAATACTGTGTGATTGAGAAGTGATGTTATCCACAACAATTTGGTTACGACTTGCCACCAGCAAAAGAAGATTCCCAGATTCTGTCAGAGGAATAGAAATTAAAATAAACCAATGAGCTATTCAACAGTAACTGGGAGAAAAATAAACACTGGGTAATTTAACATGATTTTATAGCATCAAAACTGTAGTATCTAGACATACATATGGAAAGGACAAATTCAAATCAATCCTCAGGCCAAGATATAGCATCATATCCAGTCTGTCCATCCTGACTTTTAAATCTACCTTGGCTTTTCTCCATAACTCTTTTTACAGATTTCCCTTCCAGGCTCCTATCCAGACTGTCTAACCAGTTTGCTGTTGACATCAAACACTCATTCCTCCATAAACCTCTTTCATCTCCCACTCCCAATTCAACTCCCAAAGTTTTTGGCACTTCCAATTAATCTACTCAGCCTGGTCTCCCTATTTTGTAACCCACCTTCTCTTTTTTCCCCCTTTAGACCATGTGGGAACAAGGGAGAAGAAACAGATTACACAGAAGCCATAGATTGCTATAATTAGGTTGCACAGATAAGATGCTGAAAAACAACTGAAGAGTATCAACCATAAAGACAGCAAAGTACAAGAAACTCCCTATTAGTAACGGCCAAGCTTATGTGCAGGGAAAATGCAAGTGTCTTCCACAACCTGAGTATATCCCTAAACCAGGAAACCTGTAGAGACAAATTCCACTGGGTTTATGGCTCCTCCGCCCGTCAGTGTACTACAAAAGAGACAGAGACCAACTGGCATATAGGCTGCATCAGTAATGTCTGCTCCTTACAAATGAGCAAAGTTCAGCATAGGCACCAGCTAAGTCTTATGAAAGGCTGGGATTAAAATACTTTGTGAGCTTTGAACTTTATAAACAGTTAATTTTGGCCTACAGCTTACAAGCCTCTGACATTGCTTTTCTTCAAAACATTAGTTTTGATCATTGCAGGCTAAAAATAACAGTGTTCATTGAAATATACTATTTGAAATATACTATTTCAATGAAATATTAGTTTCTAATTAACCCTACAGCTGACAGTTTTAATTCTCAAGGTCATCTGCCATGAATAGCTCTAAATGGCTGTTTACATCAACTCTTTTGAAAGAGAAAAATATTATAATGGCAAAGCGTTGGGGGTTAGGATTTTTCCTTTAATTGCTTTCTCTCAGGGAATTTTCTCCCATTTGTTGCTTAGAGACAATAAGGACTGGTACTTAAGAGAAACAAAGGATATAGCCGAGGAGAAGGCGCATGACAGCAGCTGGCTGCACTATCTAGCTGAGGAGCATTCTTTCGGGAAGGGCAGCAATACCAGGAGATTTTGGCTGGGGGGTGAGGGGCTGGGCTGGACTTCTTGCTCT
The DNA here is from genome assembly GCA_034509185.1 of Euphonia xanthogaster. Classification (NCBI taxonomy): domain Eukaryota; kingdom Metazoa; phylum Chordata; class Aves; order Passeriformes; family Fringillidae; genus Euphonia; species Euphonia xanthogaster. The sequence continues at coordinate 18,951,379 of JAYDZK010000274.1, forward strand.
TGCTGTCGCCATCGGAGGAGGACTTTCTGTCGAGCTGCTGCCACTGCCACCGTCCAGCGCCGTACTGCTTCTTCTTTACTGAGGGTGAGCCTCTGCTTGTAAGAGCAGCTGTTGGATCGGCACCTTATTAACACCCTACCTCACTAGAAAGGGCCCTCACCATCGACCTGAGTGTCTCAGGGGAAAACCCAGGACACCGAGCCCCCTCAGAGGAGCCTCTCCTGGCTGCCGCTGCCCAGCCCTGTCTTTTTTCTGCCACTGCTCCGGGTTTTCGCTTCACTCCAACCCCGCACTCCTGCCTGCCGGGAAACCCCTGTGGCTCCTGCTACAGCTGTGGATTTCTGATACATTTCGTTTGCTACTCTGGGGTTCCAGTCGCCGCTCCAAGCTCCTGGCGGAGCCCATGGCCCCATCGAGGCCGCCGCCATTACCGCATGAGGGAGACGCGGCCGCGCTCGCGCCCCAGCGCCCCCTG
>JAYDZK010000274.1:18951953-18996526 GCA_034509185.1 Euphonia xanthogaster
AGCCCATGGCCCCATCGAGGCCGCCGCCATTACCGCATGAGGGAGACGCGGCCGCGCTCGCGCCCCAGCGCCCCCTGGCGGCGCGCGGGAATCACCGCGCCCGCCCCGCCGGGCCGCAGCCAGCAGCGCCCCTGCCGGCCGTGAGCGGAACTGCAGCCAAGGGGAGCGCCCGCAGCCGGGCGGAGGCGGCCCCGGGCTCCGGCTGGGATTGCTGCTGCTGCTGGTGCTAGAGCTGCTGCTGCTGCTGCTGCTCCTGGTGCTCCTGGTGCTGCCAGAGCTGCTGCTGCTGCTGCTGGTGCTGCCAGAGCTGCTGCTGCTGCTGCTGCTGCCAGAGCTGCTGCTGCCAGAGCTGCTGCTGCCAGAGCTGCTGCTGCCAGAGCTGCTGCTGCTGCTGCTGCCAGAGCTGCTGCTGCTGCTGGTGCTGCCAGAGCTGCTGGTGCTGCTGCTGCTGCTGCTGCCAGAGCTGCTGCTGCTGCTGCCAGAGCTGCTGCTGCTGCTGCTGCTGCTGGTGCTGCCAGAGCTGCTGCTGCTGCCAGAGCTGCTGGCTGCTTGTCTTGTTACACATATCCACACGCGTATATATATTAATAAAGAACTGTTATTTCTTTTTCCCATAGCTTTGCCTGAAAGCCTCTTAATTTCAAAGTTATAATAATAATTCGGAGAGAAAGAGGCCATATTTTCCATTCCAAAGGAGGTTCCCACCTTTCTTGGCAGACACCTGACTTTCAAACTGTGACACAAAGCTGGACAGTTCTCAGGCTGTCATTCTTAGACTGACATCAATGTTTCTCACCTGCTGCTTTACAAATCCTCCCATTGGCTTCTAGAATGTATCCTTCATCACAATAACACCTAAAAGATCCTCTCTCATTGTAACAGTGCTGACTACAAAAGCCTGGAGGGTCACATTCATTAATGTCTTCACATGTCTTGGAGTCATTTGCAAGCTGGTATCCAATAGGACAGGTACACTGAGCTCCAAAAGGTCCTTGAATACATTCATGAGTGCAGCCAGCATTATTGTCAGAGCAGCTTTCCTGATCTGAAGTTGGGTTGGGGAAAGAGATAAGCAAATAGTCAACAAATGCTTCCTATGACAAATTTAAGTCTTTACAATTGCATTATTAGCCAAAGACTGCTACTAAAACGACTGCAGAATCTCAGTTATGCAGTGTGAGAATGGACTGTGGTCCTTATGCAAAATACAACATACACAGTGCACATTAAGGCAGGTAACAGCACTGCATGTACTGAATCCCATCAAATGAATGCCAAACAGAAGGCTGGCTAAGTATATACAACAACTTTTTCAAAAATACCTAGAAATATACGAAAATTTACTTTACCACTCCAATCCTAAAGCTGTATAAATAATAATTTAAAATAGTTTATAATCATACCTGGCTGGGGTTCATCTGAGAATGTGCATTGATTAAAGAGAAGAAGGAGGGAAGAAGGAAAGAAAAAGATTATGTTTAAATCAATTCATAATCAACATAAATACAAATTCTCGCTACAAATGAACTTCTTGATTTTAATAATGATTCTTGAAGTTAAAAATTTAAAAGAGAATATTAAAGACTGAATCACATTTCATCTGAATATAAAGCATACTATTATTTAGTGAAGGTGTCCAGGAACACAAAGTTCATTCCCATGTAGTTACATAAAAATCTAAAGTCAGTGGGAATCACACTGGAGTTCAGAGCACAAGACTGGACATAGCAAATGAATTCCTCAGTCATCATTGTAGTATCTTTTCACTGAAGGCAAGTTCCACTTAGAAATTTGAGCTCAAATTACATTGTGCTTACATTTCCACCAGAGACGTTGTGACATTAAATCAAACATGCTGAATATTCCATTTCTTTCTGAAGACATGACACATAGTCTACAGCAGATACTTGAAGAGTAACTTACTGCACAAGGGGGATTCATCAGCTCCATTAGGACAGTCAGCAGAATTGTCACATACTTTGCTGAGATTCACACAGATACTGTGACCCGGACACTGCCACTGCCAGCTGGGGCACCGGAAGGGCTGAGTGGGACAATCTCGCTCATCGCTCATATCCCTGCAGTCATTATCCCCATCACAGATCCACGCTCGGTACACACAGTTGCCATTGTCACAGCGGAAAAGCGATGGAGGACATGTTCTGGCAGGACACCTATGATGTTCATCTGAGCCATCTGCACAGTCAACATGACCATCACATTCCCAGTTATCAGGAACACAACTGCCATCTGACTGACACTGGAATTCATGCTGGTGGCACATCCCTGGTGGTCTTGTAGCTAGAACAGTGACATTCAACAGTTCAGAAGCTGTTTCAGTTTGAGACAGAGAAGCAAAACCACTATGTACAGTTCATCTTTCATATAACTAGTTACAGTGCTATTAAGAAATGTGCTGCTTTCAGATCAGGCCACAGATTCACAGTCAGTCGATCTATATGATATTTCAAAATGGGACTAATTTAACTCCTACTTTATAATGTGGTCAACAAGGCAATTCAACTATTGTTATAGTTTGAGCAAACATATATTTATACCTATGTACCTGTCCAAAGAGAAAGAAAATTAATTTCTCTTCCACCACCCTGTGTTGTAGCATTTTAACTAATTTAAGTGTAAAAAAATTGCTCAAAAAAAAGTTTCAATCTAACTCTCATAAATGCCAGGTTTTTCAGATTAATAGACTTTATTTTTCTTTCAAATCCTGAGACTGAAACGCCAAGTAAAATAAAAAGTTATAGCCAAAAGGAATGCAAACTGTCCTCTTTACTTGGACCATCTACTCTTGCCAGCATAATCTGCTTAGTCTACTCCAACATGATTAGAGAGATGAAGCACCTCTCCTACAAGAAAAAACTAAAAGAATTGAAATTGTTCAGCCTGGAAAAGAGTAAGCTTAGGGGTGACCTAATTGTGACCTTTTTTATAGGCTCCCTTCAGATACTGAAAGATGGGGAGAAAATGTTTACAAGGGCCTGTCGTTACAGGACAAAGAGGAATGGCTTCAAACTGAAAGAAAACAGGTTTAGATTAGATATTAGGAATAAATTCTTTACTGGGAGGATGGTGAGGAACTGGAACAGGTTTTCCAGAGAAATTGTGGATGCCATATCCCTGGAAGTGTTCAAGACCAGGTGGGATGGGGCTTTGAACAACCTGGTCTAGTGAAAGGTGTCTCTGCCCATGGCAGGGGGGTTGAAATTAGAAGATCTTTAAGGTTCCTTCCAACCCATGCCATTCTATGATTCTATGATATTCTTGCACTGGAACCTGTGTTTGAAATTCCTGCTCAGGAAAATGATGTAAAGACAAATTTTCCTGAAAAGAATATTAAGATTTCAAAGACAGATTTACATAGCAAATTAAGGGAAATTTCCAAAAGCATCACTTAATAACTGAAGTATTTTTTTCCAGCATCAATATACTTACGGCAATCAGCCTCGTCTGAGTGATCGTTACAGTCAAAAACACCATCACACTGGTAGTAGGTGCTGATACACTGGTCTCCACTTAGACATTTAAACTCTGTGGCACTGCAGTTATATACTACAAAATTTAAAAATATTGAGTGTTATTTATTTATTTTACAGAGCTACAGGTGCTAAGTCTGATATGGTATCAATTCCACTGAAGACCATAATTTCCCTGAGGCAAAGAAAATGCAGTGACTTTGTAATTCATGGAAAATAGAGGAAACAGATTTCAGCCCTCCATAAGCAGCCCAGACATCAAAAGCATCACAAACAGGATTAATTTATTGATAGGTTTATTATGCTGTCTTGGAGCTGGTAATATGAGATCACCAAAGACTCCTTTGGGGGCAAGTGTGAGGAAACAATAAAGAGGCATTCAACAAAGAAAGTTACACTTACTGCAGTCATGCTCATCAGCACCATCTATACAATCTTTGTCTCCATCACAGACATAGAATGGGTCAATACAGCGATGGTCTGGACACTGGAATTGCCTGGGTTCACAAGTACCTGTGAAAGCTATTAAGAATGACAATACATGCAGATGTGTTTCTTTCCTCTCTTTTGAAAGCAGCATATTGCTGAGAAAGTAGGAAAACATTATCCCTAACTTGCAGCTCATAATACAGCAACTAGCAATCATATAAATTATAACCACTAATAAATTAATATCAGGTAATTTTTCATTTATATGTTGGTTTGGGCTCATGGAAAATAAACAAAAGATTCCACGTAGTGGTAAATAGCTCAAAAGAAAGTATATGAAAAAGCTACTGTCTTACTTCTGGTAAAAACTTCCACATTAGCCATCAGTGAGATCACTCATGAAGCAGGTGTTTAGAACATCTCGGCTTTAACTGCTTTTTGCTGTTTACGGTGAATGATGTTATGCAGCACCATGATTATGATTATCACATTTGCCCCTTTTAATTAAGTATTTCTCTGCAGTCTACTTGGCCCTGAAACTTCAAATTAGACAAGTTTTCCACATCTTAAGGACTACAAAACATCAGTCTAAATTAGATACTGGTCCTTTTTTCCCAATTTCATATATCATCCTTATGCCAACAGATATATCTATGAAGATATGCACAGCTGACTATAAAAACAGCAGATATTCATGATACTCACTGCAGTTTTTTTCGTCTGAGCCATCACCACAGTCATTATCAGTATCACATAGCCATATTCTTGGAATACATCTTCTGTTATCACAGGTGAACTGGGTTGCAGGGCATGAAGAGGGTCCTTCTGTAGGACAATGCAATTCATCACTGCCATCAAAACAGTCGTTATGTTTATCACAATGCCAGCGACCCGGAATACACTGTCCACTGGCACAGGTAAAAGCTGAAGAAGCACAAGTATTGTCTGAAAAAAAAAAAAAAAGTCTTCATAAAGATCTTCAAAACTTGCCTTTCTTGCAACAGTTATCAGTACATTCATTACACTTAGAGAATGCCTAAAATATGCATCAAATTCTAAAGTGCACATTGCTTAGAATTAAAATGTCTGTTATGCAACATGCTGCAGAACTGAACAGAGTACTTACGAGCTTTTTTTAAACCACAAGAAGCAGTAAAAAAATTAAACAGTTTCTAAAGAACAAGAAAAGGAACTTCTTCTAGTAACTATTTGCTTTATACTTTTCCCCAAAAGATTTTCTAGTTATTCTAAAATGACCCATTAATAAGAAACTGTTTATACTTCAGTCATGCTAGTTAATCCTGTGCATTAGGGAGCACATTTTACTACTCTGTCCTATGTTATTGTTCATGATTTAAAATAATTAACTCTGAAGAAGCATCAGATAAGTCATAAAAGCCTCTTTGATATCTTCAGTATCTTACCCTCTCTTCAATGCCTTATCAACTGTGATTATCCCACTGTTCTCTCATTTACTCGAACAACAAAATATTTTGTGTGAAACACTCTACTGTAAAGCCAGGAAATGAACCACTGTGCTTTTAATTTACTCAACTGTTAAAATCCAGGTGTAACAAATAGATCAGCATTGCCCAAATATTACAAAAAAACAAATCTTTTCTTCTAATGTTAAGTGAAATAAAAGGTGCTGCTATTATCTTCGAGGAAGGTTAGGCAATGGTTTTATTGTTTTTCTTATGGTGCTATTTTTTAAGTGTCTTCATCTATACTAAGATGGCTTGTTCCTCTCCATGCATCCAAATTAGGCAAGCTATTGATATTCCAATATCTTTCAAAATTTACAAAAAAATAATAAAGACAACATTTTTCTTTAGAAAATAAAATTTTCTTACTCTGTAAATAGAATTTTGAGAATAGCGAGACATGAATATTTTCACGCATAGTTTAAGTGGCTGCTAGTGAATCCTGTATTACTACGATATAATTTCCAAAGTAACTAATTATATTCCAAGTAATTTTGAATTAATACTTCTTAACTTGGAAGAAAATGTAGAAAAATCTTTTAGAGGTAAAAAACCATCTTGTTACACTGAAACAGAGCAACATATCATACAGACAGGGCAGAGTACATACCTGTAATTACTTCATTACTCAAAATATTAATCAACTCTGCAAACACACTAAACTGTTTTAAGTTGTCTCTTCCACTTGTCGTTTACAATTCCAATACAATTTGGGCATGTCTTAAATTTCAATAGTTACATCATAAAATAAGCATCTTAATAAAAAATAATATGAAAAATCTTACTCAGTTCTGGGATCTTCCAAAGTAACTAATTTCTCAGGAAGATTTCAGGATTTATTCACAGATGCAACATTAAAAAATTGGAGTTTATACCAATGAAGCCATACTGAGTCATTAAATTTCCTGAACTGCAAACAAGGAACACTAACTGCAGATTACAGGGATTACTTACTTAAAGAACCACAGTTTTGTTCATCACTGTTATCATGGCAATCATCAACACCATCACACTGATAGTGTCGAGGCACACATCTTCCATTACCACAGGAAAATGAGTAGGAGCCACACTGCAAAGTGGGTGGCTCATTGGATGGATCTTCAACGCATGCCAGCTGATTCGGAGCCAGCTTCATGCCATAAGGACACCCACAAACTCTCTGAAAGTTTGGTACTGGGAAGCAGAAATGGCTGCAGTCTCCATTGGGATTTGTTCCTCTATTACAGTAGTTAGAGCCTTAAATAGTGATAGAGAAGATCAATGCACACACTACAGATAACATCTTTGCAACTATTAAAAGTACACAATAACTGTAAAAAAAAGTGCTGTAGCAAGTCCTCGTTTTGCATACACTGCACAACAAGGTCAAGCTCATCAACAGCAATAGTAGCAGTAACATAAAAGAAGTGTTGCATTCCATGTACTCTTCCTGACATAAATGTTTATGGAAGATGAAAACATACAATTAAATTTCATCCAATTTTCTGACAATTTTCAGCAACTGTCTGGAAATGAGTATACTACCACAAAAGAGAACCTCTGTCTGACCAAGGCTGCGAGATCAGATCCAATCTTTTGATACCAAGTAGTCAGGGAATCTTAGATTTAATCATATGCTTGATGAGCTTATTGGCTGTTTCACAAAATTAACTATGGTACCAAATCTTTGGCTTAGATCACACAATCGCATAGAATTTGAGAAAATAAGAAAATAAGGAAAAATTAGTGATTTATACATAGTAATTACTTGAAGAATAGTAATTCGATTAAAAAACATTTACCCAATTCCTCAAAATAAATAATTTAGTTTAAATAAAACTTCTACTAGAAAAGGAGAAATATGAAGTTGTAGTTGGTGATACAATTACACAAAACACAATGGAAACATAATTTCATTTTGTTTGGTTGTTAAGTATGGTAACAGAAGGGGTAGAGGGAAATTGCATCCAGCCACAAAGCAATGACTGGATGCAATAAAACAACAGATTTAAACAACTGGAAATAAACAACGTGTGATTGCAAGTGCCTGTGCTGCCTCCTGTGCGTGTCAGTTATGATTCAGTGAAGCCATTCGTAGACTTGAAACTGGAAATTTGCTGCCCTGACATTTTGTCTCTTATTCTCTATATCACATCCTCCCTCTGCAGAAGAAAGGGGCTCACCTATTTGGGAATGAGCGTCGTATGCTTTAACATGCATAATGTTACTAATGCCCCTCCTAATAATAGTCATTTCTCCTCCATCAGACTTCCTTACTCGAACTATTCCACCAAGCCTCCAATCAGTGAAATAGGCATAACCTGTTTTGAAAAATATTTGACAAATTATACAGAAATATGCCATGAAAGATCAAGTATGATAAAAAAAACCTTAGAAGACTTTTCATGAAAATTTAACCATTTTTCGTAATTATTTAATGAAAAAGACAAAAGGACCATCACCACTTATAATGCTGTCAAAGTGAGCCTTCAATCACAGGCAGACATAACTTTGGGAAGCCTTCTCAAATTTTACTGAAATTGGCATATAACAAACCCAACTAGAATTTCAAATTCCAAGGCAAATTTAAGTAATTCATTAAGACTACTTCACAGAAAATTGTAGAGTATTTTTGAAGATATTTTTATACACAATCAAAAAGGGTCACGTACTGACATCTTTCTTCAGACACAACATAAATCCAGTAATAAACTTTACATATAATTATTAGAAAGCCTGAAATGTTGACCATCTCTGGAGTGGTGATTCACTTTGTCTGTTCAGCATGAACAGCTCACCTTGGAAGCTATAATTAGTACAGCATATCTGACTTGTTGCACTACATGAATTACCTGACCTATCTAAAATTATTTTAAAATAAATATACATAAAACCAGTTCTAAAAAGAAGCAAGAAGTACTAAATACATATTTTTAGTAGAAGCTTTCAAGAATGCTTTTTTGGGAAAATCAGTATTGAAAAAACTGCAATTTTATGTCATGAACTCACAGATCACCATATGAAAAGAATAACCTGTGATAATAATAGATAATATTTTCTAGTGCCAGACTTACCTCCAAAAATTGTAAGGCCAAATGGGTGACTCATCTGAGTAATATGTTCAAGAGTCCGTCTGTCCAGCCCATCAAAGGTGCTGTGCTCAATTTTGTCAAAAAAAGCATCCACCCAGTACAACCTCAGAGAACTAGAAATAATGAAAATGTTATATCTTTTTAAGTGAGGTTACATCCATTACGAAGCACTAGCATTTTCTTAAATAATAATCTTCAACTTACAAGAAGCTACTGGGGTGTGTGGGGAGGGATTCTGAGAAAACCTTATATTTTAAGGCTTTTTAACCAATTGAAAGATAAGGTCTTCAAGAAAAGAGTGCCAGTGCATGCAATCTGACATCATTGCTTTATTTTTACTCCCTAACAGTTTAAAGGAAGAAACATATTAGCTCAAAAACGCTTCTCTGCCTTCTGTGCTGCCCTTACCTCCAGTCAATGGCAAGGCCATTAGGCCAGCCTAGTGTTGTATTGACAATTGGCAAGGCATGGGATCCATCGCTCCAGGCCCTCATGATTTTTGCCGGACGGAACCAATCTGTCCAGAATATATACCTGAAAGGACACATGTCAGAAGACACATAAATGAAATTATATAATGTGATTAAACAGAGCAAACATTTGAAACAGCATTAACATTTTTCTTTGTATGACATCCTTTGAATAACTTTAAAAAATACCATTTTGTGTTGTCCCTCTCCTCAATTGGCAGTAGTACTGACAATTCATATTTATCCTCTATACAACCACCAGAATCTTTGGAGGTATTTTGGTCCTTTAGATATAAAATATCCATTACTTGGTTAAAATTGTTAAGGCTCTTATGTAATTACTGACAGAGAAATAGAACCAATCAAAAATGCATTTTCCAGCATGAATACTACAAACAATTTTCTCCTGATCCATTTAACTTATGCTTACAGTCAAAAAGTTGAAGTTAATCTTAAATAATTTTATAAAGCAGCAAACCAAAAATGTTGGGCTATCCAAGGATCCAGGTTCAACATTATTGTTTTGAGATTACTTTCAAAATAGTGTATCTGGTTACTCATGAAAAATCAATATCCGAGAATCAAGAAATTCAGTTGTACAACATTATGAAGCCAAACTATGCTGTGAAAGAAACACTGTCTTGGCATTGGCAGAGAACACAGAGTATGGAATTTGAAAGTAAGCATTTCCATCAAAGAAAAGCAGGGCTTTATTTTGTGTATGGAGTCACATATTTTAAGGTCTGTATCAAATACAAACAGTAGTATCCAATATGGTTCAAATAAAGAAATTCAGAGAGATAAAACTACAGAATCAATGTTAGCAGTCTGGAAATTGAAAGTATATTAAAACCAATTTAGCAAACTCCATCTTTCAACTAGGAGAAATAGCTTTGTAAGTGATATAAAGAAACCAAGTTCTTTTGCCTTTTTATCAATGAACAGGAGTAAAAGGAAAAAACCATAGCGCTTTTAAAGAGAGTTCTTTTGAGTGCTTCTGTCATGTGGAATCTCTCTCACCATGCCCTTTCCTCTGGGTGCTGAATCCTAGGCTGGAATAAAACAAACAAAATAAAGACAAGACAACTGAAAAGAGATGGTATTTTGAAAAGAACAAAAATGTAGAATCAGATGTAAATCTAATCTCACCAGTTCTGTTCAAACCATGAATTTGTACATATAGTTTAAAATGAGAATCTAAACTTACCCAATAACAGGATGAACCACTATTGAACGAGGATTATTTAAATTCTGAACAATAGCTCTCCTGGATTTATCTGCCAGCCTCATCACACTAATGCTCCTGTATCGAGGATCTGTCCAGTAGAGATTCTTTGAGATCCAGTCAAAAGCTAAATCTTCAACACTTTCCACTCTGTTAGCAGTCAAGATCTCTCTTCCTAGAATTTATAACACACATAATGATTGTAAATGTTAAGGAACAGGGGAAATAACATGAGTGCAGTATTCTATTGACAAAACTTGTGGTTCTCCTTGGTAAAAATGCAACCTCTGTGCTACTTAATATAAAGACCAATAAGCCAGGGTAGGGGAGGGGTGCCCTTTGCTCTAGACAAAAAAGGTGTATGTCCACAAGCACAACTGGAAAAGAGGGGAAATAAAGACTAGCCAAAGGTCAGAGAAAAATCTGTCACTAAGTTTACACTGAAGGCTTTACAAATGAAGGTCAATGCAGTAATGACATCTTGCTCAACAGCCAGACTTTACCTACTCTTTGCATAGTAATGGTCAGCTGCAGTCTACCATTAACCTGACCCAAGGCAGCAAGCAAGTGCAGAAGACTATATGCTGACATTTGATCATCATTATAAATTGGAGAGAAACATTCTTTACACTAGCATAAATAGGATTTCCAAAAATCTCACTAAGTTAATAATCTTTTTCTGTATTACAGAATCATAGCAAACATCCTGCTCTCTAGATAGGGAAAGTAAAATAGAAACACAATTTCATAATAGTGAACGGCATAAATAGACTGGTGAGGGCAAATACCAGCTGTGAGAAGTAATACAAATAGTTAACTCCCAAATACATTCAGCAAGTTTGTCAAACAACAAGAGAATTCAACAAGCTTAATACGAGTTGCACAAACATTTTTGAGAAACATTTCCAGGTTACTGGAGTCACACTGAGATTTATCTCATAATGTGACTTTTCACTATTTTTTTTAGAAAAATATATATAACATCTCCTTACCATAATTACACTACAGTTCCCAAGCATGATTCTCACCTGAACCATCAGTCTTCTGTTTATAGATCATGTCTTTACTTGTGTCTGAAAAAAAAATTGTGTCATCCTGAGCAGAGAAGTCAATTCCAACAAAGTATGAAGGGCTCCCCGTTATAGGTATGATCACATCTTCCTGGGTGGAGAGATTGAATGGGATTCCCCGCACTGCCGTCTGGGATGAAAACAGCAGAAACTGTCTCACAGCTGTGAAAGGGAAAATCAGACACAGACTTTACTGATTCACGAGGGAGGACACCTGAGCATTAAGAAAACCATTGTTTTATTTTGACAACACTAATAGCCTGAAAGCAGAGAAAAGAAGAATGAGAAGATAGGCATTTAAATACTGACAAGATGTAACAACCGAGGAACAAAACCAAAATCCAATCCAGAATATTAGGTGATGTGGTCAAGTTTTCTACTTTCATTGTTACTGCGGTCCTAATACACTTTTAAAGCAAACATGCCTATGGAAGAAGAAATCATCTTCCGTAGTCTTGTCTTTATAACCATCTATAAAAAAATAACTCACAGGTTTTGTCGAGCCACCATAAAACTAGACAATACCTGGGGTAGCCAGATAAATGAATGGCCAAATACTAAAATTATAGACAACATATGTGACATACTTTGTCAGTAGACCGTCATAGTAAATGTGCATCAGTGACAATTCTGCACTCAAACAGGAAGCAGAAGATTGCTGATGGAAACACACAGCTCTAAAACTGTATCTATTATTCTTGCCATATGTTCAAAGGGAGAAGACTAACCTAATCTGCACAGTACTGCACAGGAATGCAAAATCTGCATATTAGCAAGTATGCATGCTTGATTTCAGGATTAAGAGCTCAATCATACAGCTGTCTACATATATTCCATATTTAACTCAAAATCCTCATTAAAGGAGGTGAGTTTAAGTTCTGGCTTGAAATGAACATCAGCAGAAATGACTACATTTAAAGCTGCCAAAAAGAGTTGTGGTGACAAGACAAAAAGTCCTCAGTATACTGAAGCTACTGAAGAAAGATGTTCCAGAAACAGCTCTAGAGCTAATAGAGTAGCTTGCAACAATTGTAAGGATTTTCTTACCAACACAATGTCGTCCATCCACGTGTAGGTCAAAGCCCAGAATACACCTACAGCGATAACCTAGGACATCATTATCTGTTTTGTGGCTGAGAACACAGACCTGTTCACATCCCCCATTATTACTTCCACAAGGATTTCTTACTGGAAAATAATACAAATATAATTATAACTTCCTCTACTAACCAAATGGCATCATTATCTTGATTTTTCAGGATTTTTCTTCAACATCCACAATAAATCATGTCGATTATGTGAGAGTTACATCACATGGACAATACACCCCACCAGTTCTACTGTGGAATGCACTGAAATCACATCAGAGGTAACCATCATTAAGGAATTCAGCTTATACAGAGACACTCAGCACACAGCATTAAGGCCATAATTTGGGCTATAGTCTTCTGCACATAGACCTACTACAGAACTGTATCTCACAGAATTAATTGAATACTGGTACCCTTTTCACTGCATTCATTGCAGTGTTGAGAAAAAAAGTCCTAAACACCAATACTACTTAAACACACAGGTTTGACTCCACCAAGTATCAATCTATTTATAAAGCTCTCCCTACTCTTGAATGCTGCATTTGACAGTTCATCAGCTACAGGAGTTGGATGAAACAGCTGGGTGTTAAAAATCAGCCCAGTTTTACAATACAAATTTATGTATCATAATTACAGCTCCTTACAGCAAAGTAAAAGTCTCATCATTTTCACCAGGTTTTGGTAACATACTTCCTAAATCTCCCTTCATAATCTACTTATGGTCTTACCAAATGGCTGCCTGGCAGCGTGGTAAACTGTCACTCCATAAGGTCTCAGTGAAGACTGGTAGATCACTTGAGGGTTAGACTCTGAAAATTTGTTAGCTTTCACCACTGCCATTTTGGTCCAATCAGTGAAATAAACATTGTGTTCAAATAAAGTGATTCCATATGGATGAGGAATCAGTGAGCCTCCATGAGCTACTGTTTTCCTGTTATAAAGATGATTTAACAGTATTTACCAAATATTACCTAGAAAATAACATTATTAACAAAAGAAAGGATACAGTATTTTTAATTCATTCACTGGTTTTTGTTTTAAGAGAGAAGCTACTAAAACACAAATTAAAAAGATCAAAGGAACTGAAGAGAAAAAGCTAAACATACACAGTTCATCATCCTAAAGGATACAGCAGTGAAAATAAAGAAAAAGTGTTAGCAAATTCCAAGAAAATACAGTGAGTAAAGATGAGAAGAGAAAATATACCAGCATTAATTTTATAATTTAGTAAGTAAAAAAATACATTGAACAATAGACCTGTCAAATAAGAAGAAGACTGTTTTTTGAAGTCAATACATAGAAGGTATGTTAAAGGGGACATTTTTTTCTTGTTTTGAGTAACTGATACTATTTAGAGACACAGAGATAAGAAGGCTTCTAAACAACTCTATGCTGTAAGACACACTCCCATAAAAACTCAAGGACTCCCTCCTTGCATGCTGTGAGGAGCATCATAACAAGGTGAAGCATGACTTAATTTTTGACAGCAAAGATTTATAAAATGTAAGAAAAGCATTTAATACCTATCACACATATTAATGTTTTGAAGTGGGATAGTTCATATATATTCATTCATGAAAAAAACGCAAAGAAATTATGATGGAAAATAATGAATACAATTGAAAAATAATAAAAAGTAAATGCTCTAAAAAATGTGTACTGTACTGGTGGACTATAAAATTAGGGCAAGAGGCATTCAAGGTCGAAAAAGAGCAAAGGATAATGAATTAAAAAATGTCTAGAAGCAGCATGACACCATAGAGACAAAGGTGCATCACATTCATTGTGTTGTAATTTTCATTCTTTGTGTATCTCGTTTTGTTAGAGAAATCTTTTTTTGAACTAGACATAAATAATCAGTGTATCTGTAGCCTCCAAGGAATAATATTTCACCTACCTTTGAAGTCCATCATAAGTTACAGTCTCAATGTAATCAAACCGGCTGTCAACCCAGTAAAGCCTCTTTGCCACAATATCCAGGGTTATGCCAGCAGGCCAGCCTAATTTTGTTTTTATCAAATCCTGACGATTTGTGCCATCCATGAAGGCCCTTTCCACTTTAGGATCACCAGACAAACTGTCCCAGTCTGAGAAAAACAAATAACTATAAAGAGATAAAAAAGAAAAAAGGTCACATTTCCTTGAGATTTTATAAGAAACGCCAGCGTTTCACATGGAATTTAAAACCAGCACCCTTACAGAACAGAATTTGTTTCTGGCATACTATGAAAACATTATACTTTCTACACAAAAAGTAATTTTCATTTTCTTTTATAGAATAAATCCATAAAGAAGCGTGCTTTCACCCAAAAGACCTCAGAAGTACTACTTTTCCCTATTAAATCACAGGCTTAAGTTTACTGCCAGAAATAAGCCAGTGACAAACAGTTGCATCATGAAAGCAGCAGCCATGACTACAAGTTGCATGAAATTCCTCTTCCCATTCTCTGAAGATCCATGTTTTCATGGTTCACATATACTTGTGAAGTATATGGATTAGGAGACACTAACTTTCCTGGCTTCATTCCATCTCTTTATTTCAGATAAATGGGTGGTATTATAACTGAAATCTTTAAGGATAATACTCCTCTGCAGGGCAATCCCACAGGTCCCATTTTCAGTGCTGCTCATGCACAGAGAACTCCATGAAACAGATTGCACACATTATAAATAAATGCATTGCACAGTCTTCTCATAAATTAAGGTGCAGAATAGGTTAGAATAGAATGCAAATGTTAAAAATATTTTATATCTGATTCTAAAATGACCACTCTTGCTGTTTCCTAGTTGTTTTCCATTTACACAGGGATAAGGGAATTTCTGACATCTTTTACCATTTTCTGATAAATATCACTTACCCAACAGTTGGATCAAGTGCTATTCCTCTAGGATTTCCGAGATTTTCAGCAATAAGAGTCACACGGTTTGTACCATCCAAGTTAACCATATCTATTCTGTTCACACTGGTCTCAACCACATATAGTTTATTGTTAACCCAATCCACTGCTAGATTTTCAGGTGTGTCAACTGAAATATTTAGAACTTCTTGGAAATCAGAGCCATCAATATTAATAGAAAAAACCTGAAAACAATATAAATATTGTCAGTACCCATATGATGTTTTGAATCACAAGTCACATTATATTTGTCTTTTATCATCACATTGATCACCAATCCACAACTATATCTGTATCTGCCAGCAGATACAAGCAAACTACCCTCTAAGTTATTTCTTAGGTAAGGATTTTTTGCAAAAATCTGGAAACCAATGCAAAATTGCAGAAGGCTTGCCTTCAACTAGCATTTCTGCAAATTGGACAAGATAAAAGACTAAAACAGTCTTTTGCTGTTTTGTAACAGTCTGTTAGCAAATGGTTAAAAAAAAAAAAAAAAAAGAGGAAAGGGCATTTGCTTTCCTGGAATCTAGCAAACCCCAGCATTTTTATTGATTGAAAACAAATGATTATGCTTTGGTAAAGCTCTCAATAGTGGCCAGAAACAAGAGAGGGAGCTCTTACTACAGCTACCACTAAGGGGAAATAGCAAAGTGAAGAAAGTGAGGGGAAGCTGTCCATCCTCACAGAAAGGAGGTCTCAGCTTGTGGTCTCCTTTATCTAAGGCTAATTTTAAGAGCATCCTGCTCCAGATAAATAATGCTGTTATTTTACAAGCAAGTTCAGAGCTACATGAAGTGAACAGTCCAAACACAATAGTTTTATGTATACAGTAATTGTGTGATTATAACACTGGGTAATATGAAAAGGTAGAATTATTTTTTTTTTTTGGAACAACAGCATGAGATTATGAGATTTGGAATGCATTTAAATGAAAAAACAGATGACCAAGCAAATATATGCAAGAAAAATAAGAGCTGAAAGAGTTGTATAATTTTAAATATTCTTCAGTTCCAAGTAACAATAATCAAGATAACCACTTAACTGTCTACTTTGTTCTTTGGAAACCTTTTTGATGAAAGAGCTTATGGGCATTAGGTTATCTGGCAGTACACTAAATGAGATAAAGATGACACAAAACACAACCCACAATTTTCTGGTTTAGTTTATCTTAACCTTAAAAAAGAAAAAAAAAAGACAAAAAATGCCCTAGTAATATCATTATTTTAAAACATAAGGTGGAAATACTCATCATTTAAGAAAATTCTAAATGCAAATGTTTTTGTCTAGAAAGTCTAGCTAGGACTTAATTAGCTTAATTAATCTTAATTAATTAATTAGGATTAAGCTATATTGGGCAGATAAAAAGGCAGCCCTGGCCACCTGGGGTGTGCAGGAAAAACCCCCATATTATCTTTTATTACAATGACAGAATAAATCTCCTGTCTCATAAAAGTGCAGATGTGACCCTGACTACATTCAGCTATTGACAAAGCAACTTCAGCAACAGGAACCTACTACAGCCACGATAAAAATGTCAGAACTGTGAACAAGTCAAAAATTGTGCACATAAATCTTGTTCTACTTAACAGCCACACAGCAAACGTTCTTTCCACAGAACCATCATGGAACTGTAGTGAGAACTATAGTTTTTATTAGGTGTCTTATGTGTAGGTTCAGAATTATGACAGTGACACCAGATTGATCCAGCAGTGGCATTAGCAGGAGCCAGGTCACAGATTCTCCTTCACTCTGCATGACAATCAACATGAGGACAAAGATTATGAAGTTTCAGCATTTGATCTAAGATTTCCTTTGGTTTCCATAAGTTATGCACAGAAAAAAAGAACAAGGGTGCCATCCAACTTCCACAAGAGTCTCCAGACTGTTTTTTTTTAAATTACTTTGCTCTAATGTGTTTTGAAGCTAAAATAATTACTCTTAAAAAAAAAAAGAGAAAAGTAACACAATATTGGCTCATTACACAAAATACTGTCAATATTTGTTATTCAAGCTCAATTACAGTGCCATTTGAAGTATATGAAGAAGTCTGATTTTTATCATCTTGGAAGGCACACAGCTTTTACATTTTAAATGATCATGTTTCAAAAATTACCAAGAAAAATTTGTTCCGCTTTGAAAGAATGTCTACTATTTCTCTTAATTAGTTTTTTGGACTCAGTCTCAAGTAAAATTAAAAGTTGCTCAAGACATTCCCATATAATAGGATTCTTTGTTTAATATGTCACATGTAATAGTATAGTTGGAAAAATGCAGTCATTAACATAAAACATTTCAAGGAGCTTTTTTGTTAGAAAACAAAAATACAGCCTGCTTTGGCTCTCAAAAATGAGGGCCTATCAACACATTCTGTCTCTTGAAGTTCTCTACTTCCAGGTACACAGAAATACATTCTTCGTGAAATTTCTACCAACCTTATCTTGCACTGTGTCAGTCCAAAAGATTCTGTGCAGGTAAAAGTGAAAGTCCACTCCCACTGCAATCCCGCGATTCTGTGACTGCACCAAAGTACGAAAATTCCTTCCATAGAGGTCTCCAATCAGTAAATCGCGGCCATTGGAAAAAATAATCGATGCAACACCAGCTGAAAGCAGGAGTGACAGAGACATGATTACCCTGCAGGCAAGATATTTTGCAAAGGGGCATTGCAATATATACATACTGGTTCATACACACTGGACACAAAGTTTTAAATAGATATTCGGACTACAATCTGTATAAATGTTTCTATGTGAGTACTAACTTGCTGTGATTTGCCTTTGGTTTGTATACTTGGAGCGAATCAAGCAGGAACATGTATTTAAAGCCATACCAGCTAAAACTTTTATAAAACCCCTGTGCAAACACCAAAAGACTATTTCTATTAAAGCTAAAATGAACCCAGTGAAACTGACCTAAATTCTCCCATTTATAAGAGAGAAATACTTAGAAAATGGTGAGCTGAAGACTGGTGGCTGAAGAAATAAGGAAGGGGGAAGGAACTGAGCAGTTCTTGCTTTTCTAAGAAACAAGACTGCTAATCAGTTATGCCAAGCAGGAACTCCTGTTCCCACCAATTCTCTGCAGGCAGGAGCACCTGCCTTACACAACAGCCTATTAGGACATTACATCTCCAGAAAGCAGAGCTTCCTGGGGCTTTCAGAACTGAGCAGGAGGTCAGGAGAAGGAGTCTACAGCTGATGAGGAACTGCACTCTGAGAGACAAGTATTCTTCAGAGGAGAGACTCTGGGACACTCAAATCCAAGAGCATGGCTTCTCTCACAGGCAAGTGCTTGATCTCACCATTCAGCAAAACCATATTCTGGCACAGTTCTATAAAAAATTAGGTTTCCTGATTTCTTGACAACACTAACTTACACAGAGAGCATGACAGAAACTGTCCCTCACAGAAATAAGATTTTTTTTTTTGTTCAGGAGTGCTCTGGCAATAACCTCCCAAACCTGCAGAAGTCAGGAGTGGTGAAAGCGCAATGGAGCCTATAAGATATTTGTTGATTAGAGGAGAAGAAGCCCTGATGAGGCAATCAACACCAACCTGCACACGCCAGCAGATACAGAGCTCTGACAGTTGCTGATATTCTGAAAGCTGTCCTGACCCTAAGTCCTTAAGGGCAGAGTTAAAATCAAAGAGAGCTGTGTGGCACAGATATTAACATTGCCCCATTTTACCTAGCTATATCTATTTGCTCAACAAGACACTTGGGGTGCACTAACCTGAAGTGTTGGCCCGACAATGCCGGTGATGCTCGAGGAAATAACCTTCCACACAGTGGCACTGGTGGTGTCCCACACGATCTTCACACAGCTGGTCACAGACACCCCACATCTGACAGTCATCAAAATCTGCCAGGTGAATAAGGTATATTTATAAAAAACACTCTGTATAAAATTCATGTCATAATTAAGAAGCTGCAAGTTCGTCCTCCCTGTTTGCTTTATATCTATTTGCAAAACTATAGCATGAAGAAAGTGAGTTTGCATGTTTTTCCACAGTGTTTCAGTTTGTATTTCTGGATAATAAAAAACCTGTGTTTCCTGCCCAAGGACCTACCTGCAATTCTGCCCCCCATGAAAAAATACTAACCAACCAAAAAAAAAAAAAAAAAAAAAAAGATCTAAACCCCACCTGCCAGGAGAAAAGGAAAAATCATTTGAAGGGATGTCATTGTCTACTTTCCACAAGACAGAACATGTCTATGAAGTATTTTTTCCTGCAAAAGATCTCTATACTTGGCACACACAAAGACTTGGCTGGATTTAAGCCCACTCTGAAGGTGAGCTCTACCTTTATTTTAGTGCAGTGCTTAAGCCTTTAAGTCCTACTGGAAGGCTGTGTATTAGTTCAGATTTAGTACCACGCTAACAGGTATCTGATTTACAATTAAAAGCTGTGCACCGTGCACCAGAATCAGTAAGAAAAAGCTCCTTTTAGCATGCAGAATACCATATAGGTAGAGTACCGGATCTGGAATTATACACTACTGACTGTCAGCCATTCCTTCATGACAAGTTTTGCTCTGGTCACAAATATATGCCTAGATTTCAGCAAACCAAAATACATTGACTCAGATTTACAAGCCAGAATCTGATAACTAGGTTTACAGGGCAGTGAAAAAAACAGAAGACTCACTGAGACTGCACCAGGTTTGGGAATGTGTCCTTCATGTATTTCCCACAAAAGCATGAAAAAATGGAGGAACTTTCATGCCTTATTTCTCTGCCTCTACAAAGAGCAACGATTGCACCTTATACAGCCTTAGGCCACCCACTATTCTCACAAATATAAAATCTCATTAGAGACTGAGCATCTGTAATGGCACAAACACCATAGCTTGGGTTGAAAACTCATAACAGATATTTACCCCTTTTCTTTTATTAGGCAGTGCTAACTTTCATGATTCTGAAGTTACTCAATTGCCAGCCACTGAGATAAATCATTTGTTCTACCAAGTTACAGCAGCTTTACAGTTACCCTTGCATTCCTGTAAATATTCTTCTTTTTCATGTAAATTATGTGCATACTGAAAGCCCACAGAAGACACAATCTTTCCATGATGCAAATACAAAACACCCTTTTTATTTTCAAGTGCAATGTTCTGCTGTCTGCATATACAGCCACTTTCCAAAAGTAACAATCAATTCAACACTATTAACTTTTCCCCGGCATGCAACACACCTTACTGAGGCAGAAACAAACTCTCTCTATGTAAACACTTAAAAACCAGTAAAAACTCTTGATAAACAGGACATATTTTTAAACCTAATCATGCTGTCACTATGTCTTTAAATCAAAGGAAAGAGGTCTTTATGATATCTCTCTGGTTTGTTTCTGTGCCACTGTGTTTTTGCTGCCATTGTGCTACTAAAATCTTCATACATTTGCTAACTCCTGAGATTTTCTCTTTGTCAGTACATCCACACAATTTGAACTAACTTGCCTTCCTGGAATCCCAGCTTTCCCAATGGGCTGAGAGAAGGTACTGGATATCTGTAGTCCCTGGACTTTACTCACCAACACAAGTACGACTGTCATTGCTGCTTATTGTATATCCTGCAGGGCAGTAGCACGTCCCTCCTGATGGAGAGGAGTGGCAGCGATACTGGCAGCTCAGCGCAGCGCAGCGCGATACGTCTGAAAGGCAAATGGAATGTTTCAGAAACACCTACTACAGAACAGCTTTCTGCCTTATTGAGCTACAAAGCCAAAGTCTTTTCTATGATGAGCCTTCAGTTTCAAGTACAGCTTCTCAAAACTAATCTGCAGAGAAAATTATGTACAAAGTTCCACAAAATCTCATACATTTACATACATGCAAGCAAGGGCATGGAACACAGAAGAGAAGGTACTGTTTTTAATAGGTTTTTAGAACAGAGTTAAAGGATAAGCATCAATCTTATATGAACCACCAATGGCAAGTGCAGTGTAAATAGGTGACCAGAGGAAGCCATCTGTAATGCCCCAAAACTTTCCATGGTTCCACAAGACCTACTTATGTGCGACACATCCTTGAGCTCCATCTATCGGTACATAAACTCATCATTTACTCTTCTATGTGAAAAACCCCTAGTATGTGATACTAAGAAGAATATGTATATCATTCCAGTGTATTAGAATATACTGTTTGCATTGTGTTCATGGACAAATGATCCTTTATCCTTTCGTTCTCCTGCTCTCTCTTTTTTCCTTCACTAATTCTACTTGTATTTAATAAACAATTCAGTGGCAAGCGAGTAATGATTGTAAAACACTTGAATTATGATTGTAAAACACTTGATAAAGAAGGAGGTGAAAGTCAGCATTTTCCTTTTCCTCAAATTCTTCTGTTAAATGCCTTGCTTGCAGCTCATATCTGCTGTAAGTACCAAACCACTCATAAAAGCAAGAGGTGCTTTTTTACTATAAACTTTCATTTCCTCTTATTTTTTCTGCCCTCCTATTCCAAAAGGCATGATTTTGTTGATAGGAATTTTTATCTTCCTAGAATTTGAAATACACTGGTCTTTGTCTGCAGAGGAATTTGATATTTGTAAGATTAGAGTGAAATTAACAGGAACTATGCATGCTCATGCTCATTGCCTCCAACATAAAAATGCAGTGTACCACTAACTGGAGAAACAGACATCCCAGGTAATAAGATTTTTCTTTTTTAATCCTAATCTTTAAAGTGAATTAGTCAAAGCTTAGGATATACTGATTCAATGCTGTGTTCTGATCAGCACAAATCATTACTTCTTACAAAAAGGGACAAACAGATATTGAAACAAAGAAGGCATGTAGCACACCTTTCCCTGACTTCACAAACATATTTTAGGGTATGGAGAGCAAGTTAAAATCCTTATTTGTGAAATTTCACATAGAAATTTCTAAAAAAAGAAATGGTCTCTTTGCAGCATATATGCCTCTTCCAGATCATCCAGTCAAAACAGTGCCAGTGAAAATAGTGAGCTTCCAAAATTTCAGTATTGTTTAGGAGACAAAAGTGAATGTAAAAAGATGTCGATGCTGATGTTTCTGCTATTCTGCATGTTTTTCATTCTAATACATACTGCAGTGTCTGCCTGCAGTGATGTTAGTTTCATCTTCTCCCTCAGGGCAGTCTGCAGCTCCATCACACACTTTCCCAATTGGAATGCAATGCCCTGATCCAGGACAGGCCCACTCTCCTGGGTAGCATTCACGGTGACCACTTTCTATGG
The DNA here is from genome assembly GCA_034509185.1 of Euphonia xanthogaster. NCBI lineage: Eukaryota > Metazoa > Chordata > Aves > Passeriformes > Fringillidae > Euphonia > Euphonia xanthogaster. The sequence continues at coordinate 18,974,398 of JAYDZK010000274.1, forward strand.
AAAAGAAAAACAAGAATAATGAAAAGTATATTTCAAATACTAAAATTTCTTCTCTAACAGCTTCCCAAAGCATCTCTATCCTTCAATATCCAGTTTCCATTTCTTGCACACAGCTGGGAAAGACTATAAAGAAAGATTATCTATACTTGTCTATGCTTTCTTTTACGTTCAAACTACAATGCCAACAATACTTGGGTAGACAACATATGAATCTCTTTCATTTTCTGTTTTGTTAGAAATGGTAACACCATTTAGCTTTAAACTAACCAGTGCACCAGAAAGGGAACTATTGTTTTGTGGTTTCAAAACACATAAATGCTATCTGGATAAAGAGAATCATGTTCATCACAGAAAAGGCCAATGAAAAAGAAATCTCATTCACACATTCATTAAGGCTTCTGTTTCTCACATGACAAATCTTGGCAGAATCTGAGTAAATTTCATTTTGAAACAATGGAGTTTGGTTATTAGAAGCCTTGTGTCTCTTAACAGATGACCTGAAAAATCTCCAAAGGCAGAAGAAGCAAAACAAAATATAAAAGAGAATATATAAAGAAAATATATATATTGCTATATGCTAAACTTAGTTGCATCATATTCAGTATCACAATAATTCTCACACACAACAACAAAAATATTTCCAAAGTTAAAAAAAGAAATAAAAATGAAGGTGGAGTTCTAAGGTTTTAGAAGAAATCAAAAGTATTTAGAACATCTTGACTGGTCTAAATTTCATAGATGTAGGTAAGTGTCATCTTCCTCTGAAAATACCATTGGAAGTTAGCAATAGTATTTACCACATCCTCTTTCATCTTCATTGTCTTCACAATCATCATCTCCATCACAAATCCAGCTCTGATGAATGCAACGGCCACTTGGGCAAGTGAAGAAGTTGCCTCTGCAAGTTGCATAAGCTAAAAAAAGAAACATAAGAAAATCTAATTGCTCTAAGCAGCTAAAAGGTTAAAAATAACAATATTGTCTCATATACAGTAATTTATTATATTGCTTAAAAAATTAGGCAGTTCCATATTTTGTATGTATTGCAAACACTGCTGGTTTCTTCGTATTTAGGTATGAATTCCTTTTGGTTCATGCTGAAATTAAGAGGATGACAACAACGTAAGTGTAACTATATGTATTAAGACTGCCACTCAGTCCAGCAAATTCAAATAGTAATGACATACCCAGGAACCTCACAGCAAAGACAAAGTCTACCAAAGTAGCACTGTAATTTTCATCCTTCTGTACAGAAGAGTACTTGTAGAACAGTGATTAACTTTTGATGGCTGTACAGCCAAGCAATCTGCTTCCTGCTATCTGCTTGAACCAGGTCTTAATAAAACAGTTAGAGAAAGTGGGAAAAAAAGAAACATCATACTGCAAGAGTTTTCATCACTCCTATCTCCACAGTCATCATCATGGTCACAGATAAAGGCTTGCGGGATGCACTCTCCATTAGCACACTGGAACTGCGTACTGGTACATCCATGAGCTGAAAAAGATTTTAGCACAGAAACAGAAAATCTATTTTACTCCAAAAGAAGGTCCATAAAGCAAATTTGTTTGGGATCACTCTACACAGGGGACTTACTGCAATTAGCTTCATCAGAAGAATCTCTGCAATCAACTTTGCCATCACATCGCTGGCTTGCATTAAAACATGCTCCATTTGCACACGATAACTGTTCACATCTTGGGTAGTCTAAAATAAAAAATCCTTTATATTAGCATGAAGTTAGACTATAATGAGTCATATCCACCTAGCGTCAACAGAATATCTTGGTTTAAAGGAAGAAGGGAATACAAAACTCCATTACTAGTAGTCCTATACTAGTAATCCATTTATACAGTATACTCTCTTCTCCAACAGATATTAAAAAATATTCTCTAGATGGATGCTACAAAAACTTGCAAGCAACAAGAGAAAAATTTAATGCCTTCCCACAGTCCAAAAAGATTTGTAACCCAAACAGTTTACAATATGATAGAAAGCAATGGAACATAAAATGAGAGCAAGCAGTGAACACTTGTTTTATTTCTTTATACCTCAGTTTTACACTATCCTGATCTTAATAAAAGTATTTAGATAGCAAAGGAATTCCTGAAATTTACAGTCCCATGTCCTCTTCAAGTGTCTCGAGTTCTCAAACTCAGAGACCTCAGCTTTTAATGGTTTTGGACCGATTAAGCCAAGGATATTAAGTTTCCAGGTTCCATGAACAATGTTAGAACCATTGCTTTTTATTACTTGTTTCCTCTTTCACAAAAGAAAACAGATTCTGCAGAAATAATTACTGTTTAGGTTTTGGATATTCTACTTATAGAGATGACCTATATGCAAATGCAAGGGATTGTTTCAAATGTTTGAAATTAAAACAAACTCTGAGAACACTTATTCATACAAGCAGTCAGTGAGTGCAGTGGAAGTATCCAACAAATTAAGCATATGCACATGCTAGAGTTGAGTAGGAGAACATGAACCCATAGTTTATTTTATTGCTGTGTGGACAAAACTTCTATTTTTCAGTCAAATGGCAAGTAAGAAAGGAAATAATTGCTAATTTTAGAAATCATATTTCTCGAACCTTTGTCTCGATATAGAAGATAAATTAACTCGAAACACAGAAGAGCCAAAAACCATTTTTCACCTTTTAGATTTTTAGTTTGAATTCTTATCCCATTTTACTTTTCTAAGAGTTAATAAAGCAGATAGAGAAGGCTCTCACTTAGGCACATTTTCATTCATATTTCATTGGATTCCTTGGAATCCAAAACATGGGTTATAAAATTGCTTCAAGCAGATTTCAAGAAACCTGCAATTTTTCCAGACTGTGGCAAACTGTTTTGCTTGCTTCTGCTGTTCCGTGTATTATCAGATTCCCACGAAACTTCCATTACCTATGGAATAGGCTTATATGATTTTAACTGTTAAATGCTAAAATGAGAGGATAAGTAGCTGTGTTCATGTCCACTACAAGTCCAGCCAGACTATCTCCCCAGCTGATTCATGTACAGTTCATTTGTTTTCACTGCAGTTAATATGAGGTGGCAACCTGCACGTAGGAACAGTGTGCCTAAGCCAAGAACAGTAGTTCTAGATTAGCAGGGTTCCAGCTACAGCATTCCTGCCTGTGGCCTTCTAGTGATAGTTCCCAATCTTCCATTCTGAAAGTCTGACAATGCCAACATGTTCCCTAAGCATTCTTTGGTCCCACTTCTCAACCAGACAATCATCTTTCTAATACATCATTTTCTTGCTTCAGTTAGGCTCAGATAAAACTCATAATAACATGGAAATAACATGGATTTTGAAGTGTTTCTTCTGCCTACAGAAAAGACTAAAGGCCTGACCTGGGGCCAAGTTTTAAGTTTACCATGGAATTAATGCTTTTTCCCTGTCTGAAAGCAGAGAAGGCATCACAGGGAGGAACCATCAGGAGTTCTATGGGCCAGCAGAAACAGCTACAGCAGTACACTGTATTATAGGGCAGGTGGAAGAAAAGGAGGAATACAAGGTATGTACTTGTAAATGCACTGAAGTAGAAAAGCCTCCACGGGATGTATAATGGATAGTTTTGTAATTTTCCTCACTTTTCTTCACATCCCACAGAAATACCTCCAGTGATGTTCCAAACTGTTACCAATGGACTGATGTCAAGTAAATAAACAATTGAACCCGTTGCCTTGCACTGCCTGTTTCTTCAAGAATGCCCAGGCAGACTAAGAATCTAGCCAGTAATAAGATTTTTTTTCAAGCTTATATTAAACTCCCTTACAAGAAGTAAAACTTTGTCAAAGTCTCCTCTCCAGCAGCAGGTCTGGAAATGCCCTCAGGCTTTTTCTTAGCCAAAATACTTCTACACAATCTGTCTCCCTGATGCATGCCAACACTTCAGTTGCAAAACATAAATAAGTGGCAAACAGCAGCACAAATGACAGATGAAGCACCTTGCTCCTTGTAATTTTGGGGCAATGCTTGCGAACATATTTAATGGCATCTTTCAATGGACGCATGGAAGATGTTTGAAACCTATGTCACAGGGATTGCTAAACCTGCATTATTTTGCAGTCTGCCTAACACTTCTGTTCTGCAAGCTGGAAATAAATCCATACAAAAACAGCAACAGGAAATAGTTGCAACTAGTATTTGATTCAGCACAAGCTGATTTCTGTCATTGTCAGCAGTGCAAGCTTCTATAACCCTAACCCATGTTACAAGGAGTAGAAATAAAAGGAAAAGAAAAAAGGCAATTTCCTACTAACAAGTGTCTTTTATCGCAACATGTAAAAACATTTTAGAAAATAAAGTTAATTAAAACTGTTTGGTTCACTGCCATGAGTCACCACCTCACAGTGGTCAAAGCACTGCCCAGACAGCTCACAGCCTACTGGAGACACCAGGAGGGAGATTTACTCCAAGCGCAAGAGTCCTATGAGCTGCATGATACCAGGCAGTGTTCATAGCAGAGATGCTTTCAGAGCTGGCAGAGAGACCAGACCCTCCTTCCTGGCCTTATTTCCTGATTTTGATCCCTGAGACTCTAGTCTTTGGCTGCCTGCCTTAGATTGCTCCAGTTTAGCTACTTCCCTGTCCCAAACTATTCCTGGCAGAGATACTTCCTTCAGCCTGAACTTCTGCCTCACCCTTTAACTGCTACATGTAATTTGTCCAACATCCAGAATTTAGTCTCTGACTATGGCCTTTTTCTTCTTTCTTGGACTACATCCCTTATGATCTCCTCAGTTCTTGATCTCTGTTCACTTTCACCCTGGTCTCTGCAAATTCATCCCAGAGCTGGCTGCCCACTTCCTGACCACAACAGCTATTTAGCATACCAAACAAGAGGCAGGAATTCCCAGGTTAGGCAGCTGAACCTATGGCAGCAGCTCAACATCAAAATTAGAATCAAAAATCCAGTGTATCTTGGAAAACACTCAACCCACTAGTGCTGAACAACATGTCTTTAAAGTACTGCCCCTTTCTCCCTCACAGCCTCAGTGAGGTAGTGCTCAGCTGCCAGAGCAGTATCCAGAAAGGTTATTCTGTCAAGCAAAGCAAAATGGACATGGCTGGGATTTTCATTTCTCAACTATGAAGCTGAGGCAGGAGAGAGAATTCTATCTTGACTGAAAGAAATAAAGTATGTAACAGAAAAATTACACCAGTATTGCCGGCATACTCCCAAAAAGTGCTTGCTACCCCAAATAATCTGCCATTTCATTCTGTTTCTAAAGTTTTAAAATTAAAGTATTTGCTAGCTGCTGACTATTCTAAAAGCTAGAAAACAGCCTGATATGTGCATTCAAAAAAACCTAAAAGCCATGATTTTATGAAATCAAAACAGCTTCAGCACACTAATTGTACGACCTGTAGCTGAAGCATTTGTTCTGATATTTATCTTAGTCTCTGCATGGGCAGTTTTCCCTTGCTGTTAATCCCATTAGCAATAAAATGGACTAAGGCTCTGAATTCCTTTGTTCTGGCTTTTTACATGTTTAATTGCAGACTTACTTTATATTGGTGACATTTTGCATTTGGTTACTTTCTTATATAATGTAACTTATTCAGGACTAAAACTTTATCTTCTTTACAATCTAAATCTGCTTTCAGACAGATGAGTGAGTGCAAAGCATAAGTAAAGAGACCTAAGTTTCCATTTTATGTTATGCTCCATGAAACATCAGAATCAATTATAAAATAGCTTTATTCTTTTGTTGCTCATGGATGTTTCACTTTTATTAATGAAAACTTTCAGTTCAAATTTAATAAGGTGAATTTAGCGACAAAGGAAAAGGCCAAAATAATACTATTCCTCTTACACTTGTTTATATCAGATAACGTGGAAAAGGAAATACATTAAACAATGGGGAAATGAACATTCAAAGCAAGTATTAGAATTTACTCCGAAACTAATATGCTAGTACACTAATCTGTACTATACAGTTACTCATAAAATCCCCCATTTGTAAATTTTATTTTATGGCTTCTGTTGAAAGTCCCAGGCCGTGCAAAGACAAAAAGGGAATAAAATTAACCAGCCTTCCTCAAGAGTCTTGTCATTACATTCTTTTTGGATCCTCTTGTCTTCAGCACTGTCACATTTCTTTAAACTAGTCTAACTGCTTTCAAGGTTCCAAGTCACAGTCATTCTTCTGTCTCAGAGGGACTGTCAACACATATTGTAATAAGCCAGAGTGGAGGCTGTTGAATGACAGGAGGCAGTCCCTCTCCTTTGGGCTAAATATGCTGCCCCCACAACAGTCATGGGGCCCATTTGGTGATGCAGCAATGACACCCCCACAGCAGTAGAGTGCTACTGTTAATGTATCCAGAGGGCCCTTTCCTAACTGCCTTTTTAATTTACCTGGCTGAGAATGTTAAACATGAAATAAAATGTGTACTTCAATTTTCAAACATCAAAGCAGCTTCTAGTATGAACAGAGTTTTAACTATCATCCTTAGGACTCCTCTCCCAGACTGACACAGATTTTCTGCATTATAACAATCACACATGGCACCTGGCTGTTCCACACTGTATTCAATGACTACTCACAGGTATTTCAGAGATGCTCAGGAGTTCCAGCTCTTTAATTCACAGATAATACATTTTAAAACCAGATATCTTTTCTTCAGAATTTTTTTCATGTGTGACAGATTTACTAAATTAAGTTAACAACTTCATTTCTTACTCTAAACTTTAAGAGGAAAAAAATGCCAATCTACAGAAGATATTCTTCCAGCAATGAGATGGGGTACTTTGGATCTCGGCTTTTAGCCATTTGTATTGGTGACCAGAAGTGACTGTGGGTCTATCACATGAAAATATCCAAGCTGGATGATTTAGCAACATTTTATTCCAGAGTATCATATAGTCCTAAACACCCTTTCATTCTACCTAGGGACAATTTCAGCCATTTGTGAGTCAAGGATAAACCACATTAGTAGTCAAATGACCATATAGTCTTCCTTTACACAGCATAGACATATGCCCTTTTTTCCTCTAAGCACAGCCATTATAAAAATTTAATTTCTTGCTTCTTTGTCCATCCATTACCACCCCAGCCTCTTCCCCCACCTCCTGCCCTGGGCCTGGTTCTAAGTGGAGTTTACAGTTTTGTCTGTTCCCCAAAGGCACTCTATGTTCTAACAGCTGGAATAGCAGCTTAAATGTTAGAAGTCAGTTTGTGTGAAGCTTTTCCTTAAGATTAACAATGAACAGACATGCCTGTTACACACTGTTGTGTAGGTATTAGACAAAAACATTCCTGAAAAACATGGCCTCTATTCTGTGGCCAGCTTTCCTTTCCATCAGTATCCAACCTAGGCCAGAATTCAGGGAGACTGTCACCAGACAGGCAACCTCAGCTCTGGGGAAGGTAGAGTGAAAAAAAACTACTTGTCCATCTGCATTTTACTGGCACAATATAAACAACTCATCTGAATACAATATGACTAAACCATCTCCACAAGAAGCTGCAGTCTAGAATAAAATGCTTTTAAAGAGATCAAATATCCTCAAAAAAGTCATTTGGAGTCAAATTTTGCTTTTCTGTACAGGCTATAACTACTACAGATTTTATATGGAGTATGCAAAAACAACTAGGAAAACTTCAGCAAAGTTAGCTCCAAGTGTCCCAAGGCCATAAGACAACTAAACATGGTTGCCTTTTTACAGTGCAATATTAATTATCTTTCAGACAATGAGAAACAATATGACCTGATCCTGTGCTGACAGTTTGCACTTGAGTTCTGTGGTAAGAGATCTGTATCAGAACATCAGCTCTAATACACAGAAGAATCTGAAATGAAACTCTTGTAACAAAAAGCATATTGTGGTCATCCTGTCTATCAACAAGCCCTTTAATCTTACAAATGAATTAAAATGCCACAGAGAGATGAGATGAAACCAGATCTCATGCTAGGAGTTAACACTCACGGCAGAGTCTTTCATCTGTCCCATCGGTGCAGTCCTGCACGCGATCGCACCAGTACGCGCCGGGGATGCACTGTCCATCGGAGCACGTGAACTGCTGACTCGAGCACGTCCGCCCCGCTGCAACAAACAGGCACACTGTCAGTCTTTCCTGTCAACCAAGGCTTCTTATCAGGAAAAATATCTTCCTTCCTCTTTAACTACTTCATCTCTCTCATAAATATCAGTATAACACTTTCTCCTGTGTATCTTGGTGCATTCAAGAGGATTAAAGAACACTTGACAAGCATGTAGCAGACAGCATAGCTCTGGGAGGGCTCCTGCAGTCTGCAAGGTCACTGCTTTTCTCCACTCAAGAATTGAACTAGGTTAAAAAGTACCTCCCTGTAATTATTCTGCCTAAAACATTAAATTACCAATTCTCACTGATTTAAAGTTTTATTTTATTTACTGGGTCAAAATCTATCAGTAACTCCAAGTTATTCAGTCAACTGGAATGTCACAATGTAAACACAGCAGTTGGAGGTAAGGCACCGCTTTCTAATACAGCCAGGGCCTCAGCAGTCAGGAATAGTTTGCATATGTAACTAATGGAGGATTGAGAATGATTATGTCTCTTCTCTTGATAGCTGTCAGGAAAAAGCTATCACATAAAACTGTTCACTTCTACTTTGATTCCACTACAGCTAAATTACACTTCCAGTTCTTAGGCAAACTAACATGAATCTGTGAAGATACAGTTGAAGGACAGGCTTCTTTCTAACTTTCCCTTCCCTCTGCCCCTGCACATTGGTTTCTTTCAAGCTCATGTGGTTTCTCAACATCATCCCAGTCTATACATTGGCATCTTGTCATCTGCTGCTCTGCAGGGGCTCTCTCAGCCGCCTTCTGTCAGCAGTGTTCCCAAAATAAGATCAGCTACTGGGATACTAGTGTCATGAGGAAAAACAAGAGCATGACAGTAAAGAAAAACAAATTTCTGCATTTATGACTTCCAGAGCTGTCAGACAGTTTTCCCAAGAAAAAGTTTTAATATTTTGAGGAAAATCTCCTCTAGCTTTCGCAAACACTGAGATATAAAGTCCCTTTAGAAGAACAAGGACAAATACCAGGAGATGACTCAAAAATGGCAGCAGCACAGTGCCACTGGGTAGATACTGGCACTCATGATTAACCAGTACATGGTGAACAATGTTACAGTGACCCAGTTCCAAGGTCAAATTCAGAGCTTTTGCTCATTTTGCATTTTGTATCTACAGATTCTTTAGTTAAAACATAACCAGCAGTTGTGCTGACTCCTTCTCAGAATAAAAGGGGAGCAAAAGGTAGTTATCTATCATTCAAAAATGTCCATCCTCAGTGGACTAAGATGGAAACAAGATACAAAAGCAAAAACCAAGTCTGCGAGCAAAATCCTTCCAAAATAAACATTTTAACCTCCCCAAGGGTTGGTGAGTAGCTCCAGAGCTGTTCAGTTCAAAGAAGTTATCAAAAAATTAGACACACAATCAAAATGAAAATAAATTAATCTTATCTTCATCACTTAGAATAACTTCTAATACTAGAAATGACAGGAAAACCATCCTTCAGAACACTACATTTGTTCTCTTGTCTTCTGCAATAATGCAGAGAATGTAATTTGGTGCAGTAATCAGCTCAGTTCACCGTTCACCACTTTGGCATGTACTTATAGCCCTTCAAATGCTTAGTCATGAAATTCTAAGCCAGAGTAACATATTTTATTTGTCTGTCAATACTAAGAAAAGAGCAAAGCCTATGGTTGTGGCAGTTAGGCTGTTTTCTTGATCTGAACTGCACTGAGAACACTAAACACTTCACTTGCAAACAGCAATTCAGACATGAATAATACACTGTTCAGCACATTTAAAGTGAAATACTAATCAGAATTATGTTCTAAGTTTAGGCTGTCCAAATGATAATGAAAGACTAGACTCCCACCAGACACCAAGACCATAGATATCTCTCCTCTCTGAGTGTGCGAAAGAATGGCTCTGTTAATTCTAAATAATAATGCTACTAATAGCATTGCTGAAAATAATACAATACTGGCCAATGTTTGCTGACTATTGATAATTCCTCCTGTTTTATATACAAATATATTTCAAAGTCATCTAAAAATAATTAATTTATATATATATATAGTTCTGAGATGCCACTGTGAATTTTGCTAGCCAATGGATAGAGCACATACATGTGTGTACATACATATGAGTATTTCACCACTTTTTAATGGTGAAAATTACTAAACTTTTTATTAAGTATAAAACTAGTATGCACTTTATATTTGTTCTCTTTTTAATTAAAAGAAGCATGAGTAATTTTCAGATTTCAAAACCTGGAGATATCTTTTTAGACATATTTTCTGTATTTTATCTACTTCAGACTATTTTATTTCTGGAAATATCTTAGACTTCTGTACTTACAGAAGGCTTGTTTCTCTACGTTCTCAATATGCTGCCATGAAATTACATTATTTCACAAAGCTGGTATAACACCGGAAGTCAAAATACTTACGACATTGTTGATGTTCATCTGAGCCATCTTCACAATCCTCCTCATCATCACAAACCCATGACTGTGGAATACACTCCCCATCAGTCTGACACTGAAATTGATTTCCTTCACAGGTAGGTTGTGCTAGTGTAAGCAATGAAAAAAATTGTCATTTCACAGACATCTGTGAAAGCACTCTCAAAGAAAATAATAGCCTAGGGAAAAAGAAGGTCTAAGATTCAAGGGTCAATGAACTGTAAATTCCATGAGACACGTGAAGCATTTAACAGATCAAAGAAAAGGGACAGACCAGAGAGGTGAAAGTGGACCAGAGAAAGGATGCTCAAAGGCAAAATTCAGCCTTATATCCTCTCCTGGAGACACAAGCTCCTCTAGAAGGGAGACCCCAAAAAAGACAGAGCCCTTTTTTCACTTTGGTTTAGAGTCACAGTAGCTTCCCCAGTCTCACAGGGGGTCTGTTCAACTGCTCTCACTCCACCTCTGCTGCTTTATCCCTGGTAAGAACATGATCTCCCAAAACAAGCGCACGATTCCTCCCTGTGAATTCATGAGGCAAAAGTGAGGGTCAGACCAGAACAAGCTGAATGCTGTTGTGCCAGCTCCACTCTGTACTCTTCAAATAGACAAACAACAGGGAACCATCAAAGAGAAAGATCAAAATAAGTTTTGAAACTGCGTCACAGCTCACTCCATCCCTAGTTAATACTCCTGGAAGAATCTCTAGTACAACACAGTCCAGTAAACAGGACTCTGGTCTTGATCATCTCTGTTCTCAGGATTATGTTTTTGCAGAAAGACAAGATCAACTTTGTGCTCATGGGATGATATGCAAGCATAACTATCAATTTAACCAAAGCATGAGGGAGAAAATTAAAACAATGTGTAAATTTAGAAGTTGAAAAGTACAAAATAACATCAGTAGTAAACTAATTAGTGGGATAAAATTGATCACATACTACAGACATGTATTTCATGCATACTTTTTCCTGCTTCAAGAAACAAAGAATAATCTTTTAGTATGATTTGAACCTCAGATCAGTTTTAAACAATCTTGCTAGCCACTCATGTGCCTCACTACCTATAGTGCATTAGCATATTGTTTTAAAAAGACAACTAACTCAAAAAAATGAAGTTTAATTTTAATTACTGGTGTGGGACAACACCATTTTGTTTTGCCAGTTTAGTGGCATCTTCACCCAGGACTACACAAGCTTTTTTGGACCTACAGTGCTAAGCAACAAATCAGACTGCCTAGCCATGTCAATGGCCTGCAATTATTACATGGGTCAAGCAGCAAAAAAATAACAACAGTGTAAAAAGAACAGATATAAATTAGTCTCACTTCCTATCAGCTGAGGGGCAAAAACTGGCCTAATCTGTAAGTGGACTGATTATTGCAGCAACACACAAGACTTAAAGAACACTAGGACTGAGAAGGTAAAATACCAGCAAGTTTCTGAAAACAGACTGTGGAGGGCAATTCTTCATTTTCACAACTTTTCCGTTCAGAGAATCCATTTTCTCCATTCGAGAAAATCTTTGTGCATGGATATTACAGACCATGTGAACAAAATTGTTGCCCGTGAGCTGCTGACACAGCACAATCAACTCTAGACAATTAAGCATGACTCTACTTTGGGCACAGTAGGTACAGTTAGTTGTCCAGGGTCTGAAAAATCTAAAAAGTTTGAGCACAAGTGATGCTGGTCGTAGCTGTATATACATCCAATATTCAGGATTGCTACAGTAACAGAATACAATACATTTATACATCTACTTAGAACATTAGTCATAATATAAAACTGCATTATTGGACAGTCAGATTTTGAAGAAAACATTAAAGTCATGTTAGAAGCTGAGCACTACTTGATTTTCTGTGTACCAAAGCCAAATGAGCTCATGGAATATGACTCAAACAGATTCTGCAGTAACTCATGACAACTCCCAATTCAATATTCATTCTTGTACCATAGGTACAGTTGAGCACACTGGAATCTCCCAGTTTCTGAGATTACAAAGGAGCTGCTCGGTATTGTTTCACTTACGGCAGCCAGCTTCATCTGTGTCATCCGAGCAGTCTCTGGCCCCATCACACCTCCAGTCTGCAGGGATGCAGCGCCCGTCGCCACAGCGGAACTGCCCCCGCTCGCACCCTGCGCCAAAACACAAACGTGCAGCTTAGCAGGACAGGCACAGAAAAACACACTGTGACATTCATCAAGAACTCTGCTTTATCCACTGCCTTGCAGCATGGAGATAAAATGATAATATGGAAAATAATAGAAAAGATACTACAAAAATATTTAAAAGTATATATATATAAAAGAGCGCTATATACCCAGTCAAACAAACAACAAAATAAAAAAGCAAAGAACCATCTTTAACTATTACAGAAATCTCCAACTAAATTGCTGGAAAATGCCAATAATTTCAGCATTTGTATACTATACAAACAAAACAAAAATAGTTATAAAAAATGAAAAAATAACCCAAAGAACTCTCAGAGTACATACACTACAGAAACCTATTTAGCAGGAATGGATCAATTTTAAATTCCCAAGCAGTACAGACTTTAAATAAAGGTGGGGCATCATTTTCCACAATATATCTAAGGGCTAAGCATGCTAAACATTAGTGCTCTCCCAAGTGTATGAGGATTTAAAAACATACAATAATAATCCCCTTAGCTGATGTGGAAATCTTGTTTCAGTGGTAATTGCTTGAAAGTATAGAAAGATCTCCATTTTGTTTTGCTTTTTAATAATGTCCTCATACTTAAAATATTTCCTCTGATGTACAGGAAAGCATGTCTTGAGTCAAGATTTGAATAGCAAATAATTTTTTAAAAAATTAAGCTTTCAGACATTTATGGCTGATCAAAAGCTATCCTGCTGTCATTCTCTCCTGCTTGATCTACTAAGGATTAAGACCTGATAAAGAAGCATTCATTCCCAGGTGTAAATGCAGCTGGATCAGGCCTTTATTAGAGTCAACTAATGAAATCCCCAGTCTGTAGGAAAGAGAAAAGGCACTGTTTATGGCCTTTCATTGTGACTACAGCCTCATAAAAAGGGAGTGAACAGTTTTATAGATCCTCAAAACAATAAGCTACAACATAATTAGGTTCAACAGAGCTCTGTTTCACGTTAATCTGTTGTCAGCACCTCAGAGAGGGGAACACTAAAAAAACCTGAAGTAGTAGCAAAGTCCAATTCTGAAAAAAAAAATCCCATTTCCTGATTAAATTAATAACCATATAATAAAATTACATCTTTAAATTCTTCTGAGTGATCTGTCCAGACAAGATAACCTCAGTATACAAAAAGCACAACCACCAATTTTGTGAATTCATGATGACATAAATAAAACGCTACCTAACTTTCATGTAAAACCAGGCATATCAACACTGTCACATAAACACAGTTAAGTGATGTATTCCTCAGGGATATAGGCAAGCTACTTTATGCAAGGAATGTTCAAATCTGATTGTCTGTTAGTGACACCCTGATTTATAATGTATCCTGCAAATGGTCAAAAATTTCACTTGGATAAATGGTGGTACGGAGTGGTACAGGAGTATGTTCACCCAAATACCTTCTATAGACTAATGCATGATGGTGGTTGGTGGTGCAGGTCTGGGGTTGGTGGTGCAGGTCTCTTATCAACTACCTTTAAAACACAACAACCTCCCTTGCAAAAATGCCCTGAAGGAATGTACAAGTTCACTCTGGAATCCCAGGCCCTCTGCTTGAATTTTGCCCTACAAAGCAACATTTTCATATGAGATTTGCAGTTAAAGCTCTAAAAACACAACATATAACTCACCATTTATCAATTGCAATTACTATGCAAAACAAATACTAAATCTTCTTGTATATTTAGTATGTTACGGCTATTCAAAAATATTCATAGTCACTTAAGAAAGGAAGTTACAATATAGAATCAAATCTGCATCCACATGATTAGGATTTTTAATGAAACATGCTTATAAACAAGCAATATGAGCAACTTGCATATTATTTCAAAAGAATAACTAGCTAAAAATTAAGCACTGTTTACAACAATAATTTATTTTGCCTATCTTGTATTAAGTTCTTCTAGTTAAACATACACTTATAGTGATTAAAATGAGGTGATAACACTGATAAACCTTTTTAAAAGCAGTATAAACACAGCAGTCTTTATACAGTACCAGAAATGGTAACCGACTGTTAACAGAAAACCTGCAAGTCACACAGTTCTGCTACTCTCTATAATGCTTCTCAGAATTATAATTTAAGATGCTCACACCTCTACACAGTAAGCACCAATTCTTCAGCAGACCTGTTACAATTCAGCTAATTATGGCATTAAGCTTTACAATGTTATCTGCTCTGCTTACTTATAACTGAAGACAAAGAGCTCTGAAACACCTACAAATGTTATGAAAGACTCATACTTCAATTATCACTGTTTTATATTATCTTTAGAACAAAGAAAATTACCTAGTAGATAATTATGTAAATTCATTTTTAAAAAACAGACTTTGAAAATCAGTAATATGAAAGAAGTAAAAGTGATCTGGAGTATCAAGGGCACTTCTCACAGAGGTTGTAAAAAGCTTGTGTTTCATCTGTGAGCGAAAAGAATTCTAACTTTGATAAAGGAGAAAATAATCAGGGGAAAAATACATGATTACAAAGTTACTGCTACAAATACCCAGGAGAAAGAACCAGAATGAAAGAAAAATAACCATGTCAGTAATAACCAGATTTGGTATATTCTATGCAATGTGAGCCTGCAGCACCTGGGTTTCAGCAAGAGCAGAGACTGTTAGAAAAAAAAGGGGTATTCACTTGTTTATTGGTATCATTTGAAGCTTCAGGTCACTGAAGAATTAGTAATCAGTAGTTTTCTGGAAGGCTTTCCTTTCAATAAATTTTTGTGTTCTCTTTAAATGGTAAGGCAGCTCATTAATCAGTCAGATATTACAAAAAAATTATACTAATGAACTAATTTCCATAGATATTCAGATTTACTCTGACAAACACTGATAGGAAGGAAATAACCACCAAGTTTAAAAATGAGCAATAAAGTAATCACTCTTCATTTTCATGTTTAAAATTTGCTAATAGAACAGAATTTGGGTGACTTTTGAAAGTTCAAGTTCCAGAAAATACTGAATTTTTGGTGTTGCTCTACTATTACTAAAATTCAGTTTCAGTCTTCTGACTGTGATTAAAGCACTACTAAAATATGGGCTAAAAAATGCATGGCAGATCTTAGGAATCACATCAGAACCTATATACATAAAGAAGAAACTCTTGGCATTAACAAAAATAATTTTGAAAGGAAAAATTGGTTTCAACTGCTCAATATTAAGGAAAACACCAAAGAAATAACAAATATATCATAATGACTTAATTATAAACCAGTCTAATACTGAAATTGCAAAGCAAAGATCAGGAGCATTACTGGAAAAATGTAGACCAAAGTACTATTTCTAAACATCTTGTTATACTTACTATCTTTGGTCTTCATGCTAAATTGGTCACTGGAATTTATATTGTTCTCTGTGTCTGGGATTCTCTTGTAAGAGACTCTCAGTGGATGTTTCAGATTCAGAATTTGCCCAGATAAAACAAGAAGGCTTATGTTACTAGCTCTGGGAAAGCTACTGGCAGAAAGGTTTTGTCAGGTAGTCATTTTTCAATGGAATAGAACAACATATTAGTGATTTTATCAGATGAAAGATTGAGCTAATTACTAACTAACCACTTTTAATTTATTAGAAATAAGTGCATCTTCTACCACTATTCATCTTATTTTTCTGCAACAATTGTTGCCTTCATATGAATGAAGTACCCTACGGTAAACCACTGCCAAAGACAAACCCCACTGCCACTAGTTATAATCTTGTTTCAATTCACTTTTTTAAAGCAACAAATAAACTTTTACTATCTTTTTAGTCCGATAACAAGGCAGGAATAAGAAATAATCCTTTTAAGCAAGGACTAATTCTCATAGACAGGAGGTGATACTCCTTTCTACTGATAAAGTAAATATTCTTTATATTAAACAGACCAGGTTCCTTCCTTCATTTAAGTCACTGACAAATTTCTTGTACTCCAGTAATAACTGAATTAATTTTTTCTTGGACACCTTCTTTAATCTAAACTGCATATAAAGTACTTTCCAAGAGAACACTAACAAAAACTATTTGTACTCCTTAGAGATTTTAGTAAAATTATTATCTCTATGGCCAAATTCAAGAGAACTTGCAGTACTGCTGACAGGTTAACCTTCTCAATATAAAAATGTGTTTCAGACGTTACATGTGAAGAGCGTGTCCTGCCTTCAGCTGGACAACCCCACCCAGTTGTCTTGACATTAGGTGTCTTAATCCACATAAATCAGTTGTGACTGTGTTAGTTGGGGAAGTGAAGCAAGAACTGTGGATCTCTAGGGAAGTATAGACATCCCAGCTCTCCTAAATCTTAGTAGCTTCTTTTTTATGAATGGCACATTAAGTATGCAAAAATCTGTTCTGATTGACCATATGACATAAAGAGGAAGAAGAACATGCAAACACCGCAGAAATAAAGACAGCCTCAGTTACCCACAGAAGGAAGCATCCCATTTTCATAAGAATGAACCTTGCTAATGGCCCCAAGGCTGCTGTAGAATAACAATTGGGTAACAGAAGGTGGGGGGGAATATGACCAAAAGAGGCAAATCTTCAAGACTAGGAAGTATTTATCACTACACAGTGTGTGGAAAGTGGGGGGGGAAAAGTGCTTAAACAACTTCGAGAGAACATGTACAGTATATATCACTGAGAAAGTCAGATGCAGTAGCAGATGATAAAACCCTCTCAGGAAGCTTTTATCATTTTGAAATCTTGTACAATTTTTAAAATAAATTTACCAACCCGTGTGCTGTTTTTTCTCACAATTAGACTTCATGCTGAGATGATGACCTGCATTCAATTCTGTCATGCTCTCCTGAAAGCTGATGAGTCATTGCAGCACTAGAAACTGGCCTCAGTAAGAGCCTTCCTGCACAGCTCGTGACAGTGAAATTGTTTCATTTTTGTATTTCTTTTCTGTATCATTGCTAGAATGAAAATGGCTAAGCAACATATAACATTTTGTCAAATTATAAACCTTACTGTAATTTTATATTACAAGCTATTAAATGAAAAATGAAACCTGCCATGCAAAAAATAAAGCACTTTCTATTACAGATAATAAACATGGTAAGCACATAAAATGAAAGCTATTTCTGTCTTCCCACCACAGAACCCATATCCTCAAGAAAATTCTTTAGCATGATACCAGTAGGACTCTAGATTAAAAAAAAAAAAAAAATAAAAGACAACTTAAACTGTCCCAAAGCTTCACAGAGCGCTAGTCATTTTGCACAAATTTCAAAAATTGCAACAGTTACTCATTGCAAACTAAACATGTGGGATCATTGTCAGAAAAGCAGAACTGACATGTCAGTACAGAATAGACAGACCACATGCTACAAGCATCTAGTGTGCCTACACAGACATTCTAAAGCTGCTTACTACTGCCCATGACATTGGGAACTACATCGATTCCTTTGGATGCACTGATGCATCACATTTCTCCCTTCTTCAGTAGTGACTCAGTTTCAGTTAGCAGCTAATGGCTGGTCACTCCGTACCAAGCTTCCCAAAAAGGAAATTCCATATGGCAAGGCAGGCCTGAGTAAACGACAGATCACAGAATCATAAGAGGGGTTTGGGCTCGAAGGGACCTTAAAGATTATCTAATTCCACACCTCCTGCCAGGATCACCTGAACTGAAACAACAACGTTGACTGATGTGCTCACACAAAATGGAGTTTTATCTTAAAGAACCTGAAAACGAACAATAAGAATTAAATAATCCTTTGGCTGCTTCGTTTCTAAGTGCAGCATATTTCCTTTCCAGTTTCTCAAGAAATCCTTTTGCACAAACAGTAATATTAATGAGCATGCCACATTAACAAGACAGTCCTAGAATTCATCAGAAGAAGATAAATACAAGAAATATCATCTTCTCCTGAAACATTACTCTTCCTGACAATCCTAATGGAAGTATTTTACCTATAATTTCCCTAAGCATCCAAAATCTATAACTCTCAGATTTACTCACCCATTTTGACTTTTTAAGGATGCTTGATTCTGCTGTGACTTCCCTTCATTAGTGGCTGCTGGGCCACTATATTAAATAATTCTTATTTAAAATAATTTCTAAATTATTATTAAGACATAATAATTAATAAATTAATATTTAAAACAATTATTTAAATTACTTAAGCTAACTACTCTAAGCAGCATTCCAGACACAGAGGTTAATAGCAAGGAAGAACTTCTCTAGCTGGTATAGCTGCATAAGCCCTACACTTGCAACATGCTTGGAAACACAAAAGCATACACGTACTGCACCCTATGTCCTTACATCCAGAAGCAAGCACAAAAAACTACAGGAAAGGCATGCTTCGTCTCCCAGGTATCTCAATGGCAACACACAACATACAAATCACGTTGCTCAGAGAATGGCAGACACTTGCCTACAGGTCTGCAACCTTTAACTTGGAATCCTCTCCTCATAGCAATACTTTGTCTTTCACAATGTCTGCTAGGAGAAGATTGCAACCACACCCGTTGTATTGCTGTCCAGAGTCAGTATCTCCACACAGCCTGCTTAAAGACAAGATTTTTCCTTTAACAGAGTGATCATTTGGGGCTCTCCCTTCCTCTACTGTCTTAGAGGATTTAAGTCTCTGAGAATTCTTAACTCCTCTTAGAAAAAGTTCCATAGCCAAGAATTAAAAAGTTTTGCACCTGTTTTCAGTGAAGCTTTATAGTGCATTCTGTGGCTGACTTCACACAGAAAATGAATTCACTGCAGAGCTAACAAACACAGCTCAAATATTCTTATGGAATACACCACGGACTTTGTCACTCATTTCAGACAAACTGGAGTTTGTTCCACATGAAAAGGTTTTAAAAAGTATTAGACCTTGCAGTAGTAAAAGTAATTTTTATTAACACAGCTAGAAGGCCAACAAGAGTTGCAGCCAACACTCCATGTGCTTGGTTATCATCCAGTTCACTTCTTACATTGGAGGTTGAGAACAGCCCTACAACCCTGATCAAAAGTGAACATGTGAGCAGCCCCAATTAAGTCAAGCCATCTGTTTACTCAAGACAACTTTACAAAAGGATTTCCAGCAGCACTAACACATGTCCATTCTAGCCCTGATAGGACTACTCTTGCTCCCAGCATGGAAAGGTTTTTAGCAGCAGCATTAGACAGTGGTTGCACGGCCAGCCTGACTTACCATAGAGACGCTCCATTTTCCTTTTTTCGCCCTCTTTCCCACACCTCTCTTTGTACATGACACCAAGGTTCTCTTTCTTTTCTAAACTCCAGGAACTACCAGGCCTTTCTTTCTGCATGCTGCTCAAAATTTCTAAGCCATAATTCCATAGGTCGGGCTTATTTTTCCCACAGGTTTTTAAGTGAAAGCAGTTCAGAAAAGGTCCAATGAGCAGTGGCACAAAGGAAAAAACTCAAGGTTGTCAGCAACACGAGCATGGGATATTGGAGAAGAGAAGGAAAATGAGTGGGAGCATCCTGTTCCCAGGAGCAGTGAACTAACTGTCACTGGTCATCACTTCTCATGAAACTGTACCCTTAGATGACAAGGTATGACAAGGGCTTGATCAGATCAAAATGGGTATCGAATGAAATGAACTTGACATAGTAGATTTCCTTCTTTGGGACAAATCTGTATGTCTGTATTCCAGTTCTGCAGGCCGTATGCTTCCTCAAGGTAAACTGAATTTCTATGGTATATTTATTTGAGTTGATAATGGGCACCATGGTTTCTGAAGATAAAAACCATTACCTAGATTCTAAATACATCAGTGAATGTATCAGCTCCTGGGATATCTTGTAGACTATGCCTTCTTTTTTTTTTTATTTTTAAGAGATGCCACAGAAGACAACTAAACTCCCAGCCTTCTACGTCCACAAAAGCAAGACCCAGCAATCCTCACTAAAGGGAGTCCCAATTCCCCATTCTCTGACTTGACTCAGCAGGACGTAGTATCATGACCCGGCTGTGCAGGAAAATAATTGGGCTGACACACTGCTGCTGTAAACAGTTCCCTTTTGCTGGAGATCTGGCTTCTTGATTGTAAAACAAAGGCAACTTATTAATGTTAAAACTATAAAATAGAACAGGTCATAGAAACAGAACCATTTCAGTCAACTTTTATATGTTGTTTCATTAATCCAAAACAAAACTTCTAACAGCGCTCCTTTGATCTCTAATCCACTTTCAGCATTGCAAAACAAAGAAAACATTAAAACCCCTGAAACCAGCAGTCAAAGCTTAAGGAATACACTAAAGGCTATCCACTTGATTTAACAGTTCTATGCTTACTCATTAAACTTATTTTTTTTCAACTGTTCTGTAAGTGTACTGAGTCAAGGGAGAAAAAAATTGTTCAAATAATTAACATTATCATAAAAAAAATGGACTTCAAAATGGATCTCAAACAATGAAGAGATATTTAAAGAGATTTTTACTCTTCACTGAATCCTATTTTCTGTCTTAGATCAGCACAACTTGATAATTTCTTTGAAATTAAAGGAATTGCACTGGGTTGACTCAGAAGAAACCTTGCTATTCTTTCATCTAGAAACAGCTCAGGATATTTTTAAGAACAGTGTACTATTATCAAATTATATAAAGAAGCACTTGAGTTTTAAATAATTTTAAAAACAGCTCTTATCTGCTACATTCAGTGTAAGCTATTAAAAAGAAACGGACGAATTATGATTATCATCACTAATTAATCAAAATGGAATAAAAACATCCACTTCTCTTTAAATAGAAGTCAACCTGTAGATCCTTAATTAGAAGGGACCTTTAATGGTTTTCAACAACAACAGCTTCTAGGAAGTGTACGTTCCTTTGAAACATCCAAAGTACTATATGGTGCCAGTGTGTTTTAAGTAGAGTTCTGAAAGAGAAGATACAACTCCTGCTTTAAAAAGTGATAGTACTGTGTGATTCAAGTTACATATTTGTCTATCTGAAAAGTTATCACAACCACTCAGATCTAAAAATAACTATTGTAGAAGACTGAATGGATCCAATAACAGAGATAAAATAAACTACATCTACAATGTGCCTGCTTACTGCTCTACTAAAAAGAAGAGTATTCAGATTTAGAAGAACCTCCAGGTTCAGCGTTAAAGTACGAGAAGTTAAGAGTGCAAGAAAGTGCATGGAGGGGAAAGGCTCCAAACAGTACAAGTGATTTCATGTCAACCCAGGAAGCCCAAAAGGAAAAGAATTAAAAGGCTGCAATGAAATTGCAGTCTACCTTTACCCCAAATGAATCTTTGCTATTTCCTGCAAAACACATGGCAAGTAAATCTGGATTAAAGTAGGATTCCATTGCTCAAATTTCCAATCAGCTCAATTTATGAAAGAAGGTTTTGGTTTGTCTTACAGGGAAATAGAAGCATCACACACATCATACATTTATCTTACTTGAAATCTCCTTGGATTCTCTGTCTCTGTTTGTCTTCACTCCTGTAGCTTAATTATTTACTGTAATTCTACCATTTGGCATAGAACCTAAA
>JAYDZK010000274.1:18996626-19055946 GCA_034509185.1 Euphonia xanthogaster
ATTCTCTGTCTCTGTTTGTCTTCACTCCTGTAGCTTAATTATTTACTGTAATTCTACCATTTGGCATAGAACCTAAATCTAACCAGGTGTCATCCAATTACTGCTTTCAATATTTAACTAAAATTCTGGGATGTGACCCATTCTCTGCTTTAGCTGATTACTTTGCAAATACCTGATATGCTTTACTGAACAGAATACAGAAAAAGAGTGAATTATTAAGAAAATTCAAGAGATGTATTAGAAGTGGGCTATTCATTAAAAAGAACTAAGAAAAAAAACTCCAAAACCCCTGGTAGTGCACAGAAAAGCTCATTAAAATGTGAGAAGACTATAAACATGTTTTACTGACAGATACTTGCAAATTGTCAGGCCTCATGAAGTAAACCAGTTTAGAAGCCAGGTAGATGGACATGCACTGCAATTTGTGCTCTTCATTTTGTGTGGTACATCTCCAAGAGAAATCAAGAAAATTGTCCTAGCGCAGGATTATAAACACTGAAAAGCACAAAACCCAGTAAATTGTATGTCAGGATTGCATCAGTACATTCATATTTCTTGCCATCCTTTTCCCCTTCCCATTACTTCCAAATCCTCAGGCCCCAGTCACTCAAGTCTCCAAACTCTAGGTCTTGGCAGGGGCGGAATCTTACTGACAGGCTTCTGCCGTTTAAAAGTGTGCAGTGCTGTACAAGGAAGTACAAATAGCGACTCTGACCTGTCGCCCGTAGCAATGTCACCATACATCATCCTACAGACAAATGAAATAGTTTTGAGTGAAGACAATGTCTAAAAAACACTGAATTATAAATTTGGAGATTGAACTATTACAATGCCTTATGGAAAATATGTTTTTCCATGACCTCCAGAAAGAACTGCTGTACCTCTTCTCTACTTGGTCTAACCATGCCTATTTCTTAATGGCCTGCCACACTTCATGCAAATGTTCATTGTGATTTCTGATATATCTTACCATACCATATGCATTCATTCTTAGAATAGCCTTCATTCGCAGCCTAATAGAGACCTCATAATGGTAACAAATTTTAGTCATATCTGCCTGGGATGTATGAAGCTGATCATTTATCATTGCAGAGGTGCAGGATACGAATCAAATTTGGTGCACTGACATCCATCCACTGTCTCCAGTTTATAGCTGAGTGTGAAGCACTTTGATATTTCTCAAAACAAACACGAGCAATAATTCCGCGATGCTCCTGCTTGACACTACCTTCACTTAACTACTTTTTAGATTCCAGTTACACTTTTTTCTGACAACAATTACCCCACAGACAATAAGACCTATAGAGTAAAGGTTGGAGAAACAGGCCCTGTACTGCTGGCAACTACAAAACACAGCATTTTTGTTCTGTTTATGAGCACTATGCTTACTCTCAGTAAAACCAGAATTAGGTAAATCGAGGAAGAGGACTATCATTTGAGCAAGTCCTTAGGTGAAATTCTTCTAGAAACATCCATCTCATATTGGGAACACTCAGATATTGCCAATAAAAACCTCAAAAAACATCAGTGAAGTGCTTTTGGAAATACTGAGGATTAGGCAAGATAACAGATTTTCACCATTTTCCTTCCAAGGCTTGGGATTGCTTTCATGGTTCTCCAAATTTTCTTTTGGAAATAAGAGTCTGACATGATCTCAACATTCAAGGAACTGTAACTTAAGGTTACCAAATATTTCACTATCATAACCACAGTGCAGACAAAATTGCTATCCAGGTATTTTGCTACTATCAGTCAGCCATTACTAAAATGATACTGTTTGTTTTCTGCAGTTATTCTACTGTGGAGGCAGGGGGGAGGGGAGAATGGGAGAAAGAAGGGGAGGAACACCAGAAAAGTAAAAAATTTCTGTACTTCTACTACCTATGGATACTAGTTCAAAGCCTCTCTCTGCTTGTTCTGTCATGTCTTTTATCAGGTACGTTCTGGACAATCAGAAGCAGCTGTAGAACAAAAAACCAAATTTTTGATCTGTACTGCAGGTTCCATTCTATCCAATGTAAAATAATAGTGCACAGGATTAATTTTGCCCAGTGTGACCTCCTTGGCTGGAGTTTTTGCAGGTCTCCAGCACATTAGCTATCTCTTATTTCCCTGTTCATAAGTGGGAGCTGCTAGCAGCAGTTGCTGTATAATTACTTAGTTGATTCTGTCTAAGGAGCTTAAACTAAGAGTTGAGCAAAGAAAGCAGATTAACAATTTGAACACACACGTAATACACAGACACCCACAGAAGCAGCAGGACTGCAGGTCAATACGCGGGGCGGAGGAAATGCACTTTGGCCACTCTTGCTCCAACAAGACAGGCTTGATTTTCAATGCAAGGCAATTAAACAGCGCGAAGAACGGGAAGGCAGGAAGATCAGCTGCAGTCACAGCCGGAGGGAGGACTTGGGCACACGGCTACTCCATCCCTAGCAGCCAGATTAGTACCGGAGGAGCGGCACTCAGCCTGCTCTGCCAGTCACATGCTCCTCGATGTCGCCTAGCAACAGTAAAGCCCAGAGAAAAAGTTCTCCCTCTCTCAACTTCAAATCTGCGTCTGAGACCGACTGAGGGGAGCTTATTGTGCTCCAGACTAAGCATCTGTTTCTTTCTTATAGCCTTCTGTAAATGACTGCATATACCACACGTACGCAAGCATGTCCATGCATAACCCCCTACCCCCCGGCCCAACCTGTCTACGTGCAAGTGCTGCAGCCTGTGCACTCCTCACCAAAAACAACTCTAGGTACAATTTCAGTGGCCACCAAACCAGCTCTTGGAATGCAGGTGAACTCTGCTCTGCAAAACCACCCGTATTTCAACAGCAAGAAAGGCACAAAGATCGCAAGGAAAAAAATGCAAAAAGCCTGGGGCGATTTTTTTCTTCTTTTTGGCCTTATTCACAGCCAGTAATCAGGACTCCCAGAAAAACCTGCCTTCTCGCATTTCCGTAAAAACATGAGTTTAGACCGCGGAGTTGAAAAGTCTGACATGTCCCTCAAAATTTAGCCACATTTGTGTGTTACTGTCTTACACAACTTGTGAGGAAAAAAAAAAAAAAAGTTTGTACAAACCAGAAAAACAATCAAAGGAAGCATCCTAGGATAATTTAAAACCAAGATGTGAAGCTAAAGATTCGGTGGTGTTTGCAGTGCTTTTAAGGCACTACTACTTACTTTTCCACAACAGAAACCGACTCCATCAAATGACTCCTAGAAAGAGCCAGCTGTCTCCCCCAGCTATTAGAAAGAGCTCCTTGAATCAGCGCCCGTTAACCCTCTACTTTCAGGCACTTCGGTCTTTTTCTTATAAAAGTCCCCGGAGTAGGGATATGCTCCTTGCGGTGCAATTCCCATTCCGGAGAGGCTGGAGCATAGCGCTTACCTTGGCAACTGCCCTGCATCATGCATGCAGTGACTAATACGAGCAGTTTGCAAGCAGTTGCTGCTCTTCCATCCATCCGATGGTGAGGTCCCATCTGGGCTGGGATGCTCCAGCTTCCTCAGAAGCTGGCTCCTGGACTCCTGGGTGCTGATCTGCACAGCAGCAGCACAAGGAGCCTGGTGTCTTTTTCTTATCCTGCTAGTTGCAGAAGAAAGGCGTGTTCGCCTGTTGAGACATCGCGTTTTCTATAAACTCCCACCCTCCAGACATTGCATAAAGCTCTTTATACCCGGCGGCCCCGGAACCAGCATGAGGGAATCAGGCACTGCTCCAGGCCCTGCAGCCACAGGCTGCCTCTGCCCCTCCTTCCACACTTTGCAGGATAGCCAAGATGCTTCCACGACCCTGCACTTTGCTGACTTCGTATGCTGCTGTATTTAATGTGCTCATTTGTTTTGAGTAGTTCTGGGAATTGCAGGTGGCAAGTGAAGTATACGACAGGTTTTAGTGTCCCAAAGGCATGCTCCAAATAAGAAAAAGTATTTTTGATAACTCTGGAAAAAATCCAACATCTACTCACCAATGCAGAGGTAAAGCTTAGAACTTAGTAGTCCTCACACAAGTACTATGAAAGGAAAACTGCAGGGATGAAACTTATTTTTGCACCTTCTTAGCAGATAAAATCAGTTTGGTAAAGTGCTTTGGCTGTGAATTCTCAAGATTATCAGCTGGAGACATGCTCCTTTAGTTCTAACTCTCCAACAGTGATGCACAATGCACAAAGAAATATCTCCTTGTGTTTTACTGCTGTCATTTCAGGAACCATATACCCACTAACAAGGGAAGAGCAGTATGTAGGATCACAGGGAAAAGATAAAGACCAACCTCAGGCTGGAATGTAGCCTTGGTAAAAAGGACAAACATTCTGGAGGCTTGGCTTGCAGGATCAGAAGCATCATATATAAAATGCGTGAAGTTAAATAATTTTTTATATTAGTCAAAAATAGTCTTTCATCTAAGAAATTTAGTTATGCCAAGCTGTACTTTCACACATACACATGCATGTCAACAGTGACTACTGTGCATACATATCATGGGAGGAAGATAGGTCTATTTGCCTTCCAAGAGACTCTGTCAGATGAATTTTAATGACACCACCTCTATAAATACCACATATCTTTTGCATTAGCATCATGCCATGCTCGTTATACTGCAATGGCTATTTGCTGATGCTGCAAAAGAACTTAAGCAATATCTCAAACCTTAACTCTTCTTCTTTTTGCCATGGATTGCAAGTTCAATAAAGGAGGAGAGGTGCCTGTATTGTTCCTGCAGAAGTTGCACGGGAACATGTTGCTGCTTATTAGCAGACTGTGATTTCTCTCCAGGTCCTGTAGGACGCTAATCCCTCTAAACCTTTCCGTTAAAGGCTTTCTATCTATCAAGATAGTAAAGAGGGGGGGTGGGGAGGGAAGATGTGGAGCATAGGCTTTTGCAAGGTTGTGATTTATGCAGGTTCAGGGCTGTTTGGTGTAGTGGTACGACACAGCACCGGGGTCAAGCCACAAGAAACACTGGGGGCAGATCAGAATATTCAATTAGCTTCCTGGCACCTCTGAATCACAAAGAGAGGATAAGATCTCTCCATCACAAGATCCAGAGCTGCCGGGGGAGGGGGAGACATGCCCTCTTCAAATCTCCCTCCTCCCTCCCACCCTCTCTCCTTTCACTGTAGGGGAATAGTGCCTGAAACATTCCTTTCTGCACGGAAGGTCTTTTCCTATTGTTGTTTTCTTTGTGTTTCAGTGTTGCCAACTTACTGGAATTCTTGTCGTGGTTTCACAGCAAGGCTCAGGCTGACCAAACGGAACCAGCTGCGTTTGTGTATGGGGCTGCTGCTGCTTTAATCTCCCAACAAGGCCGATGGGGAGGGAACGAAGGGATCCGCAGAGGGAGCAAGCAGATCTGCTCTTTACAGATGGGTGCCTGCAAAGCCAACACAGACTGACCGTACTTAATTAGAAGAGGAATTGTTTAAAGCAGTTCACACCCCAGCAACACACAGAGAGGGCAAACAGTGCTTGGGAGCTGCACCCCCAGGCTGGGAGCTATGTGTAGTGTTCTGTCACTGTATGCTTGAAGTGACCTGGATGCAAGCTTTGGGAGGCACCTAACCGTTTCACTCCTTCACAGCTGGCAGCCAGAAGGTGTGCTCCTGCCCCATTCACCATCACCCTTTCTACACATAGAATTTCTGTATTTCCCATAGGTGAGAGGCTAGAAGGAGTCTCCAGAGGAATGGTGGCAATACTGTTGACAGTGAGCTGAGATGGTGGGTCACGCCCTTCCCACCCATTACTCTTTGCAATCACAAGACAGAATTTTCATTTAGAGGCATATAAACTGATAAGCCCAGATATTTTACTGCTGAATAATAATAACAAAGGGGCCAGCAAAGGACAATGCTATCCTCTGCTTACTTCATCCAAAATTTTCTCCTCTCACTTTACCATGGCACCTCATCATCCAACTAAAGGGACCCTGTCCTGCTGGACACCATTAAATGGGACTCCTTCCAGACTAGAGACATCAAGATCAGAATAAAAACTCCTGCAAGCTTTCCCATAACTACACCCAAAACTGCCCATGTAGGTGCAACACATCTCTTTCTCTCATCTTTCTGTTGACTGTTCCTGGTGGCAGCCCATGATTTCTTACTGAACTAGACCTAGGGATTTTTAGTTGATTATGCATGTTTAAAAAGCCACAGACTACATCTGCTAGAAGGTTAGAGGGAGAAAACCTAGGCAGTGCTGTTGTTCATTGAACTCTACTTTTGATTCAAAATACAGTTTGGGATGCCTTTGCTTGCCTGGTTTTTAGTGTAAGCAAGCACTCAGAAAAGCAGTTAAAGGCATAATTTAGAACTAACAAAGACACTGCTTACTTATTAAAGATATCTGCTAAGCAAGGAAGTTAAAAATTAAAAGGCTTCATTTTTGACCAAGGTTCAGCCTAAATTAGTGTCCAAACTCATGCAGTTCTCCACAGACAGATAGAAACATCAGGGTTGATGTATGACTAGATAAAGATAGAAAGCTGATTATTAAGGAAAGTAAAAAAATGCATATATATTCGCTATAGGAAAATGTGGGTCAGATCTATAAATTTGTCTCTTCTGAACTTCTTGGAGCTAGGACAGTTTAGAGAGGCTAAGGATCTGCCCAGTGCATTATCCAATAAGGCTGTAATTGCCATTGGCATTCAGTAATCTTGTGGTCAATCTGTCCTTGGATAAACCCAGGTGTTTCCACATAGAAAACACTTTAAGTTACAAGCTGTGTTTCCAATTTCACATTTAAAGTTTAATCATTAAATCCAATGCCTTTATCATGACAAGTTTTTTTTCTTATTTTTGTGCAATCATGCTAAAGCAAGGCTACATTTTAAACATACTAAAGCCGTGCTCATTTTTTTGGAGAACACCAGTAATGACAAGTCATACAAATCTAAACTAAACTCTGTCTTTCTGCCTGGGTAATAATATAAGTACCCAACAGCAGCAATTAACTCTTCAGATTTCATCCATCTTGGCTATCTACAATCTAAAGTGTCCCACTTCTTTAACTGAACCTTAGTTTTATAGCAAGCAACAATGTGTGTGTGTGTGTTTGAGTGTGTTAGAGGCTTCCTTTCTTAACAGACTATTAATGGCAGGATGGGCCCTTCAGAGACAATATTTTTGAGACATTTCCTTCACCTGAGGCCCACTTCAGATTGCATCAAAGACATCAGACTTCAGGGAGAGTAGATTAAGCTGTTTTCATGGGGATCCACAGTAGCAATGTGTATTTGGACTTCACCACTTATTTTTTCCAAATACATGTGTTGTGAGCAGAAGTTTCCTTAAAAGGTTATGTTTTAGGGAACATGCATCTTGTCCGAAGGACCAGTATTAATTTCAACTCTATAACACATGAAAAACCCAAACAAACAGACAATAGCCCCAAGTTCCTCATATACGCCACATCACATTTCACAGTGTCTAAAATGGAATGCATATTCATAACTAAAGCACATACACATTTCCAGAAGACTGGCTCAAAAGTGGGTCTCCAGACCACATGAATATGAGAAACATTAAACTGAGGAGATGTGAATTGGTCCAGAACAGAAATCACAGAGTCAAAATTGCACAATGCAGCTGGCACTGTGGCCAAAAGTTTCCTCAAGGTCTTCTGGTTAGTGACATATTACAACTTCTCTCTTTCAACCTGGCATTATATTACTGCATCCTGGAACAAGAAGCAGGAACATGGGAACTTTTTTGGTAATTGCCACTGAAGAAGTGAGACTAGTAGAAAGACAGTCAGTAAAGGAGCTTCCAAAACACCCCAGGTACATTTCATCTGCAGAAATGGGCCTGTGGTGGAGTTTAACAGTAACCATATAGAGATGAGAGAGTTTTTTATTCACCTGGAAGGCAGAAAAAGTGGAGAAAGATTAAACAGATTGTAGTTGTTCTTTCCAGTTGTCCCTTGGTCAGCACTGTCTGCTCCACCCTGGAAGTACCTGTGCCCCATCCTGGAGACCCAGTCACAAAGTAAGAGCAAGCATGCTCTACCTCAGCTGCATCTCTAACTACCAAAGATCTTGGTACTTGCCTTACTGCAAACAGATTTCTTTGGAACTTTCTCTGTCTCTAAAGACAAAGGTCCTCATTTTTGCTCCAATCCACTTGCCCTTCAGTGCCATTCTGCCCTGCAAGGAAGCAATGAATGGGATTTGTACTTGAAAAGGGAGGTAGAGAAGCATTTGCAAATTACTTATGATCTAAAAACTTGATAGGGAATTCACAAGGAAAATAGGATAGGCTGGAATAAGTCTGAATCTCCTTTACTCTTTTTATTGGTTTACTTTCCTATTAATAACAGATATGAGGTCTATTCAGGACAAACACCTTTGTAAGTCGGACATACTAAAAATGGTTAGGTCTCATTCCTCCAACAGCTAGGATGAAATGCTTGAGAGATCACAAAAGCAGTCAGTCAAAAGACCTGAGAAAAGATAAATAATAAGACCTCAATAGTATTAATTAGAATTCCAGGCCAAACCCAGGGTAATCACAGTAAACAAATGAGAACATGGTTTAGCAGAGATTGCAGTTGACACATTCTCACAGTTTGGATGTGTATTTCAGAACACCAATGTTCACCACTGCTCACTTATTAAAAAAAGTTGAAAACATGGCCTAAATCTGAACTTTCTAAACAAGCTTCCAAGCTTATTGAAAAAGAGAACTAGACATCAATAGGCCCATTAAACACCACCTAAGAACAAAGTCACTGAGTGTATGGTAAAAGTATATCTACCCTGTAACACTTTGAATGAAAACCACTGATTTGTATACAGAGCCATTTTGTAGTATAAATATATTTTTATCTTAAATTAAATGGAAAAACATGAAGAAAATCATAGCTCAAGATAAGCCACACTGTAGCAATTCTTAACTGATTGCTAAGGAACAATACCCAAAATATTTGGTTTGAAAATAGCACCTGATTCAGTCAACCTGCAAAACTACTTTGACAAGAAGAGACCAAACTCATGAATGCATGAGGTCAAAAGGATTACAATAATTAAAAAAACCTAACCTCTCTCCTCCTTGGGGGACTTGTTCACAGGAATGAGATATAGGACAGTTCAGTGAGCACAAACTTTGGTAAGCAGGATGACTGGCTTGACTAGTCTACCCTTCCCCCTTATCCACTTTCCCTCTGAGCTGTAGCACAGCCACTGCCAGTCCTTTTTGTCCCCTCAGTCAGCAGACCCTTAGGGGAGCACTGGCGGCCGTGCCCACTTCACAGCACAGCCCCAAATGCACCGCAGAGCGGCAAACGGCAGCAGGGACACAACAGCCTCACACCGCTGCACTGCTCTGCCACGGTCTCAGCAGCTTGTACCCTGCTGGCCAGGAGGAGCAGCGTAGCATACCTGAAGAAGCTACATCCACCTGAGCTACCAGAAAAGAGTATATAATGGTATTTTTATAGTCACTTCACAGAATACAAAATTGTGAGGTAGAAGTTCGCCATCAAAAATAGTTCGATGGCACGATTTGTACTTTGCAAGATAGCTAATTGAATTTCTCCTTCCTTTCAGCATAATATTTTGCATTCAGAAGTTATTATTGTATAATCCACTTTCAAAAATTAAGATTTTTCCTAATTAGGATTCCTCTAAAGACCTTGGCATAGTAAAGGCTACCTCCTGTTGCTTTACTCTTTTGAATACATGGTGATCAGCGTTATGAAGGATGAGATCTCAAAAGCCACATGCAAGTTACTTTTCTAGTAAGAAAAGGAACTTTAAGAAATTTCAGATATGCAAGACTTGAGTTTCTAGTGCAGCTGCACAGTAGAATAAGCTGAAGAGCATGTTCAAGAAACTGAAACACATTCTTGACTCCTTTTGCCTAAGTTCTCACTGGAACAGCAGCTTGTGAGTTCTAAAAATATGTATAAGAACAGCTGAGCAATATACCCAAGTAATTACCAGTGCCTTAAAATGTTTTGGAGGGGTTGTTTATTGTTTGGTTTTTTTTTCTTTAAGATAAATAATTGTGCTAAAGTGCCATTGTAATCCAGAGCCAGAAGCTATTAAAAGGAAATAGGAAGTTACATACCACATCCCCTAGTACTAAAACTTCCTTTGTTCCTTAAGAGCAACTTTAATACTTAGCCTTCGAGAAAAACTGAAGCTATGTCACTTTGTGTCAGACACTTTAAGAGATACTAATGAAAATGCCCTCGGTCCCCATAATCCTCTGTGGCTGATTAGGTACAGTAGAAGAAGTTGTTTCATTAATTTGAAGACCATTAGTTTGAGCCCTCATATTGACCTGAAAGTAATGTTTTATTCATATTGTAGTGTTGTAGTCAAAACTCCAGAAATAATTAAAAGGACAAGTCTCAAACCTTAGACCTTTGATTTATGAAGCTGGATACCCAGTTAATTATTGCATGATGAAAAAAGTGGAGTAGGGAGCCAGCAGTCCTGATATATTATTATTGCTATCTTCCTGTGAAAAACTGATGGGTAATCAAATACATATCAGTAAGAATGTCTTTAATTCAACAAACATTCCAATTATTTTCACACGTCACAGTTAAAAATCTTCCTTCTAAATTTTAAAAAATAAAATAGACATTAGGTTAAATTCAGGCTCCATTAGACTTTGGAGGCAAAAGCCCAAAGTTCAATAGTTTCAGCTAAGATTCATCAGCAGTCAGTGAACAACTACCCATAGCCATTATTCAAATGAAACACAAGATGCCTGGATCTACTACTGGAACAAAAGAGAAGGTTTTTTAATAAAAGATGACAAAAAACTACACGTGAATTTAGAAATTAAGTTTCTAGTTTTCCTAGCTATAAGTAGGAACTCACTGTAATCAACAATCAGTCAACCGTTCAAATAATCAATCCCCTGAATTTTTATTAGCTGTTATTTGAGTGGTGTTCAAGGTTTGATACCTTTTGAATGTAATTAAATGATTCAGCCTGAAGTGCAAAGGCACATACATATGAATGGTAAAGTTTAAAAAAAAAAAATTGTTAAAAATCTGTCATCATCCAACAGGCAGCCAGTGATATTAAGAAATACTGAAATAAAGACTAGTGAATAGAAAGTCTGCTGATCTATCTTTACCTTTTCCAGCAGAAGTATATCTCACTCTCTTGATATCCAGCAAAGAAACATAGTGAAAATTCAAGACAAAGATTTATGCCTTCTGTAATCAACACAGGCATCCCACACCATCCTTGCAGTATGATTTAGTTAAATCTGTTCCTTTATGCACCTTGTTGCCAACAGTCTCTGTGGATTCCATCTTGCCTGGGATTTGACAAGCCTCGTAAGTGTGGCAATACATTATCTTTAGATTAGCTTCTTACTATTTTAAATCAAGTAAGGTAAGTGAGTTTCAATGAAACTTACAGAACACATGCAAAATATGTTAAACTCTTCTCATGTTTTACTGTCATTTAATTTTTCCATGTCATCAGACTACAACTGCTTCAAATACTGAAGCACTGACTACAGTCAGCAGAGATTCAGATAATATATAGTGTTAGTGTCAGCACTCTTCCACTTCTGCACCAAAGTATTTTTAATAAAAGAGAATATTAAACCCAAATTTTGCTCTTAGAGCTACAGCACCAATAACCATTTACTGTTCTCTTAAAGGACATCATGGTCTTCCCTTTATTTCTGTTGCTATACTTGTGCTTATTCCAGTATGGATCGCATATTCTTCTACGTTGCTCTTTGCTTTTCCTTCATTCCCAGTATATTTTGGTCTTCCTAATATTTCATTGCAGATTAAGTTACAAGACACAGCAAAGAGGAATGCAAGCCAAAACCAATATAATCAATATATGCAGAAGTCCTTACTACTCCTCTTACAGCAAAACAGTTGTTTTTTATGTGAACTGATATATTGATCAAGTTGCACTAGGAGATACAAGGTCAGATTCACAACTATGAAACTGCTGATTTGAACTAACTCACCAGTATAAGAAGAACCATACAAAATGAATATAATTTAAGATCACCAGAGCAAATCTTACTCCAGCACACAACTAGAATACCAGAAAGAGATGGAGGTACAACACTATAACCTCTATATTTTCCTACTTCACAGGAATCCCTGGAAACTATGTATGAGATAGAACATTTCATTGAATACTTACTATGCCTGAGATGCTTAAATCCCCATAAACCAGGATTAGGAAGGGACAAAAGGTACTTTAAAGACACCTGTCATTATCTCACACTCATCCTGAGTTAAACACAGTGAAAGACTAGGGATTTGTGGGCAGTTTTCCATTTTTGTTTGACCTTTAGGTTTCAACAGTATAAGGTTATACTAGAAGAAATTAATGCAAAATATCATTCTCTCTGGGATCCAGCTAATGGCTAGAATAAAAGAATAAAGAAATAAAAAATAAAAACATGTCAGAAATGACTGATTTCCACAGGAACACAACTGCACTCCATACCTTCAATCATATGCTGCAGAAGGTGCCCTTTCTTTCCCTCCATAGCAAAAAGTATCTTCTCATGGGTCACATTGCCAAAATGATGCTAAAGAATCTATCATCCCTGCTCATGTTTCATTATTTCCAAATATAGAAGGCATAAGGATATTTCAAATAATTTTTTTCATTAAAACCTACCATCTAGGAGCCTAATCATATAAGCAATTTGAATACACTAAATATTGGTTTAGTGGGTTTACCCTAGAAGATAATAAAATATTCCCTCTTAGTTTTAATGCCATTTTGATCTTTATGTCTTCATTCCCCTATCTGCAAAACAAAGCAGAGATCATAACTCCTGTCACTTGTTTTCTTAAACTAGAATAATAACCATTAGTGAGGAGGATCAGAGGTAAAGTTTTCCAGTTAACATTATAATTTACATTTTCAGACTACTTAAGTTTGCACTTAAGTCAGTTTAAACTAATAGTCAGTTTAAATAAGCCAAAACTAAATTCAACAACAAGAAACCCCTCAGATTTTGGTTTGCAGCTCTTTTAGTATTTGATTTACCATACAATTTTCCATAGAGGATGAATGATACAAAGGAGTCAACAGAATCTATCAAGTCAAATGCAACATCAAAAAAGAGCTTAGTTGCAGACACACATTTGTCAATATGAGCTCTATTTTCTTTGAATTTGCATTTGTGCACGTGTAAGAAGCAGACTCAAATTCTGCAGCTAGTGTCTGCTCTTTTTCTCAGCAAATTTCTTCAGGTGAAAAGTGGGAGATGGTTGGAAGGAAGCCTGGTTCTTTTAATCTTATCTAAGCAGTCCTGAAAGGAGTTGCAGCTGAAGATAAGGGATGTGGAGTCACATGCCTTTCTCCCTTAGAGTTTGTATTGTGTTATGTGGAATGATCCCATTTCTGTAGCCCCAATTTGAAGCTACTGCAATTCCATCATCTTTATAGGAGATGTTCCTGATATGCACAAATATGAAGAGAACTAGGCATAGTCATAACATTGGTTTGCATTAATTGGGGCAATAAAATTAGAACTACCATCTACTGCCAGCGCAACGCCATGTTAAAAAAAAAAAAAAAGCCTTTGAAGTGATCTTTACGTGGGCTGTCCCTGGCTAAAAGGGTTTAAGGGGAGGAGGTGAAATTTTTCCTCATCTCTGAGGTGACATTTAACAGACCTGAGAAACAGACATCAGCTGTGATGGTCTACTCAGGAAGAGCTATGCCATGAATGACTTCTAAAAGCAAATAAAATAGTAATGCATTCAGTATATTTAAAGTCTCATTCTTTGACAAAGGACTTCTTCCTTCTTGACTTTATCTTCTTCTTGATAGTAACTGTTACCAACAGGGCTGAGATGGACCAAATACTTGACACAGTGAAGACTGTAGCAAAAAACCACAATACTCAAAGAATGCTACTTCAAAATCCTTGTAAACTGCAAATTCCTCCTGCCTGTATTTGACAGAGTAACTCTGAACTATGCACAGCATGCTTCATAATATACAACGATTAGAACCAGGAGCAAGCATTTACATTTGAAGCAGCATCATTTTTTCCCCCTCAAATTATTTTAAAATCCTTCCACTAGAGCTGCATCTATTTAGAGTGGGGTAAGAAGTTCAACTCCAGGCTAGACTTCTCAAGAGGTTCTCAAGCCAAGGAGGCAAAAAGATCTAAGATCCACTGTTTTGCACCACAGCACAAGTAACAGGCAGGCTTTATGTGTAAGTGGTTGCTGCTTTGTCTAGGTCAGGCCCCATAAGCATGCAGGAAAAAAAAAAAAGGACTGCTGTTTGCTAACCTTTGCTAACCTGATGCATCATCCATCATCTCCAAGTTCCCAGTTACAGCTTAGAACCATCATCCCAGGATTCAGCAACCTCTGCAGTTAGTTGTCATTACATAACTCATTGAAGTGAGTTTTGAACCACATTTTGAGCAGTTCTGTCCCACAGTGCTCCCAGCATTTCTAATGTCTACAAACCACTGGGAAATAATTGAAGATGCTCCACAAAAAAAAGTCACTAATCTGTAAATTAAATTGAGTTCACA
Organism: Euphonia xanthogaster; assembly: GCA_034509185.1. Taxonomy (NCBI): domain Eukaryota; kingdom Metazoa; phylum Chordata; class Aves; order Passeriformes; family Fringillidae; genus Euphonia; species Euphonia xanthogaster. The sequence continues at coordinate 19,011,139 of JAYDZK010000274.1, forward strand.
TATGTATTACACAAAATGTAATGAAGATGCTCACAGGCACTAGGCCTTTCAATGTTCTCATATGCAGCTAGCATGCACTTAAAGTTCTCAGCTCAACATATCGTCTCAAGAATATAAGAAATACAAAACTAAGAAGTTGCTTAACTTTAACCAGAAGGAACATTCCTTCCCAGTTATGACACGTTCATCAGCACAACCACCTCATTCTTGAATACTTTTATCAGGGAAAAAAGATTTCCTGATAATGTGAGCAATGAATGCAGTTAATTAAAAGAAGCAGAGAAGGAGCAGACTGTTAGGCTACCTTTGGATCCAGAAAAAGACAGAAAAGATGAGTTTGTAATCTACTCACTTTAGATAGCTTCTTAAATGAATTTCATTTAACTAGAATTATATTTTTACACATTCCTTTGAATTTGGTTACTCTTTTCTGAAGGTCCTCATACTCTGAGATGATCCAAAACAGAACTCATTTTAACCACTAAAACATTACAGAATATTAATAGTCAGAAATAGAGTGTAGGAAAACTAATTTACTATTTGATGCTCTGTAAGTAATGTTTTGATTTCCCTGTCCATCAGATGAAGATATGGGTAACATAAGGAAATGCAATATAGCCTTAGACATTTATTGTGTATGCAGTATCCAAAGCCCAGTAAAAAACACCTTTGTGAAGAGAGTGTAGAAATCTATTGTTCAAAAATCCACTTTATTTTCCACAGTGCAGAAAAACTGAAGATTTTCAAGAGGTTTTCAGAAAAGAAGGCTGAAGGTCTGTCACATTACAATAACACTAAAAAGATCTAAGTTCTTATAAGAAGGAAAAGTACATGCAAAGGGCAACAATATACTAAGCGGCCTCGGTTACCTAACAAACTCTCTCCAGCACTGAAATAGGTGACACTTTCATACAAGAGATATTTTCCATGTCTCCCTTCTTCTCTATTTCAAGGACACCTCCAGTAGCCCATGCCACATTACAGGGCAGGTAGGTGGATAAATCAGCTATTCCCATCCTGATATTTCTAACCCATAGATAGTATACAATGCCCAAATAGACCATTCAAAAGAAAACTATAAAAACATCCACCATATTACATGTTTTGGTCTCTTTCTGAACCAAAGTGGCTATAAGTGATAGCACAGTGACTCATACATTACATACATTTCCTTAAATGTATGTAGTTTAAAAAAAGCTGTTAGCTGTAGTACTGATATTAATAGCCTTGCTCTATCAGTCATCTCTCATCCACCCTGCGCAGTCAGCAATATCCACACAACCTTCAAACGTGAATCAAGGCTGACACCCCGTGGACATATCTTATAATTGATTTGTTCGGTTCTTTTCAACCAGACTTTTAAAAAACTGAAATTCCATATTGAAATTTTACTCCAGACCTTCAGGACCCTTCTGAAAAGCATTTGAAAATATTCAATTGTTCAATAAGATTCATAAGACAAAAATAAATCAGCTGAAAACTCACATTATGTATAAAGTTACTTGTTTTCTTAAAAGTCTCTAACACGTCAGATGTTTTGTAGCACTACACAAAAGCATTTAACAAGTTAAAAATCCTGCAAGCTTAAAAAATTTAGAGAATCTAGTCCCATCTCTATAATCGTTACAGTTAATATAGGATAATACCAAAAGCAGAGTAGAAAGATGTTTTGACATTAAAGCTTTGTGGTAGGTAAACTACTTCAGGAATGGACATCTATTTTCTGTATTTCCACATAATCCTTTTTACAAGCATTACAAAGTGTAATCATGGTATTAGATTCAAGTATTAGTGATTATTTAGAAACTACAGTATTAATACAAACTTCTAGCCATCGAATTTCAACCTAACACCAAGGGAAGTAATTTTTTGTGGAACTAGAATACACAACACATCTAAAATGACCACTTATACATCAAAAAAATAAGTTCACTTTCTATGTCTCTTGCTTCATTTATTTCAAAAAGTCAGTTGTACGTGTGCAATGACATTCAATAATAATTGCACGTCTTTAAGCTCTTAGCTCACCAAATGATACTACAGACTGCCTCAGCTAATGTGTACCTATACATAAAAACCTATCTATAGACTGAGCTACGGGTGCACCAAAAGGAAAGAGCTGTTTGAACACCACAAAAATTAATAGATAAGATTTCACCCTAACACAATGCCACAAAAATGCTGTTTACATTCTACAAGTTTTCCTTTAGAAATCATACAATAGTTTGCATTGGAAGGGACCTTTAAAAGTCCCCTAGTCCAATCCCCTGCAGTGCAAAGGGATACCTCCAACCAGTTCAGGTTGTTCAAAGCTCCACCCAACCTCCATCGAATGTTTCCAGGCATGATACATCTACTCCCTCTCTGTACATTCTGGTCCAGTGTTTCATCATCTCCACTGCAAAGAACATCTTCCTTATAGCTAATCTAACCTCTTTTAGTCTAAAACCATTACCCCTTGTCCCATTCCAACAAGCCCCGCTAAAAAGTCTATGCCCATTTTCCTCATAGGTTCTCTTCAACTACTGGAAGGCCACCATGAGGTCTCCCTTGAGCCTGCTCTTCTCCAGACTGAACAACCTCAACTCTCTCAGACTCTAAACATATACTTACCTTTTTAAAAGCTCTGAATAAGGTAGAAGTTTGCTAGTTTATAACTGTGAAGACCTACCTCTGCCTCCACTAGCACAATATTTCACCACAAGCAAATGCTGCGTAATAGGGTTGATGATTCACTGAGAGATCTCCGAGGGCTTGTGAAGAGCTGTAGATACTCACTGACATTGAGATGCCTCCCAGCATTCATGACAACCTGTAAATAATGGCACCAGTTCTGTCACTGAGCAGCAGAACAGCTGCATCCCCAGAGGAGGGGGAACAGAGAGTCTCAAATGGGACAGCAGAGCTGGGCTTCTAATCCCACTACCCACAGCAAGGGACAGGGGCTGGGAACAGCCCCTAGCCCAGGGTATCAGGCACCAATATAGGATAGGACAGGACAGTACGGGACACCAGCACACCCAGACAAGGCTGGGGCACAGCCAGTGACCCACCTGCCCTCGCACCACTATGGGCAAGGTTGATGGCCTCAGGCTGAGCTGAAACGGAGCCCTCAGGTCCCAGGGGTGGGGGTGTCAGCTGAGGCTGGTCAGGATCACTAAAGGCTCTGAGAGCTAGTTTACAAGCACAATTACTGCTCTGAGCTCAGAGGCTAATGTGTATCACAAAGAGTTTAAAAATATCTTCTCAAAATGTGCTAGGTGAGATTAATGTATCTGCTATTTATTGCACCTTCCTTAAACATATATGAGTTTCTACTCCTTAAAAATGTAATTACTGTATTTTAAAAAGAGTTTTGTATTGCTAATTACAGTTATCAACATGAAAATCAGGCAGCTGGAAGAAGATAATTATGCAAAGTGTACTATATGATAAGAAGTAACTGGCATGTAACAGCAAATTCAAAATAATTACTTGGCAAATACATTTTCATTGGCACCAATGCAGCAAATCAAATTAAATCTTTAAGAAATAATTATCTTAAAGTATTCTTGATCTAGTAAAATGTTCATGTTTGTACCATCAAAGGTTAAGTCAAATATTATGTTAAAACTGTAGCTGTACTATTTTATTAGCATGCTTTCATTCTCGTTAGGCTAAATGCTTCAAATACTTTTGAAAATAACTTGCTTATGTATAGATATGCTTACATACTTAGGCTGTAAGATTGAAAATATCTCTTGGTGAGGGAAACTGAAAATGAAAGGAGAATTATTAAAATAAAAGCAGAAATAAATAAATACCTTAAAACAAAAGCTTTGATATTGATTGATACTGCATGCAGACTATGAGTATTTAATTACCACTAAAATGCTCAGAGTGAGTTTTTGGCTATATTGTCTCTAGATAAAATAGGAAAATACTGAAGAGAGCCTCCTCCCTTTTATGCCTTGTTAGAGTCTTTTTCTTGCCACACCTCCTGAAAAAACATTGCAGAAGAGCAGTATTTAAAAAGAGGAAGATGGAGAGCCCCATTCATACCAGCTGCAAAAGAAAAAGACGTTTACTACTCCAGTCTCAATCACTAAAATCTGTTGGGAACTATACAAAGAGCAAGTCTCTGCTATCAAAGCCTTTGCTTACAGCACTTTCTGTGACAGTGGGGTCAGAGGAAACCAGCTGATTTCTTTGAAAAATAATTTGCATTTGCAGAATGTAAGTCCATATTTTAAAAAAATTTAAACTGTACTCTCTGAAGAGCACACTTTCCATCTTCTCTGGTACTATCCCTGCTTCCTGTGTCACAGTAGCCACCTCCCACATAACAAAACAGACTTTATTTTACCTCTTCTAAACAGGCAGTCATTCTCAATAACATGGCTGCTGTTTGGTTTAAATAATGGCTTTGTCATTACTATACGTGCAAGCATGAGAATTTTAGAGATCTATATTGCATTGCTGCTCATCAACACAGTTACGTCCTCTCACAAGACTGCATTAATTGTGGGAAATGGGAGGAATGCACTGCACGGGGGTGTCGCAGCTCAACAGATCTCAAAAATAACAGCTAAATCAATGATGATAACTTTACGTGATCATTGGCAAAGTCAAATCTTTTCTAGGGTGTTCTTCCTGTTTTCATTTTGTGTGTGCTTAACAGTAGGAATGAAAGAGCTTCTGATTTTCCAAGTGTAGAACATTCATGCTTCACTCCTACTAAAGAGCTGCTGCTATTCAGCAGTTTGTAAACAATGCAGTTTGTGGGTGCATTGTTCCCATATATCTAGCTAACCTGTTTACTATTGTAATTTCAGAAAATTACGGCTGGATATGGAGAGTCAGTGATTTCAGTCAATAATCTATAAGAAGAATTGAAAATATTTAAATTATTTTTTAGAATGGAGAGATTGCTAGAATCTTAGAAACTAGAAATTAATTTTCCAATGGGAGAGGGTTTTAAAAGGGTAAGATCTCAAAGCTCCACCACTGCGTTCTTCCAGTTTGTCCATGCTGTGTCACCCTGACTGAAGGCATTGATAGGTCTGGCTGGCATTTTGTGGGCAATAAAGTTAGTTTTCCTTTTAAAGATGTTAGCACTATTTAAGGCACAGTTGTCTCAGACAAAAAATGTTCTCCTAAGCAGCTCAAGCAAACTGCTAAATAGTTTCACAAAAACTTTGAAATATTTCATTTTTTACTGACATGTTGATTTTTCTCCATCAATACAGAAGTAGTAAGACAATCAATGTTAGCCTTGGAAAACATATTGAGACTAATTTGGATATTCAGATAAGAATGATTTTTGAACCCTTTACTTCTAGACATCTTCAAGATGAGCGGAGACTTAATAAATAACTAAACCAAAAATTAAAATTACATTCCTTATCCCTCCTTCAAAAATAACCCCAGTATCTGTGATAACTCTGTCATGATTTTAAAGATTCAAAAAGATCTTAAAAATTACATAAATACATACCATATCCATACATGGAATTAAGTAAAGGGATGTAAAATGCTTTTTTACTTCATTTTCTTGGCTATCTCTACAGTGCCTAGTAATGAAAAAAAAACCAGACACAGCATACCCATAAACTGACCTTGTGAAGAGTTTGGAGGTAAAGCCATTATCAAGATGACTGAAATTTTAGGAGTAGGAATGATACAAAACTTTGGATGGATTGTAGGAGCCACATTCTGGATGAGTGGTAAACTGATAGTTAAAAGATTTCTGTAAAACAGGTAAATATAATTTCTGGTCATTACAGGTGTATTTAGACTAGCCATACAGTAACTTAAAGGAAATGTCTGTGTGTTTTCTATCTCTTCCATTAAAATGTGCTGATTTGTACTATTTTCATTCAAAGTGTCCCCAGGTTGACACATGTAACTGTGAGAAGGGGGAAAGAGGCCTTCCTGGTCCTGCTGTAAGTACCTGTCACTCAAATAACTGATATATAGTATAAGTTTAAATGTCGTTCACTGTTAAAAATTTTTAAAGAAACTGTTTGAACCCAAATCCTGAGACCACAGAAGTTCAAGGGTCAATACACACTCCTCCATAGTTACACTGCATGAAGGTGCCACAGCAGCAGGAAGTGCACAGAGAGACCTGAGAATGCCATGCGATATTCCCTCTGTGTGGGGACAGACAGGAGGAGGAACAGTGACATGTGGTGAGGCTCTCCTTTCAGCAACAGCAGTATGAAAGGCAGAAAGGAAGACCTTTCCTGTTGCAATCAGACAAGACCAGCTGGATCTAACTAGCCTTAAATTCATCTAAAACCAGGTCAGGCTCCTGAATCTTACATAATAGGGCCAGGATAATTCCACTGACATTAATTGATTTGCATTGATATTCATCAGCAAGATGTCAGTCATTTTGTCAGTCAGTTATATCTGATATTTCCTTCAAATGCTGCCACTTAATGAAATGTTTGCATTATTTTTTAAGAAAAAGCTGAATCATTAACAGCTAATAATTTTAATTGCATAGATAAAATGCACACTTCAAACCAATTGGATACTACCATGTAATTAGAACTCGTTATAAAAAAGGACAAGACTTCATATGCATAAATGTTTTCTACAAATATATCTAAAGTTTAAAAAAAAAATTAAATTGATTTCCCTAATTCAGAGAAGGAATAGTACTGAGTCTGCATTTAATAGAAGAACTTACGTTTTACGCAGAGTACTGCTTAATACAGGTAAATAACAAATGCATCAAATTGTGGCCTATGCGCTCTCTAGGTCACAAGACAGGGAGGTGATTCACTTACACACCTTTCCTAAGCACATCACAGGTACATTTCATCTATTTTTTTTTTTTTTCAGTAAACTCTCCTCAGTTTTTATTAGCTAGCCTAGATCCAGTTAAAACACATCCACAGATTTCTGTGAGTGAATATCCCAATAACTGGCATTACCGTGTTGGGTTAGCTCATGTCTAAAATGCTCCTTCCAACGTGTTTCTCTTCTGAAAGCAAAGTCTAATTTTTAAATGCATTTTAATATTTTCATCTTCTTAGTTAACTATTTAAACTTAGTTAAGTATTTAAACTTATGTTTAAAACATTAAAAAGCACAGTTTATTGTCTGCCACTGTGATATTGCTTTTTACATTTATGTCTGCCTGTATATGTTGCATTTCCTGTTATTTAATATACTTTAAAGCTTATTTCTAATAAAACATCTTTGGTTTTACTGCCAGGACAGAAAATGAATAATGGTACATTTACAAGACTAAAAACTTACATCTAAATGACATTCACTGTGTCACATGCTTCTGATAACATAACCGGATTTCTGCCACAGCTCTTAACAAGGCCAAACATCTCAGATTATGCACTCGCTGATCATTTTTTGTTGGATTTGTGTTGTTTGCTTTTTTTTCCACTGAGCAAATGGTAACTTCAAGCGTATCAACAAAAAGCGGAGTTCGGCCTCAACTAAAACACCCTCGCCACTTTGCGCTCTCAGGACGCTCAGCCCCTCACCTCACGGGGCCAGAGAGAGTTCGGGCACCTCCCGCCCGCTGCTTTATTTCATCCAGCTTGTGTCCATTTCCGGATGGGTGCAACGGGCTCCTCGCCTACCCAGGGACGAGCTTTAATCGAGGAACTACCAAAGGACAGGTTTTTTTCTTATGAGTCTTATTTGGAGGTTTGTTTTTTTTTTTAATTTGAAAGTGGTAGGGCACTGCAATTAAAATTTGGATACAGTTTTCAACTCATTCCAAATTAAAAATGACACATCTCACCTAGCTTAAAATAAACCCAAAACCACCAAACAAACACGCAGGGCCGCGAAACTCAAGCGCCCCTCAGGATTTTTGTTCCACTCCCTCAGACGAGCGGAGGAGGAGCCAGGATGGGCGCGAATGCGCGCGCGCTCCCCGCGTGCGGCGCCGCAGCCAATCCCGGCCGCCGCGGAGCACGAGACTCCACCCACCCCCTTCCCCCCCTCCCCACGCCGTTGCCACGGCGGCGCGCGGACTCGTCGGGGCGGGCGGCGGCCATGAGCGGGGTGCTGGACGTGCTGTGGGAGGACAGGGATGTCCGCTTCGACATCTCCCCGCAGTGAGTGTCCGTGTCCCGACCCCGCCCTGCCCTCACAGCGGCGCTCTCGGGCCCGCCCGGCGCCGACAGGCGGCTGGCTAAGCGCTGCCTCGGCAGGCTGAGGCCGACCGCGGGTACGGGCGCGGTGCACGGCGGGAGCGCCCCAGCGAGCGCCGCGAGCGCCGCGGTGTGGCGGCGGCGGAGCCAAAGCGGCTTCACCGGGCGGGACGGGGCGGTCGGTGCTTGCTGGGTGGGGTCCACGCACCGTTTCCAGTCTATAAAAGAAAATAAAACAAAAGATGGACACTGGAGGACTGAGGGAAGGGTGTGTACTTTTCCCAGCTGAGCTTTTCTAGCACTGAGGAGTACCACCAAGCTGAAGGCGTGGCTGCGGGGACGGTGTTGCTCATGGTTAGCAGGACTTGGCAAACGGGGCGGCGGCTGTGCAGTATTGCACGAAAGTCGTGTCTTAATAATACGTTTTGTTTCTGTCATGCCATCCATGGAGAGTTTTGGCTGCTTTTGACCATATGACTAAAGTGCAGCGGAAATTCACACTGCAGTGGTTGTTATGTAATTAAGTAGTTAGATGAGTTAAATAGTGCAAAATAATAATACAAACAAATAAATAGAAGACCTCACAAAAAACCAAACAAACAAAAAGCCAAGCCACACCCTTTGTGAAAAATTTAGCACATATTTCACATATTCTTATACATCTGATATTTCCTTTGCTGGCATCTCTTCTTTCTTGAGCCTAGCTCCACTCCTTATGACCTGAATTTACATCAAGAGGCAATAAACTCTGTCCCCTAAAAATTACATGAATGCAAGTCGGGTTTTTTTTGCTTTTTCCTCCAATTTCCACACACTTTGTCCTTATTTTGGGGTATAGTTTCCATGGTCACACTTGCTGCATAATTATTTCTTTATTTACTGTTATAATTTAATAATAAATATATTAATATTTTTCATCTATGAGATGTAGTGATAATTTCAGGTATGTAAAGTTGAATTGTATGTATGTGTGCATGTGTGGATTTTTCATTGCATGATGTACTAAGCAGAAAACAGAAAAGCGAAGCAGGGAAATAAAAATGGCTTTATTTTTGGAAGATAAATCAAATTGTTTTTCCTTTTTTTAGACAAATGAAAATGAGACCTGGAGAGGTCCTTATAGACTGCTTAGAGTCTGTTGAAGATACCAAAGGAAACAATGGAGACAGAGGTAACTGCATACTCAGGGAAATTGTAAACTTTCTACTTTTTAACCTGTGTAGGTTTATGAAAGCCCTGCCAGGTTCCCATTGAACTCTGTATCAGTGCTCTGTTCCACAGAAGAGATCCTGCCTATTTCTCAGATCTGCCTTGGAATGTTTTCTTAAAGTTGTAGGAAGGTGATTCTTGTCTCAGAATTTGCTTAGAATTGAAAGCCTTGTAGGAACAATCCATTTATAAACAGTGTGGTGCTGTTCTGCTCTAATCCTCTTTAATGCTTAGCTTGTGCCACCCTGTTTTTAACTGAATATGAAGTAAGGAATTAACTTACTGAAGTAAGGAATACCTAGTGGGCAGGGGCTGAAGCTGCCAGCATGCTGAGATGACCCTTCAAGGGGGTTGGATGTGCTGCTCTCCAGGGTCCAGAATGGAATAAATTTGCATATGGCAAAGGGGTGAGGTTTTTCATGAACACTGCTGTGGTAGATAAGTCACTGCCTTCCCCTTCTCCTCCCCAGAGCAGTTCTGCACTAATTGTGTCCACATTTTTCCTACAAGCATCTGTATTGGAATCAATAACTGTTCTTGGTTTGATTTTGAGGAATGCTGGTGTATATTAGAAGCTGTTTAATTTCTTCCTTATTGGATTTTCCCTGCTAGCATTTTAAGCATTTAGTTTAATGGTTTAGTGATTTTTCTGGTGGGGTGTTCTGTGCTTTTCTTCTTTTTTCTGTCAAGGGGAAGGAATATCCTGTTGTTTCTGAATATTTCATTTAATGGAATTAATTTAGATTAAAAATAGCTACACTTTTATCTCCAGGCAGACTGCTTGTGACAAATTTGCGGATCATTTGGCGCTCACTGTCATTGCCCAGAGTCAACCTCTGTAAGTATTGCCTTTTGTTTCCTTTGTGGTGGCTTGCTATTCCTTCACAAAGTATTGATTTCAGTACAGAATGCGAAGTATAGCTGTGTTGCTCTGGAAAGTCTGAAATGAACTGTTCCTAATGAATCTCTTTATGATATAGGAACTGAGATGATAATTCATAGCCAAATAGTAATATTCAATATTCTATGTTAATTCCTCAGAAAAGAAGTCGAAGAGTTCTTCAGACATATTTTTCATTTAGCCAATACGGGATTCATCAGCCAAATGAAAAATTACTTGTAGCTCTTGTTGCCACCTGTTTATTCACATTCTGCATTTCTCTATTTATTCCCCTCAAGTACCTGCCTTTCCAGTTTTTGTATTGTAAACTCTGGAAAAGTTTCTCATTTTAACTGTATGAGTTAAAACTGTACAAGCAGTGAGAGTTTTGCTCGTGTTTAATTTCATGTGCTGAAACAGGGGCAGGATGCAGTTCCTTTGTACACAAATTATTTCCAGTGCTCACTGTGCAGTCCCCTTCTGTGGAAATATTTCTTGGATTGCATAGTACACTGAGCAGCCAGAATTGGTCCTGATTTGAGAAGAGCACTTGACCAAAGAACCTTCCAAGATCCTTTCTAGCTTAAATTAGTCTTCAGGGTTGTGATGAGGACCCAGGGTATTAACCACAAAATGTAATTCTCACACATAGCATCCAAAGCTGCGCTAAAAAAGTCAGTAATATTCTTGGTAATTTTGACTGTTATTTTTCTTGTTCTCAAAACAATGTTTTTTTCTCCCTTGACTTTTAAGCTGTCGGTTACAACTGCGTTATAAATATAACTACAAGAACTGCCAACTCAGTAAGTTCCAAAAAATACTTTTAAAAATAAAAAAAGAAGCTGTAATTAGTTGCTTATACTTACTGCACGATGTCAACAATAATCTGAAACTTTACTTGCAAGAACAGTAAAGAATAGTAATGGAAGTTTTGTTTTAAAAGTGGAGAGCTCTCAAATACATAGCCTGAATGGTATTGCATGCACCTGTGAAGCTGTTTGTTTGACCTGCCACAAAGAACTAGCAGGAAGATGATGTAGATTTCCTGGGCAACCATATGATAGCAGAACCAAAAATACAGTTTTAGTCATTATATTGCAAATGTAGAGCAGGCAGGCTGCATTAGTTTTACTGTCGATGGAACTGCTAGTTGGTCAAAAAGAAAAATAAGTTCAGTTGAAGACAGCAGTAGGTTAGAATCTACTGGTAATCCTGGTAGAATCGGGATTACACCTCCATAAACACTGTTTAAAACAATAACTTAGACAATATCTGAAGATTATTTATTATTTGTACAATCAAGCTATTATATTGACAAAACATAAAATTTCATTTTTTCCTTACAGAAATTACGAGGGCAGACAGAAGCTCTGTATATATTGACTAAATGTAACAATACTCGGTTTGAGTTCATATTTACCAATGTTGTTCCTGGAAGTCCCAGACTCTTCACTTCAGTTATTGCTGTGCACAGGTAGTGTACATAAAAGAGTGTTTGATCAAGGACTCAGATATGGGGGATTACAACTGCTCATAGACATAGTATATGACTGTCCGTATTCAACATTCAGAAAACTTTCCCTAAAGAGAGCAATGGAAGGAAGGGGGAGAATGAGCGCAAATTTTAGTAGATAGCTGCACATAATGAAAATTAATGTGTATTTTACTAGTTATTGATCACAATTTATACATCTCGTGTGTATAAACTATCTGAACAAATAAGAGTATAAAGGAGCTAATCTCAGTGTGCATTTTCTAGTTACAATTTCTGTCTGCAATAAATTTCCTGTTATTTCAGACCATGTAAAGGAAATGAAGAGTTAAATCCTGGTCAGAACTTTTCATTGACTACAAAACACTATATGCTTCCCACCTAAAGACAAGTCACCTGAATGAATGTGTACATAATACATTACCATGGGTGTCTGTTTAAGAGCTATGGTATACTGACATATATATTGCATGTTTGTGATTTAACTGACACTGAAAAATAAAGGATTGTTAATGTCCATGCTATGTATATCATGGGACCCAGAGAACTTAATACTTTGCAATAGAGGCTGGGTGATGACTGTCTTAAGGAAAAGGAAAAAGTGGTATAGATATGAACACTACAGGAGATCAGAAAGTCGTTAAAAACCTGTCTTAACTTTAAAGATAATTTCATTAATGAAAGCTGGAATAGACTTGATTATGTTGAAAAAGTTTTAATAATACTCTCACTTTTGTGCAATGTTGTGATAAGAAAAGCTGAAAATATACCTTTCATATCTGTACTGAAACCAAAGGTAAAGATAGTAGAAAACTAGAACTATGTATGAACTAATACGTATTTTGTATTTTTTGCAGAGCTTATGAAACTTCCAAAATGTATCGTGATCTGAAGCTGAGAAGTGCATTGATTCAAAACAAGCAACTGAGATTGTTACCACAAGAACAAATATATGATAAAGTCAATGGAGTTTGGAATTTATCAAGTGATCAGGTATAGTAAAGAATCAGAATACGTTGACTACAGAAAAGTTAAAATGTTTCAGCTTTCATCTAGCAGTTGTACTCCTATAGTTTTGTGTCCTCCAAGGAATTACCCTTAGTGCTGTTCATCAGCTGATGTGTGCAGAGAAACTGATTCCATATATTTGCTAGTCATTGCAACAAAATTTCCTTTTAGTAATCTGAAGTCTACACAACCTGGCTAATATGCAAGGTACTAGATATTCAATTTTTGTTAAAAAGATATATTTAGGAGTCTAAAGCTCTGAATGATACTGAAAGAAGATCATGTTTCTGAAGTGCTCTGCTGAATATTCGTGTTTACATGCAGCTTTTATTAAACAGTAGTAAGATTATATTGTCTTTTGATTAATGAAAATTGAAAATACTGGAAGGGATTCTGTGGTTAAAAAAAAAAAAAAACCAAAAAAACTTTAAGATAAAAATAGGAAACATTTATTATTTTACAGGGCACTAGTAGCAAGCATTTCCCGGAGCAGTGAAACAAAACAGGAGCTGATATTTCTGTCTGTGCAATTTTAGTCCAGAATAGAAATATGATCCACTCTGACGAGCTAAAAAGTTCTTTCCTTTACATTCCCTTGGCACACATCTCCTCACTTACCTAAGTTTAACCCACATGCCTTTATACTTACGCTTTATGCCAATTCCAGATCTGTACAGTTAATAACGCTCAGATGCTTCATGTATTCCCATGAGCTTGGCTGGGCTGTGACTTGATCCAGCTTTGCTGCAGTAGTAGGTACTCACAGCTATTTTCATTACTCAGATTCACGTAGTCTTTAAAGATAGGATCCTGCTTCCTTGCAATCAATAGAAACATTTCAACTGGGTTTGGTAGGGAAGAATCAGCCTTTTAATGAATAAAATATGAAGCTGTATTTTGCTTATATGTAAATGGATAGCAGTAATCATCATGTTTGGGAAAAAAAAAAGCTCTGTCCTTAAAGCAATTCTAATATTACTTTTCTTTAATAGGGAAATTTGGGAACATTTTTTATTACTAATGTGAGAATAGTTTGGCATGCAAACATGAATGACAGCTTTAATGTCAGCATACCATATATACAAATTGTAAGTATCTTACAACAACCATTTTCAAAATGAAACAGCATATGTTCAAGTCTTTGGTTAAAACTCCCAGGTTACCAAAATTTTATTTCATATCTCTCATTCAGAGAGGAACTTAGTTCTTCCAGCATCATCCACAGGGTATATTTTCTTTTCTGTCCAGATTAGTTGGGGGATTTCCTGGGCAGGTACAGGTGTTGAAAACAGCTTGTATTTCAAACTTTTTAAGATGCTTCATGCAACCTACATACACTGGGATTCATGATCTGTGAACCTGATGTTCAGAAATTTACTGTTACCACTATTACCACTTCTAATACAACACTTTTCCCTGAGGTTTCAGGGGTTCAGATTTGTAATGGTAAATGGGAGGGAATGCTGGTAGCCAAGCTTCCAGAGCCAGTAACTGTAATTATTATGCTGTAAAAAAACAAACCAAAACGAGATTTTTATCCAGTAATTACAAAATTTTTAACCAAGTTATACTTCTTTATTATTAGCGTTCAATAAAAATGAGAGATTCAAAGTTTGGCTTGGCACTTGTGATAGAAAGTTCTCAGCAGGTAAGAAGCTTTAATAGCCTTTTTCTGTTGATTACACTTTTATTATACATATGTACAATATTTCTCTAGATGCAATATTTTTATATACCATATTTCTGTAATTTTGAAATGTCCTGGGTCTACTTTTAAGTTACTTAGAGCATTTCTTCTGTGTGGCCTTTTGAAAACTTTCTTAAAGTTCTCTTTGCACTGCTTCAAGTGTATGTTATGGTCAGTATGGCTATTGGGAGTTACAGTTTCTCTAAGCAAAGCAACAGTAGGCCAGCATGACTAGCTTATAACTGTCAAATACACTGTCTTCTGACAGATTATCTTTGGGATCTAATTAATTCTGTACTTAATTAAGACCACTCTTTTAAATCTTCTTCATTATTTCTGTGTATCTGAAAGCTTCTTTAATAACAGCAGCAAGATCTAACAGACTCAACATTTGCTGAGTGGCTGGGAATAAGTCATTAATATCACTTCTGAATTTGTCCCACCCTTGTTTACTTGTGGCTTTCTGTATAAGGAGTTTGTTCCCCTTTTATATAATGGGCAAATGGTTAAAAAGCTCATCTGCCTCATAGAGAAGCATTGTCATTGTTTTATTTCAGCCATGATTCAAGTTTTCTCAGCAAGCTGAAAATTGCTATCATTTAACTGGAAATCACTATCAAGGAGAAAAAATTGTTTAAAAAATAAGACTAATAAACAGATGTTGTCTTTTTTCTCTGTTATATAGAGTGGAGGATATGTACTTGGTTTTAAAATAGACCCTGTAGAGAAACTACAGGAAGCAGTGAAAGAGATCAATTCACTTCACAAAGTTTATTCAGCTAATCCTATATTTGGAGTGGACTATGAAATGGAAGAAAAGGTACTCCATTTATTTACTTTAAATGAGATACAATACTGTGTTAACAATAATAAAAATAAATATATTAAACATATTAGATATGTGAATTTACTTACTACAGTGTTATAATTTGCAGCCTCAACCCCTTGAAGACCTAACAGTGGAGCAGGTTCCAGATGATGTGGAAATAGAACCTGATGAACATACAGATGCTTTTGTGGTAAGTGGCTCCAGAAAAATCCAGAAAAATAGAATCATTCTTGTTTGGTTATTCAGATTTAAGCAATGTACAGCTGTAATCCTCTGTTAAAGATAAGCTGCAACTGTACTTTCTATATTTAAAATACATCTGCATGCCTTTTATTAAACATCCTGATTATTACAGGAATTTATTCTGTATATGAATTTCTAATTTAAGAACAAACTATTATTCAAATATTATTCAAAAGAAATAGTAGTAGATATTTAAAAGAATAGTTGTATGTAGTTTCTCAAGACATGAAAATCAGGAGTAGCTTGAAAATCAGCAGTACAGTATAATCAGATACATTATTGAAACAATAATTTGCCTTCTCTTAAAGCAGACTAATAGATGGTGATATCCATATGCTCCACATTCATCTAAGATTGAAACTTGCAATATTTTTAGAAAGGCAGCAATGATTTTACATTATTATGTCTCCCAGTATTTTGGGAAAATTTACTTTAAAATGCATTAGGTTGCTTGATTGACCCTTTTTCAACAAATTTCCAGACTTACTGTGCAACCCAGTAACTCGTGGTTCCATGATTGTCTGCTAGGGTAGATGGCACATGTTTTCAAGTGTTAGCCTTGATGCTTTGACCAGTCTCTGAAATTTGATAAATTAACAGGCCTAGTATGAGTGTTATTTCCACTCCTTTTAATTTTCCAGCCTCTTACTAACACAGATAAGCTATTGTTTTTTCCTTTCCCTCTTTCCTAGCTTTTTGGCTTATTTCTTTTCATTTTTGCACATTTTTATTCAGTCTTCAGCATATTTGAAGACATACCTTCTCCTTAAATGGAGATCTGTGTGCTTTCTTGGTGCCTTTATCACCTGAACTAAATAACTGTGCTTTGTATATTCTCAAACAAAAACTGGAAGCTGAAAATTGTTAGAAGTTTGTTGCTGTAGAGGCACGGGTTGCCCAGGACCCAAGGAGCAGCTACACACCAACATTCCACAATACTTGATGCTGCAGGAAAGTGCTTTCTTTGCTGCCCCTCACCAGTCCACAGGGGCAGCTGAAGCAAGACTGGGCTCTTTTTGGTAAATAAGATCTAGAACCTGCTGGTCCAGAGATTTCTAGAGTGTGGATATTTTCAGAGATCTGATATCCCTAAAAGTTTGAGCCTGAATTTCCACCCACACAGAATAGGAAAGATGGTATCTCCTTCCCACGTCTCTGTTTATGAAGTTGTTCTATTGCTCTATGTTCTTTTCTTAGATTATGATGTCAACTCAATTTTGATATTATACATTTTAAGCTAGTTTTTGATGTTGAATAGTAAAAGTTGCTGCACATGAGGCAAAAAAATACCAGGATGCTGTCAGTTTGTCATCATATTAATATTCCCTATAAAGTGTTTGTCAGTATAACAAATGTAATACAAAAATGTTGCCATTTAAAAAGTCTTTCTTTATTATGATGGAAATTTCAAAGGTTGGTATTTAATGAAAAATACTATAATCCAGTGGTATCTAATCTATAATCCAAAACATAAAATTCTGTTAGAACCCTTTTGTAAATTATTTTAACATAGAAGTAAAACCCATGTAGACTAGATTCTTGTGGAAGACCTACTCAATACAGTTTTGACCCCAAGGAATTATTAGCAGATGTGGTTTTTAGACTTTTGTTTTCATATTTCTCTTTTGTTTCCCTTTGCAGGCTTACTTTGCTGATGAAAACAAGGTAAGGAGATACTTTTTCATACTATCAAATTCCTGTTGATAAAATGGGATAATTAAATTAAAAAGTGCCTTCTGCTTTATTTTATTTTCTCTCTTATGTCATGTATTCGAAAAGCAACATGATCGGGAGCCTGTTTTTTCAGAAGAGCTGGGACTTGCAATAGAGAAGCTAAAGGATGGATTCACACTCCAGGGACTCTGGGAAGTAATGACCTGATTTAGATTGGCACATGTTTGTTCCCTAAGCTGGGAAAAAACTCTCTGTTCTTGCTGGATTTAGATCTGTAGAAGATAATTTAGGAATATCAGAGTAGCAGAGAAAGACCATGCCAAAGCTAATGAGCAGGCAAATATTACATAGTAAGCCCTCAGGCTATGTCATAAAAGAAAGGTTACTCAAAAACCTTGTATGCTTAAGAGCTGAGCATTGCCCGTGTTGCTGTCTGAGCAGGGGGAGGAGAGCCACTCTGAGGCAGACGGGGCTGCTGCGGGAAGCGCTGCCCCCTGCAGGCGCCTCGGTCACGTCAGACTGGGAGCACCTGGGAGTCTCTCCGCACCGCCTCCAAGTGGCATGGCAGTGCCATTTGACACGCTTGTAACCTCCGCTGTTTTCAGGACTGGCCTCTTTCTCCCTCCCCTGACAACACAAATTCGGCCATGGTGTTTCAGACACCATTTTATGGCAGGTAGCCACCATTTTTTTTATAACTTCATGGCTTCTTTGTTTATGTGTTGCCCTTTGCCTGCCAGGACCAGGCACTGCTTGCCATTTTACACAGCACTATGTCAGAAAAAGAAGCTTCCTCTTTTTCTGAACATGGAGACCACTGTTTGAGACAGGGCAGTGTGAGCTATGCAGTTTGATGCTCAATTTCAAGTATTCATGTATTTATACAGAGTGATGTACTTTCCCATAATGATTAGGTTTGAATTGCATTTCCATAACTTGTTTAATGATTTGCAACACAGAAATACCATCATACAGGGAACATTTTGTATGTAGGCATATTGGCTGTGTTGTTGATAGCTTTAAGCAAAAGCAATTCTGTTCCAAATAATAGCTTTCATGTCTCATACTTTTGCTAAATGTTCAGCATGTATTATTCCAAGTTTTAATTGTAATCCAGATATCTTCATACAGTTGTTTGTTTGTTTGTTTGTTTGTTTTTGCCAGAGCACTTTTTAAAGTGATGATCTAGAAAACAGGGCACATGCAAATAGCTTCTGTGTGTGAGTCATTAGACCTTTTATGATGTTATGTGTTATAGAGAAATGAGTCATTTATTGTTTAAAGGAAGACACAGCTGTTACGTTTTCTAGTGAGATAAAACCTCTGTGCTGTTCTCTATAAATGGAAAAAGTCAAATGAGCTGTCCTGTCAGCTGTTGTTTCAGCAGCTGACTGTTAAAGTAACTGATGCAAATGTAATACTGGTGTTTGTAGAAAATCTTTCAAAGTATATACTTTAATGAAATACAACCTGTATTGAAAAGCAGTCATTACTTCAGTAAACTTTGATAATATTATATGTTGTTGTAAATCTTCATTCAAGTAGTTGTATTTTGTATTTTGATCCTGTTTCCATTACATTCAAAGAACATTTTACCATATGGGTGGAGACTTCAATTTGAATTATTTGGGAAAGCAAAACTTTACATGAAATAACACATATTTTATGTCTAAACAGTAGTGTTTGGTTTAAAACCAA
The DNA here is from genome assembly GCA_034509185.1 of Euphonia xanthogaster. Classification (NCBI taxonomy): domain Eukaryota; kingdom Metazoa; phylum Chordata; class Aves; order Passeriformes; family Fringillidae; genus Euphonia; species Euphonia xanthogaster. Next base: position 19,029,973 of record JAYDZK010000274.1, read on the forward strand.
ATGGATATTAAGAAGCAGCCCAAAATTTCAAGGCCTTAATATCTGAAGAAATTGTATATGTGATATGGTTCTGTATAAAAATAATCTTAGAACAAAGGTGATCGATACAAAGTTATGGAGTTTTTTAGTATCTTTATGACTACAGCAATGAGCTGTATTAAGCAACTCTGAAAAAGTGAACAGCAGTTAAAACTGACAACTCGATTAATAATATTTCAGAACATTTAGTAACATGTATCTGTGCAATCTTGCTCATAGCTGTTTCACTGAGGGTCAGATTCTGCTGTCCTTACGTCAAATATTTTCTTACATTGCACATAATCTTACTGATTCAATGTGGAGAATGATGGCAAAACCTGACCATAGTGACTAAGAGCAGCAGTTGCTTCTTTCAGTCTTTGACAGCTGCAAGAGCAACTCTGTTTTTCCAAACCGTCCATCCCAAATTCCGACCTGTAGGAGTATGTACCTATATTTAGCTAGTGAGATTAAGTTGCAGAGGCTTCAAGCAGGCAAAAAGCACATTGGTCTGCCTTTTTTACAGACAAACCTTTGGGCAGACAACAGCTAAAGCTTTCTACTCCCTCCCCTTTCCCAAGTGTTTGCGAAATGGATTCCCAAAGGGAACTCACTGAAGAGCTCAGACTTTACCAATCCACCCTCCTTCAGGATGGCCTCAAGGAACTCCTTGAAGAGAAAAAGTTTGTAGATTGCTCTCTAAAAGCTGGTGACAGAAGCCTGCCTTGCCACAGATTGATTCTGTCGGCATGTAGCCCTTATTTTCGTGAGTATTTCTTATCTGAGCAAAATGAAGAGAAAAAGAAGGAAGTAGTTCTAGATAATGTTGACCCCAACATCCTGGATATGATTGTCAAATACCTTTATTCAGCAAGTATTGATCTCAATGATTCTAATGTGCAAGATATTTTTGCTTTGGCCAGCCGCTTTCAGATCCCTTCTGTGTTCACTGTGTGTGTCTCCTACCTTCAGAAGAGGCTTGCTGTTGGTAACTGTCTGGCCATCCTTCGGTTAGGTGTTCTGCTTGACTGCCCAAGACTTGCGTTTTCTGCCCGCGATTTCGTTTCAGATCATTTTGTGCAGATCTGCAAAGAAGAGGACTTCATGCAGCTTGCCCCGCATGAACTTATCTCAGTTATTTCACCTGACAGTTTAAACGTAGAGAAGGAAGAACTGGTATTTGAAGCAGTAATGAGATGGGTCCGAACAGACAAGGAGAACAGAGTAAAGAGCCTGGGGGAAATTTTTGACTGCATACGTTTTTGTCTAATGCCAGAAAAATATTTCAAAGAACAGGTTGAGAAGGATGATATAATTAAAGGCAACTCAGAGCTTCAGAAAAAAATTAAGATTATTAAGGATGCTTTTGCTGGAAAACTGCCTGACTCTAGCAAAAGCACAGAAAAGTCAACCAAAGGGGAGGTGAATGGCGATGTAGGAGATGAAGATTTACTGCCTGGCTACCTAAATGACCTTCCCAGGCATGGCATGTTCGTCAAAGACCTGATTCTTCTGGTTAATGACACTGCTGCAGTAGCTTATGATCCTCTTGAAAATGAATGCTACCTAGCAGCCCTCGCAGAACAGATTCCCAGAAATCATTCCAGTATAGTCACCAAACAAAATCAGGTCTATATTGTTGGAGGACTCTATGTGGAAGAGGAGAATAAGGATCAGCCTTTCCAGTCATACTTCTTCCAGGTACAAGCTTTATATTTGTTGGTATAATAATAGGTGCTTATGAGGGTTACTGAAAAGTTTTCTGAGTGTCTGCAAATGGGTTGTCTAGTGTCTTTGTATGGTGATGGAGAGAAGTATCTGGAGAGAGTTATTTTTGTCTCAGAGACAGAAATGAAACTGAGGGCCTTGCATCTTTTTCAAGATTAACTGCTGGTGAGATCTCAGAAAATATTAAAAGATGAGTATATTCTGTCTAGGCACTGCTTTTCATTAAGGCCCAGATTTTTCATTGTGCAGATGTCTAAATTTAGGTCTAATAATATTTTTGTAAAATAATTTTTGTGTACTTTTGTTAACTCTGATGAAAGTTGGAGTGCTTTAGCTGGTTTAGATCTGATGTCTTTTTTTTTTTGTATCTGAAATACTTTCATGACAGCAGTAATGTGTGTATTTGAAAAGCAATTTCTGCTACTAAAATTGCAGAAGTCCTTGTTTGTCGTATCTACATCTGAAAGCCTAAGGACCATATAAATATATAAGTTAAAGGCAGGTTTTTTTGTCAGCAAACTGTCAGTGTCAGTAAACTAAATACCATGTTTCAACTGAGTGTAATTGTATGTCTTTGTAAATCTGTATTATACAAGGCTGATTAGTGCTAACTGTAAGTCCACAATATATTTCAGGAAAATTAGCAAAAATGCAGTTTGTCATGCTTATACTATAAGTCTGTTGTGGTTTTAGCTACATGCTTTGGTGTATATTTAAACTATTTTGTGCTGAATTATGCAATATGCTGCTGCCCACGTCCTCTCTTTAGGCACACTGGCCTAAAAGAGTAAAAGTCCTGTTTAAATATGAAATAAAGCACAGTAATAAGCAGTGATAAAATTTTGAAGCCTCAGATATTAAAAAATGCAAATATTGTTTATAGGAGTATGGCTCACTCATTTCACACACAATAAAAGACTTGGTTTTAGACATTTGTTACATCGATGAGAGGGAAGTCTTAGTTTGTAGGGGAGGAACTAACACTGTTTCATTTCCTTATGTAGGTGTAAAATACTAATCACTGAAGTGAAAAACTTGTAACAAAAATATTCTTCCAATAGAAATAACACATTGATGTAATAATGTGTATTTAGTCCAGAACTGAGTAACTCTCAGGCTACTAGAAAGGGGCCTGTGAGAAACAAAACCTCAAGACTGATACTAAAAATAGATTAAGTTTTCAAAATTCTACTTAAAATGTCGACATCCATTTCCTGAAATCACATTTGTTTGTTTGTCATCTTTAAGCTTGCTTACTGCTGCTATTCCCTATAGTTAGAATACTTGGCTGCATTAACCATGTGCCTGTTGTTCTCTCCAAAATATTCATGCAGTGCCAAACCAATTTTCACTTGCTGATCTTCCTTTTTCCACCAGTGAAGCATTGTATTTGGTAGCTTGCAACCTGGGAGAAAACAAGGCTGCCACTGGCTTGAGAATGCATGACAAACTGATGCCCTATCAGCAGTAAATGTCATCTTGAAGACTTAGGAAGTAAGCTGTGATCTCTCAGGGGTACATCTCATTACTCCACCCAGATCCAGCTACTGGGAAAATCTATGTCCATGAACTGCATTTCACTGTTGAAATAAAACTTTCCAACAGGGGTAGTGTCAAATCTGGGAGATGCACTTAACATGGAAACTTTGACTGTGGAACGTACTCCTGGAAGAAGAATGTCACCAAGCTAAATCCTGAACTTTATTTTGACTGAACTTTGTTTTACTTTCTATCAAATGCCTTTACACCCACACAAACTCTTATCTTACCCTCCCTTCCTATACCAATGTCCAGCAAATCTATAAGCAGCAGGTCTGAAAAAATAGTTCTTTTTCAATGTTAGAGGTAATTCAGGTTCAATCATAAGTTCTCAGATCAAAACAAAAAATAAGCACTACAGTCCTAGGAAGATCCTGGTTTGTTTTGCCATCTGTCCTCCTGCTGCTGTCCTCTGCTTCTCCTTAGGTGTTTTCATCATATTGGATGTTAATTATTGAGAGAGCCCTGAGAGTACTACAGTAGAAATGACATCAGTATTACTGCTGAGGGAGCTGCAGTGAGTTCCTATTTTGCTTAAGAGTGAAGTGGTTTTTGTGTCTTCAGAGATCTCACGAACTCTTGAGGGTATTTGTGATGAAACACACATCTGTTGCCCTAGGGATTGCAAAAGAAAAAGCTGTGCCATTTGCCATGTGATGTCTCCTGATCAGTAAGAACTGTGTAAGCATGTCTGGCACCTCACTGTAGCGATGAGCACAACCAGCTAAACATACAGGTGTGGAACTGCAGGAGTGGCTGCTCCCTTGGGCAGGAAGAAGAACCACTTGTTCTTCCCAGCATGATAGGGAACTGAGAGTGAGGGACCTTTGTGTAAGGAAGAAGGGCTTAACAAAGAGGCAAGGAAACAGTGAGGGTGAGCAGACACAAACAGAGTTGTATGGCATTGACTCTGCTAGATCTCAGCACAACGAAGCGTGCTTGGATAGAAGACATCATTCATTAGCTGCACTGAGGGAAGGGCAGGTTGCTCAGGCAAGCAGATTTGCTGTTGAGACACTGAGTGCCAGTAGATAAATTCTGTGGAACAGTATTCACTGTGTTGATTTTTAGTCTTTGCCTTTCCTAACCCTTGCTGTTCTGATGCTCTTTCAGCTGGATAGCATTGCTGGTGAGTGGGTTGCCCTTCCTCCACTGCCGTCAGCCAGGTGTCTCTTCGGGCTGGGAGAGTCAGACAACAAGATCTATGTAATAGCAGGCAAGGACCTTCGCACCGAGGAGTCGCTCGATTCAGTATTGTGCTATGACCCTGCGTATGTTTCAAATTTAATTATACTCACTGAGGACATGGAGATGGCCCGTTGCTAGTTGAAAAAACCTAACAGTGATCTTTTTTTGTTCCAGGGCAATGAAATGGGGTGAGATCAAAAAACTGCCCATCAAAGTATACGGCCACGCAACTATCTCAAACAATGGATTGATATATTGTCTTGGTGGAAAAACTGATGATAAGTGAGTCTCTAAGTCTTTTTATGACAATTAATAACATTAGCTTCTTGGTCCTTAATAGATAATATGTCCTCACACTCAGAAATGAAGTTTTCCCTTTTCTGCATCTCTGGTTTAAGGTTGCTAACAGTCTGGCAGAGGGGCACACATTATATGGTATGTAGGATACTTTTTGGTGATGAGGTAAATTACCTAGAAATTGTAATCCAACTTGCTATTTTAATAACCATACTTATTTCCAAGGCAAATTTTACTTACACTACAGACAAATTAGTAATACATAGCTGTGAGGATCTTCACTGAAAGTATTCCTTCCTTTCAGATAGAAATACCTAGGTGCCCTGGAATTAGAGCCTCAGTTTTTCCAATTTTCTGGCCTGTGATACTTGTTATACCTTATTGGGTATGACATTAGGAAAATAAAAGTTTTCACTCACACTGAACATGAGGTGCTAATTTTTAGGTGTTTTATAGGGGATAGTTAAGATAAAAGTTTGTCTTATCAGCCAAAACACCATCATAATCTTTCCTTTACCTTATGTATTCCTCCACAAATCCATCTAAATACAATATGCTGGGAAAGGACATTGTCTTTCTCCTCAAAAGTACAGTGAAATGGCTGCCCTGTGTAATGTAAACCACATTTGATTAAGTCCTATGGATGTGAGTAATGCTTTGTAGACATTGCAAGGATTCTCAGATTAGACAGAATAAAGGATTCTCCAGGAGAGGGAAGAGGTGGTGTAGACAAACCCATACAATCTACCTCAATTAGATCTGCTTGGAACAAGTCAAAAGTTCATTAGAAACGATCACCAGTTTTCTTTTTGCTCCCCAGGAAATGCACTAATAGATTATTTGTGTACAATCCCAAGAAAGGAGACTGGAGAGACTTGGCTCCAATGAAAGTGCCTCGCTCAATGTTTGGAACAGCCATCCATAAGGGCAAGATTGTCATTGCAGGTGGTGTCACTGAGGAAGGCCTTACTGCATCTGTTGAAGCTTTTGATCTGACCACCAATAAGTGAGTGCAGTATTCAAGCTGTTTTAATTAAGTGTTTTATCATCTAGGCTTTTAGGAGCCCTGAGGTAAGAATCACAAAGCTGTTCAGGTACCTATACTCCCACTGAGACATTTGGTCTACAGTCACATCTTCAGCAGCAACAGCAGCAGTTTACAGAGCGGGCCTCTGGACGTTTTTCCTGCACCTGCACACACTCCAAATATTATGCTAATGCCATTTGAAAGAAATCTGCATTTTGGAAACTGTAGGGAAGAAATGAGAATAACTGGGGAACAATATGTCCGTATGAAGCACATTACTGAACAGTCGGGGAATCTGTAAGAAGTTGTCCCTGAGAAGAGATGTCTTAACAGTGCAATTGTGTCATTTGAGAGCTGCAGAAGTCCCTGAGGGGATGGAGCTCTGGAACATACTGCTGATAAATCTCAGATTTTTTTCATTTTATTAAGCCATGAGGTCTTGGTACCTCAGTTTGTTGCCCAGAGAAGTGTTTTAGTGCATTCAGTTTACAATATGTCTTATGTGTTTAACTTGACTTTTTCTTTTGATCCTTAGATGGGAGATAATGCCTGAATTTCCCCAGGAGAGAAGTTCCATTAGTTTAGTCACTTTAAGTGGAGCTTTGTATGCTATTGGAGGCTTTGCAATGATTCAGCTTGAATCTAAAGAATTTGCACCTAGTGAAGTCACTGACATATGGAAGTAAGTTTAATTTTAGTCACTCTTTCCTCGTCAAAGGTCTTATCTAAAATTGAGGTTTGTAGTCACTGGAGGCTGACACTATTTTTCTGTTTAACTCTGAAAATGATCCATAGCACAGGCTGTAAAACATTTGTTGACAGATAAAAAAGTTTGTCAGAAAGTAACAAATAAACATGAGACCTGGATCTAATGACTACTTCCACCTACTAATTATTTGACCAGTCCAAGTCACAATCTTCAGCTTCTTTAGAAGAGCAAATTGCCATCTCTTGGCATGTTTAGCCTTGCCAATAAAAACATTCTTTTGAGGCGCTGTGATGCAGAAAAGCACATATATACAGAGGCCTGTACATACTGATGTGTTGATGGTCAAATGAGTAATGTTCCAAGAGAATCAGAAGTCCCTATCTCCTAGGTTTTTTTGAGCTAATCACAGCAGCAGTGATGAGACATCATATCTCTGCTGCAACTCTTAGTTGCTAATGTGATTTCAGAAGCTTTAGTTGGCTGTAGGAAGGAAAACTCCCCAACTTCATATGCAAGAAGCTGAAGAAATTCAGAAGGGATGCTTAAGAAGGAAGCTTTTTTAAAGCATGACACAGGTCAGCAACAAGCTTTAGGGACCAGGAAAAGAATAGCTTGTGTGCAAGAACATCTTTCTGTTCTGGAGTAGAGGACAAAAGCAGCCCTTTGTGGCACCCTTCAGCACATGGTTGCTACAAGCATTTGCAACAGGTGGACTGTCCTCCTTTTCATGTATGTGTGCTGAAGCATCAAATTCAAATTTTAAGAAGCTATTTTCTAACTTTTTTTAAAATGCAGATATGATGATGAGAAGAAAGAATGGGTTGGCATACTGAAAGAGATCCGATATGCTACTGGAGCCTCCTGCCTGGCCACACGCTTAAACCTCTTCAAGTTATCAAAACTGTAAACAAAATGCTGGAAGATATGATATGGTGAGGAGTTTTGACAGGCTCTTCTGGTTTTGTTGCATGAAAATGTCCCCAAATTGTACAGTTTTATAGCAGCACAATAGTCATACTGGGAACTGTTAAACAGTTCATTTGTCTGTCCACTTCTTAAGATACTTTCTAGCTAACCAGCAACCACTGAATTTTTGCCAGTGTTTTAATTTCTAACGGATTATAATTAATGTTGATTAGATTAAGATTTTGGCAAGAACTCAATTTTCCACTCTGTGAAATTGCAAACAACACTAGTTAGCCTTCCTTGCACTCAATACAATCCAGGTATTGGTGGCTTGTCCTCCAAACAATGTGCATGAATTAATTGTTAAGTTAAATACAACTAATAGGTAGCTAATTTTATTCTAACTGGCTATTTGTAAGGCCAGATTTCCCCTTTTAGTAATGTATGTAAATCCTTCACTATTCAATGATATCTTGGAAATATTCTCATCACAGACCTCAAAAAATAATTTAGCTTGGAATTGAAATGATGTTTTAAACAAAACTGGCTTAATATTATGTGGCCTAAAAAATGCCAATCTCAGCCAAAGCTGTACTAGGAGACAGAGGAGAGGGTAGAGAGAGAAGTTCATAAGGTTAGTAGCTCTGTTTTACTTACTGTGTTTAGACTTCTGATAACAAGGATTTTCCACTTTTTTAATGCTTTTATATTTATTTCTAAAGCAAACATTTTCTGGAAGATTTTCTTAGAGATCTGACATCAGTAACAGCATTCATGAAAAAGTCCTAAAAGAACTATCTTTAGCAAATACCTGTGACAGAGAGGACTTTTTCATTTACTGTAGAGTTGATTCATTTTGATGTTGAAACTTTAAACAATTAAATTTTGTTTTTAAAACTATAAAAGTATCACTTGATGGTGTCTTTTTTTAGTGATTAGCTCATCATCAGTATCATACTGACAGGACACAGATCTCTTAGTACAGCCTTTGCCCAAAATAGAGCACTCCGTTTTCTTCTTCTTCAGAGCTTGCTTACCATTTTGTGTCGAGTAGCTCTTCAAAGGATTTCTGAAAAGAGGCTGTCATCAATCTAAAGGATTTCATAAATTTAAATCTAAACTGGGAAAGAAGGCCACCACACCTGATTGAATGGCAATGCCAACCTCTTGCATTGCTCTCCTATGAGACAGAAGTAAACCTATGCAGAGGCACAGCCATCAGTTCATTTCAGTATGTTCTTGACCACTAGTACTTAATCTGTCAGGCATTTTCCCTTTAGTACCCAAATATGTAGCTGTGCTTAGCACCTATTTTTACTGGCTCCAGTTAGATCACTGGTTTACACTGGTTTACTCATCTGCCCTAACACTTGCTGATATAATATAGAAAGAATGAGTGCAAAGAATCAAGAACAACACATTTTACTGAATTGCTTTTTTTCTTTTTTTTTTTTTCTTTCCTTCAATGGCCTTTCTGGACCACTCATAACAAGTTTTAATCCTCTTCCCATTCTGCATATTCATAACTATATCCATACATAATTTGGAGAAAACTGGCTTGGTACAGTGACTGCTAGAACCCTGAAAAGCAGGGTTCAGCTCAAACATGACCACCCTGACTGATAACTTCAGCCACTGACACCTTTCTTACACTCCAAGGCTGCTACCTGAAGCTGTCTGTACAGAAGCAGAGTCATGCAAGACCTCTCTGACAGGCAGTCCACCTTCTGAAATACTAACCTATATTTATGATTGTCTTCTCCATTTTATACAGAATACAGTGCACGCAGAATCTTTTTATGTGCTGTGCCTTCAATGACATTTTCTCAAAGCAGTCATTACATCTTGGAGCCCTTGCCCATTTGACAATCCTAAGTGTCTAGACTACCATCTTCTAGATTTGTCAGTCATCCCACAAACATGAGGGCTGCCTCAGGAGGGAAGTACCTTACAGCTTAGATCAGTTCTGTTGGTTTTTCCTGACTTTTCATTCCTGTCATGACTTGTATTCAGTTAATAAAACAGTTTTCTTCTTCTATTGAATAGTAAAAAAAAAAGGTAACAGCCAGATGCATAATGGCCAATTCAGATATGCAGTTGCTTATCTCTGCCAGGTTTCAGGTGAAGTGATAAAAGAATGTGTCCTGTTTCTACTAAAAAAGCAAGAAAACATATCCTCATTGCACATGGGAGAAAACAGGCACAGCTGGCACTCACCCTGAGGTGATGGCAGCTGTAGGCACAATGTGGCTGCCTCTGGAAATAGGATGATTTGCCAAGCACGACGCCCCTGCAGTTACTGCTCTACAATGAACATTCTCCTGACTGTTCCACTTCTTCCTTCTACATCTCAGTGTCTTCTACCTCCTGCACAAACCCTGGCTGGGTTTTCCAGTGTGTGAAGGTGTTCCAGAAGGCTCAGCCATTCTTCTGCACACACCAGATCACAGGGTAGGAGAACCAGCTGGAGGTTCCTCACCACACAACGCTCTCCCCCCACACAGTCCCCTACAGTAGCTCTGTTCTGAGAATGGAAACTAAATGGCTCTAAAAGCAGCCCTATTCTTAGAAAATCTGTATTTCAGTTTTCTTGGTTTCAGAGTACAGATACTGTTTGATTCCTAACTGCTCATTCTGTCACACAGTAGAGGACAGACATAGTTTCCAGTAGATTGGTGACTCCACTCTCCTAGTCAATAGTATTTCCAATTTTTTCTGTGGAGAGTTTTACTTCTGGCTAAGCCTCTGTGCTATTTATTTAGGAAATAATAATGTAATTTGACTGCAAAACTGCCAGATTCATGTGCTTGTAATATCTTCCAGATAATGAGAAATTTTAAGCATCCTTATCACATCTTCCCAGCCCACTGTGACTAGCCTTTTGCAATCCCTAAACGAAATGAGGATTAAATCTCTTTACATCTGATGACCTTGGCAAGCCTTGGCCCAGCTGATACAAAGAGATGTTTGAAACATCAGTATTCCAGGATTACAAGACATTTGGTGATACATAAACTGTTTTTATAAAAGTACTTTAGACTGCGTGTCTGGTATCACTGTATTCCATACAGCTGCTGTCTCAGGTATTCCAGCTGTTCACTTTTTGTTGACAGAACCATAGAATTCCATTCAAAGTGAGGAATCTGTAGAACAGAATGGTACAAACTGACTTTTAGCATTGGTATAAGCCACATACCACATAAGAGCAAAGAAAAGGCTCTCCGATATCTGATGTTCTTCACTTGAAGACATTTACCACCTGTGTCCATCCAAAAGCCTGGCTTACTCTGATACTGAAAAGATCCATTTCATATTGTAAGAATCTCCTTTATGCAAGTACAGTCAGTCTGCTTCCATAAAGCAGCATCATTGCAGAGATATAAAACAGATACCCACACCGTACACACTGTGACAACTCCATTACACCCTCCCCTCTTTTAAAACCCATATTGAGAAAAAAATCCCAGGTCGCTGTAGTTTGTAATGCTAATGTAGCAGACTGGAATGGTGTATCAGTAGTCTAACATGAAAAAGGGTGATTATTCTGTTTAAAAAAAACCCAACTAACAAAATTTAAGCTTAAAGAAGGATTCTATCTAAAATTAGGTTAGGCGAGGAATTAAATATATAGGAGCCTCTGCATTAATGAATCTCCAATTCCCAAATGGTTCAGTGCTGGTGGTGAATAATGCCCGGCCTCTAGTGTTCCCTGTTACAGCACTATCATTGCAGCAAACAGCATCCATGCCCTGTCTGGCAGCTGCCAAATTGTCTTATCGCTCAAGGAGGGTATGTTCGATCTTTTTCTACCATAGAAATCTTCAGTGAATTGAACTGAAATGCTCATTTGACTTTTTCTCCTTTACTCAGGCTACAATGACATTGCTAGTTTGCCTGCAGTAAGGTCAGACTGGGACCTTTTGATTTCAGCTTTGCTTCACCCTGTCAGAGAAGGTGTGAGTTCTGTGAAGTCCTTACATCATTTTGAGAACAGCTTAGAGCTTCCCCCCATCTACAAAAATTGCTCTCTCTCAGTAGTTGCTTTTAAAGATAAAACTGTCTCTAAATCTATTGGGAGGAAAATGGATCATTTGGCACTGCTGATGCAATGCAGAAAGGTCACAAAGTATTGCTGACTGCTCACCTGGACCACTCGGTACCCCAGCATTTCCAGGTGTCGCTTTTTCACTGCAGGTTCTCCTTTCAGATGACGTGAATAATCTTTGCTAAAAGCTTTTGAATCAAGGAATTCCAAAGCAATTCTGCAAATAGTAAAAATGTGCATTTACTTCCCTCCTATTCAGGTCCTACCTGAATAGTAAGAAGTGATAGTTCAAGTTCAGTATTGATAGCTACAGCAAGACTAGATAAACCTAGCAATTCTCAGAAAACAAAAATTAAACAACTCCCTGGAATGAGACAAAACATCTTCCTCCTATTTATCTAGAGATACTTGAATTCAGAAAAAGCATTTTCTCCCTGCATCTGTTTTTGTTCCAATGGTAAAAACAGCTAACCGGCATTTTCAAGGCTTGCATTTGAAAAAGTGGGAGGAAAACAGTATCCTAATCTCATGAAACACATGTCAAGAACCTGTACTGGGTTTGGCTGGGATGGAGGTCCTTTTCTTCATACCAGTTGGTATGATGCTGTGTTTTGAACTTGTGACCAGAACTGTCAATAACACACCAATATCATGGCTACTGCTGAAAAGCACTTGCACAGCATCAAGGTCTTCCCTGTTTCTCCCCCTGCGCCCACAGTGCATCCAGGCTGCATTGACAAGAGCAAGGGACACAGCTGGGAAGGAACCTCAGCTGCCTGAAGTGGTGTTTCACACCACACAACATCATGCTCAGCAGTAAAGCAGAGGGGACTTTATCCCACACAGCCATTGCTCTGGCACAGGTCTGCTGTAGGTGAATGACTGCATGGCCATCGATTGCTTTTTCTCTCCCTCCCCTTTTTTTCCTCTCCACTTATTAAAATGTCTTAATTGCAACCCACGAGTTTTCTTCCTTGCTGTTACCCTCCACATTCTCTCCCCCATCACACTGCAGGGGCATTAGCCACGCCATGCAAATGGGAGGGAGCAGCTGTGGCTAAACCACCACACCCCAGAAGGCTAAACCTCATTAGACTTTGGAAAAAGGAACAGAACATTAGGACATGAACATCAAAAACCTGGTCTAAAATGGATGTAAACTTGGAAGAGCTAATGTGCAAGAATTCAGTGTACTGACCTTTGGGCTCCTGGTGGCAGAGGCTTTGTCCCTCCATCCTTGATGTGATGTCTCAAGTGTATTCCCCCCACACCACCCAAAGCTATATTCTGAGCCATATAGGAAAGAGGCTTTTTATTTACATCCAGGACACACTCAAAATCTGCCAGAAAACAAAACAAATATGTTTACTGACAAAATAAAAATGAAAGAATTTGATCTGTGCAATGTTTCCCTCTAGAAAAACTGATAGCCATAATTAGAGATACCCAACATTATTTATACTATAAAGATCATTTTGGAAACTGTATTTTATACAACAATTTCTTCTTTGCAATATCTTGTGTTATTTTGGGGCCATATGACCAGAAGCTTCCTAATCTTGGTAATAAGAATGATATGAAAGGACTTCATAACAATTTTTAGAGTATTAACTTCTCACCTATTTCATAGTAGTATGGTGTGAGAACAGATACTCTTGAGTAATGGCTCCCTCCTAAGATCTCTGTCAGCATTCTGTGAATATGCTGTCGCTGTGGATTTATTTGGCTCATTCCTACAAAGACAAAATAAAGAATTCATACATCAAAACTTCCAAAAATTCTGAAAACAGTGCTTTGAGACACTGTATTTTTGACAGCCAGGCTACTGAATAAAATCTTTTCCACAGATCCCAAGTGCTATTCCATCATAATTCAGAGACAAAGTGATCATATTTTAGCTAGAAAGTGGCAGGTGCATGCTATTAAGTAAATTTCAAATCCAGAGTTTAGATCCCAGGATTTTTTCATTCACATACTACAAAACCTCCAGTTTTAGGTTTCACCTGGCGGATTTTCTTTGCTTTATGTTTAGACATGTATTTAATCACCTTGGGTTGATTACAGCCATGCCCCACTATCTGCCACTTCTTTCCATTGTAGATTAACACCTTGCTCCATTAAACATCTTCAGTCTTAGAGACAAAGTAGCTGAGTTCTGTGGGTAGCACAGCAGATCTCCCCATGAGAATTAGTGGAGGAGATACTGTGTTTGCATTAGATGGATTCTGAATTGATTACTGTTCTGAAAGATCTCAGCTGCTACACTTGATCACTAGCCTACTTCTCCATCTCTCATCCCTGATAGATTTTGAGTCTTGTGAAGAAAAAGGGAGGACCAAGTTCAAAAGAAGGCAGTAAAAATGTTTATCTTGAAAAATTTAAGTCAAATGTTCATTTTTGTAAGTCAAGCAGGGAGCAAAATGACCCATCTCCTCCAGTACAGAATGATCTTCTTCCTGCCTTTCCATCCCTCATGCCATATACACTGCTTCTGTGTATTTAAATTTCAATTCTTCTGCAGAAATATCCCATCTCTACTACATTAATTCTCACAAGGAAAACCAGTTTGCTCCCACTACTAAGTGGTTGCACTACTAAATGCTCAGCAGAGAGGGGTGTGCCTTCTAGTGTGTGCTAGTGTCAGTATGGCAGTTTTAGAAGAAACATCTAGTATATTCCTCAAAAATAGACTATTATGAGTAACAAGGGCAGTTTTTCCTGTCCTAAATTACTTACTGTTATGAAAGACACGTTGGCAGTATGGGTCATGAAACCAAGGGATGTGAAACTCTGGGCATTCCAGACAGACTGCTCTGTTCAATTTCATGAGGCTCGAGTGGACCCTCTGCTCCACCATATCAGGCAGGACTGATTAAAAGAAAACCAAAAGAACAATAACATAGAAATGTGTGAACTGAAATGTGAAAAATCAATCAAATTGAACTAAATGGTAACCTCTTAATCTTTTACTAGAAATGCAAATATCTGTATACTATGGCATTTGTAAAACTCATGCCTCAGAATTTTAGAAAGGTTCTCAAAATCCCTGCGAAAATAAATGAAAAAAATACAGTTCTGCTCAACATGAAGAAAAACAGCAAGACAGAAGACAGAAATTGCTTCTATTGTGTAAATTTAATTAAGCAGTTGAGGGCAAAATGGCAAGAGTACATTGATAATGAACAACATAGAGGCAGAGAGGAATGAACAGTCAAACACTCACTCTCTTACTTAGAGAGAAGAGACAGGTAGGATATATTTCCTGCAGACAAGAATCCCACATTATTCCTTCAGCTTTGTGACTACTTCTAGTAATAAACACCACAGTCAGGTAATTTTATTTCCAATAAAATTGAAGAATGATTACATACTGAGTGCATTAAGTCGACTATAAAATTTGGTTTATATTACTTTCTCTCATCTGCAATACAGGTCTGTACTTTTAAAGCAAAGAATATATTTTTGTTCATTCCTGCATTTTTAGCACTCAAACTATGACAATATTATAAAGAAGGTGTCTTTCCCAAAACCAGAATAGTTTAAAGAGTAATTCTGTATTTCAACTCATAAGTAAGTCCAAATTGCATTTTATGCCAAATGCTACACAACCAAATTCATCAAAAGTTAGACGGCTACCTTTAAGTTGAGCATCCAATTTGCTTAGGAAAGAAATATTAAATATTGTCGTTATCAGAACTGGAGGAAAATACCCAGCCATTGCCAAAACATGACCAAGCAGCACCAAGTGATGAGTTTCAAGATGACCTTGAAAAACCAGAGAGAAACCCATATTAACACACAAGAAAGTTGAAAGGATTTGCAATGCCCTTTCCCTGGCCTCTCAAATCATCTGATTTTCCCTCTTAATGTACAACCCAAATCCATACACGCTTCCTCCACAATTTTAACTATTTCTTTGTCATGAATCACAAAATGTATCCTCTTCCCAAATATTGATTCCTTGGGGAACACAATATCCAGTAACAGCACAGTGAAATAATCAGAATTTTTACTTACATTCTACTATGCCAAAAAAATTCTTTGCTAGTCCCTTATCAACAGCCATTTTTAATGGGTGAAACAAAACCCAAAATTGAATATTTGTCATGGTTTAACCCCATGGTTTAACCCAGTATTAGCAGCAACACACTTACCTTTTCTTTGTTTAATCCAAGTTCCATTCTATTCCCATTTTCATTTAGTAAAAATCTTTGTCTATTGCACTTACTCAAGTTAGAAGTAAGATGTTGGATACAACGCTTAAAGAATTCTTCACTGTCAGGAGGGTCATAATTCAAAGCAGAGAAAAGGAAGAGAATAAAATAGATTTCAGAGGTGGGAATCTGAAAAAAAAGACATCTTAAATCAAGTTACTGCAAAATATCCTACTATAGCTTTATAATAACGAAAGCTTTATAATTAATTCAGAATTTGGAGATTTCGGAGTACATGAACTATTTTCTATTTTTTTTTTCATTTGGTCAACTTTTCCTGGAGAAAATAACAAAAAAATAAAATTGTTAAAATTGCAGCCACAACTAAAATTTCAAATTTATTTCATGTAGGCGATCCAAGTGTTTCTATACACTTAAAGAACCTTTTAAGAAGGTTTTGCATTAAATGTTCTTAAAGAAACTAAATTGAAACAGAATAAAATTGAAGATTTATATGAACACGAGATTGAGAATGAGAAAAAAGATAGTAGGGGAAAAAAGAGTAATTTTGACCAAATAGACAGGCTATTGGGGAAATCTCCACAACAATGAATACTGTTAAAATATTCACCATGTGATGTGACTTTTTATCAAGAAGTTAAAAAAAAATTAAGATGGTCAAATGTAAAGTTGAATGTAAACTATTATGGCTGACCTAACACTGAGTGAACAATAAAAAAGAAATTAAAATAAATGATAAGTGCAAATTTATACACATAGAAGTAAAACAGCTTTAAGTGAGCACAAAAAAAGATGATCTCCAAATCAGCTACACTAAAGAAAACTGTTAAAAACATGTGTGGATTGTGCTCTGAAACACATCAACTACTAATGTGTCCTTTCCTACTGAATAACTCACAGTAGATAGAAAGAAAAACTGGCACACCTTTTCTATATTTTCAACAGTCACAGACGCTATTCTGTCAAATAATGCAGGACAACGGTGCTCTGATTTTATGAGAAAAAAAGACAAGGGTAAAACATTTGCCCATGTTATCTGTTCTATCAAGTGTTGACACATGGCCAGAGTTTCCTCATTCAGGACTTCTTCAAACCACTCTCCATTCACATATGGAAGTTCTTCCAGCAGGAGATTTAAGTTGTTGGCTTTCTGAAGCCTCTGAAATCCACAGTCGTTTAGTTTTTGCAGAAGCTTGGCACATAGCTCAGAGCTGCTTTGCCAGTGAAACTGGCCATGATGATTCCACTTGACAAGAGCTGTAGCAATGCAATTCAAATGATGGAGTCTGCATTGAGGCAAAACTGCTGCTGCTTTGTTTATAATCATTTCCTCTACTTGGAAAGAAGGAAGCATGGCCAGAACACGAATGACAGCTGCAGTATCAGCAGGTATCACGCTAGATTTTAAATAACTGGAAGAAAGATAGAAATAAAACGTCCATCAGTAGTGACAAAGTGCAAATATTTAAACAAAACAAAAAAAATTACGCTTGAATCTTCTAATTTGGAAGTCAAAAGCTGCACATCAAATATAAAATAAGCAGAATATTAATGGCTTGGCAGAAATCCACACATCTTTTTTTCAGTGAGATTAACTTCTTCGTTCTAATTTATTCAAAACTGAAGAAGGCAGTGAGCAGCTCAGTCAGCTGGTGAGACTCCACCTGCTACTGATAAACACAGAAGTTCTTAGTAAGGCCAGAAGGTCCACATTTGGGTTTATGGGCCTGGTAATTTCTGTGATTTCTGTCCTAGGGAGCACCAGGTTTCAAGGAGTCTGAGGAACATGAAGACATCATCCACCAAAAAAAAAATGTACAGCCAAGGCATTACATTCCCAGATAGGCTGAGCAATCAAAGCAAGATCTCTTGTCTGGCAACTTCCTGTTGTTCTGTAGAAGTCTAAGAACTAACTGGACAGTTCTTCAATCAAAAGAATACTTCTGTGCCACACTTTCACTTGTCCCAACCAAGGCATTCTGTCTCCTTTTCATTACTTCTTCTGTCAAACATCAAATACAATATTAATATCTACCCATCCTATCAAATATCAATCAAAATTTATTGTCATTTCAACATCATTATATTACAGTGGTCAGAAGAAAAAGGGAAAAAATATTTTTAAAAGGTATCATATATATTAGCAGATACTGTTGGGTTTATAGTCAAGACCATATCTACTTTCCATCATCTGATTTTCATGTTTACTAGAATCAAATATCTGTAACAATTTGTTACTTCTTGGTATTTTATGGGAACAAAACACTAACATCTTAGACTGCTATTTAAAATCTTAAGTAGAGAACTGTTTAAAACTCGAATAGCTACATTTCCAAGAATACATACTTACCCTAAGAGTAACATTTTTAGTTTGGCAAACAGCTCCAGATCCTGGCACTGCAACACCACCAAGTACTGTGTTAACTTTACCAGCTGTGATACATGATAGCTGTCCAAGTGTTTGTGCAGAACAGAGGCCATTCTGAATACAAAGAGGAAAGATCACATGGTATTAAGCTAATACAAAAGACACTGCAAACTCCAGCATGCCACATGAAATCGAGGTGTCTTGTGATGCACAGTACCTCTGTGGAGGGTTTTACACACCTGCAGTCGTCTCCACATTGATTTTGACACTATTCTACTTAGAGCAGCCTCTCTCCACTTACTGAATTGCAAAACTGAAGTCACACAACAAAAATTAAAGCCATCACAACAAATCAGCTACTTCACACTACTAATTTCTGTTGCAGATTCCCCAAACAGTTAAATTTAAAGTGGACCAAGAACATAAACCAGAACAGCATCAGCAGCTCCAGCACCACCACACGCACATAACAGTGGTTCCTACAGCTGCGTTGGTCTAAAGGTGCAGAGGGGGAAAGATCTGTAGGGAAAGATAATACCTTAAGACCTTCTTTGGACAGTGAGACTCAGGAAGAAAAGGCATTAATTCACCTGATCTTCCTTTTAGTATCCCTTTGTGCCACAGTACACAAGTATGTCCTTTTTCTTTCAAGGATCTATTTGATTCATACAAGTACCTTCAATCCTATAACTGTTCACAACCTGCACTTAAACATCAACTTCTTTTCCATGCACTGTATGACAGACACTACCCCTCCCTATAAATAGTTTTCGGTTCAAAACTGCAGAAAATGTGGCCCAGGTTCTAAAAAACACAAGCTTTAATAGTCCAAAATAGGACACAATGACTTTTGAACAAACAACTCACAAAAGTAACAGTATCTCCAAGACAGGATATGTTCTCTGCAACTAACCACATTTCATTTGCACTCTCACGAGTTTACAGTAACTGTTAGAGGCTAAGTTTAGTGCAATAGGATCACATATTTGTAAATTACACAGATGCTATGCAACAGTAACTTGGTAAGGATGAAATGCCTTTCTTTGAAATTCCTAAATTGCCTCAATTAGAGTTGCCTTCTGGGTCAAGCTGCAATATTCTAGAATCTGCAACAGCCAATAAGTTAGTGTATAAGCACTTGTGTGAGATGCACCCACTGCTCCTAACTTACTGGATATGCCAAAGTTTTCCACACTAAATGGAAGTTTACCTAGAGAATACAACTTGCTAGTAATATCAAAACCATTACTTTTTGAGTAGATGAGAATTTCTGCATTTCATTTTCCGCATAGTCTTCAGTATCATCAATACTTGGAGATTGCTAAATTCTTCTGCCATGTTTACTGCAGTTACCAGCAATCTAAAGAGGAAAAGACATATTTTCCAATGAAAACCAGTTGAAAATCTCTAGCAAACAGCCAGAGATTGCAGCCATTTTCTTTACCTATGAGGAAAAGAACCAAAGAATATTCCTGGAAGCAAAATTCTCCCAAACTAGAGACTTTTGTTCTGTGGACTTTTCTTCTAAACAGCTGGTCTGTCTAGCACAGATAAAGGGGTGTGAGTGTGTTGGATCAGTGCATATTGTTCTGATGCTAGAAAACAGCAAGTCCAGCAATTCTAAAAGTAGACAAGTAGGGAAGGTACTCTAAGACACAGAACAATTCATGATCAATCAGCAAGCTACAGATAACAGAATCAAACATGAACTGAACTGGTTCTGTGGTAATTAAAGTAAATGTTTATCACAAACAATATAAATTTTGAAAAAAGAAGAAGAAAAGCTTTTGGAACTAAATCAGTTCAAACTGATCAGTTCCAAACTATGGCAAAACCAACACAGGCTTGCAGCCAATCTCTGAATAAAGGAAATGTTCATGAAGAGAAGTATGAAAATATGACTCATTGTAATTAATACAGAAAATTCTGCCTAGAACTGCAGGCTTTGAGAGACCCATGAGTAATATCAACCCCAAACAGGATTTTGTGGCACAAGAAAAACAGGCAGAGAAAAAAAAAGTGTCACACAATACTATGCTCTAAATAAATGCTAAAGTGTTCCCTGATGACGATCTTTCATCAAGAACAGGATGTCAGCAGTCTAGTATAGGACAAGACTCAGGCTTTTTCAGCTACTGACAGTCTTAAAAAGGAAAAAGCAACACATATCACTTGCATATATTTCTCAGGAGAAAGACAGAAATGTTTTTACTACCACCCAGTGTGAAAGGAAAGCTGTAATCTAAGAGACAGAGCTACAGGATGGCCTTGCACAACAGCATTCACACCCCCCTTAATTGAGGGATCTGATTCAACTTCTTAATAAAACATACTGCTTTGACAGTGTTTCCATGATGAAATCATCCATTGCTACACTGTTACAACCAGGAAACCTAAGGCTCAGCTCACAGATGGCCTCAGAAATTCTTCCAAACACCAGTACATTTTTAATTTCTGTGTAACAATACATGTATAAGACAAAATGATTAATAAACTTACCTTTCTCTAACCTTGGATCCTGCCATAGGCCCAAGAGAAAAAAATAATTTTGCAAATGTTTCAGGATCATAATAATCATCTATAGTTTCAGATAGCAGCTGTTTAGCAATCAAGCGAAATCCAGCACTATCAAAACCCAGCTGCTCATACAGTCCAAAAATATGACTAATACTGTGTATATCAAGATGGGAGGCACTTTTAAGGAAAATTCTGTTGCATTTTTCTAGCACCGGATGATATTTCAGTTTAACATTTTGGAGAAACTGTAGTATTCTTCTGGCATAGTTGAAGTGGACTTCGTGCTCTTCTTCTAAGAGCTGTTCAGCCTTGTGTAGTAATCGATCTCGAAAGCTCTCTGTGATAACTTCAGATATGCTGATCATCAAAACTGACAAGATCCTAAAAAATTCAAAAGGTTTCCTATTTACACGTTTCATATTTATTAAATGAAGTGCAAAAAGAAATGAATGGTAGTTGAGGTGTTGTTGGCTTCTGTGCAAAAAGAATTTTAAATCTATTCCAGAAAACATGGATGAGTAAAAACCATTTATCCTACTAAAGTAAAAATTCTGCTTTCAGTGAACTTATGAAATGATTTGAATTTTTCAGCCATCTCTTACAAAGTTACGTGTGATAAAAGCGTTTGCCTAAGGCAAGACCCTGATTCACCTGATTCATATTTGCTAAAATATCTTTCATGTTCAACAGACACTAAAGAAGCCCAAACAATTCACAAGTGACAGGATGGGGAGAAGAGTCACTGTCACTCCTAAAGAAAGAATCCCTTCCTAAGGGAATAAAGCGACCATAGAGAAAGCGATTTCAGTAAAGGAATGCAGTCCTGTTCACGGAGTTTCATAAGCAGGCTCCTCACATCTGAAAAAAATCAGTGTTGGGACTGCTGCTGCTATATTAAGCAGAAGAAAGAAAGAGAAGCCTTGCTGTAACAACCCCAGGGGAACAGAAACAAGAAAAAAATGAGCCTGGTCTTCTTTAACTAGAGCTATGTTTAAAGTAGTTTAAATATGAAGGTAATGTGCTAGACATGCTAGCAAGAGAATTTATCAATTCAGCTTGACCAGAAAAACAATGCTCTGAAGATAAATAAACACAATATTGTCTTAAAACCCCTTACTACTGCTAACAAAGACATGTCATGGTAGAGAAACTGTCAATGTCAAGAGAGAAAAAAGGGAGAAAAGCATCTTCTGGTGAGTCAATAGCCTCTAAATTATAGAAAAAAGTCCATGTTTAGAATCAGGGTAACGTTGATTGTAAATATCTGCTATACTGTAAGTAGAACAGTAGAAATTAATTAAATTTCTATAAACTAAACAATCAAGCCATAATTTCAATCATTTAGACTGGTTATGAGGAAATTCTTTGTAAAGTCATTGGGAAAATGCATTCTCTTGTCAATCAATGCACAAATACAGAACACTTCTTTCCCACAAACCCTCAACAGAAGCAAAGTAACCTCCAGCTGAGAAAAAGGGAAAGTCTTCAGAAAAGACAGACCAGTAATTGCAACATTTTGCTTCTTCTGCTTCTGACACTTACCTTATATCCTTTATAGAATCCAGTTTCATGTCCACAATATGAGCTACTTGGCCAATTATGGGACTGAAGTGCCTGTGTTGCTTGTATAAGCACAGAGCGAATTTAGACAAAGCAGGCAAACTAAGCCTGTCAAGACATTAAAGACAGTCAGACCTTTTATTTCTAGTCAATAATTAAAGACAAAAATCTTTTTTAACAATTCTATAAAAACCAAGGTTATAGTCAAATTACAAAACAAGGAAAGAAAAATATCTAAGCAAAAAACCTAGGTGTTTAATATTAAAGCGTGTTGTGTATATGGAGTTATACAAGAATTAGTTGCCCTTCACTTAACCAGCCTGAGAAATCTATAAAGATTATATTCTCAACCAATTATGTCAAATGGATAAAATTAATGTGAGCAATTTGTTACTTGAATATAATTTTGTTTTCTAGCTACACTGTATTTATTTACTTCAAGATCCTCCACATATTAAGAGGAGGCAATCCTGTGATGCAGGTGCCAAGACTGACACTTGGTTCTTCCATTATCCCAAGATTAAAGAGTGAAAACTACAATATCCCTCCTCCAAAAAGGAATCAAAAGACAACAAAACACAACAACAAAATGCACAAAGGGAAAATGTTGCTGTTCAAACAGAAAATGTTTCATAAAAACTGAGATAAGCATGGTTCTAATAACCACTTAAGACCTGGACAGCAAGCACTGAGGTAAAATTGTAAATATGAAAACCTGCAATTCACTTCAAACACATAAATCTACTCAGACAATATATTTCAAAATCTCAAATGTTGGACCCTGTTGTTGCAGTATCTAAATCTCTCAAGCATTTGTGTACTAAATAATTTGTATAATTTTCAAAACCTTCAAAAATACAACTGACATTTAAAATACACATATTATATTTTAAACATAAATACTCTTTGAGAACTCTTGAGTAACCTCACATGAAGCAAATCATGCTTGCAAGTTACACCTTTCACGAAGCACAGCAGGACAATACTTGCCTTTCTAACCTTTTCCATGCTTCTGTAACAAGCACTTTTGCTAGAGAAACGTGGTCTCCAACACTGAGCCTTCAAAATAAAGACAATGCTTTACTTCAATAGTTATAAAGAAATAAGACATACGACTTTTCATTATTTATCACAATGTTTTACTTTTCTATCATTACCTCCCTTCAAACAGATCGTAAACATTTGTGCATGAATAATCAGAATTCATAATAACCATAAAACATTTTTAATGGGACTGCAAAACAGATCTGTTCTGCCTGTATCTCCAAAACTGAGGCACAAGACATTATGCTGTCTGTGTCACACAGTCAAGAGTCCAGAAGCCGTGGCAGGGCAGTCTCATCACAGTCTCTTTATGAGGTAGAATTTTGACTACAGAGCTTTCTCTTTTTATTACCAAATACAAAATGTATTTAATGCTCTTTACCTCAGGATGCTGTATAAGATGTCCACTATCACCTCATCTTCCATGAGTTCCACCTTGTTTTCTGCCAAAACGCAAAGGGTAAGGAACTGGGAGTGATTTCTTACATAGTCACTAGTCCTTAAGAGAAAGGGCCTCTTCTTTTGCAACTGCCACAGCATGCTCAATGCAATTCCCACATGCTTTTCAGAAAGTCTGGCCTTGTTCCTTCCAACAAGGCTGAACACTTCATCTTCATGGGTGCAGCCATTTATCTGGCTCAAAAGCAGATCACTACAAAGAGTTCGAGCTTGGTAACGTCGCAGTGTGAACAAGCAAACCTGCTTCAAACAAAGCATTTTGCTAATCCTACCAGCAAGCTTTAAACTGTCCAGAAAGATTCTTCTTTCACTTTTCACAGAAAACCATGCTGTTACAGACAACAAACTCAAATATTTGAAAAACAGAAGACCATTTTTCTTTCATCCTGTATGGTCACTGTATTAAGAAGAAGTCAATTCTGAGGTACCTGAAATGAGAAAGTATCAAAGCACTTAACTTCAGTCACAACAACAAAGTAAAAATCAATGTCTCAACATCATGATGTTCTAAGTAAGGCAAAACTTAACAACCTACAGCCTGGACTCTTCTCATAGAAAAGCTCCCAACATCGAACACTGACACACTCACAAGTACTATGAAGTTAGTCCACTTGGTAAGTTTTCAAATTTAGAAAACTGCCTTTAAAGGTCACAAGTGCTATCAATGCTACTACTGAGAAGGAAAAGCTGAAGATTTTAACAAGCCAGCGCTGCATGACTAAGTGAAGCTTGCTTTCACTAGGCCATAAGCCCACACTGGCGTCCAGGAGTTGCCAGAAAATACAACTATTGGTGGTAAAATGAAGTGAGATGGCTTCTAGCCAAGAAGGTTGATCACCTTTGTATTACAGGATACTGATCAATCACAAACCATCAGCTGAAACTGCCACTGCACTAAAGAAAAGCAACCTGATTCCAAACTATAATAGAAGCTACAGCCTTATGTAATGAAATGTATTAAGTATTCATTTGTTTTCTTAGAATATACCCCAATTTGTACAGAGTGCTAACAACTACATATTCTACAAGCTACACAACTGATTCCAAGCTGGAGTACAAACCACTAGTGAGCCTCATCAAGTTCCCTGAATCATGGAAAAATCTGGAAGTCTTGCTTTAGAAGATATAATCACTAACAACTAAAATTATCAATACCTTCAGCAAACCTGAATGCTCTTCAACTGTAGGCATGATTCCATCAGTGCAATGTTATCAATGTGATGGCAGCAGTACCCACTAGATCTGTTGAGGAAGAAAAATCCTTATTTGTGCAGCCTGTGCAAGGTACTGAAATCATTCCAGAAAGATGGATACAGGTGGATTTCCTTTGACATCTGTACAATCCTCTTCCTAGAACAAAAAGCTATACAGCATATTGCACAACACTGCTGTCACTGACACTGGGGCAGATACAACCAAAGCTAAAATGAAGTATTTTTAATTTATTAGCTGCTATAATAAGAAATCTTTTCTTTCCTATTCAAAATGAAAGAATACCAAAAAAGGAACAAATTTTTCACATACTATGTATTAAGTACTTTTTATAATAATGATTTGCTTTATAGTCCCTTTTCAGATATTGCTTTTATTTTTTTCATATGGTAGTTGCCTTTAGAAAGAATTTACTTCCTACAGTAGTGGCAGGCTAAGCTGCAAGAAGTCAGGATAAAGTAGATACCTGAAGAAAATATAAAAACCTTCAGACTCAGTTTTCTGTAAGTCCACGTGACACATCCTGTCCCCTTCTCGTGCTGCAGAAGACCTTGCCTATCCTATTGATAGGGAGCCAGGATCTCTATTTAAAACAGCTTGCAGGAAGCTTCAAAATATTTCTGTATTCCACTGAGCACATGCAAGCGATTTACCACAAACTTTTATACCATTTAAAATCATAGTAAACTCCAGTATCTTTCAAAAAGTTCATCAATAGAAAATATTGGATGTCAAATCCAATCACATAGAGTAAAATGAAAAATTTGGATCTACTTAAAGAACTATTTCTAAGATGTCCTACTTACCATGCAAAACACACACTAAAAGGACAAGAAGGTCTTCAAAATTATTTTCTATCGGTTGAAACACAATAAGCCCTTTCAAGCCTGTATTACAAAACACAGCGTGCAGGAAGTCTCTCAAAAAGGAGAAAATGTGGATACTCCCCACGTATAAGAACTACTAGAGATTTAAGTAACTAAGCCTTCAGAGAGCTGCTTGCGCAGTGCAGGCACCGGCTCGCCTCCGTTCCCGTGAGCCCAGCCGCGGGCAATCCCACACCCGGGAGCGAGCGCTAGCGCCGCGCCGCCGGCGCTCCGCGGCTTCCCGCGGGGGGCCCGCCCGCTCCCGCCTGCTCCGGCACCGCGGGGAATTCCGACCCAGAGGGCCCCAGAGAGCGCG
>JAYDZK010000274.1:19065319-19076359 GCA_034509185.1 Euphonia xanthogaster
TACAGATCCTTTTGCTGTCACTTTTTGTTTTTTTTTTTTTTTTTTCCCAGTCTGAAGTAACTCAGAGAGGATAGGGATTTAGAAAAAGAAAAGAATATGATTGTTCATAATGTTGGAATGTTGGAGATGCAAATGGAATTAAGACATAGCTTGTTACACAAAAATAAAAGGATTTATATAGTCTAAGGCAAAAATTGCATTAAAATTCTCTATAAGGAATCATAGAATCATTTAGGCTGGAAGAACTCCTTAAGACCATTGAGTCCAATAGTAAATCTAGCGGTACCAAGTCTACAACCAAACCATGTCCTTAAGCAGCACTAGCATCTCTACATCTTTTAAATGATACCAGTGATGGTGTCCCAAGAGATAAACAATGACATAAAAGGAAGAGACAATGAAAAACCAAATTAATTTCACTTAGCAGCAGTTGTAGAAAAAAATATACCCTTGTATTTTTTTTGTCAAGAATGGTTTGAATCCTAATTGGAGCAATGCCTGGTAACTACCATGACAGGAATCCTGGTAATACTGAATTTTGAAATTTGAAAATGGAATGGTAAAGTCTTGCTCATATCTTGCAGTATCTTTTCTTTTTGTATTTCCCCACCTGAAGTATGGCACTCAAGTTTAAATTTAATGTTATTGCAGCAAACATGGAGAAGATCACTCATTTGGGGCTACAACACATGAAAATGACCTTAAGTACTTGGCATTTTTTGAACTTCAAAAAAGGCTAATGTTTGCTGTCTGGGGTTTTTAGTTTGCCTTTCTGCAGTTTTTATTGACTTTTGTGTTGGCTTACACCTGTATTGACTTACACATGATTTCAGTGCACAGGAGGAAAAACTAAATTTTATTTTTATTGCTTACAGTAATTAGACTTCTGAAGCCATGGGAGTAAAGGTCCAGAGACCTCGTTGCTTTTTTGACATAGCCATCAACAATGTACCCGGTAAGAAAATTAAAGTATCAATTCAGTAGCATAGTATTCATATGAGATATGTATAGGAACAATACAAATACTATTTAACTTCACAATAAATATGATGGTCTTTTTTTTCTAGCTGGAAGAGTGGTCTTTGAATTGTTTTCAGATGTGTGTCCAAAGACATGCGAGAATTTTCGCTGCCTTTGCACAGGTTTGTAGATTTTACTTTTTAATCTGTAATTTTTAATGTAATGCCATGTTAACTAGTTTGATGTCTTATTATTCGTGACATTTTCTTAAATATGAAAGTAAGTTCAGAACTGGTTCTTGACACCTCCAGATATTTAGCTGATGGTGCACATATGAGCCTACAAATATGATGTAAAGCAAAGCAGTTGTAGCTTTGGCTTAGTGTGTTGCAGGGAGTGTATACTAACCAACTTTAAATACAGGCCCAGTAAGCTGATTTTCTGTTACTAGCACAGGTATTACTGTTCACATTATATAACATCATCCAGTCTTGAAAGGTAGCCAACAGGAGGTCAGCCATGCAGACTTAGGTTTCAGTCTTATGATACTTTGTGGAATTTGAAAGCTGATGCTTTTATTCATCAGTTGTTTTTTCTGTTATTTTAATTTCTTTATGGACACTGGTGATTTCTACTCCTATTGAAAATGTATTTCTTGAGGAAAATACTCAGGAGATTCTCCCTTGGAAACGTTTACAAAGAGAATTACTTTGCTGTGGACTGCGTACTTTATTGCAAATGCTGATAGCTTAACAAAACTTGAGTTTATTGTTGCAAGAATAACTTTGGGAATATGTAAATAGCATATCTGCTTCCTGGCTTCAGCTTTTTCTGCCTCTTTTCCTTCCAGCTTGGTTATTTTTCAGGTCAAGAGTCTGTAGCTGTTAATAGTGAATCCCTCAGCAGTACTAATATGATCTGAATCAGGTGTGGATATATGATTACATTCATGTTAAGTTAACTAGATCATGCAGCACACCATTCGGGATGTCTGCAGGATGTGGGCATTACCTGATCTGACAGTAGGTTTAATGGCACAAAATCAGATTATCAGAATTTGTTAATGAATTTGACCTTTAATGGTTTTTAATGGCTATGAGTATGTTAACACGTGACTGTGGCATTCTTGATCTGCTGTCAATCTCCCAAAAGTCATCTTATTGAATAAAGGTGTTACTCTGTACTGCTGCCTTATATTTGTGAATGGAAGTCTTCAGCAGCATTTCAGGTCAGCAACATGTATAACTAAGTTCATCCTTTGTTGCTGACTTCCATAATGAAATTCAGATCCTGGATGTTTAATTCAGAAACTGGATGTTTAGCTTCAGTCAATTTGCATGGCAGTGACCAGGGTTGTATCCTAATGTCAGTAAGGAGTTCTTCTAGTATAACTGTAGAGACAGAAAATAGTTTCTGCACTGCTTTCTTAAATGCCACTTTCTTACAGGTAAGTCTGCCTCACAGGCCAGTTTTTCAGAGCACAGAAGATTTTGGTTGAGTGCTTTACATAGAACTTTTTTTTGTAATGAAGATTCTACAGATGCAGAGAGTAATTTTTGGTTTTGTTCATTTTCTTCTTTAGGTGAAAAGGGTACAGGAAAGTCCACCCAAAAGCCATTGCATTACAAAAGTTGTCTGTTTCACAGGGTTGTGAAAGATTTTATGATCCAAGGAGGCGACTTCAGTGAAGGTATGACATGAATCTTTAAAGAAAATTTTGCCGCTTATGTAATAAAACATCGCAAAAGTTCTATATAGAACCATTTACTTAAATTAATTATTCTCTGACAGATATCACTGCTTTTTCCCCTTTCTTCTGTGTGAGAACCTTTCCATGAGAAATTGTGTGAATGCACATATACAAGTTTATTATACACTTTTGCTCAAGTTATGTCAAATCATTCAGAGAACTAAATACCTGCTATTGAAAGGTTGAAGCGTGAGAATTAAATATTGTATCTGCTGCTGGGAAATAAAGAAAAAAGGGAGACTGTTGCTGAATACATGGGAGAATACTTCTTGTTTTCCAAGTTTTTTGCTTCTGGATTACAAAGATGCATCTTGATTGTGTTTGCATATCTTGCAGTATAATGTCAGTGACTTGGATGCAGTTATGTCAGTATTATGAAGTACCTTCCACATAATGTAACTCTTTTAATCGCTACTTTAACTGTCACTTTTCCTCTTTTAAGGAAATGGCAGAGGAGGAGAATCCATTTATGGTGGCTTTTTTGAAGGTAAGAGTTGTATCAGTCTGTTCTATTTTGGTGTTAAAATAAACAATTACCTTTACATTTTGTAGTCTCTGTTCTGTAAACCTGTATTCCATTTTTTAAAAATATTTTGTCTGGTCTTGAAGGCCTTTGACTGTCCCATTTAAGTTGTTTTACTTTTAAGATATGAACCATTTTAATGAATGAAAAACTAAAACTGAACTCCTTTGTATTTGTCCCTTTTACCAGACTTATATTTTTATTGCTGGTCTTAGACATTTACTTTTGGCTTGCTCAGCTAGCTAAAAGCTGGGGATGGTCTTCTCTTTGAGGGAAAAGGAGAAAGGTGTTGATGGGGTTGGGTTTCCTCACAAATTTTTATTTATAAAACACACAGAGCCCTGCTTTCCTGAATCCAAGATGAATTAAAGGTAGAGCTTTTAGTTTTCTCACAGTCCTGGTTCTTTCTCAGCCAGCATTGCAGAAGAAGCTGCTGCGTTTCTCAGTCTGTGTTTGTACAGAATGTAGTGGAGCACCTGTGTTTATTGGAGCAGTTGTTGTGTTACACCTAAGCCCATGTGCTGGGTGGATGCCACCCAGGCAAGGTTAAGCCCCTCTCCCCTCCCAGATACTTTTTTTTGCCATTGGTTGTTGTCTGAGCTTGCAGCACATGCAGTAATTATTCGTTGCTGTAGTTGGGCTATGTTGGAAATTTATATCAGACCTTGAGTGGAATCAGCAGTTTGCAGCTGCCAAAAGATGGAGGAGGCCTTACCTTGCGCTGACTCTCCTATCAAACTTTAGCCTGATTCAGCTTGCTAAAATGCCTAAAGATTATTGCAGCAAAAAAAATTATATATTCCCATGTTAGTGAGTGGATCCAGTTTGGCAAGCATAAGCACTAAGACAAATGAGTAGCTGGATTTGAGGAGATGTACGGTTGGGAGAAATGGAAAAATGAGCAACCTCCACTTATTTTCTGGCAGTAGCGGGCTGGCCGTTCAACTTGGCTGGTCACATTATGGAACTGAATTTGTGGAAAGTTTTGCTTTTGTAGATCAATTAACCAGTGCACCATAGGATTAGATTGACACTTGATGCTATTGTACAGGTGATTGGAGAGTGAGTGGCACCATCTCTTTCATGGCTAGTGACAGTAGCATTATGAATATTGTACATTTTTCTTTGCTAATACTTCCTGCCGTCTGTATCCAAACAGTATTGAACAAATGTCCTCGCGTCTGCAGAATTTCCTTCCCCCAAAAGCCTTTTTGTTGTTTTGGGGAAGAAGGGAGAAGATTATTTCTTACAGGTGTCTTAAATGAAGAACAGTGATTACGTTTTACACTTTTTAAATTTCGTAGTTTCATGGGATTTAGTTTGAATTATTAACAGTTCCTTGCTCGTAAGAAGTAGGATTCATTGAAGTTAAACTAATTTTCTTAACGGCTATCTTGATAAATTCATCTCTGTCAGACAAACCAGTTGTTTGGGATTCCTGTCAAACTCTCTATGTGTACTAAAAAAAAAAAAAAAAACAGAACAACAAAATGCCTGAAAATTAGGGATTTATTAATCGTTAATACACAGCTTCTGTTCCAAAGAAAAATAGAGCAACAGCTTAAACATCTCTGCTAGCATTGGTAGGAGACAGATCTTTTGTGCAAGAATACTAAATTTTAATTTTTTTTCCTCTCAGGCTATAAATCATTGGATTCATATTTCTCATTGTTACATAGAATGAACAGAATGATGTTTTAAAAATAGCTGTTATTTTTAGTTTATTTTTAATACAACTTTTCATTCAAGTGACTAACAGATTTATTTAATCAGGATTAATTTACTTAGACGATAGCATTTACCTAAGCATATATAGTATGCTTAAAAAGTAACTGAAAACACTTTCTTTAGATGAAAGTTTTGCTGTAAAGCACAACAAAGAATTTCTCCTTTCAATGGCCAACCGAGGGAAAGATACAAATGGTTCACAGTTCTTTATGTAAGTATTGAAATGTCTTGAAATTTGTATATGGTTTGCTGTTTGTAAGCTGTTAAGGGAATCCTTTTAAATATTGAAGACTAGCTCCTGTGCAAAGCCAAAGTTGATGGCTTTTTACCAGGTTGCCTGGAAGCAGCCATTTTCCTAAAGTACTTATTTTTACCCCTAATCTGCTTATTTGTATTTAATTTTCTGTGCAGAAGGGCTTTCAGTAGTTTTCAGTAGCTGTGTTCTAACATGGTCAAAAAAGCAAACCTGTTAGTTCCTTGTAAAATTCTTAGTACTCTAATAAATTGTTTTCAGGAAGGTGGCAAAACAGCTCTGAGGGTTCTCCAAAGTAGTAGAGGGCTTTTTCTAATCACCAAACAGCTTTCCTGTACAGTCTTACTTATAGGTAAAACTTAATTTAATTTTAAAAGAGTCTACCGCAATGTATTTTTAGAATTTATCTACAGAAAATATTCTCAAAATACATCACTCTTACCCATGTCTCATGGGCTTAGTTAACATAATGAGTTGTGGATGTCAGCATTAAAACCTTATTTTGGGATTTCTAAATGATCATTACTCTAATCATCCCAGTTTTCTACTCTTCCATAACTGACACGTGTGCCTTAGTAGTGCTAGTATGGGGAAAAGCTGAGAGAGAGTCAGTTCTTCTGTGTCAAGTAATATCTACATGCAGATACTTTTTCTTCCAGTTTTCTGGTTATTTTCTAATGTGTAAAAGGTTATTTGCATTTTTCCTGCAGACTTTTGTATCTGTTCCTGATAGTATTTATATAATTCAATAAGTAGAAAGTTATCATATCCTAGATGAGGATTCTGTCTAAAAATCTATGTGCAGTTTGGGGTTTTTTTTCAGTAAAATGTAATAATCAGAGTATTTCATTGAATAGCTAGTATAACATATAAAACATTAAATATTTTAACTGCACACAAACATAGACTGATATATATTGGTTTTGTTCAATTTTGTTAGTACACTCAAAATAATATTCACTTTCCTATGTGTAGATTACATACTTTGAATACTGACTGCTTTTCACTAATACTGATTTTGTTTTTCTCTTTAAATGAAAATCTGGAAACAACAGAACAACTAAACCTACACCTCATTTAGATGGGTAAATATCTCTTATTTTCTTACATTTGTTTGGGAACTGCCTTGAGAAGGTTAAGTGCTAAGAATACTTACTTTTGTTTATGTTCTTCAGGCATCATGTTGT
The DNA here is from genome assembly GCA_034509185.1 of Euphonia xanthogaster. Taxonomy (NCBI): domain Eukaryota; kingdom Metazoa; phylum Chordata; class Aves; order Passeriformes; family Fringillidae; genus Euphonia; species Euphonia xanthogaster. The sequence continues at coordinate 19,071,721 of JAYDZK010000274.1, forward strand.
TTTTGGACAAGTCATCTCAGGTCAGGAAGTTGTGAGAGAAATAGAAAACCAGAAAACAGATGCATCCAGTAAACCATATGCTGAAGTACGCATACTGAGTTGTGGAGAGTTAATTCCAAAATCCAAAGGTAAAGTTGAACTGTACATATGAGGTAATTTTGCTTGTTTCCTTCCATGATGGCTGCTTATAAAAATATTTAGAAACTTACTTGTGATAGATGATGGCATGGTTGGTGAAAAGGTGTATAACATTGCAGAGCAATCTGTCTTCTAAAGAAGTTAAAAGTTGTTGATGCAAAAGACATTAAAGAACAATCATACGTGTGTTTTTCCAAAGCTTTTCCTGTCTTGAGTTTTCTTACACTCACTACATTTTAGTACAAAGCTGGCAAGCACTTGTCATATCAGGTAGAGTGCTGTGTTAAGAAGATTGGTGGCAGTCTGACTTTATTTAATGACTTGTACTTCTTTGGAAAGTATTGAACATGTTTCACATTGCTCTAAGGTAAATCTTCAAAGCAGCCACTTAGATTATAAAAGTCTGGGTTTGGCCCTTTAGCTCAAACACTTTGTGAGTTACTATAAACTATTCTTAAAGAGGAATATGACAGAACTTGTCTTTCTTTCTGGAAGGGATGTCCTGCTCTGCCATTGCAGAATTGAACATGGTATGAGAGCTTGGATCAAGCCTTATTTTATAAGAGAAGCAAAACCTAAGATGTTCCTGTCACCATGGAGAATCTCATTAGCGGAAAGCCAAGATGCTTATTTTGTTTGCTATTTCATTCTTAGCACGTTCTGTTATGTACTGGGAAGGGTTGCACCGAGGATTTTGAAGCACAGCACAAGAATAATGGTTTGTTTGGGCAACAGAAAATACAAGCATTTGTACTTCAGCTTCTTGTTTTTTCACTTCCTTGTTGCTCATTTGTTGTGATATTTGGTAGAATGACTTTGGCGTCTGAGGCGATCTCTTCAATACCACAGAATTCTAAGCAAAGTTATCTTTTGGCTCCTGACTTCTGAAAGGTTCTGGATCATGCCATGTGTTAGGATACAAATACGGGTTTTTTTGACAGTATTCTGGTGCATGGCATCTCTTGGGAAATGTACAGGTGCTGTAACTAGAAAATAAAACAGTACAGCTACAGGATGGGTGGAACTAGGGAATGAGATACCCACTTGCATGGCTGTCTTCATTGGATCGTCACACTCCCTTGGAAGTCCACTCTAGAACTCTTGAATGACTAAATGAAATTTTTGTCACTGAGCAGTAATGACCTGCAGCCTTTAGGCAGGGCTTTAAAGTGCTTGACATCCAATGAGTGAGTGAAATAAATACAAAAATTTTGGTTTCCCATTAACTTCTCTTAAAAGAGGACAGGCTTCTGAAAGGATTTGACTTGTGTTGCCTTTACCCTTTTGTCTATGTTCTTGTACCTCTGACTCAGTACCACTGCATTCATGGCAGCTCTGGTTTCTGTAGCTTGCCTGGTGTGCCAAGGAGGGACATGCATGCCAGGGTGATGGGATATGCAGTCTATGAAGCTGTGAAGGTCAGGTCTAGATAATGATGGGCAGTAGGAATGTTTGGAGAACAAGAAGCCTTACACACCAGGATCAGGCACTTGAAGGGCAGAGCAGAGCATGGGGGAAGATGATGGCCTTGATGGGTCCTATTGCGCAGCCAGCGTGATGAAGATGCTGTGTGACAGACCATGCTGGAAATTCTAGTGTGTAGAGAATCCTGCTTTTGAAAGGGGAAGGCTTTGAAATTGTTCATTAAATGCCCAGCATTTTCCCTAGAACTTTAAGATCTTCTAAAAATTCTACCACTTGGCCTGGGAAATTCTTCTTTTATAGAAGAATGGAACCTCTGATGAGGTGTGCTGGCCTGAAGCATTGGAAAAAGGAGGAGCAGTGTGACAGCACATCAGCTGAAGCAAATTTGCCAAGCTGTTGTCCAAAGGTCACAAGTGGAGCAGGAGAGGTCCTTGGACTTGTCAGCTATGGGAAGGGGAATCCAGATAGGAGGAGCAGTTTCTGGGATGCAGTCAGTGTCATGCAAGATCATCACCAGAGTCATCTAACAGTGGAACAGTTTGTGGTACAGTACTATGGGAGGTAAAAGCAAACTGATTATGTGAATTATGAGGCAATTATCAGGGAAGGCTGCTTTTAAGAACTTAAAATTAAGACAAAGGAATAAGGAGGTTGCCTGTGAGGAAACTAGGGTGATAAATTTCTGTGGGAGGGTACATTAGGTGGTTACCAAGGGAGTCTTAAGTATTTATTATATGAGTTTGTCTGGTAGGCAGCACAAAGAAAGGGATTAGGTCTTCATGGAATGAAAATAGAACTGATACCTGGGTTTAACAGGTAAGATGGGTAAGATGTTAAGATGCCACTAACAGAAGGAATCACAGTATAAGCAAAGTGCTTGGTATGAGTGTTTTTGTCGTAGGTTAAAGTTGAGGAAAGGTGATCTGATTTTCACACAGTGAATATCCAGATGAAGTGCTTTATCAACTATGCAAATTACCTCCTTAGGTGGAAGAATTGGATTTATTTAGGAATGAGTGGATGATGACTGAGCTATGTTAGTGGATGCTATAAATGGAATGATGCAGTGATCACAATTACAATATTGCAGAGGCCTAGATAAGCTTTTAACATGGGATTTGAAAGGATGATCACCTAGAAAAGTGGAATGTTTGTCATATTTTCCTTTGTTTTTCCTTTTTTTTTTTAGTTCCTTAAAGTTGGAGGAATAAGTGAAAAGGAGAAGATTTTAAAAAATTATAAAAGAAGAATTTCCCAGGCCAAGTGGTAGAATTTTTAGAAGATCTTAAAGTTCTAGGGAAAATCTTAAGTTCTGGGAAGAAAAAAGAAGGAAGAAAGCAAACTATTAGAAAGTATTTAGAAAGGTTATTACAGACTAGCTAAGCTAATACAGCTCACAAGAAAAACTGTGGAACAGAAAATGTTACGTTAACTTTCTTAAGGACAGGTGGGAGTTTGGTACCAGTTTTGTGGAAGAGGTCCTGGTCAAAATTTCTCTTGTTAGTGATTTGATGAAGTCAGGTGAGATCTGAAGCTAAAGAATTTTTTTTATAAACACATGTAAATAAATTTTAAAGAATTCTTTGTATGTAGCTTATGTTATATAAAACATCATCAGAAAACTTACACAGTTCTGCAAGTGCTTGACAGTATAAATTTTAGACTTAGTTTCATAAGTCCAAATTATGAAAATGTCTTGTCTTCCTAGAGGTATCCTTTGTTGTACTATGGAGAAACAATGTTCTTCCAAAATGTCAATTTGTTCTTAAGTATTTTGATCAAGTAATCTCATGGCACAATTATAAGAATCTGAGAGATAGAAGATACAATGGTCCGGTCCATACCAGGATAGAAGATACAAAGACAGATACAAGATGGGTGATTTTTCTGAGATTTGTTTAGAAGTGTTTGATATTAAAATGTGTCTTTGCTGTTCTGATCTAAAGCTAAGAAAGAAGAAAAGAAGAAACACAAGTCATCTTCCTCATCCAGTGACTCGGAAAGTTCAAGCGATTCAGAATCATCTTCTGATTCATCATCGGATTCTGAGAGTGCTTCAGAAGAGAAATCTAAAAAGCGAAAAAAGAAACACAAAAGAAATTCCAAGAAACATAAGAAAGAAAAGAAGAAGAGAAAGAAAAGCAAGAAAAGGTCAGTTCTGAGATTTGTTTTGTTACATGAACACCATACAGTACCATTCTCTTGTCTTAATAGCCACAGACTACGTTTGTGTAAACTAGCAATGCAGGTTTTGCAGTCTGGGAGGTCATTGGTTTCCATATACAAGAAGAAATTTTCTGATATGGTAGTGAAGGGCCATGTTCATGTGCTGATGTACTGCATTATGTAAGGGAGTAAATGAATGAACTAAGACTTCAGTTGGCTTGGAAAGTTGAAGTGGTAGGTTTGAAATGGGTAGGGATAGTTTGTTGCCATAAATTTACTTCTGTACAATTCAGTTTGAACCATATGTGTTGGAATTTAGGAGAATGTAATATGCAGGAATATAGCAAAAATAAACACAAAATTAATAAATTAACTTCTAATAAGTTCTTAAGTAATTAATACTTCAGTTTTTTTGGTCTGATATGCCAAAACTTTTGCAGTTTCACTGGAAGATAATAAAACTGAGAAAGCAGTCTTGCTTCTGAGAATGTTACTTTGAATCTATTTTGTTATAGTTCACTGTGAGAGAAAAGTTGTGTCAGTTTGTCCTGGTCTAAGGCAAATTTGGGAGGAAACTCCTAAAGGGGTTCCTCTAAAAAAGCAGATTCAAGTGGCCCCTCTCCCAACTGGTTCGGGAAAGGATTTCCTTGGAGAAAAGTGGAAAAAGGTGTATATTTAAAAAGCAAAGTATTCACAAGCATAAAAAAGAATAATATTAAATCATAAAACCTCTCACTGTTCTGAAGGTATGACAAATTCAGAAAAGCCTTGTCATGGGCTGTAACTGGGCTCACTCAGTCTGTTATCAGTCTCTCTGGTGCTGGAGTGCAGCGTCCCAGGCCCTGGTAGCCACAGGTGTGAGCTCCTGGTGGTTTTCTGAGTTTTCAGTCCAGAGCAGGTTCAAACAGTT
>JAYDZK010000274.1:19076433-19090124 GCA_034509185.1 Euphonia xanthogaster
GAGCTCTGTCCCACTGTCTGTGCTGCAGAGAGCACAGTCCAGGAGAAGGATACAGGGGAGCACGTGCAGCTCCTGAGAACGAATTTTGGGATTCTTCTCCCCCACTTTGCTCTCAGAACCAGTCTTAAAGGTACAGAACCTAATATCCAGCATAAACAGAACAGATGACTGGGGATACAACCATCATAAAGTCACCCCAAGACACTGTGCAAGTCACATTTTTCTAAGCTAGCAGTGGAATTTGAGAAACGTTTGCTTAGGGCAATGCTGCCTAAACACTGTTACTGTGCACCTAAGCCCTTTTCACAGAAGTTTATAAATTGCTTGGAATTACTAGAGTTTGTAGACAGTTACATATTCTAGTGTAAAATCTGAATTTTTAGTCTCCTGACAGTGTTTTGAAAAGAAAATAAACTAAAAAGTTGCATCTAATTAGAAAGTATGTCTGTGTTCAGTGTTGCACCATTGTAATTAGTAGAGAAAAAGTGTTGGTCAGAAATCTACTGCTGTTTGATACTTTGGAGCAAATATATCATGGGGGAAAAACGTTGTTTCTGGAATAGCTCTGTTTTCTGAGGTTCTTGTGGTATCCTTGTATATTGAATTAAGAGAATTTCCAAATTATTTAAATAGATTGAAGGGTATTCCCTCATCCAGATAACTCATTATGCATCTTTTCTATACAAAAATACAGCTCATCCAGTGAAAGTGAAGATGAAAATACTGAAGCACAGCCATTATCTACTGTCCGTCCTGAAGAAATTCCTCCTATACCTGAAAACCGGTTCCTGATGAGGAAAAGTCCTCCTAAAGTAGATGAGAAAGAAAAAGAGAGAAAAAGCAGAGAGAAGGAAAGAGAGAGGTAATATATCTGGTTTAAGTCTGACTATGGTGTGGTCACATTACTGTTTTAGAACTCTGCTGTTGAATCTTTTCTCTATTGAACAGTTCCATGTTGTAAGCACTGCAGGATGAAAAATAGATTTCTCCGTTTATTGGAAGCTGTTGTCTTTGTCCTAGAACAAAGGCTTAGTCTTTGAAAATGGTTTTAGTGAGTAAAGAATGTATAATGACTGGCTTAATTTCATTTAGCATACATTGGAACTGTCCAGTCTGAGTCTATAATTTATTCTTTTTTCAAAAATCTAAAAACCTGCAAATCTTCTAAAATTATTGTGATCGCAAATGGAAGTTTTACTGTGTAGATGTTACTGTCTGCTGTAAAATAAAATTGTGTGTTTTCATTTAGTTTCTGAAGAGGTTGTAATACTGATTTTCCTTCATTTTTTAATTGTACAAACAATATCATTCTTTTTAAATTATTTTTAGTAATCTGTCAAACTCACAGTCAACATACCAGAGAAGACTGTTAGTCACCAGATCTGGAAGGAAAATAAAAGGAAGAGGACCAAGGGTAAATGTTTGCAATCTGTTCTTCAAAATAAGCAAGGTGGTAGCACAGTCTCACTGCTGGTGTTACTAATCATATTCATTGGGATAGTTGATTTTGAAAAAATAAGAGCATCGTAATTGATTTGAGGACTGAGGCTTGAAGGAGGACAGAAAAGAGAAGACGGGGGTGAGAAGAAACCATTAAAATATTTTATTTAAGTTAATATGGTAATATTTAAATTGGTGAATGGAACTAGCTCAAGAAGGGTTCTAGTGAACACAGAGCCAGTAACATCAGTGCCAAGAACGTGGGGAAGATTTCTCCCCCTTTTGGCAGGGGGGGCTGTCAAATTGGCTCTTTCAGTATTGTGAAGCCATATGCTATGTGCTTCATGTAGCAAATGCTTTTAATAACTGAAGTCTCTAGTCCTCCAATTTTTAGTAAAATCCTTAACAACTGTGGAGTATTTGTTTTGCATTGCCTGTCAAAGATACAAATCTTCATTGTTAGTAAACAAACATTAGCGTTTGTTCAAATTAAAAGTAGCAGAACACCTCTCATCAGACTACAAAAATCCTGATGTTAGACCTTAGCTTAAAATCAATTATTTGATCAGACTTAGTGAATTCCCTCTTTAGTTAAATGTCAGATACATTTTCAGTAAGTTAGTAACTTGCCAGTGGAAACTTGGTGTATACATGTGAAGTGTCATGTTAGGTGCTATGTAGAGCTGAGTGCCAGGGGTGAAAATCTTGCTTGGGTATCACAGCAGGTGAAATTCAAACGAAGGCATGATTTTCTCTTCTTTCCTCCAAGCGTTACCGGACGCCTTCCAGATCCAGATCAAGAGATCGATTCCGGCGCAGTGAAACTCCTCCACATTGGAGGCAAGAAATGCAAAGAGCTCAAAGAATGAGAGTGTCTAGTGGAGAAAGATGGATAAAAGGAGACAAGTAAGATTATTTCTTTCTGGAACATGTGCATATGGGCTTTTTAAAAAATGTTAGTTCTTAATGTTGTTTTTTTTTTTGCTTGTTTAATTAAAAGTAATACCTGTTATGTTGGATTTTCAATTACAATTGCTTTCAAGAAGCCAGGGTGCTGACTTGATTATTCCATTATTTAATTGCTTGCAAGTTTAACCATGCTACTGCAAATTCATAGTTATTAATAAAAATTATCTGATGTGAAGTTTTAGTTGTGAAGCTGTCTTCACTTCTCGTTTAATTTTTCGGAGTGGAAGGAAATGAAAACTTTTTTTAAATTGTATCTTTTTCTCTCCAAGGAGTGAAATAAATGAAACCAAGAAAGATAATCAAAAGAGCCCAGGAAGAGGAAGAGAGAGAAGAATATCAGACCACAGGCAAGTTTCTGAAAGTCCAAGCCGAAGAGGGGAAAAAGAGAAGAAAAAAGATCACAAATCCAGCAGTAAAGACAGGGAGACAAGAAGAAATTCAGAAAAAGATGACAAGCATAACAAAAGCAAAGCCAAGAAGAGAGCTAAATCTAGAAGCCATAGTAAAAGCAGAGAGAAATCAAAAAGTAAAGAAAGAGACTCCAGACACAGCAGACATGATGAAAAGAGACTAAGATCAAGAAGCAAAGAGAGAGACCATGAGAAAGGTAGAGAAAAAGAAAAGCACTATGATTCTAGAGGGAGAGAGAAGGAAAGAAGTAGGAGCAAGGAGAGAAGTAAAAGAGCAGGCTCAAGAAGTAATGAACAAGAGCATAGGAAGAGCAAAGACAGGGAGAAACGCAAGTCAAGAAGCAAAGAGCGTGAGCATGCTAGAGGAAAACACAGCTCCAGCAGCAGAACTAGGGATCGAAGCAAAAGCAGAGACAGGGGTAGGAGAGGAAGATCAAGAAGCAGGGACAGGGATCGCAGTCGAAGTAAGGACTATTCCAGGAATAGAGACAGAGAAACAAGAAGGAGAGGAAGATCAAGAAGCAGAGAAAGGAGAGGTACACCAGATAAATACAGAGGAAGAGAGAACAGGAGGAGGAGAGAATCAAGGAGTTCAGAGAGAGATGGAAGTCAAAGCAGAAACAGGGAGAGGTATTCAAATAGGGAAAGTAGAAGCTCATATAAGAGGAATGATAGTGAAAGCCAAAGGAAGAGGCGTTCGAAAAGCCGTGAAAGTAGTAGTCCTGAATCTAGCAGAGATAAGAAGTCTAGTAGAGATCAGGATAGAAGTCCAGACTCAAAAAAGAGACCAAGTAGCAAAGAGAGAGAATCAAAAAAATCATACTCACGCAGCAGTAAAGAAAAGGAAAAGACCAGATCCTCAGCAGAAAAAGAAATTAACCAAAAATCAAAGAGTCAGGAGAGAGATCGTGCCCCTAGTAAAGATAAAAAGTCTGATCGTGAAACAAGTCCTGGAACAGATGATGACAGGCATGGATGAGTTTGTGGACTTAATGTTTCCATTGTCTCAAAGTTTTAGAGACGTTTTGGGGAACGCTTTTTTTAAAGATGTGGACTTCAGTTTGGTCTTTTGATAATCTAAAACCTGGATCATTTGTACTGCTAAAGTTTTAATAAACTTGAAATGAAAAACACGTGTAATACAGTGTGCTGTGTTTTAAATATTTCATTGGATTGTGTATCCTTCTTGTGTGTTGTCAGCTAGAAAGGTAACTTCGATGCCACTTTTATTTTTTACCTGATGGACATAGTTCAGTGCAAGCAATGGCTGCCTGAGAAGAGGCTTGTTCCATACATTGAGAAGAAAGCTGCAGACAAACTACATGTCAGCTTAAAGCTAGGAGAATATTGCAAGGTGTCCATTACTCCAGTCTTGCTACATCTCTTTTTCAGTAGGTATAAATCCTAAGGAAATTTATTTGTAGACATAAATTGTGTTAGTTTTTATTGTAATCCCATAGTGAATTAATTTAAGTTAATCTTTGTTTGTACTTCTGTCACTGCCAGCAGTAGAATTCATTCATGTAGTTAGGCAGTCATCTGTGTTTGGGAGTTATTTCCTTGTCCTAAAAAATTTTTGAAGTGCTCATCAGCATAACTTTTTTCCCCTGTAACCTCTCCATTCTGTGCTTTCATGTCATCTACTGCAGAAATGAATGCTTCACATACCCTGCTTCAGTTGCCTAATTAGAGGATGCACAGAGATGAAACAGATGACCAGAGTTTGCAGTGCAGTCAGATAAGGAACCAGGAAATCTTTTCAACTTTTGTTTCTTAACAAGTCCATGAGAAAACTCTTGCAGTTGTCCAGTACTGGTTTTTGGAATAGTTGAAACAGAATTTCAAGTAATGTTTTAAAACATGCTCTTATTTTTTTTTAACTGAAATTTGCTTTCTTCCTTGTTTCCCCTCATTCTAAAGAATGTAACTCTGAATTCCTTCTCATTCTCTACTATGTCCCTCAAAACAATTCCCTCCCTTTTCTGCTTTCTTCTCCTGCCTCTAGGTCCCACCCCAGTTTGTATTTCACCACTACTCCTTCACGAGGAAGAGGAGTTTGGCTTGTGCTGCTGCAGCAGCATCCCCATACGTGCAATCCCCAAAGAGCAGCTGCTGTGTGGTGACTCAGTGCAGTGGTCTGAAAGGAGATTTGGTACACACCCCAGTGCTCCTTTCAGTCCATGAAACTATTCACAACTAGGACTGGCAAATCTTGAAAGTCATAAAGGGAAGTGACAAGCATTAACCTTAACCTGTGTCAAAGCAAAACAATACTGTAATCGTTGAAATCTTTGCCAAATATTTCACCAGATGACACAACTTGCTTTTACTGTCTTGGTTAATGAGTTTGTTAACATTTTCACTTTGTGATCAGTGTTTGTTTACAGCAGATTAGGAGAAATGCCGAAGCTTGCTTGACATTGTGATCCAGACAGTTGTTATTCTAAAGAAAAATTGTTGTGTCTTGAAAGCAAAAGAAAAGGTAGGATTGTGAGCAACACAAGCAATATTTTTAAAGGAAGAAAAACCTGAAGTCTGTGGAGTGACTTTTTAGCAGAATGGTTAGTGGAGCTGATTTGGCTGTCAAGTGCTTTTTTACTTTTTTACTGTGTTTTAGAAACCTCTCCTATGTATTTTGCATTTCAGTGGTCATTTTACGCAGAAGGTTTAAACGTGTTCCTGGTCCATGTGTGGGTGGATGACACAGCAGTTACTTAAGAGAACTCAGGAGTGAACCAAAGACCTTTATAGTGGATCTCTTCTGTCTGAACTTTGTAGGACTTTGGAGAAGTTATAGTCCTATTTTGGGGGACTGTAGTAAGAGTGAAGATAGGAAGTTAGGCTTCAGAAAATTTTGTGTGGCAGTTTAACCATGCATTTATACTGTGCTATGCATGCCATGTGCTTCAGAGTCCCATTCAAAAACTGTTTGCAATGTTGTTTCATTATTTTAAATAGAGCTGACACATGAGCAAGCTATTGCTGAAGAAGTTTATTTGTACTGCTGAGAATATTCTTGCCAATATCACCAAAGCTTATATAAGCATGTAAACAAAACAATCCGCAACTATACTGACTCTGCTGTAGAAGAAGGGGGGAATACAGGCAGTCAGCAATACAGCAATCCATGGAATATTTTTTTTTAATTGTGTTTAGTTTAAAATCTCAAAATGGATATTAAATCCAATTGTAGTTTGCAGTTGTAGCTACTTATTTTAAAATACGCACTTGCATACCCTTTTGTATGGACTTTGTTACAGTTCAGAAAATTATTTGTACAAAAATTGACTTTAATTCTTTCATAGCACATAAAAGATTCATCTGAGTTGGTGGCACAAAGCCCATTTTCTTTTTTTTTTTAATGTACTTGGGTTTTGTTCAAAAGCTGGCTACACTAAATTGCAGATGGTGGGATACAGTTGGTAGTAAATTGGTTTTGTGCCGAGCACTTTGTTTAAACAGAAACACAATTGCAGTCTTATACAAGGGAGGATTTGCCAGATTTGTGGTTTTCTTTATCAAACTGGAAATTGAGAACCTTGATTAAGAACTTGTTGGGACTAAAGCCCAATCCCAGGGACAGCAAGATGTCCCCAAGCACTAGTCAGGTTCTTGCTGTCTTGTCAGGAGGCACTGACTGTTGCTCTTGCAGTCCTGAGTCTCTTTATTCCCTCAATAACAGAGCTTTCCTGTTCTCAGCCTCACAGTAGCCACCTTGTGCTGTAGTCACAGTATAGCTCAGTGCCATCTTTGACATCTGTATCATGTCATTCATTGGCTTTTGGCTCAGAGGACTGGTTTGGAAGAATTTAAGTATTCCAGAGGCAGTAAAAACAATGCTCGCGATCTTTTGTTGTGAATGCGGGAAAAAAGTAGTAGAGTGCAGCTTTTTCTGCTGGTACCCCAGAACTGACTTCATTCCAGGGAATTAATGAACCCTAATACACAATGTAAAGTGAGGGCAAGGATTACTGGAGTAACTTTATAAGTGTATGTTTTAAGTGTCCATACAGGCTTGAAATAACTTCCAAAGGTTAGACATGCTTCCTCTGTTGTATCCACAATAGATGCTGAGATTTTCCTAATACCATGCAACATAGAGATACCTGGAATGCTGAATTTATAATTGACAGTGGCTTTCCAAACTTTGTCAGAAAGAGACTGTTTCTTTATGCTAGATTCTCTGGGTACTGCCATCAACTCAGAAGCAGAGATTCTTGCTGAGGTTGGATAGATAGAATGCGCAGTTATGTAGACACTATTACCTGTAAAAAATGTGTTGCTGTCTGCTAATTCTTTAACACAGCCATAGTGTTTCAGTTGTTGTTTGTTTCAGTTGGTTGTTTTTAAGAAAAAAGGCAATGGTTACATTTTAATGCTTTGTTCTATTTGGTTGTTAGAGTTTTAGCCTGAAACTTTGCACTTTGTACTTGAAATTCCAGACTACAGGCTTTTCTTGCAGTGTTCTTTGTCAGATGTGTTGAAGAATTTGCAGTGATCCCCAATAATGTCTGATTTGTAATAGTGTCAGCCTGGCAAATGGATTTTAGGTAATGTAAACAAAAGCAGTCCTTTAGCTGCCTTTTCTGGATCTGTTGATTTATTGAAGCAAATAAAGTATTTTTGGAAACACCTATGGGGGCATGGTAGACTCATTGTTTTTCTGATAAGCAAAAATGTATATTCCTGCTTTTAGGACTTTACTTGTAATAGAAAACCTAAACATATACATACTATACTTTTATAAAAGGAGCAGCCATTATAGTGTTCTTTTTGGGAGGTTGTTAATTTTGTTTTGGTGTTTTGAAGGGTTTTTTTTTTTGCGTGGGGGGGACATGGTTGGCCACACTTCTGGAGTCAATGTAATGAAAATGTAAAGAACTTTTATGTACCTTCCCTTTGCTGGAAATAGTAATTTTCATAATGCAGTATTTAACTAAATTACTAAAGAAAATGCATATCAAAAAGTCTGTGAACTGCATTTTGCAAAATTTGAACTTACTACAGTTCTGCAGTTGCCTAGCAGAAGACTTTTAGCTTTCCACTTTGGTGCTTATGTACTTCTAGTTTAACTCATACTTCTCACCCTTGAACAATTCATGTCATTAGGAACACTGTTTTAACAAAACTTTGTTGTGTAAAGGCCAAAAGTAATGTTCACCTGTTTGCTTGTTTTTAAGTATTATATGAAAATAAGTTTTCTAGTTCTAGTATGAAATTTCACAAAAGGAATAGCAGTAATAAAATGTTTTAAAAAGTGACGAGTGTAGATAGTAAGTGAAAATATTAGTAAATTAGTATCTTTCTTTAATCATACAGTCATTGTTCAAATAAAACTAATAGGGCAGTTAACATGCATAAGTTCAGAGGAGAAATCTTGAACTGCTGAATATGCATATAATTGGTTTTAAATTTATATTTGTACTCATGGAAGTTCTAAGACATTAAAAGGACTAAATAAGCTGAACTAATGCAGCAGCCTAATTTTGAATTTAAATTTTGCAATATGTAAAGCACTTTTGGAAACTTGCTATTTTTGGCAGGAAGTTAGACATGGCTACATATCCCCATTATAAAAGGTAGTCTCTATGTGACTTTAGCCATAGCTGCTATTGGAAAGGAGTGAAAGGATTGGAAAGAATTTAGGCATATTAAATTCTGAACAATGGTAAGAGGAACTAGCTGATAGCTGGGTTCCTTCAGCTAAAATAATTCTTAATTATACCAGCAGTATTGTGCATGTAGCATATAGCAGAGTATTTTGTAATTAATTGTAGTCTTTTGGACATTTTGTAATTTATAGTTTGTAACAGGGAAGATTATTTAGTTGTAAGCTGAGAGAATGAATTTTTGATTTGAAATGTACAAGTTGTATACTGAAGCACTTCTCAGAAATAAATGCTTTTTTTGCTTAGTGTATTCCATGTCTGCCACATGTGCTTCTTGCAGTATTAGCATCTTCTGCATTTAGAGAAATAATCGTTTCTAAGTCATATTGTGCAACCTGTGCTTGTAAATTCACAGGATATTCCAAGTTGGAAGGGTCCTGCAAGAATCATCAGGTCAGCTCTTAGGTGAGTGGGCCATACAGGATCGAACCCATGAGTTCAGTGTTACTAGCACCATGCTCTGACCAAGTGAGCTCATCTCAGGGTAAATGTGCTTGGCCAACCTCCAGCCTTCTGATGTGCTGATAACTTTGAGTACAGATTTACAAGGCAGAGTGATTTGATCTCAGGGTATTACCTCCTCAGTTAAGCCAAGATCAATAAATTTTTACTGAAGATGTGAAGTTAGATTTTTATTCCACATTACATGACACTGTCAAATAGCAGGTGCAATTAAGAATTTCTACAACCGAATGGCAAGTGACAGTCTGTTATGTCCTATTGTAACATATAAAAATGCAGCTATGTCATGAAGCTGACCTAGTGTCTAATTGCAAACTGCTTGTTGCCAACTATGGTCTTTTTACTTGAAAAAATACAAGTCTTTGTGTGTGTGTCTGAATGTGAAGCAGAATAGTTTTCGCTAGTTACAGAAGAACTATCTGTTCAATATGAACGTAAATGGAATGAACACAGCTTACAGTCACTTTGGAACTGAGTGAAAAAGCAACTTTCAATCAAAAAGTCACCTTCAGCAGTATCACAGCCTGGCTGGTTGGCAGCAGAGTGGTTAGGAGATGACAGGAAAGTGTTTTTCCCATATCCTGGAGTCAGGGAAAAAGTGCTAGATACAGCCTTGCTGCAGACATCTCCCATAAAGGATTAAAAGACTCAGACAATGCCACAACTTCTCAAGATACTGTTTCTACCTTCCATTGCATTCTCCAAAGTAAAAGTAAGTAGAAAAACTGTCACCAAAAAAAATACAGTCAACATGGATTTTATTGTTACAGACAGATGTATCCAATTTTAATTGTTGAATAAGATTTTTTTTTTTCAAGTCAAAACAGAAGGTTTGAGTTAAGCCTGGAGGCCCAGGAATATTCAAGGAGTACAGTACAGATGAACTGATAGTTTACCTTTGGTTGTTACCTGTTGAATTTTTGAAAAGAATCTACTGGTTTGTTCCATAATAAAACTAGACTAGTTCAAGTACAGTTGCAAGCTCTGGCACTTGTTTCTGGAGCTTGAGTTATAGGCAGGTTGTAGCAAATTTGTGTTTTGTAACTTGGTCCACAGCTTCTGCTCTTGGGCACTGATTGGTTTTGCAGGCACACAGAACTTGGAAGGAGTGAGTGGCTAGCTTCTTACTCCTTTGTAGATGCTTCTGTAGTAGTAAAATGTGTTTCTAAAGAAAAATGAAACAGTTTAGGTATATAATTAGCAGCTTCTATTCATTGTAAATGTACTGACAGATTGTAGCTGAAACTAATGCAGAAATACTTATAAGCTTTACCAAAGACAGTTCCAAACTTTGCCCTTTTGCACTGTGCCAGTTGTTGGATTTTTCTTGGTCTGCTCAGTAACACACACCTCAGTACATGCTGCTTTTTCTTTCTAATCTTTGCTTATTTTCCTTTTACACAGAAAATGAGTCAGACCAGATGCTACTCATCTGGGGCGTGTGTGTGCAATTACTATGTTATCAGAGGATGCTGTGTTGAATTTTCCTGGACCTGCAGTGCTGATGTTTAAGCCCTTCAGTACCCACCAGAATTGTTAATTTCTCTGGATAATGGATTGGAGCTGAGGCAATCCCCAGAAAAACAAAGTGCTGTGCTGGTTTATACAAAATAGTGTCAGCAAGCTACAAACAGCTCTGCTTTAAGACTGCTTACTAGAGACTGGTTTATCAGATGAGAGGACAGATTTGAACCATTCATGTATTCACTTAAATATCCAGTAATATCAAAACCATGATATACTAAAACAAAAAGAAATTTAGGTTAAAGTGGTGGCAGTGCAGTAGCATGAAAGCAATGACTTCACACATTATAAGCTTAACAAAGCCTATACCACAACTTAGTCTAAATGGAAAGAAATTAAGATAATTCCAAAGGAAAAGTCTCATATGGTCTTCTCTAATCTCTCACCTTTACCTCCCTCTACCATCTTAGCCTTCTCTGATTATGGGGATTTTTGCATGCTATTTAGAGGTAGTGAATTTTGTGTCTCTCAAAAATACACTGCCAGAACAGGAAGGAAGATCAGTATCAGAAACAAGGATGCACTGCCAGAACAAGGAGGAAGATTACAGACTAGTTACAGCACTCTTCCATTCAAGAGGTAACAGGGAGGCCTAAGTTAATAACAGACATTTGAAAGAATTTAGCTGTTGAAACAGTAAATTATTTGACCTAACATGACAAGGAACATGTTTCAAGGAAGCTTTGAAAATACTGTTTTTTTTCTTTTTCAGAAGTATAGAGCAAGTCTGTATTGGCATGTGAAGATGTTCATCCTTAATAGTCCCATGGTGCCAGCTCTTCTGTTCATGGGCCATTTGTTTCCAGGTATGTATCCTCTTCAAACTTCCTCAGAGCTAATTGGTAGCAAAGACATGCAAAAAGAACTTGCACAGACCTAGTAACTCTAACCTGGAACACTACCTTACAGTAAAGAGCTGCAGTTAGTTAATTCAAATTTCCTTAGGATATAAGGCATTTTAGAGAGCTGTTCTCTTCCATTTCCCAGGTAGGAGTTGTATTAACTCACACTGCCACACAGGTGTGAGTTGAAATACTGTTGGGAGAGTACCATGTTAGACACTGGTGGCTCACATGTTCAAACTAAAGTTGCTGTTCTATTTCCAGAATTGGATCACAAGTGTGGAAAAAATGCAGTTGGATTTAAGGTCTCCGTTTCAGTCCCTCTGAGGGTTGCCTTTCATTTCTAAGGTCTTGGTCTTCAAATAAGGCTAATATCTATCATGACTCTCACCTGCTGCAACGTCCTGAAGCAGAACAATATCTGACAGGATTCTTTTTTGAACAAAACCAATAATTAAAGTTTACTAGTCAAATTATTTCTCAAAGCATTTTCTGATTTGCTAGCTATTAATTAAAACTTTATAGAATAATTTAGATTGGAGGAGACCTTTAAGATCAAGTTCAGCTGTTAACCCAGTACTGAAGTCCAACACTAGCTAATCCATGTCCCTCAGCACCATCTACACATCTAAATACCTTCAGGAAGGATGACTCCAGCTAATAACTAACACAAGAGTGGCCCTAGGCATTAAATGAGAGGTACCTTTCAATGAGTAGATTCTTCCAGGTCAACAATTTCCCTTCTTATCAGCTGCAGTTCATCTCCCTGTATTTTAATCTCCCTGTCTTTAAATGGCAGCTGAAATGGACTTAGGTGAGCAGCTAGATCAGCCTCCTGCCTTACACAGGACACCTTTTACCAGCAACATTCTACCACCTCTGGCCATTCTGATCTAGGGTCATCATACTATGCTTTACAGAGGTTTTACAGAAAATTACTAACTAGAATTAGTTATTTAAAACAAGCATACGAAGTGTGTGCATCTCAGAGTCAATAGAATAAATTGAGATCATGATTGCTGCTGGATTTTTTTCATGCTGAATTTGGGTAACTAAATCTATATTTAGCCAACATGCTTTAAAAATACACAGAACTCCCACTTTATTCTAGGTTTACTGAAATGAAGAGTTTTTTTCTGGTACTGGAGTTTAATGGATTTGATGGGTATTTGATGTAGATGTTTAAAGTAAAAGGAGTAGAAGCCTGATGGAAGCAGGCTGTAGACTTCAAATGTAGATGTACATAATCTGCAGAACAGGACATTCCTGGAAGCTGAGTAGGAAATGAGGTTGCAATCCCCCTTGTTTCTTGCTGCTGTGGAAGTAGACTAAAAACCCATTTAACTCACCAATTGCATAGTAGTGAGCATGTGCAAATTTGCACTTAGGGATTCATTTGGAGCATTATCGAGCTCTGCAGGTTTCAGCACCACTCCTGCTGTAGTCAATACTTCTTAAGGCTCCAGCTTCTGCCATCAAAAGGCTTTTATAAAAGTTTCCATTCTTTCTGCTTGCTGAAAAAAAGCTTGATGTAATAAAATGAGCACTGGCTCAGAGAGAAGGGAAATAAATTTTTCATTAGTGAACGAAGGAAGGAACTACTGAGGGACAATTTCACAAGTTTATTGCCACGTGTCTTTTTGTAATGTGTCATTTTCAAAATTAACTACTCCAAGATAATTGGAGAGAACTCTGTGTGAATTTTAGTTGATAGTGCAGCAATGTTAGTCTTTTACTTTAGGTCAGAAGTGAGGTTTTGAAACAAGTCTTCGTTATTTCTACTTACTGTGCTTTGGCTCACATTACAGAATAATGGGCCATGCCAATTGACATGGGTACAGTCAGTCAGCTCCACCCAGCCATGTTCTTCTATCCAAAAAGTGTGCAGCCACCCAGACCACAGCAGGACTGATCAAGACAATAACAGTCTGTGCTGGCCCTGAGGAGAGTTCTTGGCTCTGCTGTCAGGCAGAGCTTTGAGGGCCAAAGCAGGCTTTGAAAGTCATGGCAAAATTCCAAGTGTTTTCTCAGTCCTGAGCAAGCTGGGGGCTCATATACGACGCAGGAAGGCATTGCATCAATCATCTTCATCCACCCACCCCCCGTTTTTAATACTGCAGATTATTCACTCCACCATTCTTGCAGTTGTCCTAATTAGGAAGCCCACACCTTGTTCCTTCCTTTAATGTTTGGAGAGAAGAGAAGTTAAATCCAGTAATGGCACTGGTTCAGTTACTCACTGTCTTTATCTCCGAAATGCTCGATCCTGATGAAAAGCAGCCTCTCTCTGAGCATCGCAGTCCAATTCTGCTTGCTTTTCCTGCTCTTTTCTTGCCTGCTTTTCAGCCTGATGAAGAAAAGGGAATAACAAAGCT
>JAYDZK010000274.1:19115951-19128657 GCA_034509185.1 Euphonia xanthogaster
AGGGAAGCAGGGAGGGTTCCCGGAGCAGGAGAGCACGTGCCGTCTCTGCCCGGCGGAGGCGCGGAGCGGGCCCGGCCGTGATGCTGCCGCCGCGGTCACTTCCCGCCTGCAGCGCTTACCGCGGCGCTCGGTGCGCGCTGCGGGGCTCGGGCTCTGCCGGGGAAGCGGAGCCGGCGGCACCGCCCCGCTGCGGGGAGCCGGGCCCGGCCCGACGGCAGCGCTCCCGCTCCTGCCGGGCAGTGGTGTCCGCTGGGCGGGAGGCTGGGCCACGGAGCCTGAGGCTGTCGAAGAGGGGTGTGTTGCCGCTGCGCACATATAAAAGTGTCAACAGCAAACTCATGGTCTCCTGGCACAGTTCAGGGGCCGACATTTCAATTACTTAATTCTAATTTTTTTCCTACATTGCACTGGTTCTACTAAAAAAAATGTGTTAAAGTTAACATCTGTGAAAATGTGTGGCTCTAATTAATCCTTACCCTTAAATAAAAACTGTGCTCAGACCTCTTATGCAGGGGTTCCTGAAGGAGGCATAATATGAGTAATGGATCCATGTTACCTTAGCGGGAAAGCTTTCTTATTAAAAAAAAGCCTTTCACTCTATTACAGTAATGGTAGAATAATCAGCCCTGCAACTAAACTTTGTCTTGAGCTTGAAACTAAATGTCTGGTAAGAGGAAAATCTACTTGAGAGTTCTTGTGGTATGATCTAGCTAATACAGTGTGAGATCTAATTGTTCTAGTTATGGGGGTTGACTGTAATTGTTTATAATTTAAACCTAATGACTACTTGATTTTTTAATGTTTCATGTGGTACTGATACAGACTTTTGGCATATGGAAGGAACAAGTCAGTATAGTTTATTAAGAAAGCCCTTAAAATCTTTTGTAGGATTTTGCATGCAGTTCAGACTGTGATTGCTGTTCATAGGAGCTCTTTATCAGTCTTCAGTGCTGCACAGCAACTGAAAACTATTGATCTGGAAGCTGTCTTGTGCCAAATGAGCTAAAGAGTCTGAAGTGAGCATGTGCATGTGCAAATGCTAGAATTTCTCTTTAATTAGAAGGCTGCTTCTGCTTTTGTTCTAAATAGGTTAGAGCTCAATCACTGAACTGAATTCTATGCATGGCAAGTTTGAGTCTTTCTTAGTCTTCCCTACTAAGACTACTAAGTTTTTTACTTGCAGCTGAAAGGATGCTTTTTAGAAAAACTTTTCCATGTGTAAGACTTATTCTAAAGGACTTGTCCTAAGTCTTGTGTTGGATCATGCTTTTTGGTATTAACCTTGAAAACACTGCTAAGGAAGTCAACTTTTTTTTTCCTCTTCTTAACACTGAAGCTGAGCCTTATATGGAAATTGAGTTTTTGGTTTTGAGTATTTTGGTACCTGGGCTGAGGCAGACTGGGACAGCAGTCACAGACTGCTCTGTAGGTTGCCATTAAATTAGATCAGATTGGGTATAATGTAAAATAGAACACAGATTTCTCTCACAAGCAGGGTGCTAAGACAGTACCAGCACCTGAATGGTGGTGAAGCAATAGTCTCCTGTAGTCAGGGTGGCTCCTGTGGGACATCTCTGAAATAACTGCAACGCTCAGCTTGGGTGCTCTGGCCTGGGTTTTGTACCTGCTTCACAGGTAAATGGATCACACTCAGCATAGCTGGCAACTAACACTTGCTGAAATCATGCTTTCAAGAGTGTTACAGTGTTAGGTATAGGTGCAACTACAGCACCTTTCAAGGCTGTAAGTGCTGAAGAATTGCAAGTAAGGTCCAAGGATTGAATGTGGCTTTGAGATCAGAAAGAGGAAGAAATGGCAGTACTGCAGACTGCAGTAAGCTGAACAGTTACTGGGGAATTAAACTACTAAAATAAGAAGATGAGGCTGCCAACGGGGCATTCTGATGAAGAAGATAATTTCCTGTAACAAGGGCACCTCGGGGGAGTTTTCCCTGCTTCTGTGTTGCCAGTCTTCTAGATGCTCTGGAAGATGTTACTGCCCTGCAAATAGCAGAAGGTGTATGGTCAAATCTCCCAATAAACCGTGCAAGACACGAGTGCAAAACCATCTTTGCCAGCAGCCTTTGTGATCACAGATCTATGAACTGGAGTAATATGACCAAGAAACCTCTTTGTCTTCTGCAGCTGGATTTGAAAAGTGTGTTAGTGCTCAAAGGGAGAAAGAAGAAATATCTGCTTCATAGTTCAAAACTGAATTCAAACTAATTTCTGACATCTTCATAAAGATAATCCTTGAGAAAAAATGTAATCTTCAGACTCTATCCTTATCTTAAAAGCAACTAGATAGAAAATGTTTGATCCCAGTTCATTTTCTGGCCAGTAGCTGCTTTCGTAGTGACTGCATCCGATGTACTGGGATTATACATTTGCTGCCAGTTAAGTAAAGTTACTTCCAAGTTAAAATGTCATATGTTATAAAGATACTTGATTCACTATTCAAGCAGAACTGCAGTGAAGACACATTTGTAAAGGAGAGAACGAGACGTCTTTAGGATGTGTCAGTAAATGCAGATATTTTCATTCCATCCTCCAGTAAGTTCTCTGAACTTTGCAAAGATTAAACAGGAGACAGAAACTTCAGAAACACTTTCTCATTATACTTATGTAAGAATTGAACATTTTTGTTACTGTTTTGCCTAGTGATTAGAGGTTGGATTTGACTTAAAAAACAAATGTTGCTGGCTCTCAGTTTTGTTTTTGTTCTAAACAGAGGATCTGTGCCTAGAAAAAGATAAATAACAAATAAGGCTGAGAACTGCCAGCATTTCCTAAATTTTATCTTGACTGCTGAATGCCAAATGCTGCCCTGACAACCAAAGTGAGGGGATTTTTTTTCTCCAGTTGTTTCATAGTTTCCCCTTGGAGTTCTGCAGTCATGTTAATAGTTGCTTCACAGACATAAATGTATGCATAACAAACTTGGCTGTTACCTTACTTAGTTGAGGCTGCAGTGAAATGCAGTGCTACATGCATGTAAGTCTGTAGAAAATAGTATTCACAACTTAGTGGTTTTGCTCTGTATTCTCTTCAAAACAGCTGGTGAAAATGGCTGAAAATGGCAACGGTGAAAACATGTCTATCTTGGAAAGCAAAATCTGTCAGCAAATTGAGGTGAGTTCAGTTTATAGTCTGGGATCTGGACTGAGGTGTTTTGGGGGCATTCATTGGCAGGGGCTTGGCTAACTGGAAGCTAACTTTATTGGGAGTTAGACTCGAATCTTCAGCTTTTTAAAAAATGTCAGAAGTCTGTAACAGGTATTTAACACTTTAAGATAGTCAGAATTGTAGTTTAAGTTCGAAGCTGTACTTGTCTAGAGTTGCTTGTAAGAACACCATTTCAAAACAGAAAAGGTTTGATTTGCTAGCATTTAGGTGCTATAGCAAGTGAATCATTAAACAATTTACCACCATGTTTGCTGGGGTTATCCTACATGTGCAAATAGGAGAGTGCACTTTAATTCTAGGTGCCTTAATTTTTGTGGGGAAAAAATCCTCCTCCCTGGCAATCTCTGCTGGTCAAAATAGTAGCACATTGCATAACTTGCTATTATGATTTACTGCTTTGTAATTTATTGCTACAAATTACAACTGAATTTATATACCTACTTTGGATTACCTTTCTAGAGGCTTGCAGAGTTACCATACAACAAAAAACTGGAGCCCATTGCTTTAAATGGCATGTAGAACAAAACCACTTTCCTGAAGGACAAAAATGTAGCTGCATGTGAATGTCCATTAGTAAACAAAATGTGGAGATTCCTCAACCTCTATATTTTGTTGGTTTGTTATATATAAATATAACAAAACCCGTTGACAAAAGTTGACAAAACCAGACTTTTGGTAATATGAGTTTGAGATGTACTAGAAGAAGAGGCAGTGTTGTAAAACTTGCACTGACTTTTCAAAGCACCACGGTATTTGTAAAAATATTCCAGCTTACCTTATGGTTTCAAGTATTTGACCTTTGCTAGATGACTGCAGGGAAAGAATCTGATTAACTTGTCTGTCTTGAAGTGAATTGTCTTCCCATGCCGGAGAAGATTGAAATAAGAACATAATAATTAAATTTAAAAATTCAATAATGATTTCTTTATCTTACAGTATTTTCTTGAAAGAAACCTAGAAATTCCAGTCTGTGTGTACGATTTTTCAGTATACCAATACAATATTCTTGCATACATGCTCCTTAAATAAGGAGTACAACCTGGATCTGCTGGTGACAAATTTGACTTTTGACTCTGCAGAGCTTGATCAGAGTGATAAATGCTCATCATATTAACAGAATAAGCTTTGCTCCTTTCCTAAACAAAACTGCAGTCTATCTTTGCCTCATTAATTCCATTGGATGAAGCACTGTTTTGGTGTGGGGTTGGTTTGTTTGGGTTTTTGTGGGCTTGGTTTCAGGTGATTTTGTTTTTACAGCTTACACATTGCAATTATCTTTTTACAGAGTATCACATTAGAGCAGGAAGTAATAATTTCAGAATTCCCAATTGTTCAGATTAATTAATTAATTTTGGTATGTCTCGATCTACTGCAGTAAGCTGTTAGATGAGAACAAGATTTTAAGACTGAAAATTTAAAGACACCTCTGTCTGTCCTCTCCTTTCCCCTTCCTTTTTGCAGTACTATTTTGGCAATCACAATCTACCAAGAGACAAGTTTCTAAAGGAACAGATCAAACTAGATGATGGCTGGGTACCTTTAGAAGTAATGATCAAATTCAACAGGTAAAGCAAAGTACAGCTAATGTGGATAAAAGAGTAACTTTGAGCTACCTATCTCTATTTGGGGCCAAGTGTTCCTGATATGCATTTACTTTTCCCATCTCTTTTTTAACATCTGGCTTTAGTTTTGCCTGTGTATGTGTAATCACCTCTGTCTGCTTACTTAATAGGTTAAGTCGCCTTTCAAAAGATTTTGGTGTTATTGTAGAAGCACTGAGAAAATCCAAGACTGGTTTAATGGAAATAAACGAAGACAAAACTAAAATCAGAAGATCTCCAAATAAACCCCTTCCTGAATTAAATGACCAGTATAAGGCTGCAATTAAAAACAGATCTGTATATGTTGTAAGTAAATTTTTCTTTACTTTGTGCTGTCCTGCATGACTTTAACTGATAACCATCTGAAAGTAAAGCTTGAATTAACTTGTACTATAGAGGCTATAATTTTTAAGAGTCACTTTGTGGCGTATAAATGAAGCTCATTGCTGTCTTGCAGAAAGGCTTTCCACTAGATGCTACTCTTGATGATATCAAAGAATGGCTTGAGGATAAAGGTCCAGTTGAAAATATTCAAATGAGGAGAACATTGCAGAGAACATTTAAGGTAATGATGAGCATTTAGCCCAGGGGCAGAGATCCCTCCTGTACAACATTCTGTTCAGTTACTCTAACAATATCTCTTATCATTTAACAGGGCTCAATATTTGCAGTTTTTGATAGTGTTGAATCTGCTAAGAAGTTCACAGAGATACCAAATCAAAAGTACAAAGACACAGAGCTGATAGTACTTTTCAAGTAAGTCCACTTAACTGTTACATGAACTAACAGTAGTCAGGGGTGGATTTACACAAGAACCAGGCTTGGCCTGAGAAGTGAGTTTTTGATGGCATCAATAGATGTACCTTTTGGAGACTGAGACTTAGCATCTCAGCTTGGAAAAAGAATTTCAACTGTTTCACATCTATTATAACAGAGTATTTTAAATTAACCTATATTCTCTTGAAGGGAGGAGTATTGTACAAAGAAGAATGAAGAAAGGAAACAAAACAAAGTAGAAGCGAAAGCAAGAGCTAAACAGTGAGTCATTGCCAATCAAAGTGTGTGTCTTGCTTGCCTGACCATGCTTGAACTGACTCATAACTAATTTAACTTTTTTGCAGGGAAAAAGAAGAAAAGCAGAAACAAGCAGCAGATGCTGAAATGGTATGGGTTTCTTAAATTACCTACATGTTATAAAGCTAACCTGGAATATTCTATTTGAAATGTTCTAATAGAGAGCACTTTGTAGAAAGTCACTTCAGTTTTTCCAACTAACAGTAAGAGTGTTTTGTCATGGTGTTTTAATATTATTTTCAATAGACTAATTTTGTTTAAAGGCTCATGTCCTGAATTTACATTATTAGGCATGTTTGCCTGTTCAGAGTGTTCCTGAATGCACCATTGAGATGATGGTTCTTCTATGGTATTTTAAGGATCCATTAAGGATTTCATCAGTATTATATAAATTTTCAACCTAACAGCCTTCAGAAAGCTGTTTTGTAAAATATAAAGAGTGTAATTAATATGGAAAGGAATCCTAAGTTCCATATAAGTGTCTCACAGTAAGCAAAGAAAACTCAAAGGAGGGGAGACACACTGTACAAGACTTGGCCATCAGCAGAACTAGGTTATGTAGGAAAAATGCTTGAATTACAGTAACTTCAACTGCTTGTTTATTGCTGTCATGTTTAATAGGATTGAGGGGGGGAATATGAATATTCAAACTTGACTCTTAATGTGGGGGTTTTTAATTGAATTTAGAAGTCTCTGGAAGAAAAGACAGGATGTCTTTTGAAGTTTTCTGGTGATCTAGATGACCAAACATGCAGAGAAGACCTCCATGAAGTATTTTCTGGTCACGGAGAAATCAAGTGGATACACTTTGTTAGAGGTGCGAAGGAGGTCAGTAATCAGACAAGGACTTAAGATCTTGGTATTGCAGTTGGAAAATGGATGATTAAATGCTTGTTCTTTTATGTTATCAAATAAGTTATTGTCTTGTGAAATTGCAGAATATTTAGAGAATTAAATTTTTCCCTTAACTTCTTTCAGAAGAACAGATAAAGGTTCTAGCCTTGTCAGTTGGTAAGGTCAAAACTGAGAATGTTCATTAGCACAGTCTGAGGGCTTTGCTTCAGTCTAGTCATGTTTTACAATCATACAAGAGTAACTGATTTGCTGAGGCACTCAACAGGATATATTGTTCATCATTCTAGCTGAATGTTTTTGCAATAAGATTAAAATGCAAATGCCACTCTTCTTTTAAAGGGAATTATCCTATTTAAGGATATTGCCAAAGAAGCTCTGGAAAAAGCCACAGCAGCACATAATGGAAACCTGCAGCTCCGGAACAAGGATGTTTCATGGGAAGTGCTAGAAGGAGATGCAGAGAAAGAAGCTCTGAAAAAAATCCTGGAAGATCAGCAGGAATTGCTGAAACAGAAAACAAAAGGTTCTCCCTCCTCTTATTAATTTAAGCCTTTATAATGGCTTGGAATTGGTGGATGAAATTAACTCTTAAGTAGTCAATATATACTACATACTGACCTTAACTGTAAACCAGTCTCTGCAGCTGGCCAATTAAAAGACAAATGATACAAAGTTCCTGATCTTCTATCTTCACAGGACGCAAAATTAAAGGAAAAGGAAGAGGGGGAAAGATACCTCAGGGTGCACAAAAAGGAAAAATACAGTTTCAGGGCAAGAAAATAAAGTTTGAGAATGATGAAGAAGATGGTGAAAATGATACTAAAACAGGTATGTCATTCTGTGCACTTGATGCAGGTTATTCAATGCTTATACAGAAAGTAGCTCCATGTACTTGTGCTTCAGATTTGGCTCTGTAGCATTTCTGCCCTCCTTACACTATCTGCCTTAAGAGTCTCGTGCTCAATTCCTTCCACAACTGTCCAAAAAGCATATTAAGATAATTACTATATAGATATTAATTACCTATATAGTAGTATATAGATAAGGCTGTACTGCATGTTTGTGTAAAACGTTATGCATTTAAACATGGTGATTGTCAGCAGCATTACACAACTGTACAGACTCAGTCTCTTGAGTAGTGCTTTTTTTTTCCTTTAAGGATATGAGAAGATTTAATCGTTCGGCCCATCAGTATTTAGCTTGGAGCAGAGGAAGAGCTAAGCTCCTCTTCATTACATCTAGCACCTGCTTAACTAAAACCCAGTGAACCCTACTCCTGGCAGATTCTATTCCTTCATTTTTTTTACCTGCCCTCCTGCTGTGGAGTTAGACAGGGGTGAAGCTCTTCAAATGGGGCATTTTAGAACATCTAAAAGCTTTAGTCACAGTAATAAGCAAACCCTCTAGTGTAGCTGTGGCTGTAGATAACTGGGACTCAAACTTACATGGTGGGAAGAGTTTGGGTTTTCTCAGATTTCAGGTAAAGCTTTCCTTTACTCTAAATGACTACATATTCAATCTTACAGAACCAGCAAGTCCCAAGAAGAGACCACTAGAGGAAACAGAAAAGGAAGAACCTGCACCAAAACAACTGAAAACAGAAAATGGAGATGGAAATCAGTAATAGTCAAATAAAAGAATTTTAAAAAATTAGTGGTTTTATTGTTCCATTTTCAATAGATTTTAAATACATGCCTCAGTTCAGGACTTTTTTGGCAGAAAATCTAATGAAATCCACTTCAATGTCAACCTACAATTAGAGAAAAGTTTCACTTTATTGGGTTACAGCTTTTTTTTGTTTAAGAAGCATGCTTACTGCCAACATTAAACCATGGAACACTTTTCTATTTATAGTTTTGTTTATACTGTCAGATCTTCTCAATTTTTCTGGCATCTCATTCAAATGTAAAAGGTTTTGGACTTTGTAATCTTGTGGTTATGTTTAATAGCAGCTGGCAATAAATTCAGACCTTAAAACTGCTTTCTACTGAAGCCTGGTTACTGTAGTATACTGTGAAGTAGCAAAGATAAGGACAGACTTAAATAATTTTAAGTTCAAGTCACCTAGAGCATAGTCAGCAGCTGCTTAAAGCTTCTGTTCTTTGCTGCTCAACATACTTAACAGTGTTCAACTATTGCTTACTCTCCTCTCTACTTTCCTTATAGTAAGGGATGGGGATACATGGCTTCCAGGCCAGCATTTGGTAGCAAGGAACTGCTGTGGGCTTAGGCTGCCATACTGTAGTGTCTTGACTGTATCTTTTAACAGTGAGCACAGGAGTTCCTCCTGCTGCCCCCAGGCTGGCTCTGAAATAATGCTACTGCTCTAACATCCTTGGTACTGTGGCCTTCAGCACAACATTCACTCAAGTCTGAGCTGCAGCTAGGATTGAGCAGAGCCATCAGGAGTTGAGTCAAGGAGGCCACCCTTAGCTTTATCACATCTAACTGCAGGGCTGGCTCTAATCTTTGTGTATAGCTTTGACTGGCATTATCATGATGCTTTTCAGCTACACAATGGAGTAACAGCAATGATGTGACAATGCTGTGACCATTCTTCATCCAGTACATATGGCCCTAAAACTTAAATTTCATTACGGAGAATTTATTTACCTCAGCATTTTCTCAGTTATGTTAGGTTTTATACTTACTGATTTCTTCTTATGGAACTTGTATGATGCTGGTAAGTCAAACCTAAGTTCTGTGAACAATATAAAGAATACATGTTAGACTAGGATGATAATCAGTCACTTAAGCCCTACAGCCATGTACTTCTGTTTTTAACGTCTGCATCTGCTGTGGCCTGTCATACCTGTTCTATCTCTGCACTACATCATGACTAAACATTGAAGCTGTCCACATCACACAGTTCAGTGGATGGCAGTTGTGTTTCAAGCACTTGTGCAACTTCACATCTCAAGTTCTATGACTGTAAAAAGCATTTGGTTAGCAGAAGAACTGGGAAGATACTCGACTAGCAAAAATATTTAGGTGGCTAAGGACAAAGGACAGGATGCTTTTTTTGTATGTGAGAACTGACCTGTGCTTCACTTTTATTTTTCAGCAACATGCCCTTTGAAGAAGGAAGAGAGGTAACTTCTGCTTGAAAACAAAATCTAGTGCAGAAACAAACCTAATTCTGCACAGAATATGTATTTCTCAGAGCTTTATTAAGTGCCTGCTTGTATTCTAGCCAGGTAGCAAAAAATTTAAAAAAATAATTGTAAAAAGTCTGCTAAAAAGAGAAAGACCTGTGTCATTTATGTGTTAAATCACATTTAAATTTATCTTGGGCTGTTAAGACTGGCTGGTAGTGTTAGAGATAATGTAAAAAAACCAAAATGTTTTGAGCTTTTTTTCTGTTAAAAATAAATAAATATTACCTGCTAAGACTTCCATCTTCACTTCCCATTCTGCTGCTTTCTTTTGAATGTGCTACAATAGTAGATAGTGTAAAAATGAGCTTTTAAAATTATCTGTTTTATAAACATCTACACCTCTGTACTTACTAAGTCTCCTGTGCTTTTGGATTTTCAAACCCAAGCATTAGATCACATAATTATCTCGATGTATGTGAGACTGCAGTTATTTGAGGTAATTAGTATTTATCCCAAACATACCCCACAAAGTAGTTGACAAATCAGTGAAGCTATAGACATCTGGATAGCCAAATACTTTATTGTGTGGTTAGTTCTTGCCCTACTAAAATGAAGAACTTACCTGTCGTGTTGAAGTTTTGTGAAGGGAATATACAGCTGTTTTTGCCATTTGTAGAGCAGTTTTCAGAAAAATCATATCAATTCCTAAAAGAATAATCAAATTATTAGAATTGTTAAATGGAAGGGCAAAGATCTGCTTAATTTTTTCTGGAATAATAGCTACTTGAGAAACAGCACTGAATACATTAAGGTACAGAAAGTATTTCT
Organism: Euphonia xanthogaster; assembly: GCA_034509185.1. NCBI lineage: Eukaryota > Metazoa > Chordata > Aves > Passeriformes > Fringillidae > Euphonia > Euphonia xanthogaster. Next base: position 19,126,593 of record JAYDZK010000274.1, read on the forward strand.
AAAACATACTCAAATGCTTTTAATAAAATAAAAAGGATAGGGATATGAAATATCTAGTACCGTTTATTTCAAACCCCAGTGACTGTTAGTTACAATGCTGAAGTTGCTAATCTTAAGAAGCTGATTCCAGATAAACAAAACATTAAGAAATTAGAATATGTAAATAATAAACAAGGGAGATGTTTCATTGAAAGCATTTCCCTTGCTGTTTGGTTTGTGATAATTTCTAACTGAGCTTCACAATTACCAACCTTTGTTATGCTTGGTACCAAACGGAGGGTTCATAATAACTGTGTCAAAAGTATCTGACATGCTGTCAGATAAAGAACAGATGTCACACTGAACCATGTTGACATTCGTGAGCTCAAAGTCTTCAATATTGGTATTAAATATTTCCAGTGCATCTGCATCTATGTCAAGCCCCACACAGAATCTATTAAGAAAAGTGGCACATATTAGTCTACTACAAACTAAAATGGTGTTTAAATTCTACAGTAAGGGATCTGTGTACACAACTTGTTTTATCTAGGAAATGTAACAAGCATACATAATACATTCAGTGCTGATAAAAATTCTGTTGCCCTTTCTCAAGTATAAATCTAAATTTTGTTAAGGAAGTTTCATGTGTTCAGTTAATGCTTAAGGGGAGAGCAAATGACTTCCACATTAATGATAGCTGTCCATCACTTTCATGGTATGAATGGCTATTGATAGTCAAAACTTGGTAAATATTAGCCTGATAATAAACCTGCAATGTTTTAGTTCAGCACTGCTATGCTTTAATCTTAATTTCTACTCTTCTATGCCAGAAAGAAATATAACCAGAACTTAGTATCAAATACTTACCCTGCTCCTAACATTGCACTTCCAATGCTGAGCATGCCACAACCACATCCTAAATCTGCAACTGTTTTGTTTTCAATATCATCAAAAGTATTGTGAATTGTATAAAGCATACATGCTGGGGAAAAAAAGCCCAAACAAAACAGGTCAATAATACCAAATATGTACGTGATTAATTAAGAAAAGCTGTGTCTGCCTTCAGAAAACTCTAAATTTTCCATTAGAAAACCCCTTTAGTTAAACTGATGTTCTCACTGTTTGTAATTCTCTTTTTCATTTATATGTGAGGAGTCAAAAATATTTTGACAAGTTACAAACTGTGGATCTTTGGTGGAGCTCTGAGAATTGCTTGTGGGAAAAGTATGCCTCTAAACTTTTTGGGGAAAAAACAATAGAAGGATATAAAATACAGAAAAGAGAATAATTAAGAGTATAGATGAGTGTCTGTATATATACTTTTACTGGTTTTGTGGGTCATGACATAGCTCCATCTCAGCTTCTACAGTTACAGATTAAGATTACTTCTATCACAACATTATCTATTAGATTAATTAATTCGATTTTTGGATTGGACATGGTCTTAGGTTGCATTTTTCAAACGAAGACAGACATTACCAGAGTACTACTATACACATTCCTGCTGGATATACTTTCTTAACTACTTTCAGTGTAAAGCCTTCAGACAATGCAGTATAAAAAACTTTTTGAATTAAAAGTGTTGATGAAATAGTAAAAGAGAAAATAGTGGTGTGCATCATCTCTACCTGCAATATGAGGTCTTGTTGCATACTGTTCAAGGAGTAGTTTTGGACTTTCAAAAGTATCAACCTGTTGAAGACAGCTTTCCAGTTCTTTAAGCTTTAATTTCTTCATGTTTATGGTTTTACTAAAGAAAATAATGTGTAATCAGTTACAACAATATAAATAAACTACGTATGATCTAAAATTATTTCATACTTAAAATCCCCTGGTACTCTTCAACATCTCCCGGGTGTTTTCAGGCTGCCTTTTCCCGGGACGCACCTGGTGGCGCACCGATAATGGGGAACGAGCGCGGACCCGGGCGGCGGCAGCCCCACTCCTCACCGGCTCCCAGAGTTCAGGCCCTGGCTCCGCTTCTGCCGCCCGGGCCCGCCCGCCGCCCAGCCCTAAGCGAGGCAGGAGCTGAACCCCAGCGACCGCCCCACCTGCATGGTCCGCTCGCCCCGCAGCGCCGTCCCCG
>JAYDZK010000274.1:19130458-19253129 GCA_034509185.1 Euphonia xanthogaster
GCCGCCGGGCCCGGGCCGTGCCGGGAGCGCGGCCCCGGCCCGCAGCCGCTCTGAGGGAGGGCAGTAAGTGAGGCCCCTTGCCGCCTCCTGGGCCGCCTGCCTCCGTTCCTGGCTGCGGCTCGGAGCACGGGCTGAGCGAGGAGTCCGCCGGGGTTCGGCAGGGTGGCTTTGTGGATGTGGGTGCGCCTTTTTTTTAGGACGCTCATGCGAATCCTGTTGCCCTTGCACCGGGTGCCAGCCTTCAGGGAAGTTGATAAGGCATGGGAGGCAGTACCTGTCAGCTTCCAGCTAGCAGCCTTGGCCTAACACAGCTAGCCGTGAAGTCAAAATACTTTGGGACAGCATGTGAGCAGATAAGCCAAAGTGAACAGATTGAGTAAGAGGGACGGATTTTTGTGTGATTTCCCAGTCTACAATTCATTTTGCCACCTTAGCTTTAAATCAAGGCATGTGGTAGCGCTTGGATGAATACAACAGGGCAGGTTTTTGTGGAAGTCAAAGGTCTTTTGTATTCTGACTCACTGGAGGCAAGACTGAAGTGCCTGGTCAGAAGAAGTGGAATCAGGTACCTCATTAAACCCTCCTTTGTTCTCTTATGTACTCAATGGTGAAAGGAAAGACCAGTCAAGCAGTCAAACTGATCAGACAAGATCAGTCAAACTGGATGAAGGTGATACCTAGCCAGTAAACTTCAAATTTTACAACTGAGTGTCTTCTGGAGCTCCTTGTGTTCCTGTTGATTCACCAGCTAGCTAAAGGCTTCACTGGATGACAGTTTGGAGTGCTTGAATGAGGATTCTCTTCTGACAAACCTGGAATAGACTGTCTTGACTGTCTTAGCCTGGATGAGATGATATGCTGTTGAATTCTAAGTTGTGGCATACCTAGCAGAAAACACTAGGAACATAGAGAAGTTTTAAAACATTTTCCATGGTTATTTTATTTGGTTTTGCAGCTTTACAGGCTGTAACTCTGTATCACTCACTCAGCATATGAAGATTCCTCCTCTTTTTGCATTCCTACTTAGAGATTTCATTAATTCTGCTTCTTCTGTTTCTTGAATATTGTTGCCTTGACTCCAATTCTTTGTGCCTGTAATCACTGTTCTCCTGCTGCAGGCCTTGAGGTGACTTCAGTTTTTGTTTCTTATGCTTTTCTCATCTTTTCTTTCTCTTGCAATCTGCCTTCATTTATTAATTCTTTTTTGGTGGACTCTTTTCTTGTTGATAGACTTATTCCAATGTCAGAATTTTTCCCCTCATTTTGTTTTCAGTAATCTTCAGTGGTTTCAGGTTGTTACTGCTGGAGTGACTTTCTTTATTGGTTCTTCTTCAACTTGTGGTGATTCTGCTTTCCTCAGCATCACTGAAGTAAGAGTTTCCATTGATCTTGAGAAACAGTAAAAAAATTAATACTTCTTCCACTGTTCATTGTGGAATAGACTTAGGGCTCCTCTTAGTGGCAGGATTTTAACAGAGCACACACAAATTGAGCTACTTCAGGGTGAATATTAAAATGACTTGTGATGCTGTGCTCATCCCAGACTGTATAGCTTTCACAGCTGTCTTTTCTTATTTTAAATCGTTTTCTTCTTGAGGAAATCTGGTTTAATAAAGAAGAAATAAAAAATGCTGTTAAATTTGCAATGTAAGCAGATGCAAACCCCAAGGGAGTAACAATCTCATTTCTGTGTACCCTACTTATTCCTTTTAGTGGTAGAGTTTGAGAGTAAAATGTCTTGTTTGTGAGGTAGGTCCCTTCAGGAGTTTTGGTCACTAAAGCTAAAGAATTGCTGAACAAATGAATAATATTTGCTCAGAAACAACACTTGGCATTGTGCAGTAGATTTTCCAGTCCTCTTGGACACATAAGGAGGGCAATCCATGGCAGCATGTGGGGTGTTTGCATTTAACATAAGGTCACTTCTACTTGTGTAGACAAGAACTGATGTTAAGCCCTGCAGTTAAGTGAACTAGAAACTTTGTTTGCTGTGCAAGACAAAGTAAAATAAACTTTAACCAATGTAAAAAACATTATTGCTTGCAAACACACAGAGTTTTACCTATTGACTTGAATTGCTACAATGCAGCATGTTTGGCTAGTGTTTTAGCTTTGTGTATACAAATCAAGGCACAATTACAAAGGTAATGCTTTGCCTGTCAAAGTTAGGAGGCCTTCACGGTGGACTTAGGAAACTGGAGTTTGTCTAGCCTGATATAACCTTGGCCACTGCAGCCTAGGCTTCTATTAATAGCAAGGGAATCAAATGTGGAGCCTACTTAAAAACTTTATCTACCATCTGTCTGCTCAGATACAATTTTGTGTAGATGCGGTATATGAATATTATAGTAGCATTCCTTTGTTTCTGTTCTTGTTATCTGGTCTTCATATTCATATTATTTATTTGATGCAGCTCAAAAATACTGTTCATGAAGTCTTGGTTAATTGATCTGCTATATAGGAAATCTCTCCAGTTTAGAACCTGCATTATCTTTTCATTGCCTTTAGGATGGCTAATGTAAATCTAGAAATGGTTTACCCTAGACTATGAGTGTGTGTTAATCTTGTAGTACTAATTAAATATATAATTTGCTTTGTAGGGATACCTGAGTGTTAGTTTTTTATTTCTGGTGCCTTATAAAAAGAAGCTGGAATATAGCATAATAGGTGGATACTGATTTGCCTTAGGTACCTAGGTTTGCTTTAGGCACCTTGTGTAGTTCTCATTTGTTTTAGAAAAATCAGATTGTTACACTTTTGAACCTTTTGATTTCCATGCAGATTTCAGTGTTTTTGATGTTTAAGTTAATTGCAGTTGGTCTGATCTACTAGAATGTAATGTAGACTTTAGGAAATACTCAAGTTTGTAAGTGTAGCTGCTTGTGAAAGCATTAAAAATTCTACCTGTGGCAAGGTTGAATAGATTTAAAAATCCATTGATATGTCAGGAGGCGGAAATAGTTTGTAGCTGTCTCCCATATGGTATCTAGCTGTTTGCAAATGAAATTCAGCAAGTCCTTCAGAGGTCATTAATAATGAAAGTGATAATTGTGAAATAAACTTGAAGAAAGCAATATGCCATATAGTTATTATAAGAGTATAACTAGTCAATAATCTGTTACTGCTGAGTACCATCTTGTTTCTATGGCTGTCTTGTTCTGATTCCCCTCTAAGTTTGTAGACAATAGCCTGACATACTAGAGAGCCTCACACTTTGGCTGTTGTGTGCTGCCGTGTCCTGTTTCAGAGTCTGTCAGTTTGTTGACTTATTTGTTCAATTAATCACGTGGAAAGCAGATGTTTTAGCACTGCCTTGCAGTACAACACGAATAATAACTCCATCAAGGGTTGCATATCCTGAAAGGTGAAAAGCCAGGTTCAGAATTTTGGTTAATAGGCTTTTGCAGTGATGTTTGTTGTTTATTTCTTGGTAGTTATGGCAGCCAATGGCTCCATTGACATAGTGTTGTCTTATCTTACATTAAAGGGATTAAGGTGTTGCCCATTTGCACTTGCAACAGTGGGCTGTTTCTTCATCGAGTAACAAATCCTATAGTTGTAAGAAAGGTAACTCTCACAGATTGGTGGTATATGCTGTGTGTTCAAAAGCACCCTCAGGTACGTAGCTCTAAACTTCCTGCACTTCTGTCTTTACTGATCCCTGCTTATCTTTCCACAATAGATCAGACTTCTGTCTGTTTTCTTTTTTTTTTTTGCATCATTATGTCTCTCTTGGAGACAAATGTATCTGTTGGCTCTACTGTGAAAAGGCTGGACAATTCTCTGCCTTCTCTTGCTTGCAAGTATGAGAAGTATATCCTGTTTCTAAATGGCTTGGTTTTTCCTGCTTTAATTTGTTTAGAAAAGGATCTCATTTTTTCAGTGTTTTAAAATGTTTGCACCTGGCAAGGATTATTGAATGTTTTTGTTTAATTTTGGATACCTAATAGGTAGATACCTAATTTTGATGACCTTTGCTATTCTGTCCCCATAAAATTCTATCCTTCCTTTTATTAATTTTCAGAGATTGGGAGCTATGGAATATTATATTCTATTTCTTTTACATTCTGTAGCTAAGTAAGAGTAAAGGAACTTTTTCATATTCTAGACTTTTAGAAAATGAAAACCTTAGAAAGTGAAAGTTTTAACAAATAGAGTGACCATAAAAAAGGAAGCTTGCTCTTGAGGAAGCTATTATTACTAGTTATCTTTGGATGCATTCTGTGCATGTTTATCAGGAATGGCCTCTTTTACTATCTTGGCTTGTGGAACTGGGATCCCCTTAAGATCAGAAAAGTCAGATCTGCTTGTGGCTGTATTTTGGGACTTTGTGGCAATTATTGTTTTACTGGCACAAAGTGGATTACTTGGCTATTTTATGGAGTGTCTTGCAGCAGCAAATCACCTCCTTAGCATATATATAGCGTGTTGCTGCTTCAAGGTCATCCCTTCCAGTGTGACTCTTATCAATTGTCTTGTTTAACAGTTCTCCAGGATCTAGGCTACGTTTGGTAATGCAGCCTCAAAGAGATAAGGGTGCTCTTTGGAACTTTCTTCAAGAAGTTGGTGAAATAGATGCTTTATCAACAGGCTGAGAGCCTACAAGTAGCCAGCTTTAGCTTAGTCTCTGAGTTTTATGAAACCATGTTAAAATGCCTGTGTGTTCAGGATTGTTGAGCTGGTACAATGGTGTTTCGTAGGGTCTCTGTCAACTGCATGCAGCTTTTCTGTGACTGAAGTCCTTTGGGCTACCAAGGAGGGACTAAAGAGAAGTCTGAGCTGTAGTGGCTGTTAGCTTAGTGTGAGAGTTTGTATAAATCCATAGTCATGTATGATGGATGTGACTCTTCAGGACAAAACCTCCACCATGTTCATCCACATACAAAGTACAGGAATTCATACTGGGATTCACAAGGACCACAGAATTTGAAGTTAGCATGCATTTATAAATATCTGATTTCCTCTGTCCTCCTTCATGCCTCCCCCAGACATAAAGCTCAAGATAATGTATTGCTTCTTAGGATTCCACAGTAACGCTGAGTACTTTGCATAAAGCTTCATGTTAGGCCTCATCCTTGGAAAGCAAAAGACATTGCAGTTGAGTCTATCATGTCATACAGTCAGCTCTCAAACCTGCCTGACTTGATTTCTTTTAAGAATGTCTCTAATTAGGACTTCATCAGCCTCTAAATTACTCTCTGAGATGGATTCCAAATGCTTAACAGCCAAGTGCTAGTTTTGTATTACTGCCCTTAGAGCTGTGACCTAACTGGATGCATTGTTACTTTATACATGCCTCTGGAATAATGTATAGTTGTTTCAAAGTCATCGGTGAGATGTTGAAACTTATCAATATACACAGCTATAAATACGTAGAAGCCTGAACTATTGCTATGTTAGTTACTGAACAAACTTAAATGATGGTTTTACCCCAAAGGTTTGCTGATAGGACCAGTCTGATTTGAAGAACACAGCAGTGCTGTGAAGGCTGAGTTCACAAGATATGACTGCTATATATCTTGCCTTGCCTGAAATTTGGCTTATTTATTCTATCACTTGTCTGTTGCTTTATAATTTGCCTTGGTGTATATTCAGTTTAAGAAGAGCTGTGTTTTAGAGCTGAAACACAGCTCTGAAACAGTCTTGTTTAGTTTTGGGCTAACCAGTTTTGATATTCAGTTCCTTTGCTTTGATCTCACCAAACTGTAAAGCTGCTTTTATACTTTTCATGGACATATGATCTGCCCAGAATTCTAAGTTCACTACATCAGGGTGGAGTGTTATTTGCCTGGTATTATCTGATCTATATGGAGCTGTCATGGATCTGTTGGCAATGGAACAAATGTGGTTTTGGGAGTACGTTTAGGGAACACATTCCTAAAGAGCTATTGTTTCTTTGATCTTTCTTAATGACCATATAGGTTGATTCAGATTTCAGGCCATACTTCCTTATCACTTTTACAGTATCAGGAATTTTATATTTTTAAAATATCCTGGAATATTATCTGACAGCTGCAGGTGATTTTAAATAGTAGTATCTCTGGTGCCTTCCTCTGTAGAGGGTTCTGCTACTAAGCTTTGAAAACAGTGAATTTTCTTTGCATTGAATTAATAGAATGGCTATTACAGTAACCAGGACTAAATGAACTGCCTTCTTCAGGATGCACCTCTTTGTTTCTGCACAATTCCTGCACTGATAATAGCTCCAGCATGAAACACATAAATACTTTCCAAGAAAACTGCACATTACTGTTTTTTGAAAACTCGATTTTTGTTCTTTCAAGTAGATGTACTTGGCCATGTACTTCAAGGTCTCCGAAGTCCATTCCTTCTCATTCTTACTCAAATTTTCTTTTAAAAAGGCCTTATGATTGAAACTGCCAAATCTACTGTTTCTGATTGATAGTGGGTACTTGTAACTAATGAAAATCATCGTAATTTTGTCTACTATACAGGATATTTATGTCTCAGGAGTAACAGAGAATACTAGGAATGCTCTGCAGAGCATCTTTGCCTGCTTTTTCTTTGAAGTGGTGTGCTTCTTCATTTAATGTAGCACTGAGCACCAAGAGAGCTTCTATGAGTCATTGCCTCTCTTCCTGCTGTTCTGCAAGGATTGGAATAACTTCTTATTGTCCAATCTCTGATATCTAGCCTCCTAACCTGGCCAGTCAGCTTTGTCATGAAAGCTTAAAGCCTGAAGAGATGTCCTCAAAAGTTGTCAAGTTTTTTTCTTGAGGAGCCATTAGTTATTCTGCTGTGTTTCATTGTCCTTTGCTGTTGACTCTGTTGCCTCTATTTCAGAAATTTTCTGGTTAGAAGAGTTAGACTGACATCTTTTCATTTGGCTTTGCCCCTCATAGCAGAAATGCAAGTATTCAGTTTTGTCTATGAGCTCTGTAGCTTGCAGTTTTCATAAAGAGCAGAAGAGTGCTCCTTCCTTGGGTCTTGGAGTCAGTACCACATTGATTCACTTTTGGAAGCCTGTTTTGCAGGTGAAAGGAATTTAACTAATGAAGTGCAGTTATTAGGGTGTGTGGGGGAAACATGCTAAACTTAATTTTAATAGGAACAGTAGGTTTATTTCTCTGCATTTCTTCAGAGTAACCATTGTACTTGCTATTGTTAGGGATAGTGAATTTACATAAAGCAGCCCTCCAATATATCAAAGCCCTTTTTCATCCAGATAATTTTCTAATCCTGATTATGAAAGTTTTACTTTGTTCTGAATTGAGATTTGGTTTGATATTTAAACTGCAAAAGCAGGAGAAAACATTTAAACATGTAAGAAATGATGTAATGTGTTTAACAACTCAGAAACAATTGTAACACTCAAAAAGTACTTTGTATCTTGCATCTATTTTGTAGATTCAGAGTATATAAGAGTAGTATATGTGTGTGTTAGTTTTACAGTGGAGACAGAACACATGCTTTTAAAAAAACTTGTGTTGAATTCATATTTATAAAACTTCATTTGAAGAATTTATGAAACATTACATGATGTCAGTCATGAGGTATACTGTATGAATATATTTTATACTATATACATATGAAATGTATATTGTGTTTTAAATAAGAACTCAGTTTAGGTATGACTTACTGAATTGAAGAATCAAGTAGAGCTTTACTTTCTTTGCTTAAGAACTCATTTCCAGCAGTTTCCATTTGGATTCTGTTGCTTGGGTCCCAGATCCTCGTCCCTAAAAGCTTCTGTCAGAGTCAGGTCCTCGTAGTGCTGTAGTACTATTAAGAATGTGAAATTGGGATGCTTTCTTTTGGCAGTCTTATGATCCAGTTTAAAAACAAATGACTTTTAAACACAGGGAGGCAGGGGACAAAATAGTGAGAGAAAAGTGAGGGTAAAAATAGTCCATCTGTGTATATATGAACTTATGTCAAGTTTCTGGAATGCAGCTGCAACTTGAGACACTGTGGGATGTAGTGGATCAAGGGCTGATCAAATGCTGTAAAGGTGTGGTCTGGCTGGTACTGAAGGCATTTATCAGGTGCTGTGATAGCTGCGGAGTTACAAAACTCTTCTCTGAAGTGATGGAATTGCCTCCACAGTGGGCATTGTATCTACTTCTTGTGCTGGTTGGTCAGGATGGCATTTTCCTGTGTGTCTTTGTTTGAGATTTTGGTTTATTTTGTTCCCTGTGTTTTGCTCTCTGTCAGGTTAACAAGGGAAGGGATAATGGCAAAATTATTTGGGGATTTCAGTGTGATTTCCAAGGAGACTGGTTTGTGAGTTTTGGTGGATTTAAACTGGCCCAGTGAAATTTGTATATATTCTTATAAGTAAATAACTTCTGCTGGCTTAGCTTCTGAGCTGGTTTAACATAGGAACAGTCAAGTGCTAGTGCTAGAACAAATAAGAGGGCTGAAGAGAGAGTTGTGGCAGGACTGATCTAGTTCGACTAGGCTGTGAAGCTGTGGCCTGAAGGAGTTATTTTACCTGAAGCCACTTGTAAAACACATTTTTGAAATTCACAGTAGAATTATTAAAAATGGAAATAGTAGGAAAGAATGGAATAAATCTAGAAAGTTTGACATTGAAGTTGTTCAGAAGATATTAGTGCTGCTTATGTTTATAACAAATGGTATTGGTTACTCATGTAGATGTCAGCAATGGTCTGCGTTTCACAAATAAGATACTAATGCAGTGTAAGAAATGTCAGATTTATTTTAAAATCATATGGAGAAAATTCTTTGTTAAACTTAAGTTTACTGCTTGGTCTCTCCTTTTGCTAAAATCCGTCTTATCTTTTTGTGAAAAAGTGGTTTCAAAGGTAGGAAAATACATAGAAAATCAAAACCAGAATATAGTTTTGAATCAGAGAAAAGAATATGGAATAAAGTTTATGGTTTTTGTCTTCACGTGGACCTGTATTTTAAAACTTCCCTGCTTCAGATGCATAGGGCTTGAATAGACCTTCAGATGCATAGGGCTTGAATATTTCTGTCTATGGAGTTGACATTCTCACTGATACACTGATTCTTAAACATCATTTTAGTATAGTAGTAAAAATGTTTGAAGACTATATAGTACAAGAAATATGTACTCCTAAAAGATTGGATAAGAACTACAGTCTTGTTTGAAGAAGTATTTTGCAATATTGAAATCAAGTTAAAAAGCTTAGATCAAGGTGATCTGTCAGTTACCTAGTCAGTCTTCCTCTTGGTCATTATTTTTGAGCTTCTTCAGAGCAAATACATTTCTTATCTAGATTATCCACCTTTCACTGCCCCCCATTAGACATTTCTGCCTGCTTCAAGTGGTGGATTTCGTGGGCTTGATGGTACCAGGAGAGCTCTGGGCAGTGCTCCTTTTTGTTGCCTGTTTTGATAGTCTCAGAAGCATCTCAGAAGCACACATTTATGTAGATGTACAATTCTTTAACTGATGCTATGGTTTGGAAGTTCTTTCAGAAGTATATAAGGAGCTGATTATGGAATAGCTTTGGCTGCTGTTTGTCCAGTGCCCATGTAACCCATTGAGGAGTTTGTCCAGGTGTCTCTTTCGGCCTGTGTAAGAAATCCCAGCTTGTTTCTTCCTATGCATAGCTTGGGGTTCAGTCTCTTCTTTAGTTACAACAGCTGTTGTCCTAACTCTGAAGACCTTCCAAGTCATTGTCTGGCATTTTGGTTAATATTCATAGAGGAACTAATGTAACACTCTGCTCTAGAGCCTTGGGTAATTCTGGACTGTGCTACTTTAACACTGTAGCCTTTCAACCATAAATACAGAGTATGGTGCCTTTTCTAAAATTACATTGGTGTTCCTACTTTAAGATTTAGGGCCTGGTATCTAGGAATTGTTTCCTGTTTGAAGCTGCTGTGGCTTATGCATGTAACAGTGAAAGAACTTTTCTTTACAGGGAATCAAATCTGGGTCCTTTATTGGTCTTCGAGGATCTGTGTTAATATAGCAATAATAGCACACCTTATAATTCAATAATTCTTTATTGATACTCTCAAGAAACAGCATATTCATAACTTTGATTTTCAGGATATGTAAAATTTGGGATGGTTAATTCATGACCTGAGATTATTACAGTTGGTTAGAGCATGGTGCCCAGGTCATGGGTTCGGTTCCCATAGGCACCATTCACTTCACAGTTGCACTCCATGATCCTTCTGGGTCCCTTCTAACTCTGATTCTGTTGTGATGGATTCAGAACTGCCATGTTGACATAGACTTCATGGGGAGCAGAGCTTATTTTCTGTGGAAGGAAGCCTTGAGCTTTGCAGAAACTGTGATTCAGAATGACTTTACCTGTGTGTTTTGTTCCCGTGGCTTCCTTAGCTTGCGATCATAACCAGTGAAAACATCTTTTGACAGAATGTAAAATGTATGGGGGGGGGGGGGGTGGGGGGCTGTGAAAGATTTTAGAGTGCACTATAGTAGTTCCTTGTTTTGTGTCTTTTAGGTCTTTATTTACTTTTGAACCCTTGTTCTAAGGACTGTTGTGAAAGGAAAACCAATTACTGTAAAAGTATGAAATACCATATTTTAGCATAGATGAAGCCACATTTGTGATTTATAGCAATTCAGGTTTCTGTATGTGGAAAAGATAAATTTTGGATGACTAAAGAGAAAAAAGGAATGACTTTTACAAGCCCCTTTGAATTCCCTGCAGTTGCAAATTTTGCTGTTTATCCATACTTGAACAATTAACATGGAATGACTTTTCATAACTTCTGTGAATGTAGCATGGAAAGTGGAAGGCAAAAGTGAACACTCTTTATTTGGACATTAATTAACAGAAAGTTGTCAGTCATCACCGAGCTCTTTCTGTTTCAAGGATATATTGGGTGTATATACAAATAGCAAATCAACTGGCTAGTACTGTCCTTCTGTACCTTTTCTTAATAAAAAGTCTCATTTCTAATGTGCAAAAGCAAAAGAGAAGCTCTTAATCTTTAATCCTGTGAATTTGCTAGCCATTTTTGTGAATTGCCATTTTAGCTGTTGGACTGGTATTGTCTTTTTTTTTTTTTTGCCTTTTTTTCTTTATTCACCTACTTTCTTTGTGCCTTTCTTCTATTTCCTTCTTCTCTTGAAGATGATTCTTCAGTGGTCCTCAAAGAAGAAAGGCTTAAGTTGTCGAAAGTAACAGGCTGCTTCTGGAAACAATGACATAAATTTGGAAAACAGTTTTCATAGTCAAACAAAGCTGTATTTTTTTCTCAATTTTTTGTGTTGAAAAATTATTACTAAAATCTTGTGAATCTTTTCAGTAAAAGTTTATTCTTGTGTGATGTATTTTTAGACTATTCTTTGTTTAATGTGGTTTTTGACGTGGGTAAATAACTCTTTTGATGTTGGTAGTTGTCCTTTCTAAAAATAGCTTGGGAGTTGAAAAGTATTCAGTGTCCCTTGAGTCAGGCTCATGTTAAGTGAGTAGGAAATCATTCTGTCTGCTCTAATGGGGTTTGGCTCAACATCATGTCACTGTGCATTAGCCAAGCCTCAGCTACTACCATGCAGGAATTTTCCAAAGAATAAATGTTTTCTTTTCTTTTTAAATGAAAGAATTTTGTAAGGATTTTGTAAATCGTAGTGCTGTACATTTGAAATATACACTGATCCCGCAAAGTCTTTTAAAGTTGTTTTTATTGTCAGAAGACATTTTTAAAAGTCATTATCTGAATGAGGGCTTGAAAAATCAGTCCAACCTCTGATTATGTCACAGAAAGTAGAAGAAAGTCAGTGTTCTTCTGATTGTTCAATGGAAGATACTTCTGATACATATGGGAAGAAGCTGAGATGTCTGTTATGTGAACAGCAGAAAAATGTTAGATATTTGAGCAGCAGAGAAAAACCTGGCAGCTTTATAATTCTCTGGCCTCAGAATCAGAATGGACTTGAACAGAGTAGTTGGAATTTCAGAATACCATTTCCTTACCACCTTTAATGTAAAAGCATCTACTCTCTGAAAAATGGAAAAAGAAATGCTTTTCTTAGTATACTGCTGAGCTGTGCTTGGCTAACATTTTTCTCATCTGTTTTATAGGTTTTGTAAAAGACACCGGATTAAATCAAACTCAAATGTTCCATGTGTTCCAAAAGACTTGTTGATGATGTCAGAATTAGTTCTTCCACAGTTCATCTTTAGTCTGATTCAGCATTTAAGAGAGGGATATAATGAGCCTGGTATGTTTTGAATTTGCATGTATCTAGCATATCTTACCACGCTGTTAGCTCTTGCTTTGCAGTCTATGAAGAGACAGTACATTAATGCTATCCATAGTTTATGTCATTGTATTTTTTACCTCTTTTCCAAACAAAATCACATCCTGACTAGATGATTTGATTTTATTACCTGCTGGTATGCTTAAATATCTTTAAGGATTACCTAGCATTGTGCTGAGCTCTTCCAGAAAATGAAATGAGGTATAGTTTGAAATTGGTATATGTGAATTTTAGAGCATTATGAGTATATAAATTATTTTCATTTGCAATGGTTGTAACTTTTCTGCTTGTGATAGTTTTTGGCTGAATTATATTACATCTACACCAAAAGTTCTTCTTATGTGGTTTCAGCTCTTGATCTGCCGTCAGAGAAAGACCTTCATAAAGTTCTCCAGGTTTTGGAGCCTCATGTTTCCTTCCTAGAAGACTTGACCAAAATGGGAGGTGCAATGAGATCAGTTCTTACCCAGGTTTTAACTAGCCAACAGTTCTACAAAGATCTTAGCTCTGGTATGTTTGTGTTATTTCTAATAATTAGATTTTCAAACTGTGAGGCATTAAGGGCATAAGTTTTGCTTATAACTTCAGTTTCTGCATGTTTTTATTGGACATCTCAAAACACAGAAAAAAGCATATTTTTAAGGCTATTACATTGATAGTGACTAGAAACATTTGTTATTAAGACCTGTAAGAGCAAACATCTGATCTGTGTCCCAAATAAATGTATAAATAAACATATTTTCAGAAAAGTTTTTATAAGAAATCCATTCTAGCTTAGTACTTCCAAACTAGTCATAACAAGGCTAAGTGAAGTGGAATATGTCTAACTCATTTTGGGATCTACTCTCACAGAGGTTACTGGAAGAGACCTGAGTGGCAAAAGGCCATTGTCTGTCCTGCATTTCTGTGCAAAGCCTTTTTAATATTTTTTTTCTTAAACTTTACCTTTACCCCCTCCCATTATTTATTCAATCCTGTACCACATCACAATGGGTCTGAAAATGTTGGCCAGTCACAACTAACCCCAAACCCCGAGTGTAAATTAACTCCATGTTGTTTTCTTGTGATTAAGAGTCCTTTGCATAGGTACAGAACAAATAGTGATTATTGTAGTTTTAATTTGCCGTAACTGGCTTGGGCAGCAGCTAGTTAAAAAACGGGCAATCCCCAAATCTTTATTTGAAAGGAGGAACACTTAGTAAAGCTGCCTCAGGGGCAGTTCACTTTATTCTTTCCTTCCTTTCTCTCTCCTGTTATAGTATTCAAATGGGAGTAATTTAATTACTTCTCTTTCCTATATGTGATGGATTTCCTGATACAGAAATGCAGAAAGGGAATGGAAAGTAAGACTTATCTGGAAAGTAATGCTTATCTGGACTCTTGAAATGGAGAATATGTGTTATTAAATTAAAACATTAAAATATGTGTTATTAAATTAAAACATTGTGGGCCATTTTTTAGATTGCTTGCATAGAGTGTGAAGTATATAAACCAAGGAGCTGCTTTTGTGCTTTAATACTGTTTTATGTTTGTATTCAAGGTGTTGGAGAGAATGCATGTGCAAAGAAAAGTCATGAAAAGTACCTCATTGCTTTGAAAGGCTCTGGGTTGGCATTTCCTGAGGATAAAATTGCATGTAATATGCAGGAACAAGGAGCCGGAACTAGCACATTATCTGTTCAAGGTTTGTGTAGAAAAAATATTTTAAGAGAAGCCTTGATTATTGATGGGTTTTATTTAAACTGCTTTGGGTTTATTTTTAAGAAAGCTAATCTTAATGAAACTTATGGAATTCCCTGTTATTTATTGCACTATCAAATTACAAATTTCTATCAACAAAGCTAAGCATGTTAACTTCTTGTTGCTAAAATGCTAAGCACCATTTTTCCAGTCATAATATTAGTGGAATTTGAGTAGGCAAGATGTAATTGCTCATAGTGAAAATTTGCCACTGCAACAAAGTGCACAGCACTTCTTCTTATGTAGGTTCTGTGGATTTTATTTTGTTGATCGCTGAAGTCCGTCAGAGTTTTTTATTCAATTTCTGAAAGAATGTTTGTTAACACAGCACATTGAAGTTCTGCAATGGCATGGATTTGCAAATCCCTGGTTTTGTATCGCTTGGAAATCTTACTCCAACTTCAGTCCACTGCTATATATCTTTTAAAGAAGATTAATGTAGTGTTTCATTTCATACTGGCTTAAATATTTTAAAATATTGTCTTTTCAATATAAGACTTATGAAACAAATCTCTGAACTTTTTTATTTCAAAAGGTTTGGCAGGTGGTACGGCAACATCAGGACAAGGGGATTCTTCAGATGAGGTGAGATGTTTTAAAGACTATAATGAACTGCAACAGAATATTAAAGGGAGAGAATGCTTGCAGCCAAATCCCACGGATCTCATTACTTATATCTGCCCTACATTGTCCCACTTTTAGTAATTAGGAACTATGGTGGTATAAAGGAATAGATCTCATGCCTTTGATTTACTAAGGACCTCTTGAAAAATCCTGAGCTTTGCTAATACTGTTCCAATTTAATTTATGTATGTAATGGAGAAGAAACCTGTGTAGGTATTCCAGAAATCACTGTCAAATAAATTGGGCTTGATTAAAGCAAACTTAGAGCAGGTAATGCTATGAGTGGTGTTAGCAGCTTTTGGCACTTGAGAGTCCAGCTGAACTGGTGATAGCAGCAGTGAGAATTTCTCTGTAGATAAATTCCCATGTGTACACTTGACCTTAATTACGAAACATATGGAGTGGGAGTAAAAAGGAGAGAATCTCATTTTAGGTTGAGCTTTAATAAATAAGTGGAAGACAGTTAAATTCTGGTAGAGTAACTTCATCAATTTTCTCAACTATTTAAAAGCTAATTTCACCTAGTAAGCCTCAGCAGACATTTTGGTACGGTAACATAACAGACTTCAAATAATGTGAAGAGATATCCCATATAAAAACATTAATCCCTCAGTGTGGCAAAAGCATGGACTCTGTTTCATTTGATTCCTTGGAACATAAAATCTTAAACAGGAGGACAGGTTTAGAGAGGGCTTTTTTTCTCCTTTCGCAGAAAGGAAAACATGAGAAATAACAACCATCCTTCACATTAATCTTTTACTTAGAACTAACTCCTATTGTAGAAGTAAACCTAAGTACTGAACGGTGCAAAACTTGCCCAGGCTGTTTAGTTCCCTGCAGAAGTACTGCTCTGATTTGTTGTCTGTGTAAATTTTGTAATCTAGTGCTCCATCTGTGAAACAATGCTACCATTAGATCTTGGTGAGAAAGGTTAAAAATGTTCTTTCTACACTCATTTTAAATACTGGTGGAAGAAAATCCTGTTAAAAGTGTACTCTTGCCACATTTCTTAATTATAACATAGTTTTACTCTGTTCTAAGAGAGTATAATCAGGTATTAAAAACAAACTGTAAATGCCCTGTGTAACTCACATCGGAGTACAGAGGAGAGGAATATTATTTTTCTGATAAGCATTTTATTTAGCTTTCCATCTGCACAGTCTATTTTGACTTTTGGATGAAAGGTGTGAACTTCCTTTTCACTAATTTGTATTTGTAAAGCAGCTCATGATTAAGAAAAAGATTATAAAATAAGTAATTACATTTCTTTACTGATAGCTTTTTTGGGGCAGGAGACTTAAGTTGCAGAGTCCTGCAGTTCATAGTAATACCCCAGCAAGTCTGATTTTTTTTCTTGAGAATACATGTCCCCTCTGACTGGGGACTGGGCAGTGGCATCATCCTGAGAACTTACTGACTCATTCCTGATGGAAGTACCAAAGGTACCCTGTGTTCACAACGACCACAGGATGCCTAAGTATTCAAATGTGTGTCCATCTTAAAATGAATTTTCAGATGGAGGAAATGAAAGGGTAGACAAAATCAGATCTTTCATTTACACCATACTTGTAGTCAGTCCTTAGATATAAAGTGTGAACAATCTTCTTCCTCAAGGAAGGATAGTTACTTCTTGAGAGTCAGGTTCTTTATCATTCCAGTGAAATTTAGAAGTAAAACATGGCATTTGCTTAGGGGAAAAGATATTGAGTACTTATTTTATATTGAAGGTTTCTCTGTTTTAGTTTGGTAGTTAAACCAGAATTTTGAGAGCATACAATCTCTTGGCAATAAGTTTCTAAATATATGGTTGTCAATTTTTAAAATTCTTTCTCTACACCAGGAGGACCAGGATGGTAGCCAAGGTGTGGGAAAGCGCAAGAGGGTGAAACTAAGCAGCACCACCAAAGGTATTTATAAAGTGCTGATCTCAGTTTATCATGTTTGCTTTCTGTTTGTCTTAAAAATATCCAGGGTTACTCAATTCACTTCCCAAGCACTGTAGTGCTGCCTGTGACAGGTATTAAACATAGCAAAGTCTAAAAATGAGTAGCAAGTGAAAATGTGGTAATTGGCAGGTTAGATTTCCCTTGAGCGAGTACCTGTCTGGGACTCTGACCATTTTGTCACCTCTGTGTTGTAAGCTGACCTCCAAAAATTCATTCAGTTTTCACTGTGTACCTATCAGGGCTGCAATATAGCTTTACAAACCAGGTGGTCGATGTATCTGTTGTTAACAAATTTTTTTGATTGTGCCACTGTGTAGTATGATTGTGTTTGCAGCCAGGCAAGAACGGTTTTCTCTGGTTCTGGTTGGTCTTTTTGTAGCTTATTAATGTTTAAGATAAAATACTTGAATGAAGTCTCTCTTGAAACCACTCAATTTTTTTTTCTAGCTTGGAATTAGTCCCTTTTGCAGTGTCTAGTCCAACATGAGTAGCATTCACATTGAGGTCAGTGCAAGTTTTAATTCAAGAGTAACCATAGGCTAGACAAGGTAGTTCTGTATTGTGCTTGACATGTTTCTGTGCTAAAAAGTGTTTAATAATATTTAAATGTTATTGTTAAATAAAGAGGACTTTTTTTTTATGAGTGTGAGGAGACAGACATAGGAAGTGCAAAGAATTGAAAGCCTTGAGAAAAGAATATTTGGGTAGAGGAATTGTAGTGAAAATTGGAATAAAGTTTCTGGAAGGTCTCTGGAATGAAGGTTTGGGGCCTGAGTTTTAAATGTTCACAAATCAATTAAATAGTATGATGTGAGGAGTATGGGAAAGTAAGATTGATTGTTTCTAGTGTTTCCAGACTGAAGGAAAAATGTTGAGAAAGCTGAAAGAGCAGAGAACTAAATGTTCTGTCAACAGTGTTGTTTAGAGGTGCTGTTTGAAACGGTATGAGAAAGATTGTGGTAGAGATGTGGAAGAGGCAGTAGTTTTGAAGAAATGCAGGAAACATAGAGGCATCCAAGAAAGGTTCACTTGGATTTAAGAGGCTGTTAGCTTGTCTAAAAGATGAGTTAGAGTCAGGTAACATGAAAAGAAAAGGCTGCTGTTCTGATGCATAATAACTAATTAGGGAAAGAGGCAGGGAGGAGGCCCAGATTTAGAAGCTTCCTGATCAGAAAACAAATATCAGCAGTGGCATTTCAGGATAAGAGATGCTTGAATTCCCCATTTCATTTCCCCCCAGGACTGTAGTCTTCCCCCTCTGAGGCATCCCAACCTGAACTATGATCATGATGTTGATAGCTCCTAATATCTGCCCCAGAGGAGGGAGTCTGCCAAAGGGGGAAGGGTAAGTATCTGTTTTTATTAAATATCAGATAGTTTTCTGAAGTTTTCAGTATTCATATTTTATGTCCAATAGGGTATAAAATAAGAGTATGAAAAGAAAATTTTGGAAAACTGAATATTGAATAAAAACAGATTTACCTTTTCCATATAATCAAACTCCCTATCCCATCCTAGCTCTGCAGTGGTACTGTCTTCATCCAGGGTTATATACTGGGGGTATATTGGAATGCTACGTCTTATATTCCAGAGAGATATTTATAACACTCTGTGAGGTGTTTTGTGGCACAAAGAAAGAATAAAATATTTCTTTAAAGAAAGTACAGTTTTTAGCCTGAGGTTCACTAATACAGGTATGGGACTGAGTACTGAGAATTTTTTTTTACTCTGTTTTAAAGCCTCATCCTGCATCCATCTGTAATACCAGATGTTTTTTAAACACAGAGACACTGGGGGTTTTTTTAATAAATTTAAAATCTAGTGATGCTTTTCAGAAGAGTGGGAACATTAGTCCCAGTGTTCTTGATAAATTTTCCAGGTTTGGTTAAGAGCATTCTGCCTACTCAAATTATATAGCAGGTGTAAGCAGATGTGTGTTGTGTTCCTGCCTGGAACTGCTGCATGAAGTATTGGATATGCACTGTTCACCTATGCTGTGTGTCAGAGAAAGCTGCACTCTCAGTGACAGATCCAGAGCCTGGTGTTCTCACTCAGAAGCAGTTGGCATGTACCTAAACTTGTGTTCTCTGTTCTGTGGACAGAGGACTTCAGTCTTGCATGGTTACCAAGCTTTCGTGGCCAGTCAAATCACACATGCAACTTCATAACAGGACATGAGGAAGAGAACATAAATGAATATCATATGTTTGTTGCTGTAGGTGATGTATAATACCTTATAAATTAGTTTAATATTTATTAATATTACAAAATATTATAATATTAAAATATCTTTTATGGTTCTGTGAAGGTAATGTTTTATATCAATGCTTGTCAAATATATTGAATAAAACATATTCCTTTTTTGGTGACTTGCTTGAGTCTTGAGGAGAACCCTAAAATTTGAGTCTGGGCAAATTGGTTACTTGCCTGGGGAACTCTGACACTTGGTAATGGTGGAAAATTGAGGTAATTCCTGCTTAGGAAGAGCACAAATGTCTGTCTTGCCTGGAATAGGCACAAAGCTCTCCAGTGCAGTCTCTAAAGCTGTCACACTTCAGTGAAGATGTGAGTCTTCAAGGCCAGATGATGTTCAGTGTTTTTTGCATGTTTTTCAGTTTTTGCATGTGTGCAGATGGGAGCACTTCATACACTCCTGTTGGAATATGTGATTTTGTGTGGAGTTATGTATCCTCAGGTGTAGTTGATTTCTAGGTATAGAGAAGTAGTAGTATTATTACTTTCTTCTTTAGTCCTCATATGTTACTGGAGTGAACACCGCCTGTTGTAAAGCATAAATAATCAACCTCTTGAAAAATGATGATAAAGACTCTTTATATTTTAAATTTTTAAAAACAGAGTTAATACGATTCATGCTCTATCAAGTGATCATTTCATGCAGTTTTTCCTAGCAAAGGTCAGATTGTAGCTTTGCAATCAGGAAACTGGTCTGCTTGAAAACACAGCTGACAAAATGGAAAGATCCTGGACTTGATTCCTATGTAGGTCCCCCACAGGAATCTACTATCAGTATGAGTAAAGGAGCAGAGTGAATGGGCAGAAAAGGTGAAAGATGAGACTGTCTCTCCTGCTACCATCAGGAGCAAGTGCCTCCTGATTACCTGGTTATGGTAATTTTTGTATTAAAAAACCCCAGCAAACAACTTTGTGGTTGGTCAATCAGTGCATGTATTGCTTTGAAAGTAAGAATAAAGGATACATTATTGCTTCTATTTATTTTCTTTAGAGCTTGGTAAAGTGTTGTTTAGGTAATAGAATTAATCACTTCATCATAAATTGTATTTTTTTGTTTTGGTATTTTAACTTCAGTTAAGTAGTAGTCTGCAGTGTTTCCCTTGGTTAAGTAGTTGTGTAACTATTGTGCAATTTGCTGTCATGCATGATAATCAGTGCAGCTGTTAAGGTAAGGTGGTGTGATTCAATGCAGTCAATGAAGATTGTACTCTGTGGTAGAATTGCACTGAAAATTTTCACTGGCTTCTCTGGGATGTTCTTTTTATAGCTACTGACACTCTGCAGTATTGGTGATCTTCATTTTCCCAGTGTTTAAAAAGAAATTATTTACAGAATGAACTGAGATGTTTTTAAATTTTTCTTCCTGAATTTTTATATTACTGTAACAGCACTGTTATTGTTCTTAGTTTTAATACTTACTGCATTACACATGCCCTGCTTCAACTTTTTATGCAGATCAGTCTATCATGGATGTTTTGAAGCATAAATGTTTTCTAGAAGAATTATTATTTTGGACAATAAAATACGAGTTTCCACAGAAGATGGTGACTTTCTTACTCAACATGCTACCAGATCAAGATTATAAGGTACTTGGCCTTACTGAATTCAAACTTAAGTATCTTTTTATATTCACATACTTAGTGTGAATTATCCCTTGCAGGACAGTATGTATACTTATGTTTGAATAATAAGCAGTAAAATAATGCAGACCTTTTGCCTTGTTTTTAGTATTTTATAAGAAGTTCCTAAGTGTTTAGTATTTGAAAACCGATGTGGACAAAACAAGATGGATAAGTCTGGAGCAGCACTATTAATTTTGCTTGATGATTTATTTTCCTTTTTCTCTGTTAGTGCATGTTTGCATGTGTTGGATTTTGTTTCATTTTATTTTACTTTGTAATTTGTTTTTTGTCACTTAAAACATGTAGATCAGCACTGTATGATTCTGAAGTTTGGTATGACTAGGAAATAATTGCAGTGATTTCATTCCTATTTCAGTTATTGTAGTAGGCAGTGGTTCTTCCACACAGGCCATTACAGTGTGAGTGTTCTTGCTGCAGCTATGCCCTAGGTGATTTTGGGAGCCTTCCAGGTGCTTCCTTACAGAGTTTTGCAGTTGTCCCTACGAACTATCTCCTGGCCCAGAGTTGTGGAGACTGGATGTCATCTTCCTGTTTTAAATCTTGGTGTGCAGCCAGGTTTGGTTGTTTGCTCCACATGTTCCCAAGACCTAGTATGCATAGCAATCAGGCTTAACATTTTGCTCTGATCATGTCATACCCTTGAGCCATGCAAATATTTTGGACCTTCTCAATGCCTGCTGGAAGGAAAGGATCAAGAAATTCTGAAGTCCAGGCATGCAGATTTTTTTCGAAAATGTCTTGTTTATAATGGGACAACACTGTATTTGTGCCCCCTTAAAACCTTGCTGCATCAGAACAAAGGACATGAAGATAACTTGCAAGGAAGAAAAAGCCAAGATATGGGCCTTGAGCACTACTGTGTCCATCTCAAGACACCACTTTTATTTGGGATACCAGCATAGATTCGTCTTGGTCTTAGATTCAGCTAATACATGAGGAGACATTAGGACTTCTTAACTGATGATTCATTGCTATGAAGCTTGAATTCCTCTTGATATTTGGACATGCACATGGACATCCAGTTCTCTCGATCCATTGCCAGCTAAATTCCTGCCTGTAAAAACACCCAGCTGCTAGGAGCATGCAGAAGAATTGGGTAAGTGTTGCTGTGTTTCCCTTACAACTGTACCATGCACTAACATGAGCTTCTAATGATTGTGGGATCTTTCTTCCTTTAACAATGAGCCATAGTCTTCAGTGACTTTATTTATTCTATTCGTTATCTTTCTTCACTCAAATGGAGATCATGGTGTATTTGGTCTCTCTACTGATTGCCACCTTTAACTGGAAATAGTCCATTTTCTACCCACAAATACTGCATGCTGAGATTGAAAGATTTTTATAAACTTTTTTGGTTGGTTGGTTTTTTTGTTACCAATTTTGTACTGTTTTTCATTAAGCAGTTAATGAAAATGTTAAAGCTTTAGTAGAAGCACAAATACCAAGTGTTCAAAATGTTTTTAGAATCGATGTTTAATTGTTGTGGTCGTCTAAATGGCATTTTTAAGTAGTAGAGGAAACTCAGAGCAGGAAATATATTACATAGCCATACTAGGGAGGCATTAAACTTTTTTTTGCAAGATACCTTTGCTTTGTTGCAAAACTTTCAGTGCTGCCTGTTTATGAGGCCTGTGGTTAATTTACAAGGAGTGGCTCTACCTTTTACATGAAAAAGAGAGAACATAGCATTTTGGGATGAGTTAGAAGCATGCTTCCATTTAGCTTTTTTGAAAGAAAAGCTCGTTTGCTGATTTATCATACTGCATTCTCAAACAACAGGAATACATCTAGGGATTTAAACTGTTCCAAATGGTCTCGCAGCTTTCTGCTACTTTCTCTCATCCCATCTACACTACATGTACTGTTCTAATTTTTTATCTGATTCTTTGTGAGGTGATTTAGCTCCTTAAAGCAGAATTCTGCTAGGTTGGATTCCTGGTAAACTGAGGGAGCTAGCTGGACGTAGAGCACAGAGCTGCCTATCTGTACATGCTTTGAAGTTGTTGAAATCTCTGACCTCCAGCATAAGCATATGAGAATCCATCATTGCCCTGTGTAGCAGTCACTGAACCACTAGCAATCTCAGTTACACAGATTTTTTTTGAAATAGGAAAACAAACTTCCCTTTAAGGATTCCCAGTACTGAAAAGAGGTGTTGAAAGGGGTGGGCTTAAACCCTGGGTTAATTAGCTCTTCCCTCTCTCCTCACTTTGGCAAATGAGAGAGATAACACAACAAAAAGTGTGGTCTTTGCCTTACAGATTTGTGCTTGAGGCATCCCTTCCATCACTCTCTGACATTTGAAGCTTGGAACACTTACAAGTGAAGAAAAAGAAAGCAGAAGAAAAATTTATTGAAGCTTCCAAGAAATTAAAGGTGTTATGGTGTGGACAGGAGGAAAAACAAAAGGTCCAAGAAAGAGACTTTCCTGTGACCAAGGAGAAGGCAAAGAATGTGTTGGCAGTAAACAGGAAGATGCTGGAAGAGCGTAAATCATCCAGGAGCAGAGCCTTGCTGAAGTCTTGCTGAAAAATGCAAAAACAACTGGTGGACATAATGAATCAACAAACATAATTAACAGAAATGCTGTGCTGTGTCAGGCACCTCCCATAGTGACTCTTGGGGCAGCTATTACAGCAATAGGACTTTACTAAGCCCTGGATATGCTGTTCTACAAATTTTGTAGAACAGTTTTTCTGTTGGAACCTTAGTGCAGCATTCAGCTGGCAGAAGTACTTTCCATCTTAGCATTGAGAATATAAACATGGGAGATGCAAGTTCTGACTGAAGCATGGGGTTGGTGTTAATCCCCAAAGAGTTCTGGAATTGAAGTTGAATGGTCACCAAGAGGAAAGGCTAGCTGAAAAAATTAACTTTGTTTTCCTATAGGTAGAAATTTAAAAGCTGCTCAAGATCATAGAGAGTAAGTCAGTGAAGATAATTAGATGCACAGAAAGCATGTGTGTCTTAGGAACCATTTCTTGCAGAAGGTTGGAAGCTGAGTATTTGGAAGCATGTTATGGCAGAAATTGCATTCTTGCTGCATTCTATGTTTTTCCTTAGTTGTGTATATAGCTTTGGCCACTGAGAGGAAGGATGTGTGGATGGGCTGATTTGGCCTACTATGGCTGGTTTCATGTACTGACTGCAATTTACCACAGTATTTCAACTTCTTAACTTCTGTAATGAGTTTCTTCCTCTCAAAATTGGAAAGGGTTGTATTTGTTTGTTTGACTTGCAAGTGAATGTAGGAGTAAAGCTTCTATCTTTCCTTTAGTTCTTTTCCTCCAGTTGTTTTCTACCATTATACTGTAGTGAGGGCAAATTTACAGTATTTTCAGAAGTTCATTATTGTAAACAAGTGAGGCACAAAAATTTTAATGCATATCAATATAAACTAAAGAAAAAAAATACAAAATTTGTTCTTAGAGAAGGACCTTGGTTTTGCAGTCAACTTGAATTGAGCGTGCTGTGTCAAACAAGTAAAACTTGGTTTCTTCATCACAGAACCCAAAAATCCTATTTAAACATAATACAGTGTGAAGAAGTAAGACATAAATCAAGTATACTCTTACCAGCAGTGTTAATATACTAACTTCTTAAAATACCTGCTACATATTTTCTGTCTGAGGCTTAATGTGAATTAGGGTGTTATTAACGTTAGTGTGAATGTCTTGATCATAAGTGCTAATGCCAGTGATGAAAATTGTTTCAAGCCTTTAACTTAAAGGAAATTATGTGATGGGAATATCTGTAATACCAGAATGATATTGTATTAACTTTGCTTTGTATTGAGAATATGTTGTGCCAAAAACGCTTTAGGTGAAAACAGTTACCATTGTTGGGTGCTATATGTGGAGCATACTTTCAATTATACAGGTTTCCATCACTGTGGGTCAGGTATAGGAAGGCAAGTTAAGTATTCTTGCAGTGTTTCCTGCAGTGATATTCCCATTCTCACCCTGGTTTGGTTTCTTGCATCAGCAGCTTTATCTTTGGGGGTGTTTGCTGGGAGAACCAGTTTCTGTACTTAACAGCAGAATTATGTCATCATGTTTTTGGAAGTACTTTTTAGGTGATAATAACATGGTAGTGCCATTAAAAAAATATGGGAGCACTGAGTCTAAGGCAGATTAAATAAAGTAGTGATCTGTATACGGTCTGGTGAAAGCATGGCTGCTGAGGGTGGTTTTAAAATTTCTGATTCTATGCTTATGAAAGGTTAATACTTCCAGAAGGAATAGGCAAGGGATATTTAGACTTTGGATTTTTATCACTACACAGCTTGTCTTCTTACTAAGCCAAGCAAGTCCAGATGGTGTTAATTCAGAACCTAAAGTACTAAGTGAAGTGCTTTCAAAGCTAGCCGATATGTTCATGTATGTGCAGTGGAAAAGTTGATTTATAATGCATTTGGAGGCTAATGGAGCAGAACACAGAACTGTACTAAGATTTATATGTATGGGTATGTACAATGCACTTAAATAATGATCTGCTTAAAAACACTAACACTTGTGTGAAGAACAACACAGCTGCATATTAATTTAGTTATTGAGGAAAAAGCACTAGAGGTTTATTTTAAAAGTATAGGATGCTATGACAGTAGAAATGAAAATCAGTGTAGAAATGTCTTGCTTGAAAATAAATGAAAACCTTGCTTCATGGTTAGAAATGAAAACCTTGCTTCATGGTCAGATGGCTGCAAGTGGTAAGGCAGCTTTATAAGGCACTACTAAACTAAGTGTTCACAGTGTATCATTTTAGGACATCCTGTTGTAGGATGTACAACTTTAGGATAAAATAATTGTTAGAACTTTACTACTTTCACGGGCATGCAGAGACATTATATTCCTTCTTTGAACATTTCTGGGTTGGCTTTCTTGAGTGTGGAAAGTATAGAATGAGAAGATTAGATTCTCGGGAAAGGTAATAAAATTAGCAGCCTAAGATGCCCCTCCCTATAAATAGGTCTTTTCATTTGGTCTTTTTCTAGAAAATAGTCATCACTTTTGATTTGTCATAGCAACTGGTGTTTCCCAGGGTATGTTGATTTTACATTCATAAAGGAATATTTTATACTGAAAGAAAGCTCTAAGTTTTGTATGATGCTTATTAATGTCAACATTTCTTTATAATTTGCAGATTGCTTTTACAAAAACATTTGTTCAGCATTATGCTTTTATTATGAAAACACTGAAGAAAAGCCATGAATCAGACACCATGTCTAATAGAATTGTGCATATCAGTGTTCAGTTGTTCAGCAATGAAGAACTAGCACGCCAAGTAACAGAAGAATGCCAACTGCTGGATATTATGGTCACTGTTCTGTTGTACATGATGGAAAGTTGCCTTATTAAAAGTGAATTGCAAGGTAGGTTTGGTTGGTTGTTTGTTTCTTTCCATGAATAATAAATTGATTATAGAAGAAATTTAATCTTTCTTTGGTGGTCAATCCACCCCTCTGATGCCTTTCCAAAAATGTACAGGATCTAGCAATATATTGTTGGGGATGAATCTCAAAATACCGTGGAAATACGAAGGTAGTTATCAGGAGTGATACTAATATTTTATCCTTTGGTTTGTATGTTTTTTTTTTTTTTAGGAATGTTACATGGTTTAGAATGCAGGTTGTTACCTTGCATTCCTACTTAATTTGCTGTCTGAAGTGCATAAGCAACTATTTGAATGAAAAATTATATACACAAATTGAGACCCGTATGAATTTAAAAAATATTTTCAAATAATTTCACAAGCCATTTGCAGTATTTAAAATTGTTTTAATTTTTAAAACTTGTGATTGCCTTGATATAATTGGAGGAGAATAATTTAATAGTTTGTCAATACAGCAATTTGATCAACCTTTTGTTTGACAAAGTGGCAGTTTCAATTTGATCTATTGTAGGCCATATAATTCTTTAGTGAAAACAGCTGTTCTATTTTCACCCTCCTTGTTTTACCTGTCCTTATATGAAAATCGCACAATTGAATCTTTCTGACTTCTGTCATTCACACTCTTATGTGCCTAA
Organism: Euphonia xanthogaster; assembly: GCA_034509185.1. Classification (NCBI taxonomy): domain Eukaryota; kingdom Metazoa; phylum Chordata; class Aves; order Passeriformes; family Fringillidae; genus Euphonia; species Euphonia xanthogaster. The sequence goes on from JAYDZK010000274.1 coordinate 19,156,887, forward strand.
CAGACTGGAGACCTCTCAGCCCTCTTTATCCTAGTTTGAATCTGAAAGCACCCCCTAGACAGGCTGTGCTGCTGCTAAATAAGTATCACAAACTTCTGCCTGAAATTGGGAAAAAAAATACAAAGTATTCTTGTCTCAGAGTCCAGTCTGTGTATAACCTAAACCAAAATGACTGTGCAGAAATGGGAAATCCTCACTCATCTAGCTATCAAGAGTGCCCTCATTCAGCAGCACTTCAATATGAAAAATTTTTCTGTTGCCCTACATAGACTGCTCTACAGTATTAAAAGGAAAATGCTGAATATTTAATGGTTTGTATATCAGGTGATTTTTGCTAAATAAATGCCATATTGGTGGAATGTAATTTAAAACTATTTCTAAGCATCTTTTGAATGTTACTTTTTGTTCAGTATGGGATGTTGCTAGCATGGTGGTAAGGTTCTGTAATGGGTGCAATCATAGTCACAGCCTTTTTCTGCTGTGAAAAAGGCTGTGACTATGATTAGTCATTTTCTGAAGACTCTTCCTGGTAATTAATGGATGTAAACTGGAGCTGGTAATCTAAATATTGTTAGATATATTTGTGATAGATGTGTGAGAAAAGACTTACCCTTGGAGCAGTTATTGTACTGTTCTATTACTCTGTTCCCAGCACCTGTGATTTCTCTAAGCTAAGATACCATTATAGAATTATAGAATCTTTTATGTTGGTCGTTGAGTCCAACAGTAAACCTAGTACTGCCAAGTCCACCTCTGGGATATGTCTGGCTCTTTTCAGTGTTTTCTCAACATTTCCCCCTCCCTGCTTTATATATGAGGGGTTGAGCATACTGTAAATGGACAGAAAAGAAATAATAAAATTTGTTATTGGGGTTTTGCCCTCTCATATTCTCAATGGCCTTCTTTTGCAGTTTTTTGGGCTTGTATCTTGTGTTTAGTTCAAGTTATCTTTTATAATGCTGGAAATAGTGAGAAGTCTATGCTGGTGAGATAAATTAAGAAGAATTTTGTTTGTGCAGCTACTGTAAACAATATGTTTTTAGTATCTGAATGAGAGAAAATTTACAAATCCAGCCAGTGGATAGGTGGAGAAAGCATGTTTGAGAGGAGCAAGGAAAACATGGAGCAGGACTTGTGTGTGCTGCAGCATGTTTAATTTGCATTGCTCACAGATCCTAGTTGTCTTTGGAACAGCTGACAGCTATGTAAAATGTACAGTTCACTAAGGGTATTTGTGGACAAACTGTTTTAATGAAACAGTTGGCCAGTGTTGATACCAACTTAGTAAGTGTTACTAACTCAGCTTACCTGTCTCACACCTAGTGTGAAAGGATGAGGCGTAGAAGCATAGATGCAGGTAATAAAACTGGCTCCCTAAGGACATTTATGTCCATGTGTTCTTAGAGAATTTTTCCCTCTCTATCAGCACTTTCCTCGTAATGAACTTTAAGTGGGAAAAGGATTTTATTTATAGCCCCAAGGAAAACGTTTTGGTAATGGTTTATCCTTTGAAAATCTCTAAGTGGCTTTGCATTAACCCTAGCTTGTAAAGTGTTCTTAAAAAGAGGCAATGCCATGTCCATTTGAAGTAACTTTGCATTTGTCTGATCTATACCGGGATAGATGTAATTGTTGGTCCCTTTGCAAAATCCGTCAGCAGATTCAGTCAGAGATGTCACCCTGTTCTTGGACAGGCCAAAGAGAACCACTCTACACACAAGTTTACCTCATCATCCAGAGGCTGGAGTCTCCTTATAAGTGTTTTTCTGTTCATCTTTCTGTTGAAATAGAATATTAACTGACATGGGTGCTGGAAGTTGTTTCACTTGGATCGTGAATCCAGAACCAATTCTGTTTCCGTTCTGATCTTTCCAGGAATCTCTCTTCTAAAAGGAAACAAAGAGATTTGACAGCTGTAGAGGATGAACTTCTGTGATTTGGGGTGGGAGGGAAAGAAACACCCCAACAACCCCCCCCCCCCCCCTTTCAATTTCTTATCCTCCTCTTCTAGAAACCTTCTTCTGCCCCAGTCTTGGACAGGCTGCATAAACCCTCTCTCTGTCCCAAATTCAGAGTGGAAAGGCTTTGCTCTGCTTTTTTCAGACTCAACATGCCAGTGTAGGTTTGGATCACCAGATTTCTCCTTGAATGCTGTAAGGTACCTTGCTCACTGGGGTTATGTCAAATTCAAAGTAGAATTCAGGTGTTTGTAATAGGAATTGTATTGTTTGGTTTTTTATAATTAAAAAGATTGGAAGAGCCATAGCCCTGATGGTTTTCCTAATGTGCTACTTTCCAGAGGTTGTGATACTGTTCAAAGTTTAAATGACTCTTGCTAAGTGGGATCTGTGTAGGTCAGTCCATGATGAAAAAACAGCCTCAGGTACCACGAAAGAACCATTTTAGTTTTCTGCAGTTTTCTATGTATGTGTCTGACCCCAGCATTACAGTACATCCTAATGGATATTTTTGCATTATTTTGTAACTTTATTAATAAATGAAAGAAATGACTTTGTCTTCTCCTTTTGTTTTGTTTTTTTCTTTTTTAAATCTAGATGAAGAGAATAGTTTACATGTTGTGGTGAATTGCGGGGAAGCACTACTGAAGAATAATACTTACTGGCCCCTGGTTAGTGATTTTATAAACATACTTTCACACCAAAGTGTGGCAAAGAAATTTTTGGAAGATCATGGTCTTTTGGTAACATGGATGAATTTTGTATCATTTTTTCAAGGTATGTGACTTTTATAATCAGTACTAATACAAGGATGTTAAGACAGATAGTGTTCCCTGTAGCAAAATCCCTACAGTGCTGTATGTATATATTTAATCTATTAGTATTTGCCAGGATTGTATTTCTTGAAGAGAACAGTATATTCTAGAGAACAGATTACAAAAATCATCTAATGGATCTTGTTCTTGTGTGAAGTAGTTGAAGAGCAGTCACATCACACTTAGTCGACGGAGGTCTGTGGTGCAAGAATTCTGAGGTTGCACTTAAAGTACAGATCACAACAGTAAACCATACTGTTTTACTGGTGGAGTTCTAAATTTAAATATACAGGAAATTAATCTCATAAATCTGGATCTTTTTCCTAAGTGTTGCTGCAAATAAAACTTCTTTGATTATATAAAAAATATTTTAAGACCGTGTATCTCAATGCTGATAAATGTTTTGCTTAGAAAAACCACCAGCATTCAGATATTCTAATTGAGTAACATTCAAAGTAGAAGTTCATGTCCCCTGAACAGCAAGGACTGCAGTTATTAGCCAGTCTTTTATTTTTTCTGGTATATTTCTGTTCAAACTTCGTTTTATCAAATATTCTTCCACTAGATAAAATAGATTCTTACACTTTATGGAGTTGTTTTTACACGTGTGTAAATGCATAATACTAAAAAGACTGCATTCCATTTATCCATAGTTAAATCTTGGGTTGTATAACTCTGCTTAAATCTTTGAAGGTATGAATTTAAATAAACGGGAGTTAAATGAGCATGTGGAGTTTGAATCGCAGACATACTATGCTGCCTTTGCTGCTGAGCTGGAAGCCTGTGCCCAGCCAATGTGGGGTCTGCTGTCACACTGCAAAGTTAGGGTAAGGCTAACATTTCCCTGTCATGATTCTTGGTTTTATTCATGACTTATTCTAGAATTCTCAAACTTGAAATGACTGTCTTTTGTGTTTGAGAAGACTTTGGTTTGGCTGTCTTTGTCTATTTAAATAACATAAAACTCCGATCAACTCGGATTCTGTGTAAAGTGAGTGTAGAATTCATGCTTGCACATAATTTATTGTCTCCAGTACTGGGACTACAAGTTCAGGATGTATGCAGTCATTTAATATGACTGTACATATGGAATAACTTGTAATCTAATGAAGAACTTGATAAATGTCTCTGAGTCATTCAGCCTTTGTTCAGTGGGAATGGAGATACATAAGTCATCCTAATGTGATTCTAATGTTGGCTGTGTCTGTGAATAGACACTTCATTAGGATGGGAGATGGACTAATTTATGGGTTTGTGTGGTTCTCCTATCAATTCGAGGTGAAAACCTCTTTGTTTCTGACATGAAATGGTCTCCAAACTAGAGCAAAGTCATGTTGCTATTTGCTAGACTGTAAATTAATCTATTAAGTTACAGGAAAAATAGAATCCATTCGCTTTTAGGAATACTAACATATGAAAAATACTTTTTACTGTTTTTCTGTGAAAATAATACTTGTATTCAAAATTAGCTTATTAAGATAATTAATAGTGTCAGTGAGACAGTACTGACTGGATTGAACTGCACACTGAGAAACTGTGCAAGCAGTCCGTGTGATTTTAGAACAGTTTGAATCAGGCAGTTGTAAAACCCTTTTTGTGATGTAAATTACACTGACGCATTATGAATTTGTCAATTTACGAGTCTGCATTGGTTTTTGAAAACTGAATTACAGCTTCTGGCTGTTTGAAGTGTTCCTTTCATTTTTGCTTAGGGATGGGATGGTCTTTTTTTTAAGGCCATGTTCCTCCATCGGTTGTCTTGTCAGTCATATCTTCAGCCACATGTTTGAGCCTTTGGGTTATTATCAATAAATCTGAAAGTGCTAAAGAAATTTCATAGCTTAGTTGTTGTACTTAGTGAAACCTGGTGGGTTGGAAGCTCATGTCTCACAGGACAGGGAAAGCCAGCAGAGTCTGTCCTTCATAGAGTGTGGAGCAACAGGATGGGAATGTGGCTGTTGTATTTCCTGATGAGAAAAGGTGCCTGATAGAAATAGTTGCCACTCACTTGCACAACTTTTGGCTGGCCTGAGCACTGCTGCCTTTTGCATGAGAAGTGTGTCATTGGATATCCTGAGAGTGTGAGGCAAATCTGGAGTCTGTGTTTAGGGCGAAGTGAAGATTAAAGGAAAAATCTGTTAAGAAAAGAGGCTTTGCAAGTTCTGCTGATCACAGAGCAATTTGGTTTAGCTTCTTTTCTGCTTCTTCTTCTTCTTGCACACGACTGCTTGTCTCCTGAAAGGCAATGTACACCTCTAGTCCTGAAACATGATTTAACCTGAAATATAGTGTAGCTTTATGGCATTGTTACACAGTTATATCATACAATCATAACAAGGTTTGCTTACCATTGAAATCTATGCAGGATTGTGGTATCATATCATTTAGGGTGTTTTGTGTTAGCCAACTGTAAGGACCTTTTAAGTAGATAGAACTTGTAGGCCATTAGCTATTCTTTTTGTTTACATGGAAAGACTTTCTTTTATGCTTACAGCTCTAAATTATGGCTAAAAGTAAATGGATAAATTAAACAACAGTAGGCACTGGGGCCACCTAGAGAGTGAGTCCTATGAGGAGCAGCTGAGTGAGCTGGGGTTGTTCAGCCTGGAGAAGAGAAGGCTCAGGGGTGACCTTATCATTCTCTATAACTCCCTGTAAGGAGGGTGTAGCCAGGTGCTGGTTGCCTCTTCTGACAGGTAACCAGCAGCAGGACAAGAGAAAATGGCATCAAGCTGCAGCAGAGGAGATTCAGGTTGGGCAACAGGAAGAATTTCTTCATGAAAAGAGTAGTTAAACATTGGAGTGGGCTATCCAGGAGTAGTGGAGTGGAGTCCCAATCCCTGAAAGTGTTCAGAAAACAACTGGATCTGGCACTTACTCCTGTGGTTTAGTTGATATTGTATTGTTCAGTCAATGATCTTAGAGGTCTTTTCCAACCTCAGTGATCCTGTGTACTGTAAAAATATTCTTGAAATAATTGTATTTATTTGTAGTAGGAAAACAATGGCACTTAAAACTGTTTTGGCTCATATAAGTGTGCTGGTTTCTCTTAACTGCAGGAAACACAAGAATACACGCGCAATGTTGTCAGGTATTGCCTTGAAGCGCTTCAAGACTGGTTTGATGCTATCAACTTTGTAGATGAGGTAAATATCCTTAGTGGATTTAAGCAAAGCACTGTGAAAATCTGATGAAATTTAAAAGGTGATACACTCCTTACACCCAGACCCTCTCCTTAATTTAAGTGACTATTCAAGCTAGTGATCAAAAAAGGATTGCCTTGCTGAAATTAGAGTTTGTAGTTAATACTTAAAATGTTACATCCTAGGTCCCTTTTTTTCTGTAGTCTTGGTGATTTAGATTTGCTGTTGCAAGCTTAAGCTGTGAGATTTAAAAGCAATGCTTTCCCTGTCTGAGGGAAACTTCTGAATAATCAGAAAGACAAGGGAATGAAGTACTGCTATGCTAGTGGAAAGTAAGTCTATCAAATGAAGACATATAAAATACTGTCCTTGGTGGTTGTGCCAAAGATACTTGTATGTTTGTTTTTTTCAATATATTATATTAAATACCTTTATTTTACTTTCAGCCAGCACCTAACCAAGTTACTTTTCATTTGCCACTGCACCGTTACTTTGCCATGTTTTTAAGTAAGGTAAGCACATGTTGTAGTTTCACAGAAGATGGAAATTCCCTGTTGAATGTAATAATTCAGCACAGCATATGCTTGCTTTTGTTTCTAGGCTGTTAAATGCCAAGAACTAGATCTGGATACTATCCTCCCAGATCAGGAGATGCTGATGAAACTCATGATTCACCCACTTCAGATTCAGGTACAGGCAGACTTCTAACTTAACAATAGGAAGTATGTCTTAATTGAGGAATGTAAAAATAAGTGATATGTGACAATAATAACTACAATATACTGAGTAGTTAGGGTATATTTTTTCCCCTTCCTATTTACAAAATTAAAAATGGGGCATTAGTTATCATCTCTGAGAAGCACACAATAATGGTATTCACTATAGCTCTTCAAAAACGGTAGGATGAACCAATCCTCTGAAAACATAGAATTGTAATGTGAACAGAATGGAGTGCAGGTTGACAAGAAATCCAAATCTGGAAATTTTTGTTTTAAATTGAGAGTGAGTTCCAGAATGGATGCACAACATTTTTATTTGCAAATTTGGACTTACTTGTGCATAAGTGGCAGTGAGTAGTATTTGTAATCACTGTTTTTATGTCTAATCCCTTTTTAATCATAATGCCTTTTTTTCAATTTGGTACCACAGTACCTTCATTTTGAGTTAGTTTCAAGATTTTAAGGAATAACTACATGTATAAATCACGTCATTTTTCTTTGATTACTTTTGTTGTCTGAAATATGCTCTTATATGAAAGTATGGAATCTGTTTCATAAACTTGCAGTGGTTCTTTTTATCTCTTACTCTCTAGAAGTAAATTAGTATAAAAAAGTCTATAAAGTTGTTGTATGTATGCATGTATATGTGTAATGATAGTGAATAAAATGATCAGAGAGCTGGAGCACCTCTGTTATGAAGGCAGACTGAGAGAATTGTCATTCACCCTGGAGAAGAGAAGGCTCTGGGGAGATCTTAGAGTACCCTTCTACAGGGGCCTACAAGAGAGCTGGGGGCTAACTTTTTAGCAGGGCCTGTTGCAATAGAACAAGGTTAGTGGGTTTAAACTGAAGTAGGGTTGGTTTAGATTACCTGTAGTACCTTTTTTTGCTATGAGGATGGTACAACACTGGAGCAGGTTGTCCATGGAAGTGGTAGATGCTCCATCCCTGGGAATATCCCAGGTTAGATTGGATGGGGCTCTGAACAACCTGACCTAGGTGAAGATGCCTCTGATCACTGCAGGGGGATTGGACAAGATGACCTTTAAAGGCCCCTTCCCACCAAAACTATTCTGGGACTCTCCAAGAAAGCCCCAGGGGGACTACAATGAACATGTAGTGACAGGACCAGGGGCAGTGGCTTTAAGCTGAAAGAGAGTAGTTTAGGTGAGATATCACAAAGACATTCTTTGCTGTGAAGGTGGTGAGGCACTGGAACAGGTTGCCCAGAAAAGTCAAGGATACCCCATTCCTGGAAGTGTTCAAGACTAGGGTGAATGGGGCTTTAAGCAAACTGGCTTTAAGCACCTGGAAAGTGTCCTTGCCCATGGCATAAGGGTTGGAAATCTTCAGGGTCCCTTCCAATTCAAACTGTTATATGATTTCTATTTTTCTGTGATAACATACTGATGATATGCTAACATTGAACTGAGTAGCTGAACATCCCTGAAATGTTTATAACTTTTTATGTTCCCTGAACAGGCAAGTCTTTCTGAAATTCACAGCAATATGTGGGTTAGAAATGGTCTACAAATTAAAGGACAGGCCATGACCTACGTGCAGTCTCATTTCTGCAATTCAATGATTGATCCTGACATTTATCTGCTGCAAGTAAGTTATGTTTTCTGAGAAGCCAAGCTAATATTATTTACCTACAAACTAGTGAATAGAATTAATTTAATAAAATTAATTTACTATCTTTCTACAGGTCTGTGCCTCTAGACTGGACCCAGATTATTTTATTTCATCTGTTTTTGAAAGGTAGGACTAAAAGATGAATGCTCTTGTTCAGTGTTGTGCTGGCTGTTGTGCTAATTTATAGCGTGTAACAGAAGAATTGCATATCTGATACATATCTTCAGTGGTGCAACTCTGCCTAGCCAAAACTAACACCTAAGGCCTCTACTGAAACAGGTATCTCTTGATTTTAAACAGCATTGGCTTTTGATTTACAGGGCACTAGTGAAGATACTTGTTTTCTGAGCATCTTTAGGGTTTTTTAAGTTTCGTACATGTTCATATGCTAGGATATTCTGTCCTGAAGAAGTAGTAAGAGACACAGAATGTTTGCTTTTCTGGAAAAAAAGTCAGGGTTTGAACACCAATTAGTATGCATTAGTTTTTATATGTTAATAAATATAAGGTGTTTTCATTTGGAGTGAATATCACTATAGCACATTCCATCAATAGTTAAGTAAAAATTGAAATGCAAAAAGAAGAGGGTTTTCATGTATGTTTGTACTTTGGGTTTTCATTTGGGCTTTTGTATTTCATTTTAGGTTGATGTGAGTGCTATCCTGAGCTTCTCACTACATTTCACATTGGTATTTTAATGTTGGAGAATGTTTAATCGTTGTTTCTGACTTTCCTGTTTGCTGTGTAGATTTAAGGTTGTAGATCTCTTAACGATGGCTTCACAGCATCAAAATACAGTTCTTGACTCAGAGCATGAAAGGTCCATGCTGGAAGGAGCCTTAACATTTTTGGTCCTTTTGTTAAGTCTTCGTTTACACTTAGGTAAGAGTCACTACTTTAGGAACATCTGTATGTAAATAACATTATTACCCCTTCATTTGTATTCAACACCTAGTAGGTGCCTTAAAGCTGTTTAACCATATAGTAACTTAAAGCATTCAATACTTGATTTCATCTTTGCCAGTTAATGTAATTTAGTCCCTTGTGAAATAGAAATAGATACCATACATAAAAATGGAGAAAAATGGCTTTAATGGAGGTGGGTGATTTGTGTAGGTGATGACATGAAGATTCTGTATCTTTTCCACAAAGACAGCAATTTGAGTTTATACTGGTATTTTCTGATTGAGATTGTGCCTTTCCTAATATTTGCATGCCCCTCTTTTTTCCCCCCTGTATTTTTAAGGCACTGTATCATTACTTAATATTAATTTGTATCATGTTTGACATGCTTTTAATGCCAAATGAAAACTGAATGTGTCTTAAAATTGTGCTGTTTTAACAGCTTTTTTCATTTCATTGTTCTAGGAATGACAGATGATGAGATCCTCAGAGCAGAGATGGTAGCCCAACTGTGTATGAATGACAGGACACACAGTTCATTATTGGATCTCATATCCTTGGAATGTATTCACTAATGTGTCTGAATGAGAATGACAGGTGCCTGGATAGTAGTGAGGCTTGAGCGACATGTTTTTAGGTTACATAATTAATTTTAGAACTGTGTGAAGGTGTGTTTGAATATACTTACTGTATATATATGCACACAGTATATACTGTATATACTTACTAGCAAAGGCTCCAATTTTGTTTCTTCTTACAATAATTGCAATACTTTTTAATAGTTTAAATTAGTTTTGATAAAAAATGCTGTAGTGGTCTTTAGAAGTCTCTTAGATGTGAGGCAAAATGTGTCTTTTCCAATGAAGTTGTAGAAAGTTTAGCAAAGCATCACATTTGTCTGGATTTGAGCCTTTGATTTTTGCTAAGTTGATGCCAATATAAAAAGCAGACATTCTACATTATATTGGCTTTTGCTATCAACAGCTGAAAATGCAAGTAATAGCAATCCTGCATGTTGCTTTGACATTAGAGTGAAGTGCATGTGTTATGGGGAAAGAATAGCAAACTCTCAGTCCTTCTGCACAGGCATAGGGTTCATGTCCCTGGACAGCTGACTATAAATATTCAGGTTTTCCTGCTATCACTCTTGGGCTGTGTAGGCAAATTAAATAGCTTATTGTGGTTGCATACAAGAGCTTGCAATCCAGGGATGGGCAATGAGCAAAAATACTACAAATACAAAGATAGGAAAGGATGAGATTGAGACTAACAAATGCATAATAAGAATTATTATGATAAGCTCTAGCAACTCAGGTACATAAAAGAAGTGATTACTTAGAACATTTCTCTTAAATGAATGACTTAATTATGTAAAATAAGTGAATCATTTATATAAGCAATCACTTACCACTGAGCAGAAGTTTCCTTACTTTTAAGTGCTGCTTGTGTTTTAGGATAATGTCAGTAGGTCAGTTAAGTATTGCTACAAAAAAATGAGACCTATGGGATCCAAGATGCAGAATTATTTACTGTTTATGGATCCTGAACAATTTGCTTGCTTTTTCTGCACTTGGATGTAAATGCAAAATATTCTCCCTATGAAGAGAGACAAAGTGACAAAGTGTTTATAAGTAAAGACAATCACAGAAACTTTATATACACTATAGGCAGTGGTTTCTGTTTCTCATTAAGTACTAACAGCTTGAGCCAAATATGCAGCAAGTCTTACAAAAAGTTTAACCTCCCAGCTGGGAGGCTTAGATTCTCTTCAGTAACAGTCACTGTTCTTAGCAGCTGGAGCATACAGACCTCTTGTGGTAAGCCCAGAGCACTGCTGAGATGTGGTCTGAAATGACTGATGGAAAATATCAAGAGGGGAGGGAAATTCTGTGTCCTGCAACTAAATTAACTTTGCTTTCCTTAACGTAAGCATTACATTCCAGAAAACCCTAATCCTAAAAGTGGTATTATTCCAGGAAGCTTAAGCTTTGAATCAGTCCTGTCAGCAGTTGCTGACTTTAAAGCCCCTGTTTTTGAACCTGGAGGTTCCATGCAACAAGGAATGTACACACCTAAAGGTATGGTAATCAGCGTTCTCTTGCAACATAGTCATTGGTAAGATGCCTAACCAAGGTTTGCTTGGTTTTGTTGTAGTGGGCTTTTTTTCTTTAAAAAACCCAAAAAAGCAAACCCAACCTACCCAACCCAGTGTTGAAAACTGCCCTCCATCCTCCCCACGAAAAACCAAACCTACCACAGCCACCAAAACCCCACAAAACTTGACTTTTTCATTATTGTCCATTGCTTATTTAAGAGCATTGCTAAAGATTATCAGTAGTCTTAAATAAATTGATTTTGATCTGGAGTGAAATTGAGCTTCTCATACTAATCAGGTACCTTCAGAAAGCAAAGGAAAATATAGAAATAAGAAATGATCTCATTTGTATTTTACTGATCTGCATACTTAATTATTCCTATGCTTTAAATAAATATGGTGTATATTTAGTAGAGTTTAGAACTGTTTGCACTAGTGAAATACAAAGATACTTTCTTTGAACTTCTCCACCTTTTGACTGTTAAAGATACCATGATACATAATTCTTCATTTTATGTTGCTTAACTGTATTAGTATCCTGTAACACTTTTTGCTGTCAGTAGTGAGGGCCTAGAAAAAAGTTCAGGCTAGACTTATTATAGAATATTGTTCTTTAATTCTACAATGCATACAGTGCAAAAATGACAAGTTTCTTTCCCTGACCAGCTTGTCATCTAAATTGGACTCAACACAGCACTGGTATATCAAAGGAGAGAAATAATTTAAGAACTCAGTGTTCCATTACTGTGTCATGTCACTAAGCAGATAAGCCTGTAGAAATCTGAAATGCTCCATGTGCTCTGCTTGTGCTTCAGGCTAATGGCAAAGCTGAAGAGAGATTAACTCCTTCCTCCCCCACATTCCTCCCTTGAGAACTGGGAAGGTTAGAGTCTGGCAATTTTGAAACCATTTGGTTTCATGGATTTTCTGGGGGGGAGTAGTGGTTAATGGAGGTACTAGTATTGTAATTACTTGTAATTGGTTGCCAGTTTTTGTACTGGGAGATTGAAGTGTCAATAAAGCTCTTTTATACAAACTAACAACTAGTGAAATAATATTGTGAAACCAGAGTTCTGATTCATCTTGGTTCTTTGATGTGTAATTAGGCAGCTTAACACCCCTGTATCTAAAATAACTTAATTTTAATGTTACATAAACTACATTTCCTTATGTCCTGTCTGGTTTCTGGAGCTCATTACATGCTGGTCATTTTCATAACACAATGTGAAGGAAAAAGAGATGGATTATGCTGTTTTTAATTATAGCACTTCATATTTAGGGAATCTAATGCTAGATTACAGTGTTTGGAGTTTTTTGTATGTAGTTTGGGTAATTTTTTTCAACTCAGGTAAACTATTATTCCAGAGATAAACTGTCTTAAGTATCTAACCTATAGCATTGAACAATGAAGTGATTTATGACACTATACAGATCCCCTTTTTCTTAAAGTAATCAAAGTGGAAAAATCCTCTGCAGGAATAAAAGCTGACATGGCTTTCTTTACCCTCTTAAATGTTCATATTCCCCTGTAAGATTTATAGGTTCTCAAACCCTTTGCTTTTAAGAATTGTAGTTTGTGGCGTGTCATAGTTAAAGCAAGTCATGATCAGATCAATTCCCTCTAATCCTCTAATCCCTTGTTTCCCTAAATTTGAGGGGGTGGAATCTACTTTATGTTCACAGATCCCTAGATTTTGCTTCCATTAACCATCATTTAAAAAAACAAAACCAACTGAAACCAACTTCCAGAGCCAGGTTCTTTCTACACACAGTAAATTTGTGTGCTGAAGATGAGCTGTGTGTGCATTTCCAATATTCACTGTATGGCTCACTCAGTCCTTTTTTCTCATTAAGCATTAGCAGCCCAAACACGCTTGGTGTATGTTTCAGACTGCAATACTAAATTCTGTTCGGAAGAAATGTGGATCTTTTTCACAAGCTAAATTTGATTGCATTTAATACATAATGGAAACTTTGCTAGGTGTTCTTCCTCAGCAGTCTGTGAGGATGTGTGTTGAACTGTTAGCCTTAGCAGGGGTTAATATAGAGAGGATAGACCACTAGGTGTGAGTATAGACACTTGTCTTCCTGCCTGGGGAAAATTCATCTCAGAAGTGTGGTTAAGCTTCTTATTTCTGCCTGTGGAAACTTTGAAGAATGTTGTCAGCACTTGTGTTATGTTGTGCCTGCTGGTGGAGCTAAAATTCTGTGTCCGCTGGGTTTCTTCCTCGTTTTGGGGTCATTGAATCTTGCCTTCATTTTTTTGTGTTATGAGAGCTAAGCACTTCAAAACAATTCATAGAATTAATGTCTTCATTTGGCTTTAGATTGGAACTTAGTTTTGGTTTTTAATAACTTGTAAATAGAAAAAAAAGGCCATCAAATGGGATATTTTTATAGATTGTTTAGACTTTTCTGTTTGTGATTGCTCTGAACAGCCACTCTGGATGTCGCTTTACAGCTACTAAATTAAATGGATGTAACTAAGATTTTAATGCTGAAATAATGCATGATACTAGTTATAAAATAAAGGCATGTTTGTAAAGGATTGATCACAAGTATAATTTGATACAAAGCTTGACCATTTTTGATACTGAACAAGAAATTGTGTTGTTGCAGCAATTTTGTTCACTACACTTAATAGTAAAATATCATCCACCTGCTAACAGCTCCACAGTCTTTACTTCCTACTTTCAAGAGGCTTGTGCTCATCATGTACGAAGTGAAAAATAATGTAAGCCTTTTCTCACAAGTACTTAGAAATGAGAAAGAGCAAAACAAGTTGCATACAGAAATGATGTTTTGGGGGTTGCTTAATAGAGTGTTATTTTTTTATTTTTGAAACCAATCAAAACTTTGCAAAAAATATTTTTCTAGTTTGATAAATGGTGGTAATTATTAGTATAGAAAGTATTGTTAGTAAGAATTATTATAAATTGCTGCAGTTTGCTGGGAAAAATTATATAATAGAAGTGACATAATTAAAGCTAGTTAAGGAGGGAATCTAAAATAAGTGGTAAGGTCTTGAAAGAGAATGTTAACATGTAATTTCTTTTAAACAACAGCTGAAGTTTGGGATAAGGAATTTGACCCTGTCATGGTAATACTTCGAACAGTTTACCGCAGAGATGTGCAGTCTGCAATGGACAGATACACAGCATTGTAAGTTGGATCAGTTTTAGAAATGCAGCATCATACTCTTGCTCATTCCACAACAATTTTTTTGTTTTCACTGCCTGATAATGCTAATCATTTTATCAGTGTTTTCAAGCCCCAGATTTGTTCTTGAGTAAATAGACTGTAACAAGCAGTATCAGAGTTTTGGTTATCTTAGTCTGCTACTCTTCCATAAATGTTTAAAAATTACACCAGAAGGGCCACAGACAAAGTAGTGAATGTCATCACAGATAAAATACTTAACCAAGGATACTGTTTAAAAATCGTTTACAACTTACTTGAAGAAGTCTTATCTATTTTTATTTAGTTTACTCTTAGGTACAAAAGCAAAGTTTATCTACAGCAGTGTCAGGTTTCTACATTATTGCAGTGTTTAACAGTGGTTTCAACATTTAACATTTGTTTCAACAGCTTAAAGCAAAGTGGCAAATTCCCTGGAAACCCATGGCCTCCTTACAAGAAGAGAACACCACTACACCCAAGTTACAGAGGTCTCATCAAGCTTTTGCACTGTAAAACTCTGCACATTGTGCTCTTCACACTTCTTTACAAGGTACAGTCATGATTTGCATTAAGTGCATTGGTTCACTTCCACATTTTTTACAGAAGTTCTTAGAAGCATAATTTTTTAAAGTTTATTTGGAGTAGTCAGGTTCCATTTTATATAAAAGTTTTTGTTTTATTTTTCAAGTCTAGTATGAGTTTTTTTCGTAGCACTTTTGATTATTTCATGAATGATTGTTACATATATGCACGCACTAGGTCAGTACCCAAGTGGGTGAAAGATCCTGTTCTACTTTCAGGAACACTGTATTAACCATCAGAGGTGCCATTCAGATTGTCCTTGCACAGTGGTTTCAGGACGCTCAGTAGCATGAGTGCTGTTCCTCTGGCTCCTACTGCAGAATTTTAAGGCATCAGCAGTGGCTCGAAAATACACAACTTTAATGGCTTTAAATTCTCAATGTCAAATAAGTCTGCAGTTGTTTCTAACATAATTTCCCAAATATATTCTGGCTTTTCATAATGTTATAGCAACTGTTTTTCAGGGTTAATTGATGTCTTTAAGTTATGTTTGGTTTTATCTTTGATAGTTTGCTGCTGTCTTCAAGAGAAGCAAGGATTTTTGAAGAGTCCATTCATCAGAAAATGGACTTTGAATCTGTACTTAGAAAGTGTTTGCAAAGCAGCATGCTGCAGAGGCAGATGAGGGACTACAAAAATTGCTTTATTTGAGTAACGTTTTTCCTGGGCAGACTTTTCCTTTTGTGCTGTTCTAAGGGCTCCCAGCTTACCTAAAACTCATATTTTGTTCCACTGTTAAATTTCTGTTGAATAGAAAAGATCTGTTGTACTACAGGAAAGCTGGTGAAAGAAAGGAGAGCTTGGGACTACACAGAAGATGATATAATGTTTTGACATGGAACAAAAATGGAGACTGTAGGGGAGGAATGCATCATCTTTTACTGTCTTGCCTGGGTGTCTTTGGCCTCTTTTTCTCTTAGTCCATTAAGAACCCTCAAGGACTTAAATCTTGAGAATCTTAGCCATTCCTGGGTTGCTGTTTTAGATGGAATACCAAATACTTTCCCACTAGATTTATGGATGGTGGAAAATACATAGTGGTTGATTTTGTCGATTAGCTTAAGTAATGCCTGCTCTCTTTGTGAAATTTTGCCAGTTCATGACAGCCTTTATTATATCTCTTGGCTTTTGGGACTTCCTGTGGAAGAACAGTAAGCTGTATCTGGTGATGTTACTTTTCAGAAGCATTGGTCAATATGACTTCTGATTCCAACTGCTACAATTACATGTGCTCTTCATATTAGCAGAATACTGAGTCCTCTTTTTAATCAAATAACCTCTATCATCTCAGATTTTTTTGGGCTTGATTAAATCAGCTCCTCAGTCAATTTTTAGTGACTTCATATTGTAAAACAATATTATTTTTAAGAACTTTGTCTCTCTGATGTTTCTAATAGCTTAATCTACTTAGAAAATTCATTCATTCAAAACCAAGTCATATTTAAAACTACTAGGTTACATGCTAAAAATACTAATTTGTATAGTACCCTGTCTACAATGAAATTGTAAACATATTTTCTCACCCACCTTTTTGGTAACTTGCATTTTCTTGCCATTTTCTTTCTTTTAGTTCAGACTATTCTCAAGAGGAAAGTTGTCCTGGTTTTTAATTTTAGCAGTACTGGTTCTTCCTCTCAATGCACTGAAAGCTGTGTTGGAAGAAAGATATGGGCATTTATTAATTTAAAGATAAGGGCTTTTATTGTTTTTAACTAAAAAAGATTATGTGAAGGTGGTCATGAGCTAAATTGCTGTTAACCTTTGTGGTATTCCCATCACTGATAGGACTAGGACCTCGTGAGGCCTTGGGTGATGGATGACATGAAAAGGGGAGGGAAGGCTGGGAGCAGCTTTTTGCATGTAATTGGCAGTAGTGGTGTCTGTGCAGCTGTACCTGTCACTCTGGTGTTAAAGTAAATCACAGCTTGAACTAGTAATAGCTTTAAGGTACAAATTTGTTTACTGGAAAGACATAAAATCAAATTTTGCTTTTGCGGTGATGATCAAAGGTTAGGTTTTTTCTAAATCTCAAAATAATGTTTAATCACATTTAAAACAAACAAAAAATCCACAAAAACTGAAGAGTCCAAAATGTATTATCCAGAACACTCTTTCTTAAGTTTAGATGTACTGAAGCCTTAATCTTCTATGATGTGTCCCTTTTCCTACCTAGATATTAATGGATCATCAGAATTTATCAGAGCATGTGCTTTGCATGGTTTTATATTTGATTGAGCTGGGGTTGGAAAATTCTCCTGAGCAAGAATCAGATGAAGAGGTAAGCATAAATACCATCATTTTCTTCAAAATACAGAGGTATTTTTTAATGATTCAGTATTCTTTAAAATTAGATTTTACCATAGTAGTTAGAATAAAGCATCTTTATTAACTTATATGGGAAACAACTAATAAAAACAGTAGAAACATACTGTTGTGAGGAAGAGTATGGTTTCTTGTTATGTTTTTCAGCAGTTTCTATATATGTAGACTGACAACACAGATTGATTAGATCTTTACCACTGTGTAAATTAGTACTAGAAATTGTGGAAAAAATTTAAATCATTAAGTCTAAAAATCTCTACATTTTCACCTGAAACCCTTATCACTGAGCATTTTATTGCTACAGTTCTGTATCTTCAAAAATGTGTGAATAAGTCAGAATTTTAATGACTTTTAATGATATTTGAATATAAAGAGCCATTATTTTTGTGTTTCTAGATTCCCTTCTATTGCCATAGTTTTTTAACTGATCAACACTGGGTTTTGACTAAGAATTTGCCACATTTTTTTCCAGAGATTGGCTTCTGTATAGTTCTGATTTTTTAATCTTCAATTGTACAGTTTAGGATTACTCTCTGGAGTTCCTTTTACTTCTGCTAGCTAGCACCAATGGCTGTATTTGACTATAGTCAAATAAAATACATATACCTATGTATTTATCAGCCCCGTGGTCCTCACGGGACTCACATCAGTTATCAAAATTTTTAAAAGGTGTATTAGCTTTCTTGAGGTACATAATGTTCAGCATACTGTTCCTATCTCATGGAGCTATTATGGCCTCTGTAATAGTTTGTAAAGCAGCAGGGGTCATTTTAAACGAGAGATTCAGTAAGGGAAAGTATACCACAGTCTTCTTAATTGTTTTAGGAGTCTGCAGGTGGACAAGAGCGCTGCCACGATAGTTGGTTCCCAGGTAGTAATTTGGTTTCTAACATGCGTCACTTCATTAACTATGTCCGAGTAAGAGTACCAGAAACTGCTCCTGAGGTGAAGAGAGAGCCACCTGCAAGTACAAGTTCTGATGGTTTAGCTTCATCACAAGTAAGTAGATACAAATACCAGATTCTCTGGGTTAGTTTAAGTCGTTGCCTATGTTGGCATTTTTGTTAGTTTTGTTACTGTTTTTATGAATTCCTTAGGATATTTTTTCCTTTAGTTGTTTTTCCTATATCTACTGGTAGCAGAAATAGAAGTTATTTCCAATGATGCCTCCTTCCAAATGATGTATTTAATGACTTTTTTTGTCCTCAATCTACCAGAGTTCAAGGCGGAAGAGCCTCCAGAGAGAGGTAGATCTGTGTGCAGTTTGTTCTCCTAAGCAATTAACTAGCAACATGCTTTAATTGTGCTCACCTTAACTTTCAGTGGAACCTTCTAATTTTCCTGAATTTCCTTTTAATTCATATTGCAAGGGCTCGTGCTTTTTTCTTGTTCTCGATGGTAATCTTAGCTGGTAGACTTTTAAGCAATAAAACATTTTTAACATGTATTTGGAAATGAAAGCTTCCTATCAAATATAAAATGCTGTTGATAGCTTACTGCTTGAGCTTTGTGTTTAGGCCTGTTTGGTCTTGCCAAAATACTACTAACATTTAATAATGGAGAATAGTCTTAGCTTTCTTGAGTCTAGGTAAGTTTAACCTTATATTGAAAGGGTTTTTGAAATTATTAATAGCAATTTGTTGTTCTTGTTGTAAAAACAAAGGAATACATAAATGTAGGATCCTGAAAGATTTATGGCCAGTAGATGATACAATCTCTGGGTCAGTGTTGGTTTTGTATCTGTTGCATACAGCACTTCAGATTTGTGTGTGCCAGATGTAGCAAAATACAGTGGATATTTCTTTTGCGTGTTCATGTCAGAAAAACAGACAAAATCTAAAGTAGGGACATGGTATGAAATAGATTAAAACATAAAGAAGGTAGGTGAGATGATTGTCAGAATTGAATTCTTTTATTTGATATCTCTTAACCTCTTCTGAGGAAGAGAGGGTAAGATGTTAGTGTGCTGAATTTCATGTTCAAAACCCTGGAAAAATATCTTTCAGCTATGGATTTGGTATATGTATCCTTAATTTGATACTGCAAGCGAGAGTAGTATAAGACAGATCTAAATGGGCTCTGTCATTAATGTAACAGCACTCCTAGGCTCACATGCCCTGGACAGCAAGTTCTGCTGGTAAACAGGGTTATGTGGCTTCTGGATCTTGCCTAATAAATCCAGATAAGATGCACAATGTTCATGGGGCTGTGTGGGCTCACCTGTGTGACGTAACAAGTTACACTGTGCAACGGTGCTCACTAGATTTGAATAAAGGCATTTAAATGACAGAAGGATACTGAAATTATTACCATTCTAGAAAAACTAAGGAAATATTGCCTGGATAACAGAATTGTAAGTTAGACTAGAGTAAAACCAGTTAGTTGTTTCAGTATGGATATTTTCCTTGGGTACTTGGCTTTTTATGAAATTGCATATAACAGCCCTGTACAAAAATACAGTATGCAGGTTTAGTATTTCGTTATCCTAATTTTCAGTACATTTTGGGAGTGAAAAAGAATCTTTAAGTTTCATGGTTTTCTTCCCAGCTTCGAATATTTTCTGTAGTTTTAGAAATGTGTGTTGTTTATACTTGTATTTTTGCCAATTAATCATGATAATTTTTCTCCCAAGAACTCAGGGACAGCTCAAGTGTTCAGTTTGGTCGCAGAGCGTAGGAAGAAATTTCAGGAGATCATCAATCGCAACACCAGCGAGGCAAATCAGGTGGTTCGGCCCAAAACATCGATGAAATGGTCAGCACCTGGTGCAACTCCACAGTTAACCACAGCCATTCTAGAAGTCAAGGAAAGCATACTGTCTTTGCTGATTAAATTGCATCACAAACTCTCAGGAAAACAGAACTCTTACTATCCCCCGTGGCTGGATGATGTGGATGTTTTAATCCACCCAGAAATTCCGAGATACTCTCACGGAGATGGAATGACAGCAGTAGAAAGAATTTTACTGAAAGCTGCTGTACAGAGCAGATTGAATAAACGTATCATTGAAGAGATATGCAGGAAGGTGACGCCTCCTGTACCACCAAAAAAGATCAGTTCTGCAGAGAAGAAAACTTTGGATAAAGAAGAAAGGTAACTTTAATAACGAGATAGAGGAGCAGTAGAAGGACAGTGTGTGTTGTTTGATTGATCTATTGATTGATCTTCAGGATTTTGTATGAATTAAATACTAAAAGAATAAGCCTTAATTCTACAGTTCTGTTTATCTGATTTGAATATACATCATTTACATGGGTACTGAGGAAGAATCCGTACCTTGCTATTTTAAATCTTTAAATTAGAAAATTTTAATAATAATTTTGTGTGATAGACATGCTTAGCTTTTATGTGTTATAAAACTCATACATAAAAAGGTGTAGAATTAAGATTGTGTTAGCTTTTGTGGCGTAACCTGAAGATAAGGTAGAATTTTTATTTGTATTGTGTGTTCATTCATATGCACACATCCCACCATGATTGTTTTGGGGTTTTGTTTACTATGTATGGGTTTAATAATTCTACCTTTTGTTTTTTCTTGTCTGACCCATTCAATTTTAAAAGTATGTTCTCAATGTTTAAAAAATTCTTATTAAAAAAAAAAAGGTTGTATTTTGTTATTATGTTGCTTGAAAACACACGTGCCAGGTATCTGTTTAGGGCTGAATTTGGGGTTTTTTTTAAAGTTTGGACAGTTTTGAGTTTAATTTGGGACATAATGAGTCCTGAATGTCCCCAGAATACTGGCAGTATTGAAACTGAATGCAGAGACCCTGCTTCTCATGGGCTTTCAGCAAATATTGTGTTGGCTTGAGAGCTCTATGGAAGAGGAATCAGCTAAGGGATGGCAACTAGAGCTGACAAAGAGGTGAAAGCTAGAAATGACAGGGGTAGTGTTGAAACTGGTATGGAAGGAGAAACCTTGTGGTCAGTGTACTAGTGGAAAACAAGAGAAGATGCCAGGGCAAGTGATCAGTTGATGTGGGAAGACTCAATCTGGCAAGTGGGGATGTTATGAAGAAGTATGAAGAACTGTGTTGTCAGGACAAAAATACTCAGAGAAGAGTAGCAAATGAAAAAACACAAATTTTAGAGAAAATCTCAGTGGGGAAGAATGGGGTCTTGAGAGTTGGTAGGAGAAGGAGAATGTGGAATAGGAATGTGAATGTCTGGAGGGTATGAGAGACAGAGATTGACATTTGGAGGATGTCAGGCTCAGCCACAAAGAAGAGTTGACTGGAGTGGGAAGAGACTGACACTTGGCTGGTGCAAAGGGCTGGAACATGGGGTTTGAAGAGAGTGAACAGTGCCTAGTGTTAGAAGGTTAGGGCATACAAGGTGAGGAATTCAGGCCAGAGCACTTAGCACAGTAGCTGAAGTAGAGAGCACAGGCTGGAGTGGACAAGAAGACAATGGAGTACTTGTTCATCCAGTATTTTGAAGGGTTTATGTAACCAGAATATGTAGTTATGGTTCTAGAAATTTGAGTAGAAAAGTGCAGTCCTCTGACTCAGTTGGTTTCTGGATTACTTTTATTTTTCTGCTATTTTATTTGTTTGAAAATAACTTTTTCATTTAAATCTATCTGATATGTCTAAGGCCTACCCTGTACTGGAAGATAACACATAAGAATATGGCAAATAGATTTAACATATTTGTATGTTACATACTTTACAAATTATTTTTGTCTTGCTAATGTTTATTTAATAGTTTAATTTTCAACATTGTTTGTAATACTTCATTTAATGAGAGGAGTAGTCAGGGTTTAGCATGTAAAATTGCTAATCAGAAAGAGCCAGAATGAAGCTGCTTTAGATAAAACACAGCTACATCTTGGGCACCTAATCATTGATGTGGTACTCAGTAGTGCTAGATTTATTTACAGGGGAAGCAGGGGCATGGATGAAACAAGTAACTTTTCATAGAGTAAAAGGGTAAGGTCATTCCTTTCCCTCTATAAAAGGATGTGATATTTTCAAGGATCTGTGGGAGGCCCACTAAGTTTTCAGTTAAATTTGGGGGCTAAAGCAATGGTAAAAATTAATGTTTCCCATTTTTTGTTCTTCTGAGTGATTATCTTCTTATCAAATTTATGATGGTATTGGTGGATCCATGAAGTTTATTGAAGGACAGTGTGATAACTGAAATGACTAAACCCATAGAGTGACCATGTTCATAAAGCCAGGCTGCAATTTTTACCGTTTCAATTGTTTTAATTTCCCCCCCAATTCCAGTTTTGTGTCAGTGAAGACTGAGCAGACTGTGAACGTTAAGCAATCACCTTTTTTTAGCTTCAACATACAATGGCATCACTCAGGCAATGGATTGTTGCCATAGAAACTGAAATACAGGACTAGAAGCAAGCTTGAGCTGCTTGCAGTATTTTTTCAATTGCAGTGTCATATTCCCATGGGCCATCATGGAAAATTACTGAGCTGTACTGAATCTGTCAGAGTTTGTTTATGTCTTCTTATTAAATGCATCTATTTACAGTCACTCTGCTTTTAGTTGAGGTGTTGAGAAATTTCCAGGGAGAAATAAATAAAATCAAATCTAATGAATGCTCTGGTCTGATCCTCAGAATAATGAATCTTAGTGATGTCATAAATAGAAGTCATTTTGAGAGATGGTGACTGTAAAATGTTGCAGCCAAATGGGCAGAGATATTTGGGTCTTTCAGGTGCCTTTAAGAAAACAAAATAGAAGCTTTGGCTTACAAACGAGTCACCTCAGGATGACAGCTGCTTTGGGCCTGTGCATGCCAGTTCCTGTGCCAGGACACTGATCATCACACAGTGCTTGAGTCTTGGGAGGACTCACCCATCAGGGTATCAGACATCAAGTGATGTTTTTAAAGCCCATGTTAGTTATCTGAATCATCTCTGAGCAGTGGAAAAAATGCATTGTAAATGCTGATGCACAGAATTTGTAGCTATGATAGAGCTTCTGTAGCTGCACTGGGGAGGTGCTGGGTAAACCCCCTCAGCTGAGGACATTTTCTGTGTGGTGAGCAGCTGTGGTATAGGGCTTTTGTTTGGTTTTCTCACTTCCACTCTCCCATTTCCTCTATTTGTAAATTCATGTCAAAGTAAGGAAAATTCATGTCTGTTTTCTTTATCGTTTTACATCCATCAATATTCCTCTACCCACTGCAGTGTGTATTTACTTAGGGAGTTATATAGCTGGTCATAGAGCCTTGTGCAGGTCACTGAAACAGTTTAAATAGAAGAATAGACAAGAGTAAGTCTGTGGTGTTTTCCATGTATAAATCCAGAGCTGTGACTAACAATGAGGAGAAGTTAGCAAAGTCAGCTTGGCTTCAGGGAGATGAGGGCTTTTGATCTGGATGCAGTCTCAAGGTTCTTTACATCCCAGTATAAAAGCTGTTGGTGGCCAGTATTATGGGTGGAAGTGGGCGAGAAGGAACTACTGTCAGGAGGCTTAGCTGGAAAATAAATTATGCATAATTGTTTCCTGTGCCATCAAAAGCTTGGTATCAAAAGCAAGTGAGATAGGCTTTTATTATTGTTGTTATTATTAACTGGCAGATGTTGGTTTCTCATAGAAGTACTCATTTTTGTACAAATGACATTGCTCTCTGGTTTTCATCCCATGTGTAACAGATAAAAAAGTTTCAAGATTAAGGTATTGAGTTCCTTTTCTTGTGATGTTATGGCCTAATCTGTTAAAAGATCTTTTGGTGGACACCTTTGAAGGGTGTTTTAGGACAGGATTTTATTCAGTTTTTTCAGACTCAAAAGAGAGTAACACTAATTTCTTTTAAAATTCTGCTTTAGAAAAGCAAAAGAATCCTTTTTTAGGCTTGGTAATTATTCCTTTATATCAACCTTGATTTGGAATGATACTGTTTAAGGTGGCAATTGTAATCAGCTTGACATTTTCAAGGTTTTTTTTGCTCCATTATGTATGTTTATTTTTTCTTCTTCCCCTTTCTTTCACATAGACGACAGAAGGCTAGAGAAAGGCAACAGAAACTGTTGGCTGAATTTGCCTCCAGGCAGAAAAGCTTCATGGAAACTGCCATGGATGTTGGTAAGTTTTTATGTGATTGGCTTGCTTGCTTTTATCTCTTTTCCCACATGTTAGTATTAAGGTTTCTACTCAGTTTACACAACAAGGACACCCACAAAAAAACCCCAACCAACTAACCAAACAGGAAACCCTCCTCTCAGATTCTGCTTTTTTATCCACTTGTTAACTTTACACTTCTTAGGGAGCTTAACTTTGTTTATAGGACGGATATTGCTGAATACATAATTGCTAAAGAGCAGATTAAATCCGTAGGACATACATCTATTCCTGGTTTTTGTTAATATACAGTACATGAAATGATTCAATGTGTGATATGCTTTCAAGTATTTACCTTTAATATAAAATTGTCCCCAAATTAGCTTGTCTTTTTAATATTGTATTTTTCTTTAATCTCTAGTAATAAAATTCAGGATTATTTCTCCATAGAGCCTCGAAGTTCAATATGGTGAAAATTTTAGCTTTTAAATGTGCTTATGGATCTGAGAAAAGCATAATTTTTAGATCACCTTCAGTTGCTATAAGTGATAATGTTGTATTCTATTTCAAATACTGTCTTTACACACAATTGGGTCTTGTTTTTCTTGAGGGTGAGTTCTCTCAGATTCTCCTGTGTAGAAGTGCATAATCCTGATTAGTTTGTGTTCAGCTGAAGCGTGGAAAATATTTTTGTCATTTGGGTCACTTCATAGAAAATTAGCATTTCTGAAAGGTAAGAAAAAGCTGGAATCTTCGCCCACCTTCCATCAAGTATCATCTGCCGTGAAGTTTTGATTTGAATTTAAGCATTGCTTAGAAATATTTTGACAACTGTATTTGCTGAAAAAAAATCGGTCTTTTTAAATTCCCTTCAGTTCATAGGTTGCTGAGAAGATTGATTCATTTATACTTACTAAGGTTTTGGATACCTTAGCTATCTTGAAAGGGGCCTCCGAGCAACCTGCTCTAGTGGAAGATGTCCCTGCCCACAGCAGGAGGGTTGGAACTTGATGATCTTTAAGATCCTGTCCAACCCAAAATTACTAAGATTCTATGAAATTAATCACTCTATATATGATGTTATGTTTGGAGGGTGTGCAATACTCTAATTTTCTGTGAACTTTGTATTGTAGGTCAACCTCACTAAATGGCAGCTATTTGTAATATAATTGTTGAAGTAAGGAAGAAGGGGAGAAGAACCTTGAGTTTTTCTATGATCGTGGCTAATTGAAAGTAACTGGGAAACTTTGAATCTTCAGTCACTTATATTTTGAATTTATCATATCTCAGCTTTGAAGATGATGGGGTTTATATATGAAATCAGATATATATCTAAATCTAGATATATATATATATATATATATGGATGTAGATGTACCTGTCAATAGCTATACAGCTGTATTTGCTTATATACAGAAATGTGCATAAATACTTCCATGCATAGATTTTATAAGCTATGTTTTAAGATAACTGCTTTGATTTGTGGACGAGTCATGGTAGCTAAATCAGTAAATTACACAGCATTTATTTTTGTGAAGGACTGTGAATACTTAGCTTTTAGTTAATTATATTAAATTCTCAGGTTGGCAGACCTGGGCCTTTATTTTTATGACTGTGTGTTGAAAGTTCTCGGGCATGCAAGATTTAAATCACTTGCTTCTTAGTATTTAAAGAATTGGTAGCTCCAGATGCCTCAATGGAAAATGTAGTGTTTCTTTTCAGTTATACCAGATCATGCACAGCACTAGATAGAATCAACTTCATGAACTACATTTTCATAAAGACATTTGGCAACAACTTAATAGAATTCCAGGTGTTGTGTTACTAATAATTACTTTGCCTTTTCACTGTTTTCAGTGTCTTCTATGTTGTCATTCCATTTTCTGACTTTGTTACGAAAATACACTGAAGTAGTACTATAGTCCAGTACTAGCTTTTATGTTCTGATTGGCATTAAAATAACTCTCAGAAAGTAAGTTCATGTACCATTATAGTGCATGGGGTTTGTTTAAAAATCTAGATTAATTTTTGCCAGGAATATTTTGTTCAGTATGTTGAATCTAAGCAGTTTGTTCAGCTGTGAATTCAATCTCTATATGATACAGAAAATGACTGAAAATGTTGCAGAAACTATTGTTATTCTAATTTTAGAGCACAAAACACAGTAAGAATTTTGAACCTAGTCTTTCTTGAGTGATTCAATTCAAACCTACTCTTACGTAATTCATAGGTTTACCCTGAGTCATGTCATAACGGTGCTGAAATAGCTGTTAGAAAGTAAAAAAAATCCTTTTGTACTAAAATCAGTAGGAACTCACTCCCCTCTCACAAAAAGTCTGTTACCTGTTACTTTTCTTATAGATTGAAGCCCAGTAGTAGGTTTGTTTCTTAATTTTGTTCACTTGTTGTAACAGTAATACTGAAAAAAATGCAGGGATGGTGAGGCCTCAGCTCCCTTGTTTTGTAACTGCTTCAGTTGGTGTCATTTGGGCAAATTTATGTTATTATCACTGGTAAAATGTGAGAACTGTTGTAATTGGTTTGGGGTATGGCACTTAAAAACTTCATAATACCTTTCTATTGACAGAGTAGAAGATTGGAAATATTCTGAAAATAAATGTGCCTAGGAAGAGATAGGAATAATGGAGAATCACCAAAGCTTAATGGTTATTTTATTATAACCCATATACTTCTTAGTTTCTAAAGTCTTTAATAAAGTGCACAAAGGCACTGTGAATCCCCTGAGGTATTCCTCTTTGATTGTTGGGAGGTTGCAATGAAATATGGCTTAAAAGGAAGTTACCTAATTAAATGTTAATTATTCAATATTAAATGTGTCTCATTTTACTAGTAGAATTTATTTATTTGAATCGACATACATAAATTCATCTGAGATTCTGAAAATAAAGGTTGGCATTTTCTTTCACATAGTTACTGTAGAAAAAAAATCCAATTATGTAGCACTTTCCATTCGTGCCCCCTGTTACTGTCTATTTATATTCTGTGACATCTGCAGAACTGCATTGCCATTCAAGCTTGCCTGGAAGTAATTAGGTGAAATTTAGAAACAGTTATGTTAATGAACTAGGATAGAACAGCATCCACTGTGCTGTCTTTAGCTGTTTGACTGCAGGATAAACAAAAAAGGAGAAAAATAAACCAAGAAAAGTGTTCTAAAAACAGCAGATAGAGCTCTTAATGTGTCTGAGGGACTGTCCAGAGAGTCAAAAATGTGGTGTTGGTTTCTGCTCCAGATGTGTTCCTGCTCCTGGTTACAGCTCCTGGGTACAGCTCCTCTGAGCTCTTCACAAGCCCTGCCCCAGGGCAAGACCATGGTTTATCTTGTGGTATGGAACTCTGTGTAAGAGATTTTTTAAAACTTCATAACCTTCAGAAGGGACTTGATAAGAACAAAACTAAACCACTCAGTTCTAGGTTAATAGTAGCCTTTAACAAATTACAGTTATATTTGTGAAGATCTGTCTGAATTTTATAAAAACAAAATATGATCTGTTCCAGGCAAGCTGCTGAACTACTTATCACACTGAAAAATTGTAAATAGGTTAAGTTGTTAATTATAAATGCTAAGATTGATTTCTTCAATAGTTTTCACATTTCTGAAGTGGCTGGTGTGATTTTTAAACTTTTTTAATGCATCCTGATAAGTATGCAGCTGATCTTTTCTGTGTTTCTTACAATGTGTGTGTTAGCAGGATGCCATTTTGTCCTTCATGAAACATTCCTTACTTAGACTTAAAAAGAAGTGCAGACTCTTAATGCAAGGTGACATATATTTCCTAACACTCAATCTTCTGAACCCAGATAGAAAAATAAATTAGGTACTGATCTCTTGAGAATGCATATGCTGGGTCAGGGCAAAGAATATTAGCATACTAATGGTTGCTTTGATACCAAGGGGCCTCTTTGACACAATGTGTGCAGCAGGACAAATGTTGACTACAGTCAGTGGAGATTGTGAACTATATGTACTGTGTTTACAAAGCCCTTTTGGTTTGGGGGGTTTGCTGGGTGGAGGAAATAACAATGCATCCTTAGCTCTGGAGAGTAGAAATGAAATTAGATTCAGGTAGCAATGCATTCTGCAGTACAGCAATGTGCTAGTTTATAGCAGAGTCATCGGTAATTTGTTAGGAGGTAGGAAGTGCTAAGTTTTTGTAACTTTGTGTCTCTACTTTTACTGGTACAAAACTAAACAAAGAGCTAAATAATTAACTTTTAAAAAACTCTTGGGAGCTGCAGGGTTTGGCTCTTCCCTGGATTTCTGTCACAGTTTAAATTTGTCTATCCTTCTTCAGTGTTTTAAGGTTCATATTTATTCAGATTTGTGAATTAATTCCCAAGGACAAAGAAAAGTTCTAGAATCCAGTGAAAAAGGATGAGGTATACTACAACAAAAGACAAATCTCATGACAGAAACTTGGTGAACTGATTGCAGTACCATGTGTCTTACCTTGTATTTTTCATTGTCTCCTTCTTTACACACTGCCATCGTTAGGACAAGTCTGTGAAATCCATTAGGTTAAATCTTGGGAGCTAGCTTAAGTGAGTAATTGAGTTTTATCAGAGTCCATTCAAAAGAAGGGAGGGGTTTTGTTTGGTTACAGTTTTTCTGGTTTAATTTTAATTTCTTGCCAATATCCCTTTGTTTTCTTTTATTAGCTCAGGTGCAAATTATTTTATTAGGAAGTCTTCCTTGGTGCTAGTAGCTTACTTTCACTGAAAGTTTGTTTGCCAGAATAGCCTAGCTACATCCACATCTAAGTAGTTGTGAAGGAAGTATGGACTTAATCACTGAGTTCTAAAATTAAATTAGCCTGATTTTTATGTGCCTGTTCCCCATAGGCAATAAAAGTATAAATTGCATATATTGAACTGATTTTAAACACCTTTTCAATCCTAAGTTCTGGGGTTTTTTTCCCTTCAAGTTAAAAAATAGGCAATTTGTGATGAATTAATGGTATTTTGTAAATTGAATATTGACAGATTTTGATGACTTCCATTGAATTGCTCTAAATCAGATGAATACATTATATTCTCTTTCTACACTTCTGAAAAATATTGAATGGTTGCATATTTTCTGTTGCATTGACAATATTTTAGAAAAGGAGGGAAAAGAAAGCTGGAACTCTAGTCCTTGTCACTTCTTGCATTTGATATATAGGTGTACATGATCGTGCATTACACAATTATGAGGTGATGCTCAATATAAAAAAATAGCATTTTTTATGCTCTTTTATGCTCCCTTCTCTGCTACCATTTGCTTCTAAGTTTCCTGGATGTTTTGGATATTTGCAGTTGATGCTCTGTGCTTTTTGTGTCATTGTACATCTGGCTGCCACTAGATGGTGATAGACATGTGTACAATATTAACAACTGCACATCAGTGAAGATCAGGGCTCATTTTCATACAACCCTCAATAACTGACTAGGAAATCAGTACTTACTAAGACAGTGTAATTTTGATTCAGCCCTGCGAGCAAGAGCATTGCATAGAGCTTTTTATAGCTAAGAAATATTCTGCTTGGCACCCAACACGCCTTTCCTTATGGCAGCAGCCTCCTGTGCCAAACTTGTAGTAGACTTTCAGAAGACAGGAGTTCTCCTAAAAACAATTCTGCATGAGGACTGTTGCTGTACTAAAGGTTTTTGGATTCTCTATTCAGTACTTCAGCCTACTTTATCAGAGGGATAAAGGGTATGGTTGAAGTTAGGGAGGAAGTGTTTTCTTTTAGAAAAGTTTTGTTCTCGGAGAGACGCAAAGAACCCACATATTCTAGGTCAAGGGCCTGACTGTGTGTGCAGCAGGAGTGGATTATTTAGTCCTAAAGTGCTTTTCTTTCAAATCAATAAAGAATTCTTCACTTTGTAACATAACATAAGATGGCTTGCCCTGAAATCAGCACCACCAACTGTCATGTGATTGAAGCTATGTGAAGTGCAGTGGCTTTGATACTTCAGAGCTGGGCCTTAGCCTTGAACATTTCTGTGCACCTAGGAAGGAGCAATGTGGACCATGAAGAAAACAGACAGTCATTTTTCGTTCAAATGGTTGTTTCAGTCAGCTAATCTGGTTTTACTAGAGAGTCATACTGCTCTCCTTCATCTCTCTGTGTTCAAAGTGTTCAGTATATCTAATGAGATACAAGTTAGATCTCTGTTTTATAGAAGCTTTTAAGAGATCAAGTTTAATACAAAACTCAAATGAAACACTTAATTCCACAGGGAGTAATTTTGCCTATTGAAAAAACATGTACTTCATTTTGTAGGTGTCTTTCTTGGAAGCAGAAACGTTTGCTTCAAGCAACTGACAATGTTTTAGTTGTAGATAAACTAGAGAAATTATTTTGTAGTTTTTTCATCACTACCTCAGTGCAGATGGATTGGACATCCTCAGATGCAAATCCTCAATTGGATGTCTTTACTTCTGTTTAATATAAATTTTCTTATTTGTTTTTAGAATCACCAGATGCTGACATTGCCATGGAGGTAGCTACATCCGAACAGCATGTTTCTGAGGCAATATATGACTGTGTTATTTGTGGACAAAGTGGCCCTTCTACTGAAGACAGACCTACAGGGCTAGTTGTACTATTACAGGCATCCTCAGGTATGAATGTGTGGCTTGTAGAAAAAACAGTGTTTCTGCAGCTTTTAGCATGTGTGCATAAATCCTCTTGTGTCTCTTGAAGTCTGGAAGCACTGGGTTTCCTATTTTTTTTGTGGATGATCCTCTGTGAGTCACATAAGGAACTTTTTAAAAGTTTGGGGAAAGAGCAAATTGTTTCATTCCCTCCTACTTTCTATTAGCTTTTGCAACTGCAGAAGTACATTACAGGCCTGCAGGAAAATCAGTCCTGGAAGGAAAAGAAAATTAAACGGCCATCAGTGTGTCTGCATGCAGATACGAATGTCAGTGAATATAGGTGTTTGTATGCATATATATATATATATATATATATAATGTACAAGTGCAAAAGAACAACTTTCAGTCTTTAGATTCTTTAGTAAGTCTTTACTTTTTAACATCTCAACAAAGCACATTATTGTTACAAACGAAAATTGCCTGATTGTTTTCTTAGTTGTTGAGCCTGTTGTTAGCCATGGCACTGTGTGTTGCTGCTTCTCTTCTGGCAGTGTTGGGGCAGTGCCGCAACAGCAGCGAGCCCAGGAGACTCCCCACGAGTGAAGAGGAGCAGATCTATCCCTGGGACACGTGCGCGGCGCTGCACGACGTCAGGCTGACGACGCTGCAGCGCTACTTCAAAGATGTAAGGATTTCGTGGGAGCTAGACTAGCACTTAGGAACAATTTGTATGCAAAAAGATAAATGAAGTTGCAACTTAGAGTTCTCCTACTTTCATTTCTACATTTAGCCAATGCTTTTTCATGTTGCAGTCATGCTGAAGTCAAGGCTCCTTATTTTTAAATATCTTCTGGCTTTCTCCCATTATATTTTTGGCAATAGGCATCTAGTATATCTACAGGCTACACAGTCATTAAACATCCACACAGATACTCTCTAGAAGAAGGTATTTCACAATCCAGTGTGGCCACACAATTGAAATTTGGGTTCACTGTCTGAGCAAACACCAGTTCTCTTGTAGCCATTCTGAAATCCCAGTCAAGGAATTGCTCTTAATCAGGTAAACGTATTTTGGAAGTGCAGAGTAAGTGGAAAGAGTTGTTTTAATCTGTAACAGGTTTCTGAGCCACTACAGAGAAGGGGAGTATGAGTGGATGGGAAGGAGAAACCAGTAGAATGCAACCTCTTCTACTGAATCCTCAACTCTGCACAACATCTGAAGTTCAATTTTACACTAATTGATAGGAGGTGTCTGCTGTGCAGTTCTGTTAGCTGTTCCAAACAGTTTTACACTACTTCACAAAGCCAAGTTATAGCTTTTCACATTTAATTTTGAGAAGCAATCCTTGTTGCTTAGCAGGGCATATGCAATTGTAGACCTTTGTGGAAGGGCTGCCTGTGACTAACCTTGCTAGTGCCTAAAAGAGCTGTGTAAGATAATACTCAACTGTTCTGAGAAATCATCTTCAGGAAGAATATCAGGGATCCTAAATTAGCTTCTATAGACTAGTCCTAGGTGAGATGCCAGCTTTTCAGTGTATCTAACTAAATAATGAGCCTTTAGAAGATTAAAGATTGTCTTTAAAGTGGAAAAACCGGCAATTTTTATTCTAACACAGTTGATAGCTTTTTCATAATGACATCCACAGATAATTAAAATTTGCCAACTGCAGCCAAGCTCGTTTATGTAGATTAATGTAGAGTAAAATTCATAATTGTTTTGATACAGTCCTAAAAATTGGTCAATTTTTTCAGAAAGCATCTTATTCTAAGGAAAATATCATGCATTTCCTTGCTGGAAAATGAAATTCTGGAAGACCAAAGCAAAAAAGTGTTTTTTAACAAACTATTTTTTAGCTGAGAGAGAATTTGTGGACATGCTTTTCTTTTTTTGACATTGATGATACTGGTTTAGTGTATCAGATAGTTAATTAGTATTTTTTCCTGCTGAAGTGATAAAAAGCATCTTGTACTTTCTTAGCTGGAATGTGATGCTTGATGCTTGCTGTCAAGGAAGAGAGTTCTTGCCCATTAAAGGAAAAATTATTGGAAGTGATTATTTTTAATATGGAGAGGTATGGCTAAAGATTAGGAGATAAAATTTCATATACTGAATTAATAGGACTGTTTCCAGAATCACACAGTACTCTGTAACCAATAGCTTGATATAGGTGTGCTCCATCCTGAGCCTATGGCTTGCTTTGGACTCTCCTTTATTTCTGAGCTCAAGAGTGATAGAATAAAGTCTTTCTGGGTAAGACTTTGAGGTTGTTTTGTTCTTTGGTTTTTTGTTTGTGTTTTTTTGTTTTTTTTCTCTTTTTCTTTTTGCAACTCCTACTCAGTAGCCTCATTAGATATATGCAGTAAATAATGCTTTTTCTGAATGACATATTGATCCTGTGAGGCCTAGCTAGGTAATCATACAACCTTATTGATACTGCAGTCTACTAAATCATGCAGCAAGCAGCAGGAGAAAGTCTTTCTTATGTGCTCTATGCCAGAGAGGCGTACAGCACATTATGAATGGCAGGCAGGTTGAGGCATGGTAAACAGGAGCATGTCCCATAGCTAAAATTTGTATTTTTGTTTTGATTTCCTGCTCATATGCAGGGGAAAAAAAAAAGATAGTAGGACACCCTTAAAAAATGCAAGTATCAGAGTTGTTCATGGTACTCGATTTTGCATCATGCATTAAGACTGTTTTAGGGCCAGTTCACAGTAAAAATTATTTTCCAGTTCTGGTCTTTCTCTGTTCTTTAAATGTATAACCAGAATGTACTTACCAGTCTGTGTATGAAATTTTTGAGAACTTGGAATTTAATACTTAGACTGACTGTAGTTTGATATTTTGCGAGAGAATTTTCAAGAATTTTTTAGAAATTTGCCAGAGGTGATTGTTTCTTGAGTTCATCATTTTCTGAAAAAAAATACCAGTGGGGTGACTTTTTTGGACTTGTGGGCTGTAAGTGCAAGTGCAGTCTTCGAATAAGGCCAATGTTTTTAAAACAAACCTACTATCCCACCGAGCTCCCTAAACAAGTATTTGTTCTCTTTTCCAGTTATGATGAGTTATAGATGATGCTGTTCAACAACTCATTAAAACCCCTAAGTGTTTACAATGAATTTTAATAAGAGATTGTGGTTTAATTATATAACTATGGTATTGTTATTTTGGTTATCTGCAAAACTGAATGAAATGTGTTGGAACAGTATATTGCCCTTGTAAATGGGATCACTTCTGCTATTGGAACAGCTGTTGGAGTTAGACCCACCTTCATGCAGTAATGCAAGAGATTCCTTAAAGAAGTTATCTTAAGTGACAAGAATAGCAGAAGTTTAACTATTGGAAGGAATAGCATAATAGCTGCCATGGCAGTCAGCATACATAAACACTTCATATAAATTCTTTTTTTCTTTATTTCCTCAGGATATCTTTAATTAGGTAGCATGCAAAAAAAATAAATTTATCTTGTAAATCTTGATGTTTTAGTCAATACTTTTATAGCTTTATATATTATAGTTGTTTTTTCTCCCTGTTGTTGTTGCTTTGATGTAGAGTTCCTGCCTACAAGCAGTGTCAATAGGCTGGGAAGGAGGTGTTTATGTACAAACCTGTGGTCACACTTTACACATAGATTGTCACAAATCTTACATGGAATCCTTACGGGTAAGTAAAACTGGGGGCCATAGTTGTTTATTTGGATTTGAACGTCTTTTACTGAAATCAATTGGATTGATGCTGTTCAAATCACATCAATCCAATGTTTTGTAAGCCTGTACAGAACAGTTTCATTATGTTTTGAGAACTTAATAACTTAATCTCTTATTGCATCTTGACATTATTAACAAAAGTACTTTGTTTTCTGTTATTCTGATGTATTAGAAGAAATCTCGTGCAAAATTAACCAGCACAAAAAGATAAAGACTGAGTGATGACTTCTTGTTTCATATGAACCAGCATTTTTGTTCAAGATTACTTTACAGGATATTTCTTCAGGTTTTGGGTTTGGTGGATCTTTTGGTGGGGTTTTGTTTGTTTGGGGGAGGGGGGTGGTTGGTGGAGGAGGGTGTTTGTGGTTTTTGTTAGTTTGTTTTTCTGGTTTAGGATTTTTTTTGTAATTTTTGTTGATTTCTTTTCATTTTGACAAAAACTGTGAGCAATTCCTTGCATTTTTAGTATCAGCATTGCTCCTACTGTGTGAAACTTAACCTCTAAAGAAACTAGAAGGTGTGCCAACTTGGATCCCATGATGAATTCTTTTCCATATTAATTTAAATTTGCTTGCAGCAGGAATTGTATCATCAAGATAAATATAAAATAACATAAAAATCACATAAAGAATACAGCAGCAAAATCTGGACTTTCATGGTAGAGTCTCACTTTACAGAATTTTGGAAAAGTGATTTTTTGCACCATATAAATTCTGAAGTCATTTTTTTGGTGGACTCTATTAAACTTGTAACCAACTGTTACTCCATGTAATTGTATTCTTGAAGATTCTAGATTATTTAAGTGAACTTTTGATCCTAGCATGTTTTACTAGTACATAGATAAGTGCATATAATTTTGACTATTTACTACCATTTTTAGGACTGAAATCATTTCTATAGACCTGTGTTCATCTGGATAAAACAATTATTTTTACATAATGCAGTTGGATGTCAACATGGGAAAGCACGGAGGCAACTCACGAAGTTGAAGCAAGGTTTCTTGCCAGTTTACAGGAGATGTCCTCACTTTCCAAATGTGTACTTCTGTGCACATTTTTTCATCCTTCATGTGATACAAGAAATAATCAGGGTTCTTCTCATGCTGCCTGCCAATGGCTACTTGATTAGGCTTTTTTCAGCCTGTGCTTGGAGTGTCAAACTTCATGGGAGTTGTCAGAAAGAGATAACACACGTGAAATCTTGGAAATACTGCATTGAAGTCTTTCTACATTATTGTGGGGATATTGGTGAAAATGGAGAGTGCTTAAAAATCAGGAAAATTGAGTTGGAGGATTGTAAGACAGTCTCTAGTGGCTAAGCCCTTTGTCAGTAAAATGGGTAACTATTCTAATTATTCTTTCTTTCCAGTTTTAGGTCTCAGACTTAGTTTTTTTCAGTATACACCTGAAGTATCAAGCTAAAAACCCAGTAATCACTCACAAATTTCAGCTCCATCTTTTTTATTTCCTTTTAGAATGACCAAGTGCTCCAGGGTTTTTCAGTGGACAAAGGAGAATTTACCTGTCCCCTGTGTAGGCAGTTTGCCAACAGCGTTCTTCCTTGTTATCCTGGAAACAACATGGAAAGAAGCGTCTGGCAGAGTCACAGTAACAAGTGTATGCAAGATCTTGTGCAAGAGGTGGAAGACCTTCAAGAACAGCTGGGAACTTTCCCAGTAAGCATCAGTGTAAGGCAGAAAGATCCTTGTTAATTTGCCTCTACCTTTCAGTTTTTACATTATATTGCATTTGTGCTCTCTTAGAATCCTGGCAACCTCGGAAAGTTCCTTTTCTTCTGATATTGAAGACAGCATACTATTGTTTTCTTATCAAGAGACTTAGGAGCATTTGCTGTATTACCTACTAAAAAAAACCAGTTGAAAGCTGTGACAAAATGTGATTAATATAATTTTTTTATTGAGTACATTTTTTATTGAGTACATTTTCAGTTTTCTCCATAGTAATTCACATAGAACAAAGTCATGTAATATAAAATATATTTATAATTTTCATGCAATGAAAAAACAGCAATAGTCTCATAACTGGAAGCTATTTAAACAATGTCTCTTAAGAACTTTTATTTTTGTGAGGTATGGATTATTCATTTTACAGAAAGAGCAATTTGCAGATGCTCATGTGTTACAAAGCTTCATGAGGTCCTCTGAATGACAGAATAAATTATATTAAATTTTTTTACTTTAAAGTCTCGAGGGAGATGCTTTGTGGTTTTGTGTACCTGTACAAATGTAAGTGCAAATATACTTTAAAATAGCACAAGCACTGAGATTCTTAAATTTAGGAGATGGAAAAACCAGTTAAGTTTTCATATTCAGAACTAATCAGAAAATCTTTCCAAAATATCCTGACACTTGTGAGAGACAGAATACTGACTTTTAATGCACATTTTTTCATAACCTGCAAATGTGTTTTACAAATATGAAAGTGCTACACTTTATAATCAGCTACTGCATTTCTTCAGGTAAAATTAACTAATCTTCTTTTGTGTCTTTGTTCGTAGTCTGAAACCAACCTCAGTAAAGAAATGGAATCTGTAATGAAAGATATAAAAAGTACCACACAGAAGAAGTATACAGATTATAGTAAGACTCCTGGATCACCTGACAATGATTTCCTGTTTATGTATTCTGTTGCCAGGTGGGTATTTTTTCTTTTGTATTTCTCACTAATGATATTAGTCACTACATAGCTTTCTTCTTTAAAAAAGCATTTAAAAATATTTCATCCTCTCCAAAAAGGACTTTTTTCATACTCAGTACATCAAGGCTACATTTTCTGAGTTTCTCATACAGGCCTTATGCAAGATGAAAACGTGTGTCTCTCAGTTCATTTTTGCTATGTGGAGCAGTGGCACAAAACCCAGAGAACATTGGCGTGTGCTTATTTAGTTTTCTTCTTAAATCAAGGTTTTGCTTTCCATAAATCAAAATTTTATGTTGTATTTCTTGTTTGGCTTTCATTTTCCAAATTGTCTAATCTGCTTTATCTGTCTTCCACAGAATGAGATTTTTTTCTGTATTGCTGCCATATTTCTAGTTTTTACATCACAAGGTGTTTTTTATCTCTCTGCCACACATTAGTTTTATTTACTTAAAAGAAGATCACAGAAGGAGCTTTTTTTGTTACATCAGTAACCAGGAATTTCTCTTCATATAGTCTTTAGACTTCTAAAAAACTGTCAAAACCAGCAGCATTTTTGGGGTGATGTTTGACTGTAGTTTTAGAGCTGTCAGTGTCACATATGCTCTCCAAGAAAATCAGCCCCCCTTCTATACCATTCATGCTAAGGTAGTCTGAATGGTTAATCTCTTCAGAGTTACTGTAATACCAGGTTTTCCCATAAGAACTTGATATACTCACTGAGCACATTATTTTCTAAACTCTGACTTACTGAGGCCTGCAGGGAAGGTGCTGACTGCAGAGAAACTGCAAGCAGAGAAGTGATGCCATTGAGTAGCATTTTTTTATTGCAGTTTCATAAACTCTCATTGCTGAATGTCTTTAGTACATAAGCAGTGGAAATATTCAGGGCTTGGCTCAGCAGGACTGAGGTTCCACTCAGCAGGACTCTCTAAGGTTCTGCTTTTCACAGGAGGTTAGACCATCTAATCTCTAGAATTCTCCTCTAACTCAGATTATTGTATTATTCTGTTAAAAGAAATACTACCTGTATTCTTTCAGAGTATTTTAGCTGATGCAGAAGAGCTATGAAATTCTATAGAGATCAAGTTAAAGGATTATTCTTTATTTTTAAGTGGTATATACTAGACGAGGATAAGTAATGTTGGGATTTTAGCAATTAGATGTTTGATCAGTACAATTAAATAACCTTCCAAAAATGGACTCAAAACTAATGTTTCACATACCAAAGTATGATTACTTACAACCATAACTTGACATGCCATTTAAGATACAAAAATGGTGTTAAAATACATTTCTGGGTGCAATGTTATATAACTTTTAAAATGCTAGCTGAACATATTTTAAATGTATCTATGTATTACTTTTATATTTACACACAGAGCTCAGGATTTGTTTTCATTCAAAGAGTTTAAAATACCTCAAACCAGAGCAGCATTTCTTTGCTGCTTGCACTGCTGGAGAGAGAACTGATGGTTGACCACTAGGATATGTCACTTGTACTCCTTGTGACCTCTTCCTGTTAGAATTAGACTTGTGTCACCCAGTTTTTATTTAGCCATGTTTGAGGAATTTCAGTTGTTGGATCCAGCCTTCTGTGTTGTTACTATAAATCATGAGACCACTTATGAGGGAAGCTGGCAGATGAGCTTCAAGGTGCATAACAAGTCTTGCTTTTCAGTGCAGCAATCCAGATTTACATGCTTCTACTACTTGATAACTGCATAAGAACTACAGGGTTAAAAAATAAACTTTTAAATAGACATTTTAATATAACTTTACAGTTGGTATTTATGGAAATAAATCTGAACATCATCTTCCAAACTGGAAGAGTTTGCTTTGTATGATTTTATTATGTGTTTAATTTTACGTAATCAAACAATGGACTATCCACGATTAAAATTACATTCTGAAGTAGTTTTACTTTCTGTAAGTTATTCCTGTCATTTGACCTGTTTCTTCCTTATTTCCATCCAGAGATTTTCTTGAGGTAATGATACCCTTGTGTTCCTTACCAACCAGTAACATTTGAGCATTTTTAGTTCCAGGTGTTCTGAAGCATTTAATTGGTTTTGGTCAGACCATCTACATCTGTTTCACAGTTTTTCCTGGTATTTAACCCTTGCTTAGATGAGCATTTGAATACAATGATATTTTAATTAACTCCATATATTTTCATGTAAATTAAACACTCTTAATCTTCTTATAAGTCATGTTCCATTTTCAGTCAGAAAATGACATCATCTCCTGGCCTAAAAGATGCTGGTTTACAGCTAAACACCAGCTTTGCAGTGGATTACTGCATGCTGGAATGGAAATGTGAAACAATATGCAGCCAGTTGCTGCAGGTTATTCTTTCTCCTTCAGGAAAAAAGGAACTTACTTTTCTTCATTTTTGCTTACCCAGGTATATGTCACTGATAGCAGAGAAAAAAAATGACAAAAGAACTCTTTACCACCTTGTGGGAGGGCTAGCTGCTGTCTGTTTGCCTAGCAAAAGAGGCATTCTGAGTCTTGGCATCCTGATTTGCATGCACAGCTGGAACAGCAGCTACCTCCTGCTTTTCCAAGAGTCATATCTTGTTAAATTTGTTCCCTTTTCATACATTCCTCCTTATCTTTGCTGACATTTATGGGATGAGTGTAGGTGTCATTCCCAAATCACATGTACCTAGCTTTAATTTTAATAGTTCCACATTGAAAGCATTGGAGACTGTCATTTGTGGGGATATCTTGGAGGACTGTTTATGTATTGCACAGCAGTAGGTTTCATGCTTTTGTTGGCTGTGCAAACAAACCTTTTGGCTTTTCTGTCAGCTATGTGTAGGCTAATGTAAGAGCCACGTGTTCTTTCCTTCTGAGTCTGTGTCTCAATATCTGGGGTTTTTCCCTGTATGTGTTGTGTTTGTAAATTTAAGTGAGAAAAATGATAGTGCTCAGTATGCTTCTTCTATCCCAAAAGGAAGAGCAAGTCCATCCAAATATATTCCCTTTCTGGAAAGGACATTGCATTTTTACTTCCCTCTACTCTGTCCTGGTATGAGTTCCCAGAAATATGAAATCACCCTTCCCACCCCCAATATGTTCCTTTAACAAAAGCCCCCAAGAAGAGATGAAGTAGGTCTGGTTTTAATCGGGAGTCAGGACAGCTGAGCAAAATCCATTTTCTCTGGGTTTTTTCTGTGAGTGAGGAGGATAAAGACAGTGGCCTACAAAATGTTTTGCTCCAATGAATGATGCTGAGATTTCTAGATAGGAAAAGAAGACACTTATAAAGATTTTCTTTCTCATTCTCTTTCCTTGATGTTGAGGATTCTGAGATAGCAAAGGATTCTTTCAGAGACCACTCTGTGTTCCACGCTTCTATCAGATGCCCCCAGTTTTTCTTCATTACTTTTCTTCACTAAAGGGCAGAGGGTACACAGATCCTCAAGGCAGAAGGCAGCTCATATTAGGGAGGAGATACACTGGTCTCCTTCAAAAATGATTGAGGTCTGTACCTGATGTAGGATATTTTCTGAAAGATAAGTGTTCATTTTCACAGACGATGCTTTCTCTACTCTGCATTTTTAAGCCAAGTTACAGATGTGTTTTCAAAGAGACATATTGAAGGAAAAGGTTAACACTTACATTTCCAAGAAAGCTGAGCTATAAGGTGCTGCCTTTGAGGAGCTGGGGACAATGAAGAAGTGTGGGAGGCGAGAGTTGGTATCGTATATGTGAACAGAGTATGTGATTACAGAAATAACTTTCCTTACATTCCTGATAGTAAAAAGTACTCTATAACACCTCATATGTAACAGCAAGAGGTATTTTTCAGAATTGTCCCTGAGGTTTTTTTTTTGTAAAATGGCACATATGCCTTGGTGAAAGGGAAATTTAAAATTGTAGATCTAGAAAATTATTCTTAAACATTCAGGTAGTCTTTCTGATTTAAATGTTAATTGTCTTCATCTTAATGGAAGACTGTCATTGATTTTGTTCTACAAATTAGTTATCAGAATGTTCGTAGAAATAAAACGTACTGATTTCCTTCATATTCCCCTGATGAACTAGCACATGCTGATCTACAGCTGCTATTTTGTCCACTAATATGAAATCCCTGTCCCTGCTTCCTTGCTGGTAGATTTTCAGAAGTTCAGTGAGCACTGCAAATCGCCTGAAGAGTGGAAAATTCCCCTGTCACACAGATGCCCTTATCAGCAGCAACCAGATGGAGCTCTGAGCAGGCACATTATCAATGTTAAATTGCCTTTTCTGAGTAGAGAGGATTAAAGCATTCCTTCAGAAATGGATGGCATAAGCTGCAAACTTAGGCATAGGAATATTCAGAAATGTTGCTATTTTAAAAACATAGGAAAATATCTTAACAAACACTGCATATCAAAATGTATTATTCTTTCAAGTTGATGAAGCTGAAATTCTTGAAAATAATTTGTTTTGAATAAAAATCCTCTAGAGTCTTCTTAAATGGTGGGGGAGGGGTGTTCTTAGCTTGGATATGTTATGTGCCTAAAATTCTAGAATAGATTTTAATAGGGATTCAGTCACATTTTATCAAACCTAAAATTGTTTCATTTTCCATTAAAGGACAACATATGTTTAAAATGAGATTTGCAGTTTGGATTGAATTAGCAAAATAATACTTCAGAATAACAGAATTATATTTCTTTATTCTAATTTTTAAAATGTATGTTGACTTAATAAAACAGGCTCTCAGAGAATATAACATAAATTGTTTGCTCCAAATCTTGAGAGTAAAAGATAATGCAGCAGTGAAACATCCAATTCCAAAATTAAACAAAATTATCAAATTTGGCCTAAACAATTGGTGCCTAAGTATCAGATTACAGTAATACTGAGAAAGAAAGCATCAGTGTGGCATGCAGAGATTCAGTGACACAGCTACTGGTTCATACTAATGAGCTGCAGGGAACAGCATTTCATTCAGAATTAACCTCCAAGGCTTTTATTAACTAATTTATCTATAAAGGGCAGTGCTTTAATTATAATTTAGAGTGTATTCGTATTTAGTTGATGCCATATCCGTTGTACTCTCTGATTGTCTGAAGTGAAACAAAAGCTCTGCCAATGGAGAGAACACTTTTTAGATGTATATGATTGACTGAAAGTTAGCCCATCTGTATATTGTCTTTCCAGATTTGCACCTAATTTCCCTTATTATGCTGTGTGCATACAGAAGAAAGACACAGAATTAACAATTTTTAATTCTTCTCTTACAACATAGTACTGTGTTAATATAGTACTAAAAATCATATATGGCAATATCTTAATAAATTTTGTTTTGTTCTGAGCTGTATTTTGGCAGTATTTCACACTGAAGATTCGTTTGCAGTATTATTTAGTATATGCTGGGAGTTTGTCATGATCCATTTGTGTTTGTAGAAGCTTGAATAATGTTGTTCTATTCAATACTGTTATGTTTTTCTTACAGAACAAACTTGGAACTTGAGCTGGTCCACCGAGGAGGAAATTTGTGTTCAGGAGGTGCAAGCACAGCAGGGAAAAGATCATGTTTAAGTAAGTTCCAGGTTATTAAATGCAGTATAAATTATTAATATATTGAATAAAGATGTCTGGTTCTTTCTGGTATTTTCTAAATTACATCCACTTGTTCCTTTTAAAACCATTTTTTTTCCTGCCATAAGGAGTCTTTGGTTTTTTGTTTCTGTTAGAGAAATCTGAAAACTAATTTGCACACATTCTTCATTAGAGCTGTTCATGACTTGTGAGTAAAATGATTCAGAAATCAATTGTCATACTATGCATGTATTATTTTTTAATAAGTTTGCATTTTTGTGAGTAACACTAGAAGTATTTTGAGGGTGAAGCAGGAAAGCTTTGTTTCACCCTGGTTGTGCTGGATTGTTTCACCCTGGTAGCTGTTTGTGCTAGCAATAGGAAAGATGTTTGTTTTCTGAATGCTAATATAGCTCATGACTTGGTGTCATGCTTAGAAATAAGCATGAAGCTACAACATCCCATGTCTTTAATTTGCCTAGTTCTTCCACAAAGTTTTTCAAATTTTCTTTCGTAGAAATTTTCAAATGTGGTTGTTCTAAAACCTTGAGTAATTGTCAAATAAAGCAATTTCTTGCTGCCAGAAGTGGTTTTTTTCTTAAAATATTTTAATCTTTTACTGGAATATAAACAGTTACAAGTGGACATTTGCTTTTGTCATGAAAAACTGGAAAACCTGCCAGAATACTGCTACTACTACTTATGCTTATTTAAGTGAAGCTTATCTAGCAATAGCAGCAGATTTCGTAGGAAAAAAGAAAGCTTAGGCCCATCTCTGTCTTTTGGTACACAATTTCTGGGGGATGCTTTCCTCATCCTTTGAGGTGACAAGCCACCCAAGAAATGTCACCAGGTTGTCACTATGCCGTCCACATTCCCTCTAGGCCAAGTCTTCTGTTACTGCCCAACTAATTTCATTTGTATCTTGTTAATTTAAAAAGTAGTTTTAACTTGTACTGCACATTGTGTTTCCCCGCCATCATTACCCCCCTTTCTCAGCCGACCAAAGTACCTCAAAAAGTGCATGTGTGAAAAGAACATCTCTAGATCACTGTGTGCAAATTTAATCAGCCAGGGTTCTGCAGATCATTTATACTTAGATAACAGTGCATTTTTAATTGTATGCTCACCTAGTAAGATGGAAACTTTCTCCCTGAATTTTATCTTTTTACTAATGTGTTACCCATTTCACTGGAATGTATTTGGAAGAACATGGATGAGCAGGTTAGGGTGAAGATTTCAGCTTAAAATGGAAAAATATTGGAAAGTAAAAAACATTTAT
The DNA here is from genome assembly GCA_034509185.1 of Euphonia xanthogaster. NCBI lineage: Eukaryota > Metazoa > Chordata > Aves > Passeriformes > Fringillidae > Euphonia > Euphonia xanthogaster. Next base: position 19,201,060 of record JAYDZK010000274.1, read on the forward strand.
AATGATACTCTGCATAATGAGAGTGTATCTTGGTTTTCACATGGCTTTACTGGTAATAAAATTTCTTGACATTTTAGAGTTTCACAGAATGTATGCAGGGAAGTGGCTAGTAATTTGCAAGGTCATATTTTTATCTCATTGGGTTTTCCAAAATCAGGACATCTCAGTTTTTAGGTGTGATTTATATTTTAAGATAAAAGTGAAATAAAAGACATTGATGACATCTTAAAACACTGTGACATGTTTGACATCACATCAAATTTTTGTTACACATACCTATTTAAAAGCTAGCTAGCTAGATAAATACCTCTAAAAGGGAATAGATTTTCTGATGATGCCTCACCAACTAATGTCACTAAGTGCTGGAAGATTATGATTTTGCAGAGAGTGCTTGAACCACTGGATTGGTGGGCAGCTTCCTTTGTGTACATCTCTGTAGCTTCACTGATGCTATTTCCACTACATCAGTTGATACAAAGAGAGAAACTACCTCAAAGTTGTTTTTTTTGTTCTTTGGTGTTACTTGAATAAAAAAGAAAGGAAAAAATGCCACCAAGCTAAGGCCTGGCAGCTGACACTAGGTGGGTTGTACAATACGTTATTTCATTTTTTTCATTGTCTTACCACACCATCCCTTCAACATCCTCTTGCATAAAGAAGACTCTTACATTCTTAGGACCTGACTTTTCAAGAAAGCATTCCTTTTGCTGACGTTGTGTGAACAGAATTGTCAGGAATTTTAATACAGATTTCTCAAGCCTTGAAATACATGGAAAATACTTTAATCACTGGAGAGATTTCTTTTTGGAGAATTACAAAATTGGAAATGATAGATGGAGGATGTATTTTCACTGGAGAATTGTCTTATGCTGGATGGATACTTCAGCTAGGCATGACAAATTTAAGTCTTGTTTAAATTCTTGTGTCATATTTACCTATTTTTCCAGCCTTTTTAGAATTTTGCCATTGAATCTGTACGTCTCAGAAAATGAACAGGTTTTCCTTTCATCAAAATAGATCACTGGAACAAACTAAACTTAGCAGACTTACCAAAAGTTAAGAGATCCTTCTCACATGTGAGAAGAAATTGTCTTTTTCAAGAGAAGCTTTAAGATCACATCAACTGATGCTTTTAAAACTGTGCATTAATTGTCTGTAGGAGAAGTAAAACAGCCCAGTAAGAAAAGCTTTGTTTTCATAGAATCACAGAGGCTTAGGTTGGAAGGGATGCTACTTGTTATCCCCTTTGCATTCAGAATTATGTATATATTTAGGGAGAAGAAATCTTTTTCCCTGTGATGTGATTTGACTGTTTTAATATACTTGCACACAGGGGTTTAATCTGCAATTGCTAGAATATTGATTAAAAAGCATATTGATAATTTTTTTAAACCTGATAACATATCTTGATTTCATTTTCTTTTTCTACTTAGAATACATTGCACTTTGTTTACAATAATATTTTTCTGTTCCTCTCTTAAACTGTTGTGTAATTTTGAGTGTGTTGTACTAGTGCTTTTTCCTTTAGCACTTGCTAAAATGATTGTAGTCATATTTCTGATAAAGGGGTGTGGACAGCATCTTACCACAATGCACTTGATTTTTTCCACAGTTTTGGGTAGAATGGTAAATTTTCTTATTTACACCTAAATCAGTCATATTGTTGTTTTTAATATTAATCTTGCACTTCAGAAACATTCAAGGCCTTCCAGGTAAAGGCACCACATATATGGATGTGTTGTTGTGTTAAGCAGCACAGAGAGGTGAATGTTATCTATTCGTGGTTAAAATGTCCACATGTTGTTTATGTTCTGTATTGACTCTTCAAAAAATTGTTATGTAACAATCTAGTCATATGTAATCTTGCATTAAAATAGACTTGTTTTTTAATGTAAGGAAATGGGATTCTTCTAGAACAGACTGCACAGTATTTCCATTTATTATTATTATTATATTTAGGTTTGGACATTAGGCTAAATATGACTAGTGGGAGCAGAGTTAGCTTTACATATATAGCAGGGTTTGTTGATGTTAAGCTATTACATAATTATGTGTTGCCTTCATTGCCCCTTCCATATCCTTGTGTTTAAGTTATGAAAAATTGCAGTTCTGTAGATTCATATTATGAAGTATATTTTCTCATCCTTCCCTAGTCATTTACTTTCCTAAGAGCAATCCTGGTTTTGAAGTTTCATTTAAAATGTACCTTCAACTTTTTCATTGTCTTCTGCAGTGAGGAAAGAATGGTGTCTAAAATCCATACCCCATCTAGAACTTGAGTACTGTTTTGTTTAAGTCTTCCTTGCACAGTATTGAAATGGCTTTTGTTTCTAAACATCTTTCATGTCAGGTTCAGTGGAAGTAATCTAAAACATAACCTGGTTTGGCTTTTTCTGTGTGTGAGGTACTGAGGGGTTTCTTTTGTGATTAAGCATACCACACTGTAGTAGTCTTGTAACAATAGTAGTCTTGTGAAGTTTGGTGATTAGATATTGTGGGAAATGGAATATATTGTCCCAGGTGAGCTGTTACAGCAGCAAACATCAGGGAAGATGGTGGGAGCAAAGAGGTCAAGAGCTGTTTAAGTAGATTGCACCATGAGGGCAGATACTCTTGGGAAGTAAAATTAAGAATGATTAATGTAGCTCTTAGTATTGCTGACCAAGTGTGTGTGAGAAGAATGGTGAAGAAAATTTGCCTGCAAAATTGCCATTTTAAGCCTTATAGTTTTGTATGTGTGTGCAACCAAAAAATGCAAATAGCATTCTAGTATTTTTTACTTAAAAATCAAGTCCTGTTTGAAGGACTACATTATAGTTTTAGAGTCTATGGCCTTGCAAATTCTCATGAGTTTAGGGAAAATTATTGAATAGAACAATTGTACAAGTCTTATTTCTCTGTTTTATGAAGTGTAATAGACCTGTTTGTCTTCATTGTTCTGTATTTATCGAACAGGATCACAACACAGCATTAAGGCTGAATAGTTGTGATTTCTTCTTCTCTGTTATATAAGGCCTTGAGCAACCTGGTCTAATGGAATATGGCAGGGGTCTGGGGGGTTGGAAGTAGATGATCTTTAAGGTCTGTTCCAACATGAAGCATTCTCTGATTCTGTGACCTCTCTAACTTATGTAGATGTTTTTCTTTGCTATTCATACTCTGGTAATCTTGCACTAGTTGATGAACAGTTCCACAACATTTTAAAGTTACATATTAATGAATTTAAAATCTTCCTTTTTTAACTTTGAAATAGTACTTTTCTCTCTGTCTGTCTAGTCTTTTTGTTGAGTTTTTTTTCCCTTTTTCCCCTTTGTGAGAAGGACAGGATTAGGGTTTTGGGTAAAGATTAAATATTTTATCCTCTTGTTCTCTGGCTTCAGTTTCTCTGTAAATGAGCTCCTTATCCTTGTGCTTCCCACAAATAGCAGTCTGGCACTACACCATCAACTTCATTAATTGGAAAGGATGTTATTTACAACCAGACATCAAAAAATTATTTAAGAGTTAATTTCTTCTTAAGTAGGACATCCAGCACCTTTGTAACTTCTGGAATGGCTCTGAACATTGAGAAACAGTATTGCTTTGTGGGAGCTGTTTTGGTTGGTTGGTTGGTTTGGTTTGGTTTTCTTTTTCTCATTCATTTGAAGCCTTTATCTTGATTGTGGTGTTAGTATCAGTTTTATCAGTGCTTTTAGTGTTTTTGTGAGCATAGAAACTCATTGTTTCTCATCATGATTCTTCTGTATCAAATTTTTCAACCATGTTGAAAGTAATGGCTGTCTCCATTTTATCAGTATGAACAGTTACACTTGGAGCCACTTAGTATCTGCTGTTGGGAGAAAAACCTAATTCTTTTATGATTTGCAAGACTGAGTTGCAGCTGTCTCTTTCCTATAATTCTTGATGTGGATATGGTTGCAGAGTCCTATGCAGCTCTCTGCAGCCACTGAAAATAAAGAGAATAGAATAACTGTTTAGGAATGCCTTGCTACAGTGGGTTTCTGTGGTTGGTTGGGCTTTTTGGTGTTGCAGGATTTGGTTTTTTGGAATTGTTTGCTAGGTTTGGAGTTTTTTTCAGTTAGGAGCTGTCGGTCTGCAGATCCTTGGTGCCCATTTGTGCTAACTTGGAAAAAGCAGTTTTTGTCACCAGCAGATGATCTTAAGTATTTTCTAAAAAAACACTTGGTATGCCACTAATATTTAGTGTGGGAGAAGCAAGGATAGGTACTGTTAGAATTCTGTTGCTAAAGTTGATTTCATACACTGGTGAGTTTGGTATAGAGGGTAATTAGCTGCTGCCTCAGCAATTAAGACTTAGTGAAGATGTAAGAGATTTTGTAAAGACTATCCAGTCTTAATGCCCTAATAGGCTTTTGCTGACCTTCATGGTTTTTTAGTGATTCGGGTCTGCTGGATCAGTGGTGAATGGGAAGATGTTGTCAGCAGGTCTTTGCTGCTGTTGCTAAGTGGACTCTGTAAATCTCTGCCAGGAGAAAAATATTTCTCAATCTCCTTATTGACAAGTCCCATCTGGTTGTATCAGCTGGTTTTAGTTATAATCTACATTCTTCTTGATAGTCCCAGGAAACTCTGGGAGAAGAAGGGGGAAGAATCCCTGCTCTGGTAAGATCTCCACAGTTGAGACAAGGATGTTTTCAATTCCACCCGCAGTGAACTGCTGTGTCACTTCGTGATGTTTTCACATTGTAAATATGAATACTAATTTAGGGAAATCTGGATCAAGACAGAAAATTCCAGGACAGCAGTATATGTCCTAAAATAAAGAGAGGGGGTATAAACACATTATCTAGACTGTTGCAAGCAAGACAAAGGCAGCTAATTCCTTGGTTTGTTTTCATTATGACAGCACATTGCTCTACAATTGTGGAATTGGAATGAATAACAGAAAACATCATCTGATTTGAACTCTGGTAATTTGAGAGTTTACCAGTCAAGAGACCCAAAAAAAAAAAACATGTAAGGAAAAAGGCAGCGAAACTTACATAGAAATTTGGAATCAGTTCAGCAAAGATCAAACCAAGATTACAAGACCAAAACTTAAATCTGAATGCAACTTCCTGAATCACTAATTTTTGTCAATTGAGCACGGCATTTTTAGAACTTCTACTATTCATCTATCAAATGGCTGTCTTTTTATGTCTTGAATTTAGTCTTCTTTTGTGCTGTGCATATCGCACTAAAACTGGAAGGGACTGTGAAACTGCCTGCTTGTTGCACTGTAACACAGCAGAATATTTTTAAGAGCTTTGTCAACATTTTTAAAATGAGCCTGCTTTATTATTAAAAACAGTAAAGAATGCAGCTGCAGGTGCTGGTGCAGTGTGGATATATAGACAAAATACCCATTATCTTTGGGGTTTGTGAGAGGAGCAGTATTACAATGCTTCCTCTTAGAGCTTCAGTCTCAGTGGAAAGACAGTGTCTTATCCATTGAGCTGCTCTTTTGAAAGTACAGATTCCAATTGAGTTTATTGCTCCTCTCTCACAATAGATTAACTTCAAAAAGTAAATCTACCAAGAACAGCAGTGACAATAACAAAATAACAGTAGTTATTTTCATTATTTTTAGAAATGCATTAAGGAATGCTAATAGGACTGAAAGCTAGTTCTAACTGCTGATCCCGATGATTCTATGAAGCATTGTTTAAGCCTTACATGTGTTTTGTGAAAACAAAGACATAAGCTGAGAGAGTTTGCCAGCAGTGTGTCATTGTAGGCAATACTCGAGTCTATGATCATGTTTTAAAACAGTAGTAATCTTGCCCACTCAAATATCTCAATTTTAGAACTCTCCCAAGCCCCTGATGACTTGCAGCAATGAGTTATATTGTGCATCCAAATTGTGTGATTTTTATATTTATTCAAATTATCTGGACGCAGCCTGCCTCACATATTACAAGGTTATTCAAAGAGGAGGATCACATTCAAATTTTTTCAAATTTTGCTGCTTCCGCGCTTTCTGAAATTAATATTCTTCCTACAAAAATGGGATAAGAATGATCTTCTGGTGACTCCGAGCTGCAACCGGGTCCTGCCTTCCTCCCTTCAAGGGGGGGCTCTCCTGGAGAGAATCAGCTGGAAGATGGACTGTGAGGGCCAGAGGGCTTTGGGATACCTGTGAGGTTATGGCTTCCCTTCCCTCTCTTCACAAGCCTGGCCACGACTGATGTTTGGGCCATTGTTATGGCAATGTTTTGTCGGTACTTGTTTACCTTACGTGTATTTTAAAGGTTCCAAGTAGGGTATAAGTAAATGGGAGGACATTCTGTATTTTTATGCTTATGTTTTGGAATTACGCATTGCACAAATACACAGAAAAGCCCTCGGGTATTCCTTTGGCTCAGGGCAGGTTTCTGCCAGTCCCTCGGGCATGGGGACGTGCCGCAGCACCAAGCACTTGGTGCACCATCAGGTTGCCAGTTCTTGGTTCCCAGTGCTCCGGTTTTCCTTGGCTTTCTCCAGTAGTTCGCAGTCACAGTAAGGGGTGAGTAAAGCGATTGGAGCGGCTGTGGTGTGAAGCAGAAGCGAAGCTGGGTGCGTGCCCCGGCCGGAGCCGCTCCGGGGCCGCGCTGCGGGAGCCGCCCGTGCGGCTGCGGGGACGCCCCGACCGAGGCGCTGCCGCTGCCCCGCGGCGCTGGGCGGCGTTTCCCGGGCATCCCGGCAGCCCGGAATCTGCCTCCGTTCCACCAACGTTACACATTTGGAGATCACCAATAGATTCTCCAGGGCTAGATGCTTGCCTGCTTAATGTCATAATAGTAAAAGTTCTGGAGAGTAGCTGTTAAAGGAACAGGGGATGAATTAATTACCCTGAACTTTTATTTAATTATTTATTTATTTATTTTATTTGCATAGTTGCCCATTTCTGTTTAAAGCAAGGAGCAGTTGAGGGGGAAAAAAACCCCTTCATTTTAGTGAACAGGCAGGAGGGAAGGCTGGGATATTTTCATGGGTTTCATTCCAAATAATACAATTCTTGAGGGTTTTTCATTATTTCGATGGAATATAAATATATTTTCAGACTTTATATTTTCACCTTTATCAGCAAAGCAGTGTTTTGCTAAGAATCTCTTGCCAGGAGAAAAGATTACTTATTTTGTCCTCATTGACTGTTTTTATTCAGAAAGCAGGTGGCAGCTATCAATTCCAATGCCATCTACAGCTCCAATTATTTTACAAACCCCAGGAGCTAATTACAGCCCTCAGGCTCTGGCAGTCAGCTGATTTCATCATGCGACTCTTTTGGCCATTGCATACCTCTGAGTAATTGTCTATTTATGGAAAATAAATTAATAGCTGCTATTTCTACTTGAAAAAGAGGACCTGTGAGTGTGTAGGTTGAGCAAGTGGGCTTTACAGAGAGGTAGGGAGATTTAGAGAGAAAGATGCAAAGGGATCAATTGAAAGAATTGGAGAGGAAAGATGATATCAGGATACTAAAGGAAAAAGTTAAAATGAAGGGAGAAAGAAAGCAGGGTCCTAGAAAATGGAACATGAGAAAAGCATGACTCCAAATAGCAAGATACAGTGTGACAGGAAGAAAAAAGTAAGCAAAATTTTGGGAAATTATATTTTAATTATTTCAGTGTAAACCTATGAAGATAAAAAAAAGATTCCTTGAAAAAGTGAAGTCTGAATCCTGAATAGTCCCTGATGTAGTTGAGGATATCCCTGCTCATTGCAGGGCACTTGGACTAGATGACCTTTAAAGGTCCCTTCCAACTCAAACCATGCTCTGCTTTTTGTTGCATGTGCCTTTCTGAAGATGCTCCTTACCTAAATGGTACTTGCCTTCTTGGGTGGCTTAATGGAAGAAAGGGTTAGATTTTGTCTTTGTGTGATCATATCATAGATAAATATAAAATACTGCAGTAAATCACCACGAGTAATTATGCATCCTCTGTTTGAAGAATTGTACAAGTGTTTTGCAAATTATATTTTTGATACAGTGAAAGTACAGAAGGTTTTGAAATGATGAATATCAGCAAACTCTGCCTGCAGGTTGTACAGACAAATCTCTGACATTATAAAGACTGTTACTACTTTAGTGTCATTGATATTTAGTCAGACTTTTGTTGGTTTGGGAATTTTTTTGTCCAGAAGTTACCTACAAAATAACCATATGAAGGCAGAAGGAATAATAAACCTTTTAAAGATGAAGAACCAAAGTGATCCTGCTGTAGGCCAGGACTTGTAGCAATTTTAGATCAAATTTCAAATATGTGGTGCACAGAACTTAACAGTGAGAGAGAGGAATGAAAGCTAAAAGCAAATAAATTTAAAGTGTATCAGTCTCTGTAAAGAATAATTGTTTAAGAAATTACCACTTCTAGCATAAACTGGAGAGGCAAGTGAAGTGAGCATGGAACCTTGGCAACATATCAGCCTATGAAACAGGATTTTTTAAAAAGGCCTGTAATTAAGCACACAGAGCACCAAAACAACTGAGATCTGGTCAAAGCTTTCTAAATAGCCTTTCTCTGAAACATTGTACTGTGTATCTGCATGTGTTCACTGCCTTCTATTGAAATCTTCTCTTCAAATCCCTTTTAAAAAAATAAATCAATCCTTAATAAAAATGTGCTTCTTAGGTACCAGCTTATTTGGAATGACGTGACAGGTTTCTCAGAATCTTGTAAAATACATGATGGCAATTTAATGTGAAATAGTTCATATCACTCTATGTAAAACTCAGCAATCTGTCTTCTTCCCCTTACAGATCAGCTGTTTCACGTGCTGGCCATGCACATGCGCCTCTACAGTATAGACTCTGCATACAATCCCTGGAGGAAGCTAACCCAGCCCTCGCAGGACAAACATTCAGAGCAAGTATTTTCATTTACCCAGTATCAGTTTTGCCTGGTGAAGGAAACATCCTTGCAGAGGGACTTTGGGTAACTTTGTCTTAATTTAAATTCTCTGTGAGGTATGCTGGTGGACTTAACATCTAAAAATTGTATGTATGAATTTGTAAAAATATGTTTTCCAATTTCTTTTACATAACAATCTGACAAATACCAGTTTTGAGCTAAAGTTTAAATGCACCTCTTGCAGGCTTAAGCACATGCAAATTAAATAGTATTGGGTAAGTGGATAGGGCACTGCTGTTCTTGATATGGATGCTCAACAAAATTTTTGAGATAAGCTGGTAGCTTATTGAAAGTTGAGTAGTGATTAATAGCTGTAAATAGGTCTAATATATGTGAGAAATAATTATATTTTAGGCTAAAAAATTTCATCAAGCTTGTTATTTTTAAGCAAGTTACTGACCTGCGTTTGCTTTTAAAACATGAGCCTTACATACACAGCTGTACGAGGATTAACAATATAATAAATTAAACCATGTACTTTGTTCTGCAAGGACTCATCTCCTTACTTGACTTAAGACCCATCACTTTTCAGATTCTACCTTGATGACAAGGAGAAAGGTTTCTTGCCTAAAATCAGATTATGATTTTTCCTCATAAGAGGAAAACAGTACACTTTTTTTCTCTTAGCATCTTAAGCATCTTCTTCATACTAAGTTCTACATTTTGTAGCTTGCAATTATGTCAAAAGACTGTCCTTTTAGTGCCTCTCCAGCTGTGTGTTTGTCAGTGCTTGTAGGAGCCTGAGGTGGAAAGCATCACGCAATTTCAAACACTGATCTGGAATTGTGATGCCACAATCTTAACTGCAAACTGGGGAAGACTATTAAAGCAATTGTTCTTGTTTCTAGTTTAGGATTTTATTGTTCTCTTGGACCTAGGCTTTTTTTTTTTTGCAATGAACATTAGGTTATTGGAGTAATTAAACTGTATTAAGAGATTAATTTATAAACTATTAGCAGAATAAAGCATCAAGCATTTTATAACCTGAAAACCTGTTCAGCATGCATTCGAACTGCTTCGAGGGTCTGTTCTCATGTGATTCTGATTGAGCCCTGACCCAGATTGAGCAGTGGGATGATGGTATCAAATTTGGTGCATGGTTGGCTGAGTTATATGCAGCAGAATTAAGATCATGTGGCCAGAATGGCTGTGGGACAGATCATGGACTTCTCATTCTGGCATTTGAGGAGATTGCTGGCTTTGGAAGGAGCTGTTAATATATTGAGGGGCCTACAGAGCTGATGGAATCCACCATGCATTGGTCATGTCAAGGCTAAAGTGCAGTATGTTCCATTTCATTAGGCAATATTTTGAATCACTTAGAAATTAGTGCTACTCCAGGTCTGTTATGCTTTGCTTTGCCGAAGGGTTTGCATGCTGGGAATGCATTTGAGCAGTTCTTGTGTCTTTTGCACTGGTTTTCAATATTTCATGATAGACTTGATGATACTGGCTTGGCACAAAGTCCTAAATGGTTTGTAGGAAGCTACCACTGAAATAGCATCCATTTTGCCATGAAATAATTTTCTGATGAGATGCACAGATGCTTTTGAGCTGGAATATTTTTGCTCACTCCTTGGAATGTTTTTCCTTCCTTAGTCTGGAGGCACCTGAAGACTACGAAGGAGGCAATTTGAGGACATGTTTTTCATGTATAAATTGGAGCATAAAATGAGTATCTGTAATTATACTGGAGAAATTTGAAGTGGTATTTTGACTTGAGGATGGCATTCATAGGATTGGTGTGCGTGATCTGATTGCACACTTCTTAGAGTCACACAGCCTTTTGAGATACAGAATAGCAGATTTTTTCAGGTACAGGAAAGGGTACTCAGAGCAATTAGAAGGTGACACACTGCTGAAAACTAAAAAAGCTTAAGAGGGTGGTGGAGAAATAATCATTGCAGATTTTAGCTGTGAATGGCATTCTGCTGCTTTGAAGTTAACCAAATCATCTAAAGCATCAGCCTGACCTGCACATGAGACTTCAAGCGAAGACTTATAGAAAAAAAATGTCAGTGAGAGAAAAGGTTCTATATTTTCTGACTGTATTACTGTGATTCCAAACAATTTAACTCTAGGGAAGTCAGAGAAGCAAAATATCTTCAAACCAATATGCCATCTTTTTCTATTTAATTTTCACTTTAAATTATTCTTTGAGTTGAAGGCAGTTTTCCAGAGAAGCTAGTTCAATCTTCATTTATTTAAAAGGATAATTTGCAAAATAGAAAGAAAAAAACCCCACACACATGCAAAAATCTGTGGAAAACAAGTCCCCATTACATTGTATTCTCATTCTCATTTAATTACAGCTATTTTCTTTAAGTATACATAAATATTTACAAATAGAACTACCCAGATGTAGAACCCACAATTTTTATCTTAGTTTTCTACAACGCAGCTGTCATTCTTCAAAAATAATGCCTTAGATTTCCTGTGTCTGGGAGAACTGATCAAAGTAACTTGTAAAGAGTCTCAGAATTGCTTCACTGTTCTTCCCAAAACCACTGGTTTTGTCCAGTGTCTTCTACAATTGTATTTAGATCTCCTTGTAGCTGAAAATGGCAACCGAAAGGAAAAATAGGGAGAAACTCAAGAGGCCACAGCAAGGTTAAGTAGAAATATGGAAATCTTGAGCAAGAAGATAGCCTATCAAAAAGGGCCTAAATAATGTGAGCTGTTTGGAAGATAAGGGGAAAAAAGAAGCAGCTAAGTCTGGTGAACTGTGAATGGTTTAGTAGATTATTTCTCCTGTGCAGTTGATGTTGCAAAATTCAATATACGCTTGGTCCCACAGGCTGTACTTAAGCAAATTGTTCTTCTGGGGCAGATCTGGTTTCAATAGTGATCAAATAAACAATTTTTGTGGTGCAAAGGGGGAATAATAGCTTCTGGCAGGGGGCAGGCAAGGAGCGGCTGGAGGCAATAATTACTAAACCCAGATGTGAATTTAATGGACTAGTCCAAACAGGCACAGTTTCAGGAACAACAAACATGGAACGAAAGGATATACATGTTTTTTAAAATTTAAATCTCTACAAAGGCTGAAATTTCTGTGTCTATTTTGCCAGACAGAATATATCAGCAAAAGATGGATTGATAAAACATTAAGGATCTTTGCAGTAGAAGCACTTGGAGGGAGGAACTGCATGATAAACTGAAATGCTGGGTTAGTTTTTCTAGAGTGTTTTGCTGATGTTTCATTCTAAGCTAGATCACTTCAGAGACTGTTTATGGTGTCATACTGGGCAGCACACTTCAGCTCAGGGATAGGACTGAGAAGCTGTGTGTGGGAACCTCTTAAGTCACTTCTCCACCACAGAAACTGTTGTGAAATGGGGAAGAAGCCCACAGTTTTTGTGAAGATACTCAGGGTGGGATAGCGGGGTTTAGTTAAGGTTTATGCGGGAGGGGGTCTGTATGTACACCTGCTGCAGCAGGACTTACGTGCTCCATTCCATCCAACAGAAATCCTGCCTGAAACACCTGTCTCAGGACATGTGTTGCAGTACACAAGTTTTCACAGTAGTGCCAGCTTTGGAGTATTTGCTCTTGGCTGTTTCTTCCTTGCCCTGCACTATAGCTCACCATCTTGTTTGGTTGTGCTGATGTAACTTGGGCAGGCTGCATGAACAAAGTCAAGCAACACATCCATGTTTTGAAAAGCTTTAATTGAATGACTTTGGGAACGAGTGACAAGGGACTGCTGGGGGCAGCGTGGTAACAGAGAACGGGAGATGCCCAGTGTTAGTGCTGTCAGTGAGTGCATAATGAGAAACTGACCTGCTGTAAAATCTGCTGTGACACGATGAAGAGCAAATATGAAAGTGTGATTATATCCTAAGGTGCAGCCAGAATAAATAGTAGAATTCTGCTTTTTTGCAGTGAGTATGAGAAGCTGTGTATTAGTTTGACCTCTGCCATCTGGGATTTGTGTGCTTTGCTTCTTATCCTGCAAATTGTGAAGGAAATATAAGCCCTAGGTGATGAAGCCTTAGTTTAGGTGTACCTATATCCCTGTGTCTCAAATTTTCTGTGTCAGACAGTTCAAGGAGGTGTGAGGCTCAGAACTTTTACTTTACTTGCTGAATTTCTACCTTTATAATTAGTTGGAGTTAGCATCAACCAAAAACTTTTAAGTGTCTCTGGTTGAGAGAAGATGGAATGAGGAGCATAAATATAAGGAACCATCATAAGCAAAATGCTGCTTTATTTGAGAGTACAACAGAATTTCCCATTTCTCTGTATCCATTCCCAAAGAAATGACATAACAGCTCTGCAGGAGGAGGATGCAGAACACAGGCAGAGTTTCTCAGCTGTCAGGTGATAGGCAGCCATGGTTTTGGCACAGGGAGAGGTGCAGCCCAATTACCTTGGGCTGGAGGAGAGGGCATTTCCACAGGGAAAGCTGAGATTTGCATTTTTCATTTTAGGGTATATTCATTTTGCACTGTGTAGTTTATTTTCACCACCCTTTTAAAAATTGATTCAGGATACAACTGTTATAAAATGGGGAATACATTTGAATCATTTTGTATTACTTTGGTCCTATTTGCTGTTGTACTTCCTTTCTTTTTATTAAGTGTTTCTGTGGCACAAGTTTTTGTAGTCAGATTTATCAAGCTTGCATTTATTCTGTTAGGGATTAACAGAATAGACAATTTCCATAAAACACATTTCTAAACACATTTTGTAATTTCAGTTCCATTTTCATAATGAAGAAGTTTCTGAGGCTCTTAACAAATGACAGAGCAGTTTTTAAGTGCTTCATGTGCTGCAGTACTTGATGTAAGCAAAAGCAGCTTATCTAAACCCCTGACATTTAATGTAGCTTTGCTTCTCAATTCTTATGAACTGAATAAATTAGGAAAGTAATTCAGTTGGTACTGCATGTGCAAATGAGTTCATTTATGTGTGATGTTGATGCCAATCAATTATGGTATTCTGTGTATGAATGAATATATATATATATATATATATATATATAAAAATTTTGACAGAACTGGTATTTGACCTAATTGTTACATGACTATTAAGCAATATTGATACCTCTGTCAGAAGGAAGTATTCAGCTAAATGTGACCAGAGGAAGTCAGATTTTTTTTATGTTAATCCAAATTAAATTTTTCCCAAGTTTATCTATAAATTAAGAATTAAAGATGAGAAGTAATTTAAGGGATGTCCATGGTGGTTTTAAAGTCATTACACAATGAGGGTTTTTTTAAAATTCAGTGTTGTAGATCATTAGGCAGAACTAGCTGTAGGTAAAAGTAGAATTAGAGAGACATAGTGAGGTGAGTATCTTCATGGCCTGTATCATTTGGAAAATGAAGCTTGGCAGTGTGATACAAATTTTTGCCACCCTTGTCTTCCTTAGAATTCAATATACTGTTTTTTAGAATATTTGGGTTTTGTTTAGGAGACTCACATACATGAGTGTGTATATGTGTGTGTATGTATATATTTATGTATATTACAGTGCTTTGAAACAATAATTTTATTAAATGATTGATTATAGCAAAAGGGTTATAGATGGTGTTTATTCTGTAGCTGTCTGGGTTCATTAATTCAAAAGGACCAGTTAGACCATGTTTTCTCTCCTATCATTTTACAAGATCAGTCAGCCATGTGGCCATAAGTGTTCTTTTAATCCTCCTCTTGTATGACTGCTTCCATGTGTTAAAATTCATATCACAGATGAGTCCTGGAAGTGCTTTCTGTACAGAGATGCCTGACTTTTCAGGACATCAGCAATTACGTAGTCTTTCTTCAAAAGCAGGATCATGTTTATGGGCCTCAGAGATAATGAACTGGTTGTATCCCCAGAATAGTTAAGAGGACACTAAAATCCCATGCATGCATCCACACAGCACCACGTGTGGGCAGCCTTCTGCAGTGCACAGACTGCAGGAGCTCCCTTGTTCCTTTGCAGCACTGGTGGCCATTGGCAGAGGACTGCTTTGCATGGGAGATTCAGGGTCAGTGAGACCAGGATTCCCACTGTGGCTCCAGCAGCACAGATCAGCAGCACCACTGCTTGCCAAGGGCACTAAGAACCCCCCCAGCTCTTTGCACCTGTGTGTAAGGTTGCATGATCCCACCTGGCATGGCTGCTTGAGCCTTTGTTTCTTTACATGAAGGAATATACATGTGAAATGCCATGCTTTCAATTCAACTGTTTGAATTGGAAACCAATTCAACTGTTCAACTGTTTGAATATTCCTTGA
Source organism: Euphonia xanthogaster (assembly GCA_034509185.1). Lineage (NCBI taxonomy): Eukaryota > Metazoa > Chordata > Aves > Passeriformes > Fringillidae > Euphonia > Euphonia xanthogaster. The sequence continues at coordinate 19,216,178 of JAYDZK010000274.1, forward strand.
CTCTCTACATAGACATAATGAGTTCAGGCAGTTTTGAATGTTTTAAAACATTTCAACACAATTTTCTCATGAGTTATTATATGAGCAACATTAAATTTTTGAATTGAGATCCATTTTAAAATCGAGATCCGTTAGCAAATTGTCAGGTATTAGGCTTCTGTAAGCTGGATATCAAATGTAATACTGTTTCAAATGAATACAAAATAAAATAAGAAAATGGGTTTATAGTATCAGGAGTGATTTTCTTTTGGTTTTATTTCCAGGCTGGTAAGTGAAGAGCTGCCAGAAGTTCCTGTGCTTTACAGAGATGTCTCATCCCTTTTGCTTATCCAGATTTTAACCATGCCTCAGCCATTGCACAGAGGTATGTTACAAAAATATGTATATTTAAATTATTATGTAGATGAGGCTGCTTTCATGATGGTTTGCAGGATGGTAAATCATAGCTGATCTACTGTGTATTCTAAAATAATGTTTCTGCCTTATCTACAAAAGGTGGCATTGAACAGAAGTTTTTGTTCTGAGTTGACAGGTTTATCTATGTTCCCTGTCCTTTTTCCTTATCAGTCAACTATTCATTAAAGATACACGAGCTGAGTGGAAACTATTAAGTATTTCTACTGAAAGAAAAGTGTCCTTTGTTTGACCTTCATCTTTTGCTTAGAGGGACAGCTCAATACTTCAAGTTGAACTGAGTGCCTGAGGGCTAAAAATTTGAAAGATTGTAATTTAATTTGAATTTTGGAGTTTAAATTGCAGCAGTTTTATGTAAGAGTTCATATATGAAGATAATAATTTCTGTAATGCAGCGATTTCAATAGAGACAGCATACAGTATAATTATGAATAAATATTAAATAGATACTAAAAAATTAAATCTTTTATTACTAAAATCAGAACTGTCTTAAAACCTAAATTTCTTTTTCTGTGTAAAAGGACCAGCTGAACCTGGTTCTTCTTGCTATTAGGCAATATATGTTCCAGAGTAGGGGTTCAGACCATCTGGTCTCTGGCTTGATTATTTGTAATTGTACCTTTGTTTGAAAATGAGGACAAACGAAGCAAATATCACTTTACTGTTTCATTGACAATGAACAGAATATCTCCCATGGGATCTGTGTGGCAGTTTTGGTATCTGCTGAGTTTTGGTAGTTTTGAATAGGTAAATTTAGGAATTGTTCTGCTCTTGATGCTTACACCTTAGTAGAAACTGTTTCCCCATAAGAGGTGTTCAGTCCTCAGTACTGAATGTTTAAATTCAGCTAAAGTGACTCTACATGTGTCCGTTCACATTGTGGGTTTGTTTTTTCAATTCAATGCACTTAAAATCATAGAATCATTCAGACAGGAAAAGACCTTTAGTATCATGAAATCCAATTGTTAAGTACGTGCTTATGGATTAAGTATATCCAAAAGATTATTAGAACATGGAAATACTAAAAGAATAAAATGTTTTGCATAGGAAGACAATTGTCAAAGATGTACTTTTTTTTTTTTAAACTACAGTTTAACTTAGATTAACTCTATTGGAAGGACTCAATCAAACTAGTATAAAAACAGCAAATAAAAGTTTAATGAGACTAACATCTGAAATTCAGGGAAGGAAGTGTTGAAGATAAAGTACAAACCAGTGGTGTCTCTGTAGTCAGTATCTAAGCATTGAATGCCACCATTTAAGAAAGTATATTTTATCCTAGAAAAGACAACATTCAGTTAATAGTAAGGCATTCTGTGGAGAATTCTGTGAAATGCCTCATATCAGCAGCATGTGTTGTCTTTGCTCTTAGGTTTACTGTAGGTTGCAGTTGAGAGGGAAATGGCAAGTGGCAGATAGAAAATAAATGTGTCGACTTCAAATCTGTGAAGCATTAAATTGGAAATAAATGGCCATTTATCTTCCTAATTTTTGTTTCATCAAAATGGTTAAGCAGAAGGACAGGAGAGTCTTTCATGATTTTTTGTTTGGAGGTGTAGAGTGGTGTTCACAAAAATAAGCCATAACAAATTTGTTTAGTACTTTTACAATTGGTATGTAGGTCACAGAGTCAAATTCAATATTATTCATTCTTTGTAGAGGGCTGAGGTATAACTAAGGTGAAGTGGCTTGTGAAATGTCTCATGGTAAGCACAAGGTCAGCCAAAGGGGTGAACAAAATCTCTGTTTGACCTTACTGCTTCCTGAATTGTCTGTGCTGCCTTGCCCTTGCCATGGGATGCAGGAGCTGTGGACTTGGCTGTGCACTGGGATACACACAGGAGGCTGATGCCTGTTTGTGTTGACAGATATTTCCAGTAAATTCCTTTAACAAGAGATTTAAGTAAGTTGCACTGGGTCCTTAATCAAATATGACATCTTTTTTCAGATTTGTATTCAGGATCCTTTTTGTTTACACCATGTGTTTTTTAAAAATAGAGAGTGCTCTTTAAGGGGGATTCAAAATCTCATCTTTTGCCCTTCAGATGGCAATTGTATTAACTTCCCTATTAACTGTTAATTTTAAATTCAGGCTGGGAATTGCATTAACTTCCCTATTAACTGCTGGATGGGTGGTGGTATCTTTTTCAATCTGACATAGATTAAAGCAACAAAATGTCATTACTGTTCAGCCTCTTCATTCAGAAGAGAAAATTGATCTGAACCTATCAGAAAGAAAGAAGACTGCTACAGGAAAAACTTTGTGGTGGAGGTCAGAGCATTTACAAGCATTAAACAATTTGCAGAGAAGGGAATGAGACTGACACATGTACCTCTTTGTAGTGTAGCAAGCAAAATAAACACTGTTTAGGATACTTAAACCATTTGTGAAACTTCTTTTTTCTTTTGAGTTTCACGCTGGGACCTGGGCAGAATTTTTAAAGGTTTCAAATGTTTAGCATTTTGTTTGAAATTTTTGAAATTGTACAGGGCTAAATGCATAATAATCCACATAGGAGTTTTCTGGTTCAGTTCTGTGGCAGTCGTTGTACAGAGGATGGAGCGTTCATGATGTTGTGAATTGGGACTCCATACAAAACAAAGGTTTTGCTTCCAGCTCCTTTGTTACAGAAATAGCAAATGATGGTGTGGGTACAGAAATGGAGAAGAGTGGCTTGGTGGTCAGCGGGGGCGGGCAGTGGCCAGCTGCACTTGCCACAGCCCTGCTGCCAAGCCTGGCCATGCTGAGACTGGCCTGCAGGAGACAGCTGTGCTCTGGGAGTGCTGGATGTGTTCCAACCTCAAAGTTCCTTTGGGGAGTTGAGACCAGCCTCTGTGGACTCTTCTCTGGTGTGTAAAACCTAAAGTCAATACCTTTTCCCCTAGTACTGGTGAGGCTCAGCTGCTGAAGAGGCTGACCTGGATGTTCTGGCAGATTCTTTTTTTATAAAGTTTGAATGGCATGCAGCAATAGCACAGCAAGCAGCTTTCAGGCAAACACTAACACTTTTTAAAATTATTGGATAAGGATCTTCACTAAATATAGTGTGGATGTAATCAGCTTGAATACTATCCAGTTTCAGTGTGGAAGCTCAAATATTTATCTGTATCTTGGAACTTTAATGTACCTTTCATGGATTATCTGAAGTTCAGTGCTGTCTTCCTTTGTTCTGAAGTTTTGTTTTCAAAGAAGCATTCAAGCTTTTGATCAAGAAGGATATTTTTCCAAGGTTATTTATACAAAAATCTCCTTCTAAATTTAGTAAAAAAGGCCCTATGTCCTTAATTTTGCATCTGGTTCTCTTGTGGATTCCTTCTGTCATAGGGTATATAATCTAATTTGATATTGAAATGGAAAGATTTATATTGTTGGTAATATGCTTATTTATCTGCACATTTCTTGCACTAATATTAAAATTAGAGTTCTAGAAGTGTTTCCTATTTAAACATAGTTTTTTAGGGTGTTGGTTGATGCATATAATGGGATGAGATGCTTTGAAATTATTTGGTTTCAAAAAGTTTTAAAAATAGGAAGGTAAGAGCATTTCTCAGTATTATTCAAAAATAAGTACAAAAGTTCTGGATTAGGCTGTTTTGATTAGCTTGGCCTAGCCATGGTAATAATACTTTCAGACTGTCAGACTATAGATTAGGGGCAGGAGTCCTAAATGCCTTTCAGTGCCAAACTTTGCTCAGTGGTTTACTTCACATACTTGCAAGTTTTGGAATTATTAAATTGAGAAGATGATGTAGCAAAAGCCCAGCCTGCCTCAGGGGGCAGCAGGAAAACAGCACCCAGCCCCCACACGCACGCTGCAGGAAGTCACATGAAGTTGCTCTTTGCAGTAGACAAGAATGCAACAGCTCTAGCATTACAGGTACCTACAGCTGTCAAATATGTGGCATTTAAAGAGATAATGTAGTAATGAAGGGATAATTGATGCAGTGACTGATGTTTCAGTATGTTTCCCATGGGCTGTTTCTATGACTATAAAAAAGCCTTGGTGCTCATGACACAACAGGTGGCCTCTAAGCTGCTGCTGAGATATTTTCCTAAGGGGGAAAAAAAAAAATGAAGTTTGGTCAGAATTCAGGACTTCTTAAGGGTGACCCAGATGTGGGAGTGTGCAGTTTTTGTCCAATTCTGGATTCTCCAAAAATGTAATTCATAGTAATTTATGAGTCACATACATGTAAGTAAATACAAGAGAATTCATTTAATAGAAACATAACATGGGATAGACATATTCCTGGTGAATTGAACAATTAGTATTAAGGGAGGGAATGGGGACAAAGACTCATTCTATTTAGCAAAAATCAGATTTTTTAAAATGTGCAAAGACACGCAGTGTTGAGCGCGGCAGTCACCGGAGCAGAGCTGCAAGATGGAGCAGGCTGTGGCAGGCTGGTGCCTGTTGACAGCAGTGTGCCTGTGCTGCTCTGCATGCAGGGGTTTCCCTCATGCTTGCAGTGTGAAATTGATTTGTACTGCTTGTATCTCCTGTTGAGGGGGTAGAACTCAGCACCTGAGTTCAGTTCTAGCTATGATTACAAACTCTTAACTCGGGCCAAAGAGGCAATTTTTACAGTTCTCTGAATGTGTGTGGTTTCATCTCATAGATTTCAGTCCCAGAAAATTTCCTGCAAGCTTGCCTGCTGTTATTCCTCAGGGGTAGAATTGCTAAGAAAATGGAGTTTTCAGCAGAGATAAAAAATATGGCCTCAAGATCTAGTGGGATCTGGTAAATCCTCCTCTTGGGGAAATGTGAAGAGGAAGTATCATTATAATGCTGCCTGCTCTGGAAGGGGGGGATGAAGTAAAGGAGCATTCATTGTCACATTTAACACAAGCTCCATAGGAATATAATACAGAAAAGTTAATTTTAAATTGCATAATAAGAAATGATGTTTTAGATGCTTAAATTAAAGTGCTATAGTTGATACTCTGAACTTATACTCAGAGACATAAAAAAGTTCCAAAATCTATGTCTGCATTGATTTGTAAACACTTGTTACATAGACAAACAATTCTTATTTCACAAATTTAATTATGTACTCAAGTCTTGGCTATGTATATTTTATAATCTAGTAGTGGGATTTGATATTAGATGCAGGAAAGGAGAAGCAAGGTGTTTCATTTTCCTGGCCTCCTCATTTTCACATATGAAACTCATTTAAATCCTTTGGGAAGAAAGAATGAATTTAACCCAGTTTTTGTGTGGTGCTTATGTAAATTGTTTTGCTTGACTTCAAAGCCTGAGAGGACTTCTTAAACCCCTCATTTTTGTCTACATTCTTTTAGATATATATTAGTTATGTTTATGCTTAAGGAGTGGTGTAAGTGATGATAGAAACTTCTTTGATCTGCCTAGATTTAAAAACAAACTAGATAATTTGGGACTGGAAATAGACCCTAAAGTAAAAAGATAAAAAAGGACTGCTTCAGTATCTTCATTTCAGCAAATTTTTTTTCCTGTTTCCATTTTAGGGAGTCTTATTTTGCTTCTGTTGCTAGTGTCCCCCAAAAAATTTCAAAACCTTTCTCCTGCAGCCTAGCTGTAGGAAATAATAGTCCTCTAAATATTAAAAAAAAATAAAAATCATAAAGATCTTTGAAAATACAGTAAATGCCAGTCTGCCTTCTGCCTTCCTTCTGTATGCATGTGAGGTCCAGTAAATAGGTACTCACTCAAGAGTGTTTTGCAGCAAGTGTTTTATGATGGGATCCATATCTGGAAGTGAAGGGTTAGAAACTGATATGCTAGATGCTCTTGTGGTGATTTTTTAAAAAATTTAATTCTTCCAATATTTGTATGAGTGTCACCCCTGATGAGAGCCAGAAGACATGGCAGGATATGCATCTGCTTACATCTACAGTAATCAGTAGCTTAACTTATGTAACCTTTGGACAAAATATAATCTTGTATTATCACCAGGCCACTAGGATGAAGTCACTGCTAACCAGGCTTAAGATGAAAATAAGGAGCAGTGGAAAATTACTTGCCCTGTACTTGTTCCGTTCACTATGGCTGCCAAGTCATTTCTGAAAGTCAGCAATATATGTTGTTTTGTAAGTTTTGAGGGGCTGTTCTTTGTGTAGCACTTGCTTTTCATTTCAGAATTATCATTTCCATAACTAGAGACTCTGTAATCATTATATTTGCTAAAAAGATCACATGTTTAAAAAATACTTTCTTTGTTTTACAGAACACTTCACCTGCATTATAAAAGTGCTGTTCACTTTATTGTATACTCAAGCCTTGGCAGCACTTTCTGTTAAATGCAGTGCTGAAGATAGGATGGCATGGAAAGAGTCAGGAGCTCTCAAAAAGGTTGGTTAGTTTATGAAAACATTTATGAAATTCTGCTTAAGTATTTCTAGTATGAATGTAATAGATACTTCTGCTTTGCATATAATAATTTGCTTCTGCTTCAAAATCCAGTAATTTGTTTCTGTGTGTGCAATTTCTGCAGGTTTTTGTACACGATGAAAGTTAAAAGGTTCACAGTCTGTGTCGTTACAATTTTAGTCTCTACTTTGTTGCAGTGATTGTAATCAGTAAATGCAGCTTTCCTTCCTGTGAAATTGAAGTCTTCCTTTATAAACCATGGGCATTGATCTGATGCATTTCTCTACAGGAAAAGGCAGGCAGTCTTGTTGGAGAAAAAACCCTCTTGACTTTTCCAACTTGCTTGTGCTATTTGTGGCTAGCTATATAAATTTCTCTCACTATGTGGTCGAGAGTGGTCATGTGATGAAGAGACACAGAAGGAAATTTCTCACTATTGTTTCCTTGACTTTTGGTAGTATTTACAAGTAAAGTGACAATGCATCTTTCTCTTTCACTTCAGCTGATTGAATGCCAGTTGCCACCAAAGACAAAATTCTCTGCACTAGCACCAGCATTCTTTTAATCCTTCAGTTAATCTTTTACTCCACAGATTGATTTTCCCAGAAGGTCAGAAGAATGCCAATGTCAGACCAAAGGAAAGGATACAAGTGTTGGGACCAGGAGAAGAAATGGGTATTACCCCTTTATCAACAGCTGGGCCTTAGATGTAGAATGAAGTACAGACTGAGAAGCATGACCTGCCTTTTCACATGTAACTTAAATTTGTTGTAGTGGTCAGTCAGAATTCCACGGTCTTAAGGACAAATTATCTGCTGGCTTGCTACTATGAGAATTTTTTTTACATTGGGATCACTGGACAGTACTTCATTTTGTTAGGTCCCTATCCAGCCCTTCTTTCAATGTAATCTCATTGTCTTAGAAATAAAAAGACATTTGCTTGAGGTTGTTGCCAGTGATGGGGTTTTTTTCATTGTTTACTTACAAAATTATGTATCAGGTGATACATAATTTTGCAGTTTAAAGCACTCAGGATTGGCCAGTGGTAATCACACAGCTCCCTGTTCCTCTCTCCCAGCCCTTTGGCTGCTCTTCTCTTCTTCAGCCTGTCCCTTATCCTCATGCATCACAAGTGAAGCTGGTTTTTAATGAAGAAACCCAAGTTCTTTCTTTAAAGTTTCTTTAAGCCTCAGTGGTTAAAAACATATGGTTCAGGTTGATTTTTTCTTCTCTGCTGGTAAGATGGACATTTTAATCCTGGGATGACTACACAGATGACACCTCACTTAACTTTTGTCTATGGATAATGCCAAGTGAATCGATTACAGTTTGGTATTCCAGGCATTAAACATGGCCTGAAAACTTTGCCTTATGTTCCTGTCAAATGATCGAACAACATGAAGAGTTTAATTTCTCAGCAGGGATGAGAGATGGATATTGTACATTTGAAACCCAAATTCACCCTCGTTATCTTTGCAAGGTGTGTTACGGTGTCATAGGAAGTACACTGTAAATGCCTGTGGAGTAAACTTCCAGGAATAACATAGAAAGAAGGTTTGTCTTAGCTGCTGAATTAAGTGTGTGTTGCCTTCTGGTTCTTTGACTATAAGCATAAACAGTGTGTGGTCCCAGTATGCAAGGTGAAGACTCCATCTAAAATGGAGAATGAAAGTTGATGTCAAAATGCACTAAAGAAACCCACTGATGAATTATATACCTCACTATGTACTGAAGTATTTGGTTTCTTTAAAGAATCACAGTAATGCTCCACTCCCTTGTTTGTTGTGTTGATAATATACTAACAGAACTCAAAATTCATATCCAGTCATCTTTTTCCAGGGTAGAATTTATTCTGACTCGGAAAAATACTTATGGGAATACTGCCTTGCATTTCTTAAAGCTTTCTGTGTTGCTTTTAAATGTAATTGCTATGGCACAAAGCTAAGTGACTGTTTATTCTTTACACTAAATATATTTTCCATCTGCAGTAGACATTGTTCATTCCAAATGCAACTTTGTACTTTCTGATACATTCATTTTAACTTAAAATACATAGCAAGTGTTTGTCATTCATTCTGGTTGGTATGTTTTCAAAAACTACTTTTTAAAAAAAAACTTGTGTTAGAATTAAAATTCCATTGGAACAAGATGTATCTGTGAAGTGATTCTTTCTAGTTTTAAAGTAAACATTTATGTACTCACAGAGAAAATGTGAAATGCAAACCTTAGACAATGGCTTTCATAAAGCACTCAGTTTAGAGCATATGCAGTTCAAGTAGCAGTTCACATTTCACTCTTGAGCTAACTCTGCAGTCCCTTTCTGTAGAATTATATATTCATTTTTAATTTTTTTTAAGCATTGTGTATCTTTGTAGGTCAAAATTCACATATTGATCAAAAGGAAATATTCTTCATTGCTGTTGCTATTACAGAAACATTTTCTCCTTTTTATTATCAGTTCTTTTTAGATTTCTTTTCTTCTCATTTGCAGAATACATCCAGTGGAGAAAAATCTTGGGAAGTATTGCTGGGTCATGTGATTAGTGAACTGTCTAAGGGGAAGATATATGAAGAAGAAGAGACTGAAGAATTACCAGTGGTACTGGCAAATTTCTGGAAAATTTATCCAGCATGTCCCCTTGAAGTTTTTTTGCCTGGTTGTTATAATGATTTTTCTCTGATCTTCCTAAAGACTTGCAGTACAGCTCTTTATTTTCTAGATCAAAGCTTATCCCTTTGGGATAGTTTGCCTCTGCAAATACCTCTACCTCTTTTAATATCAGATGTGGTCAGTGCCACATTGAGAAAGTTATTGACAAATACTTCTTATAATTACAGGTTTTAATTATATATATGGGTTTTAATCATAAGTACGAAAGACCTTTCAGAAACTTGAAAAAGTGACTGTTTAAGTAGAAAACCCATTTGTTGAGGGGGAAGAAAACCTACAGAGGCATTTCAGATTGTTAGTGAAATGCTGGCCTTTGGAATGTATGTTTGATGCAGTCATTTATAGAATATGCTTAAAAAAATACTTGGTTCATATTGGACTTTCCATACTTAGGGGATAATTTACCTGGGACAGAATTTAGTAATAGCCTCCTCCTGTCTAGGTAAATCCGGATTCTGTAGAGTGCTATCTGCAGCAGTTCTGCCTGCCTTTCCTCAGGATCACAAGCCTTCTTCAGCACCATCTCTTTGGAGGGGATCTGCCTAGTTGTCAGGTACAGAATGAGAGGGCCACACTCAAACGTTTCCATACAAAAGCTAGAGACGAAAAACTAGAACTAGAACTTGAAGGTGTCTTTGTCATGGTATACATTTTCTATCCTAAGTTTTTTTTAAATCATATATTATAGCACTGCAGTTTTCAAAAGAACGGTATTATATTCTTAAACTTCAGCAAAGTCATGCTTATTTAATTCGGTCATAGGTGATTGTCTCGTAAAATACCAAGATGCTTTTAAAACTTGTCCAGCATTTGCAGAGATGGTGTAATTCCACACCCAATGGAATTCAGTACTGATTTTCTTAATGCCTCTTAATACTTCATTCTCAGAGACATTGCATCAGCAGACAATTATGTTTAAGTTCCATGACTAATTTAAGTAGAGTTTACTGCAGGTCAGCTCCCTCTTTTCCTTGCCTCACCATCATCTCCTTTGTAAAACAGCTGTTAGCTGGTTTTGGGTGCTAAACAGAAAAAAAATTATTATGGAGTTTGGGGCTTTTTTGTTTTGTTTCTGTTTTTTGGATTTGTGGTTTTTGTGGGGGGTTGTGTTTTGTTTGTGGGGTTTGGTTTGGGCTGAGGTTTTAAATTTGGTTGCTTGGTTTTGGGGCTTTTTTATGACAATTTTTTTGTTTCAAAAGTCCAGTTTGAAGTTATCTGGTGAAATTGAACCTTCCTATGTCACTAAGCATGACTATTTGCATCTTAGTACTAGAATACTTTTTTCTTGAAATAGATATATTTTTAATAAACTGTTTAAAAATTAAGAGTCTAGGTATTAATCTAAACCTCTCTGATTTCATGCCTAAAAAGGAAGATGAAGAATTCACTGTTCTTGCAAGCTGCCTGGGTCTATTACCATCTTTTCAGTCAGCTCATCAGTTCACCAGTGCCTCTTGTCTTGATTGGCCAGTGCCAGCATTTGACATGATATCACAGTGGTGCTCAGAACTGACTTCATTTGCAGGTAGACATCCAGATCAAGTAAAGGTATGTAGCAAAGTTATTTTTCCCACAATAGTCATGATATGGAAGCAGCTGTTTATTGCTTGATTCATTGTGCACGTACACCGTTGCTTGGGCTAAGGATTGGAGAATGTAACTTGTAAGTGAGAGAGAAATTGTAATGGGAAATATTGGTAAGTGGATTGGGTTAAATTGGCTAAAAACAGGAGTAAGAAGACCTGTGTGGTTTTTATGATTGCTGGAGACAGAATATAGAAACACTACCTTTAGATGATTCTGAGCGTGCACCTGTCATCTGCAGCTGTAGCCAATAAAGGGCAGGTAATAGAAACTTTAAGAAAATAGGTATCAGAACTTTTCCTTGCCTGTTTTAAATTACTGTAAAACATTGCATCTTCAGTTACAAAACCGAAAAAGATGAAAAGGTTAAAATCTGTTTAATAGTTACTGATGATGAAAGATGGTACATTTTCTCTGAAGGTTAAAGAAATTATACCAAGGCTTGAGTTAGTGCAACTGAAATAATCAGTTGTGAAATGGAAATGTTTCAACATGAGTGCATTGTTTTGATGACAAAGCTGCATCTCAACAATTCAAGTCCCCCTCTCCTAAATCTGTGGTGTCAGGGGAAAGCCAGATGCATTCCTCTCTCTCCAACATGATTGTTCCTGTGGAATTTGAATACCCAGATTAATCTCAAAATACAGTTCCTGCTAATCTGGTATATATTATAGATTAGATCGCAGTGAAATTGATAGCATTCTTCCCATGATTGGGAAGTAACCAGGTACAAATGCATTATTTCTTTCTCTTTTTTCTGTTTTGCAATTTAGGTTTCAAGGTCATGCACTCTAAAAAAATTTTTAGACCTTGCAAAAAAGATCCCATCTGACCACTATGCTCATCAGTTATAAACACAGAAAAAAATTACAACGTTGAAGGAAAACCTATTTCTGTTTAAACCCACCCCTCCACCCAACATAAAATTGGACAGTGTTTTTAAGAGCAAATGAGAAGAGTTTGGCTTTTTAAAGCAGTATTTAAGACAGGTAGTGCCCATCTTATCAGAAATTGTGAGTTCAGGTAACTTCTTAATGGCAGGTGTCCAATAAATTTTTGAAAAACGGGCAGATGTCTTCAAATATCATTTAGAGAGATTAACTTCAGTTCTGTTTTTGAAAATTTGAGTCTAAATTTTAGCTGGGAGACAGCTTTCATAGTCAGTGCCAGAGTTTGGGAGTAACACCTCATTACTGCCAAAGAAACTTAGTGCAGGGAGTGAGAGTCTTTCCTGTAGGTGACTCTTAATCCTCTTGTTTTAGCTGTAAAGGTTTTTGCATTTAAAATATGTCACATGCAGAAAACATCCTTGGAAAAAGGCTGGTGCCCATTTTCTACCTGTTACAAAGGATGAAATGTGACTGCAGTTGGGGAGGGTAATCAGCCAGGAGCAGGTGACTATTACAAGGTGACATTTGACTTCTAAATTTGTAAAATGCAAAAGAAATGAGATATTTTTCAACTGCTAGTTTCTTTCATATGGTATTCTTTTTTTTTTTTTGATTGTTTGTTTTTTTAGAAAATATGAATGCTTTTAAAAATTGACTGAACTGATATATATTCTTACCTTATTTGTAGGCTTTGCTTATCCAGGAACCTAAGTGGGACTTGCCACGCCTCCTTCAGTTGCCTGAGAATTACAATACCATTTTTCAGTATTATCACAGAAAAACTTGTTCCGTTTGTACCAAGGTTCCTAAAGATCCTGCTGTTTGCTTAGTTTGTGGTACTTTTGTATGCTTGAAAGGACTATGCTGTAAACAACAGAGCTACTGTGAATGTGTGCTGGTAAGAGTTAATTCAAATTCTGTAATTGATTCTCACACTCATTGGTATTTGTTAACCCCTTTGCTTAGTTTTAGTGGTTTCCTTTTCAAAATGTGTTTATATAATCATAGAATAGTTTGGGTTGGAAGGAACCCTTGAAGGGTCATCTAGTCTAGCCCCCAGTGATAGAGTTTAGTACTTATTTCTGAGGCAGAGACCTAGACTGGATTCTGGAGGGCAATTTACTCGCATAGGAACCTATTTCCCCTTTTTGTGGAAGTTACAAAGCCACTGTGTGTAATGTTGACACGTGGTTTTGATTCACAGCCAGTTGATATTTGTTTATGTTTGAGTCGTTCTTATATTATTTTAATTTTCCTCTGGTTTCTTTCCTTGCTTTCCAAGTACATAGAAAATCAGTCTGGGGTCGATGTATTTTCTCATACCTGACCACTTACTAGAGATCTACAGACTGTAACTACACAGGTGCTGATTTAAGGCCTCTGACTTTTTCAGTAGCTAAGTTTTCTAGTCAGTATATATATAAGTTCTTTCAGGAGCCTGAGTTGGATGAAATCTGTTATTGATTTTCATACTATGATAAGGCTTTGCTTTGATAGGTTTTCTCTTTACTTACGTTGAACAGTTAGGGGAAGACTGGAACTATATAGACTTCACAAAACTGTGAGAGCAGTTTGTTAGAGAGATATTTGCAAATGGGGCATAAAATGTCAGAGAGATTTTGGACTGTCTTGGAATTGTTTGAACTCACCTTTCTCATAATGCTAATATGGTGGAAGAATAAAGGGTGGGTAAAATTTACAATTGAATTTATAGTTACATTTAAGGTTTCAAGCTTCAGGAAAACAGAATGTTATTAAAGGAATTAAAAATCTATATAATAAATTAATTGTTGTTGTAGTTGATGGGATTATAGCTTCTAGTTGTAATCAAACCATGTAGGAAGGGCGCATTTTTTAATTGCTAAAATGAATTGATGAATATAGATTGTGCTAGTCACAGAGATGAATGACATATTCAACAAAGCAAGATTACTTAAAAAAATTACATTAGATTTGTAGAGCCATAGACTAGATCTGTGCACATGGATAGAGAAAGCAAATGTTTAACAATATAGACTGTAGTAAAAGAGGTAATACTACATTTTTCTAAATACTTTCTCCTGGTTTTGCCATCTATGGAAAATATTTGGTAATCCTATACAGTTTGCTATACAACAACAAATTCAAAATATTGTACATAATATTTTCGCTTATTTTTTGTAATTCATTTTTTACATGGTAACAAATACCCTCTCTTGCTGAGTAGGGAAACGTTTTTATATGCAGGTGGTGTTATGGCAGCACAAGACACTGAATTCTAGTTGGGATGGAGAATTTTGGGGCAGGCTGTCCTTTGGCAAACTGTCTCTTACTCAAAAATGTCTGCATGTTATTTGAAGGAGAACAAAGTATAATTTTTAAAATTTCTTCTGTTACAAAGTTGACAGATATTAACAGAATCTTCACACTCTTGCCTTTCTACACCCATAACATTACAGCATTCTCAAAACTGTGGAGCTGGGACAGGAATATTCCTTTTGATTAACGCATCTGTAATCATCATCATACGAGGCCATCGTTTCTGCCTTTGGGGTTCTGTTTATCTCGATGCACATGGTGAAGAAGACAGAGATCTTAGGTAATGCTTTCATTACAGCTGTGTTTCATTGTTGGTGCCTCTGTGTAGATCAACTTTGTCTTGTAACATAATAATAGAGCTCTACCTTCCTTGTGTGGAAAAATAGAAAATCCCCATTTATTGCAACTTGGACTGGCTTTTGTTGGTTTGGCTTTTTGAGGATTTTTTGGCCCAGAGGTGGTGTAGTCATGATCATTGAGTTATACCAGGAGCCCAGCAGACAGGTTACTATGTTGCTATGCCCACATGAGGTTAAATCTGTGTTGTGTTGGGACACACTTCCCAGTGTTGTTTGGCCTTTAATCAAACAATGCAGTTGCATTCCAGGGTAGGGACGGAGATATCTTCCAAGCTACACATGACTGAGAAAACAAGTGATTGTTTCTAGATTCTGCTATCAGTGTAAGGAAGGGAAGTCCCAGCAGTTACCCTACCAGAAGCAAAAACGCCTCACCAATAAAAATGCATGTTTACCCTGCAAAAAAGTTGTATGAGTATTGTCTTGATTATGAAATGAAGCATCTTTCTATTTACTTGGCATATTAACTAGTTCTTTCCTTCTTCCTTTTTTTTTTCCTCCACAGGCGTGGTAAACCCCTGTACATATGCAAGGAAAGATACAAGGTGCTTGAACAGCAGTGGGTGTCTCATACTTTTGATCATATCAATAAAAGATGGGGGCCACATTATAATGGCTTGTAAATCATCGTCATCATCATCTACTCACCATATAACTGCTGTTACCATGAATGAATGCATCTTGACTGACAATAGCTTTAACTGAATGGAAGTTTGGCTCCTTGGCTCGGGGTGGAAGTGGGTATGGGCATAAAAGGGAAATGGAACTTTGTCAACATGTGGAATCTGTGCAAAATGAGCTGTTGTTGCTACAAAAGAATGATACAATAATTGAAATTAAATCCTCAAAATGGTGTGAGCAATCTTATTGCACTCAGTAGTCTATTTTGTGTTTTTTAAAATCCATTATTGTTAAGAAGCACAAATTTACTTGGAGCTGTTTAGAGGCTCCAGGGGTAGCTGTCTGGGTTTTATTTTACTTTGCATGGAGTTGAGTTTTTAGCAATTTTTGCTGAAACGGTGTATATGTCTATTACATCTACTAAGTATGTTGGATAACATTTCTTTGCCCTTTTTTTGTTGACTTGAGGTTTTGACTTGATAGGCATTTGTAATTAGGTCTGTAAAACGACTGTGAGACTGCATGGTAATAATTGGTCTGAAAGGTGAATTTTAAAAGAGTATTTCACTTATAGAGATCTATTGAAATATTTCAGGCATTACTGAAAACTTACACATTCTCAGGAACTTCATTTTTTTTTCCTCCATAAGTAAATGAAATAACTGTAATTTAGGTATCTTACTGCTCTTCATGTAATCCAGAACACACATTCTGTCTTCATTTTTTTTCCAGGAAGGAGCTTTTCTTTTTTTCATATCATTTGAATAAATTGTTAATTATAACATACAGAAATTTCTGTATATAGGGAGTTTGTTTGTTGCCCAATTTAGCAGATCCCAGTTACAAGCATAACAACCATAAGCCTGCCTATCATTCCAAACCAGATGTATGTTTCAGAATGATTGGATTAGAAATGTGCAGGCTATTCTAAAAATGAAACATAATTTTGTATCTTTACTGTCATTTCAGGAGGTTCCTCAATATTGTATTTGTTTAAAGTAATCACTGTTCTTTCTGCTTGGTTTCCTAAAAAGGAAAAACTTAAAAGAAAAATTCAGCAGAGGTAGCCAACATGAGCTACCCAGTGCATGTGCAGCCTCACTGGATGAATGCCAAAACAATTTATGCTTAGAGGACTAAAAAATCCATGAGAAGAGGCATAACTGGGCTAAAATCCATAGCGTAAGTAGGTAGGAAAGATTATAGTCAAAATACCGGTATGTAATATATTGCTACTATTGTTTTTCACAAATCTTGGACACTTGTGGGCTATTTCATACAGTACTACCAAGCAGTTTCCTGGTAGTTTTGACTTCCACAGCTTGTGTGTAAAATAAACTTTGTATGTGTAAAATAAAAACACCTTATGATAAAGCCACATATACAAAGAAAACAATTCCCCCTTGGAAATCATTATCTAGTGAAAAGTGTATAGGGGAAATAAAATGACTGTATAGCAATCAAGAACAGACCTAAGGAAAAGTAAATACAATGAGTTTTTCTGGATACCTGCAATTTGAAAAACCCTACAATAAAGGATACTGGTTTTTATACTTACGTATAAATATATATATATATTTCAAAAGTATTACACTACTTCCTATAAGATTAGAATTACTCTGTTTCACTGACTAAATGGCTGTGTCTTTTCCAAAATATTACTTTTTTGATACTGTATTATAAGTTCTGCCTGTGATATTTTTGCATTGCTCATTAAGAATATCAGGCCATTTTGTAAGTGTGGTTAAAGAGCAAAAAGATTCTTTACATTGCCAGCATAACATTATTACAGGGCTCATGAACTTGAGTGATCTGTAGTTTGAAGCTCCAATGCTTTATTTACAAGAGATAATGTGTCCAGAATTTGATTACTGTGTTTTATTTAAAACAGAATGTTCTCTGATTGTGCATATGGATGTGAAGTAAAACTATTAGCCTTAACTTTAACATTTGGGTATTTCTTAGTGGTTATTATAGTACTGGTGAATTAGTCACCAGTCAATTTAAAAACTACAAAAAATTACTTGGTTGAAAAATTGTACTTGAATATCCTTGCATGCTGCTAAACAAGGATTTTTATTTCCCCCCTAACTTTTTAAATCCTACTTTATTAAGCTAACCTTGAAAAAGAACAGGTCCAAACTAGAGTGGTGTGTGTGCATATTACTCAAATGTTCTGGTGTGATATCCTGTATGAATGATCATTTAAGTACAGTACATTACTGTAGACTTTAAATCAATCTTTATAACACATCAGAAGAGTACAAAACTAGGAATACAAGAATTGGCATTGTAAGATATGTTAATAAAAGTCTACTGTCAATCTGTGTGTTCATGACATTTTTTCTCTCTGCCCCAGTAATCCAAAATGACACTGAATTCCACCCAATAGTCAGGCAGTTATTTAAATGTTAAAACCTTATGCATGCAAAGTACTTTGCATAGAGACCTAAACCTGGTACGTGTTTTAATTTATTGCTTACAGCCATGTATTTTGCAATTATAATTTGGATTATTTTACTCATAACTATAGCACTTAAAGTAGTGCTTAAGTGTATGCCAGCTATTCCAGCATTGCTGCTACAAACTGCTAAAGTTAAATTGTTGAGAAACTACTTTTGGGAAAACTGCTTGATCTTTTCTGCCAAGTCTTATTCTGGAATAACTATTACTTCAATTTGATGAATGTAATATTTATGTATTAAGTTTTTTCTTTTCTTTTGGCCTTTGAGAGATTTGCTGGAACAGTCTTCTTTTGGCCTTGACCTTTGGATAACAGCATCTTTCCTTTTTCAGTGGTGGCCTGAATTTTTTTATCAATATTTTCATCGCCCCTGCAATAGGAATCTTGTATAACTCACAGTATTCCACAAGGAAATTACATTTTTCTTTTAAAAGCAGGATCTTTTCCTACAGTATCCAACAAATGTTATTCTTTACTTCAGAATCTAATGAGATCAGTTCACGTTGTATGCATAGCCACCAGGGGAGACTTGAGTTTTGTGGTGATTTTGATACGATTTCTATCTGATTTTCATCTAACACAGATTCTGCGCTCCTGTTCTTCAGTTTCTTTTCTCTGAGGTGGGGGCAGTGATGAATGGAGCCTGTCTGACTATTAGCATAGATGAGAATGAAATGATGCTGTTTGCAAAGAAACCCACAGCAATGACCTGAGCCAATGTGTGGAGGTCCCCAGTTCCAAATTACCAACCATGGGATACAAGGAAGTGCACATGATCAGACGAGTCTGGCTCCGTGTGACAATTTGTGTTGAGTTTGTTTTTGTTTGAGATCACTCACTGCAGTCAGTGAGATCTGTACTGCTGGGCTGATGAATGTCTCCTTTTGGTAGGGCACAGTGCCCAAAGCCCCTGCTTGCATGTTTTCTCAGATGGGCAGTAGTTTCCCTGCAAATTCTCTTACACTGAGAAGCTGCTGTGAGTTCAGCCTTGCTGCTTACCCTGCTTCTTCTCCAACTGCAATGCCCAATACGTTTCCCATCATAGGATACCTTTGACTCATTACTACTAAGTTTTTTAATAATTTTGATTGAAAACAATTATGCTGGACGTATTCCTCATAGATGGATTTATTTTTTAATGTTATAACAAAACAAAGCAAGATAACTTTCAGAGGTTAGAGCTGGAAAAAAACCCAAGGATTCTTCATGCCCAATACTGAGAAAAGTACAGTTCAAATATTTACTGTCCCTACATTTTGGCCTTAAATCTGGTGACCAGATATGCACGGGTCACATTTGAATGTAGAACACAAGTGCATACTAAAGCACTTGCCAAATCAGAACAAGTTCTCAGGGATTATTTGTAATACTGGCAAATAACTAAAGTAGATAATGAGCCTTCATTTTTCAGGTGTCAAGGAATATACTTTGCACCTTGCAGTTGAAGCCACTAATACAGTTTGCTGTGAAAAGTTCCTTTCCTTCTGTTTCCTTGAAAGACTGGATCTCCTTTCTTTCATGCCTTTGTTGTCTCCATGTTGTATATGCAACTGCTTTGTTTGTGTAGTACTGCACAACAAAAGAAGCCTAAACCAGCTGGAGAGCCCTCTGCAACTGTACAGCAATACTTTGTGAATAAATTGCATTTTCTCAGGGTACTTAAAGTAGAGATAGCCAGGGGGGTGCAGTTTGAAAGTTAGTTTGTAGAGACTCTGGCTGCATTCGTGCTCTATGGTGCTGGTCATTTTAGATTTGTCACACATCAGCTTTGAAAATTTAAAACTAACTTTGCATTTTTTCGAAGTATCTCCACAGGCCCTAAAAGAAACTGCCTTTGTTCTAGGATAATTTCCCATTGTTCTCAGGAGAGTTTAGTATGGAGCTGGTGTTTTAATCTCAGCTCTGCAACAAGGTACTTAGTGACAATGCTGGTGTAAACATACACATCATATAAAATACAGACATGTAGGTTTTGTTAAACTGAGATCTTCAGGACAGCTGAATGGACTGTTACATATTGTTTCTTTTAGGTTCTCTAGCTGTCTGCTTGATCCTGCTTGTTTTGTCTCAACTTGTAAGCTTTTTATCCAACAGGAACACCTCCTGTTTGGATCAGTAAGTAAGTTCTGCTCTATTATGTTAGATCAACTGGTATTCGAGCAATCGTAGTAGGGTCTTCCATCACCAATAAATATAAATGTGCATACAGGACTTAAGTGAGGTATGGCCCTTTCATGTTTCATGTTCATGCTTTTGGCATTTTTTCAAACTTTGCTGCCTTCAACCTCAAATATCACTCCTCACACAGATATGTTGGCAGTAATCAAAATCAACAGGAAACTAAAATGGGGTTGTTTCCCATAGTCAGATGTGATTCTGGACAGAATAATACCTCTTCAATATCTCTATATCAACTTTTTTGTCCTGCCAAGAGCTGTTAACTCAAGAAATAAGTACTTTCTGAAAGTTAAAGAAGCTTATTGCCTTTCAATACTTAGTGCAGTATTTGTATGACTAATACTCACAGCAGGTGACTGATGTAATTCAAATAACCTTCAGATACTTGGCTATTCAGAAATGGGTCACACTTCCACTTTCTCCTTACTTGGATTGGGTATTTTTTAGTTACATAACTTAATAGGAAGACTTCTTACAGAACATTTCCCTTATAAAAGAATATTAAAAAAAAAAAATTAGAAGGATGCTATTTCAGCCACACTTAATTCACAGACTGGTGTTCTTTTCTATTAATCCTGGGCAAAATTAGGGACTATTAATCAGATTACTGCATGTAGTTTTACAATTCCAGTCTGTCTAATCAAACAAGAAATCCACAACAATCTGAAGCTAAGGTACTAGAGTAGCAGTGCTTTTCTGCAGGAGAATATTTCCAAGAATGCTGCAGTACATTTTTTCACTGTGTATTGCAGAGCTGTGTTGCATCTTGTCCTCTGAAACATATGTCAAAAGACATGTTATGTGTGTGAATACCAAGGTGGTTCCCTAGCAACAATAAATAGAAGAAAGCTCAGCCCATTCAAGTGATTTACCTTTTTAAGTGTGTGGCAGCAAAGATGGATTTTGAATACTAAAGGAACTCATTAGCTGGAAGAAGAAAAGCAGCAAATAAAGAACTGTAGATACATCTTACCCAGCACCCCTATTGTGTACAGCATAATTGGGAATTTGCATAAGAT
Source organism: Euphonia xanthogaster (assembly GCA_034509185.1). NCBI lineage: Eukaryota > Metazoa > Chordata > Aves > Passeriformes > Fringillidae > Euphonia > Euphonia xanthogaster. The sequence continues at coordinate 19,237,026 of JAYDZK010000274.1, forward strand.
ATTCTTAATGTGAAATATCATCTCATTTTACTCTTTTCTCAGCAGCTTTTAATTTTCTATAGTACAGAGGGGGTTAAAATGTTGCCTGTGGGAAAATGTAAGGAGAGGGTATTTTGGTTATTTGGATAAGTTCACCTTCCAACTTATTATTCATGTCCTGTGTGCTCAGATTTAGCATTGAGTGATACAGGACACTCAGTTGCTCAGATGTTCATCCACTGAGGGTAAATGCATAGATTCAAATGTAACAGGCACATGGTGTGACTCTTGGGGATGGTCCATGCAGACCTAAGAGTTGGACTCTGTGATCTTTGTGGGTCCCTTCCAAGCAGGATATTCTGTGATTAGAATTAAAAAATAATAATTAGCTATGAGATGTTGTAATGGCACTCCCAGTTACACTACTGCTGCCTCTGTGAAGAAAGCTTCACAAAGTAAGAGTAAGGATTACTCTTGGGAGCATCACACTCCAGCTCTGTAGAATAAGGAGTAATTCTATAGTATTTGATTAATGTTACAGAACAGATTACAGAATCACAGAATCACTGAGTTGGAAGAGACCTTCAAGATCATCGAGTCCCACCCGAGCACTAACACCTCAACTAAGCTGTGCCACATCCAGTCTTTTTTTAAACACATCCAGGGATGGTGACTCCACCACCTCCCCAGGCAGACCATTCCAGTACTTTATCACTCTTTCTGTAAAAAAGGTTTTCCTAACATCCAACCTATATTTTCCTTGGTGCAGCTTAGGACTCTGTCCTCTGGGTTTGTCAGTTGCTGGCTGGAGAAAGAGACCAACCCCCATCTGACTACAGCCACCTTTCAGGAGGTTGTAGAGAGTGATAAGGTCACCTCTGAGTCTCCTCTTCTCCAGGCTAAACACCCCCAGCTCCCCCAGTTGTTCCTCATAGGGCTTGCGGTACACGTTGCCAGCTAGACTCTGTGGCTATTGGTAACTGGACTATACAGTGTGTAGGCTCTTCTATGTGTATTTTTGTTGTTGGCTTTTAAAGAAGTCCTTTGAGTCACCTTCATCTGCAGTTTAGTCTGGAATAAATCCAGTATAATTCCAAGTCGCTCTAGTTCAGCAATGCTATTTACATTTCACTGCTATCCCTACACCAGGCATTCCATCCCCCCCTTCTGTTCCTGGTGTCTGCCTGAGGTCTGCAGTTGGTGCTTGTGATTTGTAAGGGCTGAACTATGGTTATGAACCTTGCACTTCAGTCCTGGCTAGAACTGTTACATTACTGACCTGCTTCTCTGCTCTTTCCTGATGCAAGTGTATTTACTCTTCAATGCTGGGCTTCTGCCCATGGAGTTTTGCTGTACTTCTGTGGTCCTTATCTGAATACTCTGCAGCTGTTGGCTTCTTTAAATTATCTTTGTATACATGCATAAAGCTCCAATATTTTTCTCACTGCTTCCCTTGATTTCAGAGATCTGGTGGAACCCACTCCTACATTAACATTGCTGATACTTCATTTCCTTCACTACTGAAGAATTTTTGAATAGACGTTTTCTCATTTTCAGTCCCCTTTGCTGTTTTTTGCTTTTATCCATGCAGTAAAAATCAGTTGCTTTGCCCTTTCTGTCTTCAGTATTCAGGTAATGCAGTAGTTTCCTACCTAGGATTTTTCTTCTTTTAGTTCAAAAGAGAAGAAAACTAGATGTCTCAGTTAGGGCAACAGTCTTTGAATGCAAGTATGCACAGACACATTAAAGGCAGATAATGCCATTTCAGATGTCAGTTCAAAAACATAACTGCCACAAGACCTTAGCCACTGAACCTCTTGCACAATTTGTTTTCTTCAAAGTGGTGGCAACCCTTGAACAAAGTGCATTTGCATTTATTTTAAAGCTAAGAAAGGAAAAATGGAGCAGCACCTGTGTGACCTGGTAGGACTAGGCAATAAAACACAATACACAGTCATTTGGCTGCTTAAGAGTTCACATAAGGGTGCAGGTATCTGCATACCCAAAATTCAGAACTGCCTCAAGATTTTCATGAAAGCAGTTTGCATTTCAGCAGTGTCCTTAAAGTCTTCAGCACTCTTTTTTCCCTTCCAGCAAACCTGTTTGGTATGATTACATTAAATTCTCATTCACCAGTGTTTATGATGTGTGTAGCTTAATGCAATCACGCATTCTCTTTGTAATCACAAGTCCATCTCCAGGCAAAGAAAAATGTACAGAGAGATGAACAGGTATTTAAAAAGTAAGAAATCCTAACTTGAAAAGGGATTTACTGTAGTGAATAATGTTTGTGTATATCCATTTGGATAAGGAGATTTTAAGATTATGTATCAGAGTAAGACAATGCACCTCAACTTTTTACTTACAGAAAGCAGAGATTCCATTGTAATGATATGTTTTATAATTAAAGTGTTTCCATTTATAATTTGTTGGTTACATGTTTTTCGACAAGTCAGTATTGTATGACAATTTAAAAATTAATAGATTGTCAAAGAAGCCCTAGTTAACATATACCAACTGAAAGCTTCTGTGGACTACACTTTGGATAAGCTCATCAGATAAATTCTGTATATTATTTATTGCCTATGAAATATTTTGTTTCCATTCAGTTCTTGAGGCTATAGCATTTTAGAACATTTCATTTAATAATAGCTTTTCACCTTTTTGCATCTCGCCATGACCATATAAATGACACATTATTTAATTTTCTAATGCAGTCTAAAGTAAGGCTAGGAAGGGCTTGCATTAGTGCAGCAATTGTATAACAGATCTATCAATATTTTTTTCAGTATCCATGCCATGTCATTCATATCTTCCTCTCAGAGTTTTGTCTTCCTCCTTGATTTTTCCCCGGATTTTGCAGCATCAGTGAGGTTAGTTTTGGCCTATTTTGGTCCTTTGCACTGCACCTCATGTAATCCCGGTCCATTTTCTTGTAGTCACTAAATATCCCAATTTTCTGGGTTTTTTTGGTTTGTTTTTTTTTTCAATTGCATTTCATTTGATCATATCTCCTTTCCAGAGTGTTTGTAAGGTTTTCTTTTCTATTTTGCATGATTTCGTTTCCCTTCCCAGAAGTTCAGTTATACTTACAAAGCCACTACAATGCAAATGGCTGCATCGTGGAATTCCGCCGTGGGTTTGGAAGTGCAGTGTGGGATATTAGCATGGCACTTGTGTAGCTCCAACCCAGTTTAGTCACTCATTGTGACTGTACCTAGACTGTAAATGGTTTTGTGGAACAGGCTGGCAGTGTTTGGAAACACGACTCTAGCTGGACGGCAAGGGCCTAGTGAAAAGGGATTAAAAAACCAACAAACAACAAAACAAGTAGGTATATGAAGATAAAGAAAATTATGAAACAAAGAGTTTTGTAACAGAATTCACAAAGGTCTAGATTGCATGAGCCAAAATTATGTAGCAGTAAATGAGGAAATTCCTATAGTTCAAAAACCAACGTAAGAATCTGGGAGAAATGTGGGAACAACTAGAGCTTCTGGATTTGATTATCAAGGAATTCTTGAGAACAATGAGGACCACTTAAGGCACAGACGCAGAATATTGCATGAAGATGTTAATTTTTCTGAATCTTGATGCTTCTTACACGGTAAGAAATATTCACATTTCAGAACCACGTGCACAATTTATGTTTTAAAGTATATTATAACTTCTAAAAACTCAGGGCATATAGGATTAAACATTTGGATCCACCTTGAACAAGCCTTTTGATGGTCAGATGTGTGTCTCATATTATTATTTGCTGTCTATATTACAATTTGTTGTCACATTGTTTATATAATTCTGAATACAACAGGGCCATTTACTTAAAGAGTTGGGCTCAATGATCCTTCTGGGTCCCTTCAAAATTCGATTCTGTGATTTTACAAGTGCTGACAAAAGAGAAAATAATGGCTTATGAATTTTTATGAAGAATTTGTTTACTGCAGTGTACAAAATTTCAACAAAACAATAGTATGAAATGCTCAACAAAACTTTAGAGACTCTTGTATCACCTCAGATTCCTTCCAATGCTGCGACGGGCTAAACTCAGAAAATGCTTAGGAATCATGTTTTCTACTGACCATCTGAATCAAGGTTTGACATCAGTTATTTTCAAATTTGATAAAGGATTATCTTGATATAATTTACTAGAATGTGGATAGTAGGGGAAAAAGTGTATCTATAAGATTACAAAGTACAGAGTTCACTAATCAAAAAAATGGTCAAATAAATTGCTGCACCTTGGTCATAATGATAGTTTCACTGTTGGAAACTTATTAAAATCACACTGGTACAGCAATTAGTAAAGGTGGTAGTGAAAGAGTTTTGCAGAGAAATCCACTGGTCCTCAGTCTTTAATGTCTGCATCTTAAATAAATATGAAAAGATCTATGGATATAAAGCTCTCCTACTTTTTTTTTTTTTTTTTTTTTTTAATCATGAAGATTACTTACAGCGTACTTGTTAATTGCAGATGAGAATGACTACCATGTTTGAAGTGGTTCTGGAGGCTGTGGAATGAGCCGGCCCTTGCTGAAGCTGATGAATGGAGCAGCCGCTCTCCGTAACATCGACCGAGGCAGGGCACGGTCATGGTGGGCTGGCAAAAGGCAAAGAGAGAACTGGGGCACGAAGCTGAGGGAGAGGGAGCTCCCGTGACGTGTTCGCTTGGAAAAAGCGTCGGCATATGGAGCAAAAGAGTAATCTTCCGGTTTTCTAAGATTTTTTTTTTTTTTTGTAAACAAAGAAAAGTGTCAAAGAGAAATACATACGTGCATTTCTTCTCATCAGTCAACCTGAAAATTTGGTATGACCGAACTCAAGTCAAAGAGGTACAAAAGGAAAAGCCCAAAGACGGGAGTTCTCCTCGTCCTCACACCTTAATGGGAAGAAATGCTTTGTAAAACCGTTTCCTTCACCAGGACCCATTTCTCAGAGCATAGACGGAGCTGCTCTCGCAATTCGTTTTCCACAATGAACTGAATGCACACAGGGGACTGAGGCGATGCTGCTAGCTATGCCCACCTACGCATCGCTTTAATTTCCGCCAAAGCTCACGGAACCCCACCCTTCCCTCCCCCCGGGCCCCTCTCCCGAGCCCCCCGGCCGCGCCCGCCCTGAGGGGCCGGCACGCGCCGCCTCACGGGACCGAGCGCCGCCCCCGCCGGGGCCTCTGCCGCCTCAGCGCTCGGTCCGGCGGCAGAGTGGCCGCTGCCCCGGCTCCTCGGCCGTGCCGAGACAGAGGAAACATTGTTTCTCAGGTGTGCCCAGCTCTCGCCAGGTCTCCGGCCCTGCGAGGCAGCCCCGCCGCCGGTTGGGGTGGGAATCGCGCCTCGACCGAGAGGGGCTTCGAAATGGCGTTCGCCATTCGCCTTGCAGCCCTCTGGCGCTCAGAGCCGGGCAGGGGTTGTCACCTCTCTAGCGAGTCGCTGCTGGCAGGGCTTATCACTGTCGCCGGGAGCCGGTCTTGGCCCCAGCGAAGTCTGCTCTCAGCCCCGCGGACTTAGGCGGGGAAGGGAGGCGGCCTCAGCCCCGCCGAGCTGGCCCCTGGGCTGCCTGGGACACGGGTGGCAGCGCCCTTAGGAGCGCTGCTGCTGAGCCTGTGCCGGTGCCCCGCCTTCGAGGGGGCGAGCAGCTGTACCTGTTTTTCCAAAATCATAGGTAAGGAATGCTCAGGGAAAAAAAAAAATCTCCATGATTAAAAATGGCAGAAGATACTACAAGGCAAGAAGTAGGCGTGACACGGGATTCAGGCCCATCGGGACACGGCCATGAATAACTGAAGAAAAGTTTCTGTAAGTTCCCTAAATAGATCTAGTTCTAGTGTATAGTATTTCCTTAAGCGACCTATAGTAACTAGTGGACCATAATATACATTGCAAATACTATGATAACACTTGATATATTCATTTAAGCAAATCTTCATCCTGGATACATCCAGGTATGCAATTATTAGCAAAAGAAAGGAAAGGTACTGTTATCCGTAGACAATGCTGCATGCAGATTGAGATAAGGCTAACTTAAAATGTCTTCCTATTTATTTCTCTGAAGTGGTGCATTTAGTTTTGGAATACAAAATGGTTTTTAGTTTTCATTTTTAAAAGCTAGGTTTTCTTACTTCATCTGCCCCTTCAAAAGCTGCACTCTGGAGTTTCAATTTCATTGCACTGGAAACCAAGGATCAGTGTTTTGAGGTTTTCTGCAGTTATTTTGGTGGAAAATTATGTTCTTGTACAGAAATTTCAGTTAGCATGATGTATTGTAATAGAGGTCACTGTCAGCAAGTTAGATGCAGTTACTGAGTTTTTTTCTGTCAAAAGCTATAAATTGTATCTTAACCTACTGTGGAGTCTTGCAGGCTGTGTTCTGAAAACACATAAAATCCTTTTTCAAGACCCTTTTTATATTCCCAAATTGAAGTCCAGCTCATTCTTAATGTCAAATTCAAATTGTAATATAGTTAATATTCCAGCTTTATATAATTTAATCCTTCAAATGTTAATCCAAGTTGGTGCTAATTATTGACATTGTAACACAGAAATGAAAATGGGGTTCATCCAAGTTTTATTCAAACAGTAAAAATGTGGCTCGAACCAAGCAGAGCTATTTTTCCTTTGGGCTAAGATTTTCATATAGTAATCTGGCTAGGAGTCAAGGTGGATATAGATTTGTAAAAGCCATTTCAGAGCCTTTTAAAAGTGGAAAGTCAGTTTAAGTGCAAATGGATTGTTTTAGAAACAGGGAAGGTAGGAACTTCTGTGCTGATGTGTGCTTCTCAGTGGTGTTCCATGATTAGGAAGCTGTGGGAACATTGTCTGCAGCACTGTTTGTGCACATTGGAGAGAGGGCCACTGGGTGATTCCTTCCTCAGCGTTATGTGCTGCCCTGTTGGGGTGTGTGCAAAGTGAATTCTCCAGTACCGTCCAAAATCCTTGATGTGAAGAAATATTGTATATTATTGACTTTCTAACTGCGGAGAAGAGGGATTTAGTTAGCAGTGCAGTGGCTATTTGGTCGCTTTAAGAACTTGCAGGACTGTTTTTGCAGTGTTTTTGCCAAATGCTTTCTCAATAAAAAGTTCATTGGACAAAGACAATGATTCTTGCTGTGCTAATGCCTGAAGAGGCTCACTAACAAGGGACTCCTGAGTGCAGGCTGTCTGGGGAAGAGAAACATTTTGTGTTACAAAGACAGAAGTTACTGTTATTACCAGCCTTCTGGCCACTGAGAAACTGCAGAAGAAGAGAGTAATGAATTAAGTGCTGATGCACTGTGCCGTGCTGTGAGAGTAATCAAAGAACATTTGTGTACAGGAAGGGGGTTTGAAGTCCTGAAAGTTATCATAATGGTTTACTTTTGTTCTGTGGAAAGATTTGGTTTTTGTTGTTTGGGTTTTTTTTAACCTATCCCCAGTTTTAAGTTATCATCTGAACACACTTAGGGAGATAGATACAGTCTGTGCCTGTAGCTTCTCTTTCATAAGTTTTTCCAAACTTACTGCCCCTAGAAGTGAATTCTCATGGTCTAAGGAAATACAAGGGAGGAGGGCCTATGGATCAGTAACAGAAAAGGAGAAGGAGGAGAAAAGCCTCATACAAACCCTGAGCATAACTGTCAGGTGAACACTAAACTTTTTACCAGTCTACTCTACAGCTGAGCTTCAGTAGAGAGCCAGGGAACAGAAGGATGTCTTGGGCTTGATTGCTGTAGGGAAGTTGGGAATGCTCTGCACCTGAAGGAAGAATGAGCACTTCATTCAGTAGGAATTTTTCTTTTGTTGTTACTGTTCTAATTTTTGTGAGTTTAAACTGAACTCTATTGCAGCAGCATAAACAAGCTGCAGTGGGGCTGGCAGTCATCCAGGACACAAGTTCAGAGGGGCATTTTTAGTAAAGACTCCTGTGTTACACGTGAAAATATGGAGGCATATTCCTCATAGTGCTAACCTGAGGAATCCAACATGAGGACTCATTTGCTGTGATGGATTATGTCTCTGCTGCTTGATAAAGCCATGTAGCTCCTAAAATGGAGAGAGGTGATAGGAAGAAGGTAAGGGAGCTACAGCAGGAAAATCTGAAAGGACACAGTGAGGGTGATGTCACCTGGGGGGTTACAGTGTGCAGCTGAGGGAAACATCCATTCCTCTGTGGACAGTGGGGTGACTGCTCTTCAGGTGGAAATGGAGATGGATAAATAAAATGCATGAAATCAATCTTCAGTTAGTTCCTTCCTAACTTGTTCTGTTTTTCATACATCTTTCACATCTCTGTACAGCTCTTGTTTAAAGAGTTGAACATGTGACTTAAATAGTGAAGAAACACAGCACCACATCAGAAATCTGGAAAATAACTTGAGAAAATTTTGTTGTTTATTTGTGCAAAATCGCTGCAAGGATTTTTTCCCTCTCTGGGAAAGAGAACTTCTCTGAATAATACATTGTATAAGGCCATACATGCTTCCCTGTTGCCAAAGCTGAAAAGCTGTATGGCAGTAGCTAGAATGGCGCTGCTCTGGGATAAATGACTGGCTGTGTAAGGCTGAGCTTTTTCATCTGAATGCTATACAGTAGGGAAAAACTCTGCTGAACACAGCTGAGAATTGGCCTGTGGTAATGGCATGTGATGAGGGGGGAGGAAGTACGATGTTTTTCATTCGCTGGTGGTGGTGCTTTGTAAGGAACAAGTTGTGTCACAGCTTCTTGCTGACTGGTCCTCTTTTCCTCCACCCCTCATCTAGTTTCTTCCTCAGACATGGCCTCTATCCTGCTGTGTGGAGAGAGTACTGACACTGTATGTGGAAAAAGGAGACATTTTCAGAACTACATGTGTGAAAACAGTGGACTAAGCTAATTTTACAATATTTCTTATGAAATAGATGAAAATTCAGGAAAATTTATTCATCTCCTGAAGCATGGTAGCATACTGACTGTGGAGAGAGGTACATTCAGTACACTGGGGAGTGTGGAATATGTTCAGCCTGCTTGAAATAATGGCATAATTACTGCTATCAGTCTCTTCAGCTGTTTTCCTAATATACTGCATGGACTTTTTTTTCTTGTTTATTTTGCTTTGACCTTTCTCACATCACATACGCTTTCCAGAAGAGAGAAGATTTCATCTTCTTCAGTCTCTTCCACTACTGTGGCAGAAATAAGAGCGATTCATTTACCCCTCTGATTCACAGAACAATGCTTGCAGTAACCCATGGAGATTTCTGTAGTAAGCAACCTGAAACACTTGAAAGGGATATAATTTCCAGAGGGGTCAGTGTTCATGGCCGAAAACTTCAACAATATATTAAGCTGGGCATTTTGATGGGAAAAAAAAATCTACTTGTATTTAATCTGAGCTGAATTACTATTCCCACATTGTGTGCAATGACTGTAAATAGTGTATTAAATAGCAAGGTTGACTCTATAAAGCAGATAGTATCTCTGTTAATAAACACATGCTTCCTGTCTTTATGTACCTGGAACTAATATTAATCTCTGCAATTCAGGAACTAATTGTTCATCTTCTTTTGTGTCTAAAGGTGGGAACTGGCCACTTTTGGCTGCCTGTGATTCAAATCTGTTGGGAGTTGAGATTAAGGTATAAGAAGGAACGGTGAATTCCAAGTAAGGGGAAGTATTTAAGTAAGGAAGTTTAATCTATTGATCCCAGTTTCCCAGAGGTACCATGCAGACAGACTTCCTTTTCCTGAGTGATGCTCTCCTCCAGACTTCATATGCTGGTCCTGTTTCTCATTGTTGTGAATGTCAGTTTAACTGTCCAACTTCCATGTGGATATTTACATTTGCATACTTAAGATGAGTCCTGTGTCTCCCACCCCTAGAATTAGGAACCTAACATTTAGATGGAACAGTATGAAGTGCCTGGACAGATAATGTAATTTTCTGAATGCTGTCCTAATCATTAGTGTCTGCTTCATGGCATTGAAAGTGATAATAAGAATTCTGCAGAACAGAATACAGAGGAACTAGAAAATTCTCTCTTGAGAAGATAAATTGGTATCGATATCTCCTTTTGTCCTGGCAAGGTTTCTTATGTTGGTTGGCACTTATTTGCTATCAGCAGTATCCAAAGACACAAAGTTATGTAAAAGAAGTTCCAGCCTTTGCATAGATATCTGTAGCTTTCATTCCTGCTGTGCTTTGTCATATTAAAAGTTAATTGGGTGACCCAATTTTAAACCTGAAATACAGTATGAACCTAGATACTGTATCAGTGCAGTTGGAAGTTGCTCCAAGAGCACATCTACAATGTTTGGTACAAAAAGCTGGAGGCCAAAATAGAGTGTTAGAAGCACATTAGCAGTTAGTGCCTGAAAAGAGAGGTGCCCAGTGGAATGGGAATGTATACAGCCACCATATAATAAAAATCAGATTTTTCTATTTTAGTCAAATTCTACATTGTGAGAGACTGGTAAGAAGACAGTTTAAGGGACTGTGTTCACCATTCCCCTGCATTACAATTAACACCATCCTGCTTCTTTCCATGTGCTATTTAGTGTTCAAAATAGATCAGCTGAGCTGTTTCCTTTACAAACTACATCAGACTGTAAGCTTTGTATTTCTGTTTCATTCATCGTGTGCTTTTAAGGCCTTCTCATGTTCTTGTTAATAATTCAGCCTTTGCCTGTTCTAGGTTTATTGCTCAGAGAAACAGTACATTTCGCTGGGTTGAGCATATGGCTAACAGGAGCTATGTCAGGTAAGGAATTCAACCTTTAGTTTTTCACCTATTCTCTTTTGTTGTTAGTCAGCTTTGGAATAGAATTATAATGCAGTCAGGTTTGTAACAACTTCTAGCTTGGGTAGCCTGTTACTTTGAAATATCTGGAAAAATGCCAGAGATCTCAAGTGTCTTGAAGACTGTCAAGCTTTTGCTTTTTCTCTTTCTTGTTGCAACAGATGAGAACGCAGCAAGTCCTGAAGCAAACCAGTTTAGGTAAGAAAGTTTTTAAATGTCATCGTCTGTGGCACCCTGGAGGAAAACTTAATGTGTTGTTCTGACTTCCACAAATTCTTGTCTCATTCTGCTAACATGTCATAATTGTCTTAGAGATGTCAGCTGGTAGCTGGGGACTGTTTCTTTGCTTGGAGCTGTATTTATTAATTTTTTTTGTTTAGTTTTTGGTGGTTTTTTGTTTCTCGTGTAATGAAATTAAGCTAGTGAGCTGGGCAAAATAGCCTATTCCTAATTTCATCTTAATGCCAAGAACACTGTGAAAGTTACGGAGAACATGTAATTCAGTCTAACAGTTACTGACAGATGTTGCTTTGCAATGAGGCTTTCATACTTTCCTGTATGCCCATACTTTTCTGTAACAGCCCAGCTATACTTGATAGGTTGCACTAGAAGTGTAATTCCATTTGTGAACATTCCCTAAGGGCAGAACTGCCCATGCAATTTTGGGCTTTTTCACCCCCTTCTCATTCTAGTGCTGTTCAGAAACTACTTCCTGAAGAGAGACTTTTGAACTGAGTGGTATGTGGCGTGATGAAATACAAATGTCTGTGACTGGTAAAATTCTTAGGTGTGGTTTTTAGATAACTCTTTAGTCTCACCTCTGAAAGGAAATTCAGTGCTTAGTTTCTACAGGCTTTACCTGTTGTCTTCCTTCCAAAGAATGGTTGTTATAAACCACACCTTAAAGGCTATTAGTTTTGACTTACGAGTTTGTAGTGTTGATAGTTATGATGTGGGGCAGTGCCTGGAGTATTGGAGGAGGAATAAGCTTTTACAACCTTGATACAATAAGAAAGGATGGATTGTGGAGAGTGCAGCCTGTACTGCTTTCATTATAACTCCTGTCTGAAGAATTGAGTCATGGTATACCTTTTCCTGCTTGGGTTCTTTACCAAAGAAATAAAACGGTAGCTTTCTTTCTCATCAGGATTCATGGCCCTGTCAGTATCAACCTATTGTGAAATGAAACCTGGGGATTTCATTACCAAAAATTTCAAAAAGCAGAATCAATTCACTGAAAATATTAATGCTGTAGGTAACAATTTCCAGCTAAGGATTTGCACATTTTAATTGTTAGCTCTTTTTTAAAATGCCCAAAGTTCTTGCATGTTTGTGTATAGTAACAAGAATAGCTTTTTTTAAGTCGTTGTGATAGTGGAGCTAATGACAAGACAGTTGGCACTGTCGCGCTGAGGTGATCTTCACCCTTGCAAGACAAAATCTAGTTAGATGAGCACAGTTTTTGCAGAGGTATGCAGTTATCCATGTGTATAAAAGATTTGACTCCTGTTGGCTAGCAGATGCCTGTGTCCTTGACAAAGCTGTTTTTGCAAGATAGATATATCTATGGAATGCACAGTGATTTGTAGTATATGCCACAGCTTCTTCTCCAAAATGCTTTGTGACTTGAAAACATATAAATGTTTTTTGGGGACTATGTGGTACATCTTGTGGAGTGCAGTGATGATACCTTTACTGGTAAGGCTGCTCTAAGCCCAAGGTGTATCACATTTTCATAGTACCAAGTAAATCTTCTACTCTATCCTTGACACAGTTCTGACTCTACAATAGAGGCTGTACTGAACTTGTAGATATGCAGATGTGCCTTACTGTAGCTGTCTTCCCAGCCTTTCCTCTTTCTTACATTTGGACCCAGGTGTGCAGGTCTCAAATAGAGCTTTTTAACTGCAGTCCTGCATCCCTTATTCCAGGTGTTCTATCTTCTACTTATGACTTTAAGGAGACAGAGGTTTTTTGCAGAACAGTTTTTTAGGAGGACTCTGTGTCACTAATAAGCAGCATATTGTAAATGTTTTGGTAAAGGCTTTATAATATCCTGCAGTGGGGGAGGTATCTTGCAAAGGGGAGGTCCCTTATTTTACCATGGGCAGCTTAAGTACAGCTGTAAGCAGACACTAAATAGAGATTTGAGATTCATATGGAAATTATGTATTGTATGCAAAAATAGGTAGAAGAAGGTAGAGGCGTCTCTGGCACTTTTTTGTGCATAATAAAGGAAAATGTGGAAATATTTAAGGAACATTTTCTCATGGCACTGAAATCTGAAACAACAGAAAATGCTGCTTAAAACAGTTTGGAAGAGTGCTGTCTCCACTCATTATGATTTCCTGGATAGGTATAGAGTTAGAAGAGTGATCCTTATCCCAAAGGGAATCTTGTCTTTGCATTTGCTTCTTGGAAAAGAAAAATCCCATCCACTGTTTTGTTTCCTAAATACTTCCCTGCACAAGCAGAATTTACCGAACTCTTCCAGGTGAAAAGTTTCCTGATTTCTAGTAGTGTTCTCTGCTTCTTCTGCCCTCAGCTTAGGCATTGTGCAAATGTGACAGAAAGAGGGAAATGGCTCGTGGTAGTTCACTGTAAGAATAATTTGTTCTATTAGTCTTTAGTGACCAATGCCGTTGAGAGTTCTAAATCTTGTCCATGGTCTTCCTTCTTTTACTATTCTCTGTTACCCAGCCTGGCATGAACAGAGGGATAGAAATGAACTGTGATTAATTTGGGCCTGAAAGACAGACAGGACAAATATTTTCAGTAACTCTCTCCCCCTCTCTCTCCCTCTCTTTCTCCCTCTCTGTCTTTCACTCCCTCCTTTTTTTATTGTTTGTAAGTATGTACAGAATATATACAAAATTTTAACACAAAGTAATAATTACTTTGAAGAGGAAAAAATGGAAATGGAGAAGTAGCTTAGTGTGGTGCAGTGATTTTTCAGAGTATAGGTTGCCTACAGGACTAAGGTGTCCTGAAGGTTAGTCCTCTGAACATACCAAGACTCCGACTGATAGTAGAAAATTATGTTCATGCAAATGCTTAACAGCTCACTGCAGATTTTGCAGAATCTGTCATCCTACTGAGGTATTTGTTTTAAAAAACATTTTAAAAGCTATTATTCCATATAGGTGAGAGATTTTTATACAGAAAAAGGAAAAATAGTTGCAAAATTCCCTGTCCCAGTTGCTGCATAATTTTTAATACCTTAAAAAGTATTAAAACCTGGAGGTATATGGAGAGTGGAAGCTGTTCTGCTTCAGGGTTCTTCAAGTTTCTGATCTGTAAATATGTTACTGGACAGTCTGGATGTGAATAATATTCACTGACCTCCTCTCTGCTATGGGACAATCCTGTAATGTTGTAGTATGTCCATTTGATACATTTCTGTTTGCTCTACAGAATTGGTATAAAATCTGTTCTGAAAGGAAAAAAAACTAAAAGCCTTATTTCTGATACTGAAAGAATGCAATATTGCCTTTGATTGCAGTTTTCCTGCATAAAGCAGGAGGAGTTGTAAAACATGCAGAGTGGGATGGCCATTTTCATGTCTCCTGGTATATATTTTGCACTGTTATTTTAAACCTACTGAAAGGATGATTGATGGATGTGATTAATTCCAATTCACTTGAAAGAAGAAGGCATGTTTGGTGCACATCTTGTTGTCTCCACTTGTTCTCTCATAATTTCTGTCAGTTGTTACATGAATAATCTTTATAACTTGGGTTTAGCTTGTGAAATGGATATAAAGACCTGTCAGACTACCTTTTCCAATATATTTTCTTCTGAGGAAACAAACGTAATGTAAATGTCATCTGTGGTATAAGCAATTGTAGCAGATTGAATTAATGGTTCTGAGAGGCCAGCCAGGAGAGATGATGAGATAAATACAGTAGCTATAGTACATAGTTCAGAAGGCTTCCTGTGATTAAAAATGAATTAAAGGAAAAAGAGTGTATCTTTAAAAGTTAAGAGGATTTAATTTTTTTTTTGTTGTTTTGGAAAATTGTTGAAAATAATTTACAACCATGTTAATGAGGAAAATTCCCCATTAGTTAAATTAAAAGATATTTTTCAGCTGTTGATCTTACATTGTTTTGTAATGAACATTTTATATATGCCAAAAGGCAAGCAATTTTCTTATAAGCTATATCTAGTATGATGCTTCATGGTTTGTGGTGAAATACTGTCTTAGTGAAGAATGATTATAAAACTAAACTGATTGCTGTATTGAACACCATGTGTATTATCATCAAATGAGGAGGTAGGACTGGTGTTAGATTAAGTGACTTGAATTTAACAACTGCTAATATGTAGGAAAGTGATGTTAGTCCAACTCCCTTGCTGATGTTTGTTTTATAGCTCCAGAAGCAATTCATATCCTGGCAGAAGGTTTGGAGGCTCTGCAGAAGTCAGCTAATGATAAGCAAAAGAAATATGTGGGTGATTCATGTAAGGCTAAGTTGCTTCTCACTTGGGATAGTTTTCCAATTTCAAGAGTGAAGGGCTATGGTGACTGACTGTAATAATAGACATTGTAATACAGAGAAACTAATTGATTTAATAACTGGGCAAAAGGTGGTAATATGGTGATTTCTGATGGCTTAAGGTTGCTCAGCTGGGAACTGCACAGAATTCAGCAGCACTCCCAAAAAAATGTGTTTGTTTTCATGTTCCCTCATGGCAACAAATTGGCTGCTGTGAAAAGAACACCTGTTGACCAATCTGCCAAAAGGCCTTTGGAGTAGAAAATTCATCTACTGTCTGAGGTGGAAAGTGAGTGAGCTCTTTGTGATAGACTGAAAGACTGGAGGTGAGATATATACGAGGAACACATGAGAATGCAATTTTGTGTTCTTGTTAAATCAGATAAAAGTGCTTTCCCTGTAAAAAGTTGTGGTGAATAATCCACACCTTGTTTCTGCCTTCTTAAATTACAGTGATTTTTCCACATGTAGAAATTCTGTGTCCAGGGGCACATCTTTTGATATCTGATTAGTTCCACAAGAACTGAAACGGAAAAAAACAGCATTTTAGGCTTCAAGGTTATACTGTGGACAAGAAGGTGGCAATGATGGCATTTCCTCATGGTATGGTTTTTGATAAAGCTGTCTTAAACTTTTGTTGTATTTGCCTCCTCATGCTGTGGTGTAGCTTTTATTCTTTATTTAATCTGATTTTTCTGATCTTAATGATACATCTGGAAAGATGCAGAAAATATAGTGGTAGCTTGAAGTTTTAATGGTGAAAAACTACTGTAAGTTTTGGGTGATGTACATATATAAACTTTATTTTTCTACCTGAAATATGGAGTCATCTTTCTAAGTAAATTTTAAATATATCTAGTACTGTGTTGTACAGG